>OY740784.1:103182956-103782956 GCA_963514005.1 Raja brachyura
GCTTGTAATTGCTGAGTTTGCATTATTTTTGAATGGTGATCTAAGATATGAAATCCTTCAATCCTCTGCTATTATTCCAAGGCTAGGACTGAAAGTTTTTGACAGAATCTACACAATTCCTGCTTTTATTGCACTCAATAATCCAGGATACATTCATCCAGTCCAGGTGACATTGCTACTTTAAGCACTCATTACCTTTAGGTACCATTTCTATATCAATTTCTATTCACATCTTACTACCTCTTCCTTTATTGCTATATTTACAGTACTCTTTCTAATTGAAGGGTGATTAAAGACAAGAACTGACTTGTGTTTGACTGATCACTCATTCACTCCACAATCGAGTTGTATAAATTGCTATTTGGTGAATTCCATGTACTTGTGAATGCTATAAATTCACCCACGATTATTCCTTCAGTGCAGCTGGCTTAGGGGGCAAACGGATCAGCAAATTAGGTTCCAGTACATGAAACTGCAGTTGAGAGACAACTTAGGAAAGTTTACAAATCAGCTCTATGAGACGAAACCACGATTGAATGTCCACAATTTCTTACCTTCTCTTCGTGCATGGGCAATCACATTAGCTGCAGATTTACTCATTACGTGAACTATATAGATGGGACAGTTAATACAACTGGCTATCGTAATTGCCCTTTGTGTGGCTTCAGCCTCCACCTCTTCAGGTCGACAAAGTTCATGACCTTCTGGACCAGTAATTCCCATTTCAAGCATCTTCTTTGCACCCTGCACAAAGAAATGTAAATAATTTATATATTTTTAAATTATGTATACATCAAGTTATGGTAGAAAGTAAAAGTCTCTCATAATTCACAATATCCGTACAATGTTCCACACATTTCTGCTTCAGAACAAGTAGCTCAATCGTAGGCAGTCCCTTTCCATGTCAGAAACCATCCTGAGCTTGCCATGCTACTCCTACTCTGATCTTTCAGTCAGCGGTCTTCTACACAGTTACAACAAGGTCCAATACAAGCTCGAGGAAGAACACCTCATCTTTCATGTGGACAAAATGCAGCCTTCTAGATACAATTCTCAACTTTAAGTAACTAACTCATAATTTCTGTCAAAATCAGAACAGGTTCACTTTTACTTTTTCTATTAGTACTGTCTGGGCATATCCCAGAACCTTGCTATTAACAACACATTGCAGACACAAGTTTATTGCGCTTCAGATTGCTACTTTAACTGGACTCATTGACCCATTTGATTTTATCATATGAAAGATATTCCTATTATTCTAATGATACCTCCCCCACATTTCCTAGTACAAAAACCAACATATTTTTCTCTTTCCATAGAAGGTGCCTGACCTACTGAACATTTACAGCAGTTTCCAGACTTTGGGAAGTCTTGGTATTTTTGTTGATTTCCTGTGCGTGATACAGTGCATTGTCGGTAGACATTATTCAAGGGCATGTAAAAAATGGGGCAGAGCTCCCTCATGTTTCCTAAGAATCCCCATAGGTAGAGTGAAAAATGCACAAATGTCTCAATGTTCTTTCCCTGCTGCTTTATTCTGTAAAAGAAAAGGCACAAAGTGATTCAGGCAGCATCTCGAGGGAACATGGATAGATGAGGTTTCAGGTCAGAAATATCAAATTTCTACAGTCTGCCAAACCAGGAACACCCTGGTGCAACTCTTCAGGACTCTCTCTATTGCTATCACATTCTACCTGTAGTATGGCAACCAGAACTGTACACAAAACTCTAAGTGCAGTCTAACCAACATTTTGTTCAATCACAACATGATTTCCTGACTCTTATATTCAATGCCTCAGCCTAATAAGGCAAGGATATCAAATGCCTTCTGCATCACCCTATCCAGTTGTGTTGCCACTCTCAGGGAGCGATGGGCTTGAGCCACAGGTTTCTCTGTATGTCATTGTTCCTATGGCCCTTTACTCCGCTTATCCCCAACGCAATATTATCTCCAACAGAGTATTATCTCACATTTGTCTGGATTAAATTCCAATTGCGACTACTCCACCCAACTTTCCAGCTGGTCTAGTCCTGCTTCTTCTCTATCTACCAAGCTTTGTATTGTTGCAAAAGTTCCTATCATCCAAGTCATTTTTATATATTACTAGCAAACATACCAGCACCAATCCTGGTTGTACATCGTTGTTACAAACATCCAGTCAGAAAAAAGTAGACACCACTCTGTCTCCTATCACTAAGTCAAATTTGGATACAGTTTGTCATTACACCTTATATCCCTTGCGACCAACGGCAGAAAACCCGGGGGGGCCAGAGGGGACGTGTCCCCTCCATGTTTTCAGAGGCGGGGGATAGTCCCCCTCACATTACAAACTTTGTAATGTATGTCAGGTTTAATTTTGTTCGTTTAAAGTCGATCGTTTCGAGTCGTGACGTTCGATTCGAGTTGTTCGTTCATCACTGCACTCCTCTGACAAAAAAAAGATGTGCTAACTGTCTTTGTGACTGTTAACTGCTGTCGATCCCATTCCTACATCCTTAGTAATTATAATTGTGTCACATTGTTTTCGTATCAGAGGAATGGAATGGAGTGTTAAATGCATCGAAGCATCTGAGTTTTAATGACATTGTCTATTGTCTATCTCCCATTAATTTTATTCAAAGGAACGCAAAATACTTGAAGCAAGGTCCGTTCACGAAAACGATGTGTTAACTGTCTGCCATTGTTATTTGCTGCATCGAAATCCATTCATTAATCCTCATAATATAATTGTGTGAACTGACCTGCTTCAAGTATGATGCATTCCTTTGAATAACATTTAAGAGAGATGCATTTAAAAATGTCAGGCACGAGCACAATTATCATTTGAACTTTGGAGGCTGATTTGTGAACATCGAAATGTCTGACGGTCCAATGCGGAGATGTTTGAAGAGAAGGCATCTAGACAATACTTCATTTCAAAAGGAGACAAACAACACTGCATTCATTTTTCATGCGGGTACCACTTTCCAAAAGGTATATTTTAAGTGCTGATCAACTACCTATCTTTTCTCATTTCACTTTTTATATTTTGTATGAATATTATTGCATGGAAGAAACTGCAGATAATCTACCATATTATGTGTGAGCAGCCTGTTCTTATTCAATGATACCATCCATAAAAGAATGCTACTTAATAGTAAGATTAAACAAGAACTTACCAGTTTGAAGTTTGATCTTTATTTTATGAGGAGTTGCAATGAGGGATTTCATGAAGACCCCGCCAGGCACGCATGCGCGACATTCTTCAAAGCAGCGGTGTGGAATCACAGATAACAACAATGACTGAAGATAGTAAGATTAAAGAAACTCGAATATACCAGTTGACCTTATGATAGAGGGTTGGGAGCGGAGGGCACGAAATCCCTCATTGCAACTCCTCATACAATAAAGATCAAACTTTAAACTGGTAAGTTCTTGTTTAATCATACTATTTTACTTCGGAGTCACGTGAGTGACTTTGTGAAGATTTCAAAGTTCTGTGATTACATGCCCTGGATCACGTCCATGCTCACACAGTGCCGTAATACTGATGGAGGAAGTATGTTAACGTATTTCAGACTTGAACAAGCTGAAAAATAATAACATTTGTTAATACAACAATAAACCCCTGAATTCGGGGACAAACGTTTAAGGAACAGCACTTAAAACTGAATCCGCCAACACTGCGGAAGCACCCACAGGTCTGTTATAAAACCGCTGAAATGTAGTTTCACTGGCCCAGCCCGCTATTGCGAGGACATAAACCATGAACACCTCCATGGTCCTCGCCGCTGATGTGGATGCAGCCCTGGTAGAATGACATTTTAAAATGTTAGTGTCTTACCTGTTGCACCGAATACCACCTTGAGCCATCTCCTGATGCCCATTTCCAGACCTGTAGTCGCAGGTCTGTGTAGTTTAAGCAACTCTTCTATCACGCAGTCACTTTATTGTGGGTCGAAACCATTCTATCCAGGTAATTCCTGTAGAGTTTGGACCCGTTGTGCTGTGTTCAGTGCCATTACCATCACCACTTTGAAGGTGAATAAGTCCAGTGGTAAATCCGCCAAAGGCGACCAGCTCCTGGGTAGGGTCAACACCACCCCTATATCTCTGGTAATATATCGTGGTCGGGGAGGGATAGAACATACCCTTCATTGTGGATACCAGCTGGTGAGATCCCACTCCAATGTTGAGATAGGATGACAGTGCACTCCTAGCACTGTATATGGCACTGTAACTGAGGGACTCATCATAATGCAGGCCTGTGAGGATTCCAGCAAATTGGAGATCGTAGCAGATATGTAGTTGGTCTAGGTCCGACTATAGAAACCTCACATATCCTTATGTGGATGAGGTACTGCTTCCTAGTGGACTCTCTCTGCACGCTGCTGTATGATGTCCATGGTCCTTTCTGTTGCAGAATCTGGTTGCGTTTTCTGCAACACCTGTCTAATGAAGCAGAATGGGGGAAAGCATAGAAAAACCCATTTCCCCCCAATGTGGCGAGAACGCGTCCATCGCCACTGCCCCAGGATCTGGTTCTCAAGAGACATATGTTGGTATCCAATGGCTCAACCTGGACGCAAGGAGGTCGATATCTGGTGTTTCATATTAGGCTATAGTTTTAGCAAATATTTGGAGGTTCAACATCTACTTGATGTCGTTATTAAATACTTGTGACCTGGTGTCCGCCACTGTATTGAGCTTAACCGGAAGGTACGTAGCTGATATCGAAATATTTCTTTCAATCCACCAGAGCCAAATTAATTTTCCCAATTCATCACAAGATATTGACTTGATACCACCCATAAGGTTTAAATATGCCACCTCAGTGGTATTATTGAAGACGGACATGCATATGCTGCAGATTAGTGCATTAAGCCTGTAGCCCGTGACATGCTCCCAGCATTTCTAAACAGTTTATACCTTGTGATTGAAGAAAAGTAGACTCGTGCAAATCCCATCTACCGCCCCAACTGGAATAGTGTCGGTAGCTCCCCAGCCCTTGGCGCTTGCCAGTTGTAACACGACTAATGGGTTTGATGTAATGATGGGATTTAACAATCACAAACATTGCTAATCCACCATTGTAGCTCAATTTATGCCTTGATTGGCAGCTGCATAGGCTCGTAAATGTCCAGCATTCGCTTTTAATGTTGAGATTTTGCTTTTTGTAAGCTTCGATAGTGTAACGGCCCAAATTATGTGGCTGGAATGCAGCTACAAGTTTACCAATTACCTTAGCAGCATGTCTAATAGTCGGTTTCCTGGCGCAAGCAAGGCTGTTACATGCCTCTATTATGTCTATTGCTTTGTTTCCTGGGATAGTGACAATCAGAACCCCAGAATGTATGTAACCCCCCTCCTACTTGTGAGGTTATGCATGCAGTACTTCCAAGAGAACCAGACCCCCTTACCTCATGGTTACCGGCGGGCCTGAAGTTCTGGTTTCTGGTGTTCCGTTGTTGCTGGGTTGTGTTGAGGTGCTGCCGGCGTGTAGGTCCTTTCAGGAGGCCCCCGAGTCTTGCATATGGTGTTTGTCTGCGCACTGCCGGCTTGCTGGAGGGAGGTGGGTTCATCAACCCGACTGCCTTCACCTCCTAATCCAGGTTCTAGACCTGTTTGGGCAGGTCCTCACAGAACAGCTGTCTCGGTGGTGGCTTCGCTAATGCCTTGCAGAACCCCGCGAATATGGGGTTTGGAGTCGGTTTAATGGCGATAATACAGGAAGCGTAATTCCATGATTAATAATGCAAGAGTATCCTCCTGCTCTGCCGTCATTTCCATACCCTCAACCGACCTGGCAAAGGCAGTATCCCCGACGTCAGCAATTTCAGGATCTTTAGGAACTTCAGCTCCTGTGCCCTTATCATCGGACTGATGTTGCCCCAGATGGGCGTGTTGACTGGCGGTACATTCAACGATATGCAGTTGTTTGGGCCTGGTATATGTTGATCGCCTTGGTAAGTCCCTGTTCCTGCAGCTGGTGTGTGGTGAGGTAGTCTATGCTGGCCACTGGTTTGGGCTGCAAAGGCTGACCAATGTGCTTCTGCTGGGCGAACTTGGAGACCACATTCAGCAGTCCCTCCTGGGTTTTCTCAGGTACGGTAGGTTCCTGCTCCAACCCTTCTTACGTGTCAGCCAGCTGCTGATCCGTGGCATTCCCCACCGATGACGGGGACATGCTGGGTGGCCCAGCCGCATGTCTCGTGGACTGGAGGACATCTGGTCCAGCTGCAGAGATTGTGCTCTAGGATTAGCTCCATCATGCGCTCCTCCGAGCTATGCGACCTCCGCCGCATCTGCGGACGACAAGTCGACTTCCTCAAGTCCTCCTGAACTACTGAGGTTTCTGTCATCGGCCCGCACCTCGTCGAGGTGATGACTATGGGTGCCTAGACAGGAATGTCGCTGCCTGCCGCTCCAGCGGGGCTTCGCAACTCCCGCGCGGACATGCCGCTGGTCCGCAGTCTTCCGGACGGTGGCGGCCCGCCTGTCTGGAAGACATGAGTGGTGGTGAGTCGGTCCCTGCCGTCGAAGCGTGCTACCCCAACTTCCGCGCGGGCTTACCGCCACTCCTGACTACATGAGTCTGTGACGGCGCATGGTCGCCGCCTGCCGCCTAAGTGGGGCCGCACGACCGAAATCTGCTACCACCGGCCTGCACTGGCAGCCTGACCCGGTGGTGAGCCGGTACCTCCTGCTGCTGCAGGGCTCCCCGACTTCCCAGCAGATCCATCACCAGCCCGCAATCTAGCAGGTTAGCCCCGGCGGCATGTCGATGCCTTCCGCTGCAGCGGGGCAGGACCTGGGCGCAGCTTTCCCCCTGGTCCGCCCCCTGGTGACCTGCATAGTAGTGGAGACAGAACGTGCCGCGAGCGGGTCACACGTTTACGCACCTTTGCTCCACTGTCTCTATGCTTAGGTGACAGTGGTAGGGAGTCAGGGTCTTGCCTACCCTGCTCTCGCGCGGTGCTCCTACCACTTTGCGGCTCCATGGTCAGCCGCGGTGGAGAGATGGGTCCTGGCTGCGCAGGGCTCCCCGATTTCCGCGTTCTTATCCCGGCCCGCAGAGCGGGTGCTGCCGGTGTTGCGGGCAGCTCCGGGAATAGTGGCCGCTGACTCTCATCCGAAGTCCCATGGCCCTGGTAGGCATGCTTCGATGCCTTCATTCTGATCTCCCATCCATCGTTTCTGTAAACAAAGCCTAGACAGAAGCTAAACAACTCAAGGTTAGTATCTTACCTGAGGGTCTCTATGAAGCTTCCGGTGGAGGAGCGCACTCTCTCCCCCCCCATCTCCAATGGTGACCAGACTCTCATGCGGGACACAGACTGCTGCTAACGACAAGGCTCCTGCCTGTGTAGTGAGTCGGGGCCCTGGCTCTGTCTATTACCTCTATAGGGTAGCATAGCCGTCAGTCCGCGGTATTCCTGCGGCCTGCGGCGTTGAGTCGGAGCTCCTGCTCTGCCTTCGCAGCCCGCGAATGGCAGTCTCCGAGCTCGGACCCTCCTGGTCCACGGGCTTACCCAACTTCCGGGTAGCGTTGCCGTCAGCCCGCGGTAACCCTACGGGCTGCGGTGTAGATATGAAGTCGGGGCTGTCGCTGTACCGTCGCTAGCTGCGAACGGCGTGTAAGCCCGACCCCCCCCCCCCCCCCGGGTCCGGTGCAAAGTAAAACCGTCAGCCCACAGAGTCCTTGCGGGCTGCGGTGTAGAGTCGGGCTGCTGCTCTGCCGTCATAATCTTTGAACAACGAGCCTGCAAGCCCCACTCCTTCATATATGCCGTCAGCCCATGGTGTTCTGCGCGCTGCGGTGTAGATCGGGGCTGCTGCACTGCCGTCGCTTGCTTTGTACGGCGAGCCTGCAAGCCCCACTCCTTTACACATGCCGTCAGCCCGCGGTGTCCTGCAGGCTGCGGTGTAGAGTCGGGCTGCCTCTGCCGTCCTCCGACCGGCGAGTGTGTGAGCCCGGACCCTCCTGGTCAACGGGCTCTTCCCGACTCCAGTCTGTTGGTGCCGCGCTGACTGCCTGCGGCAGTCAGTTTCGACACGGCCTGGAGACCCTGAACAGAGTCACCTGAAATGAAAAAGGACTGCAGGTTAGTTTTTCCTTACCTGCAGGTCCCTGCAGTGGAGGAGAAACACTCCTCCCTGCCTGTCGCTCGCATGAAGTCGACGATATGTCGCGCATGCGTGCCTGGCGGGGTCTTCACAAAGTCACTCACGTGACTCCTAAGTAAAATCATATACTTTACCCGGGACGTGCACTTATATCATTACAGAGGCTTGCGACGTTCATCGGCTCTCCAGTTTGCAATTAATGATCGGAAACAAACTTCATTCCAATGTACATTTTAGGGTCAAAGTTCCCTTTGGCGTTTTATGTGCATTAGATAATCGTGTCATAAAAATAACAGAAATCATATTTACTAATTGAAACTCTTCTGCCAAATGTTCAATGATTTAACAATCTGAACTTTGTAATGTAACCAGCTTTTAAACACAAACTTTCCAGTTTTAACTTCTGTGAAATATCGATGTTCTAAAGAAGTCGAGCTGTAGCTGACTAAATTTAAAAGTGGTGAGAAAGCGCAACTATTATGTTCAGGTTTTGCAATGTATTTTTATTCGCCTCTGTAATAAGTTTAGGGAAATAAAAAGGTTGACATGACAATTTAAACACAAACACAATCGTAAACTAACAATTCACACTTGTAAATATTGATGTAAATGCGAGAACAGAACTTGTGGGCGTAAAGTTCCAATTTTTTTGTGTTTTGATTCTGTCAATGAGCCTCACAGTGTAATGTTATATAAGGAAAGATTCCCATCTATTAGCCATCTAGCAACAGATGGGGAAAGAGCCATTGGTCAGGCTGGTAAAGTGAAGGCTCCTGCAGGGGTTCCTGCTGTTGCACTGGGGAATTAGTAGGGGAATCTGCTGCTGTTGAGATCTCCGTGAGAACGGATCGAAATATGGTGGACTTACATTAATTCTGGTATTGGAGTATGATCGTACAGGTGCCGATGGGATCGGTGCCTTCACTAGGATCTTCTCCAGATAGTACGCTCCCGTCCCGGCTGAAAACGACGTGGGAAACGGGGTGGAAATAGCCGTGGAATCATAGTCATGCAGGATGCTAACAGGTCCTTCAGCCCATCTCGTCCATGCCGATATAGATGGCCCTCCAAGCTGGTCCCATTCGCCCGCTTTGACCCATATTTCTCCAAACCTCCCCTGTCCTATTTACTGCCAGGGGTGGTGATGAAGGCAGAGACGATAATTGCGTTCAATAGGCTTTTAGATAGGTACAGGGTAGTGCGGGAAGATTTATGGGTCGTGTACAGGTAGATGCGATCAGTTTGACTTGGCATCATGTTCGGCACATTGTGGGCCGAAGGGCCCGTTCCGTTGTTATAACCATAACCATATAACCATATAACAATTACAGCACGGAAACAGGCCTTCTCGGCCCTTCCAGTCCATGCCGACCATTTATTTTCCCCTATTCCCATCTACCTGCACTCAGACCATACCCCTCCATTCCCTTCCCGTCCATATACCTATCCACTTTACTTTTAAATGTTAAAATCGATCCTGCCTCCACCACTTCTGCAGGAAGATCATTCCACACAGCCACCACTCTCTGAGTAAAGAAGTTCCCCCTCATATTACCCCTAAACTTCTGTCCCTTAATTCTCATGTCATGCCCTCTAGTTTGAATCTTTCCTACCCTCAATGGGAAAAGCTTATCCACGTCAACTCTGTCTATCCCTTTCTTCATTTTAAACACCTCAATCAAGTCCCCCCTTAACCTTCTGCGCTCCAAAGAATAAAGACCTAACTTGTTCAACCTTTCTCTGTAACTTAGTTGCTGGAACCCAGGCAACATTCTAGTAAATCTCCTCTGTACTCTCTCTATTATGTTGACATCCTTCCTATAATTAGGCGACCAAAATTGTACACCATACCCCAGAATTGGTCTTACCAATGCCTTGTACAATTTTAACATTACTTCCCAACTCCTATATTCAATGCTCTGATTTATAAAAGCACACCAAAAGCTTTCTTTACCACCCTATCTACATGCGATTCCACCTTCAGGGAACTATGCACAGTTATTCCTAGATCCCTCTGTTCCACAGTATTCCTCAATTCCCTAGCATTTACCATGTATGTCCTATTTTGATTTGTCCTGCCAAGACGTAGCACCTCACACTTATCAGCATTAAACTCCATCTGCCATCTTTCAGCCCACTCTGGAAGAGTGGCCCAAATCTCTCTGTGCACTTTGAAAATCGACTTCATTATCCACAGCACCCCCTATCTTAGTATCATCAGCATACTTACTTATCCAATTTTCCACCCCATCATCTAGATCATTGATGTACATGACAAACAACAGTGGACCCAACACAGATCCCTGAGGCACCCCACTGGTCACCGGCTTCCAACCTGACAAACAGCCATCCACCATTACTCTCTGGCATCTCCCATTCAGCCACTGTTGAATCCATCTTGCTACTCTGCCATTAACACCCAAAGATTGAACCTTCTTAACCAACCTTCCATGGGGAACCTTGTCAAAGGCCTTACTGAAATCCATATAGACAACATCCACTGCTTTACCCTCATCAATGTCCCTAGTAACCTCTTCAAAAAATTCAAGAAGGTTTGTCAAACATGACCTTCCAAGCACAAATCCATGTTGACTGTTCTTGATCAGACCCTGTTTATCCAGATGCTTATATATATTATCTCTAATTATCCTTTCCATTAATTTGCCCACCACTGACGTCAAACTAACAGGTCTATAATTGCTAGGTTTATTCTTTGAACCCTTTTTAAACAATGGAACAACATGCGCAGTACGCCAATCCTCCGGCACTATTCCCGTTTCTAATGACATCTGAAATATGTCTGTCATAGCCCATGCTATTTCTACACTAACTTCCCTCAATGTCTTAGGGAATATCCTGTCTGGACCTGGAGACTTATCCACTTTTATATTTTTCAAAACTGTCAGTACTTCCTCCTCTTTGAATCTCATAGTTTCCATCGCTACTCTACTTTTTTCCCTTACCTCACAGAGTTCAATATCCTTCTCCTTGGTGAATACCGAAGAAAATAAATTGTTCAATATCTCCCCCATCTCTTTTGGCTCTGCAGATAGCTGTCCATTCTGGCTCTCTAATGGTCCAATTTTATCCCTCGTTATCCTTTTGCTATTAATATAGCTGTAGAAACCCTTTGGATTTACTTTCACCTTTCTTGCCAAAGCAACCTCATATCTTCTTTTAGCTTTTCTTATTTCTTTCTTAAGATTCTTTTTACATTCCTTATACTCATCTAGCACCTCATTTACTCCATGCCTCCTATAATTATTGTAGATATCTCTCTTTTTTCGAACCATGTCCAATTTCCCTTGAAAACCATGGCATTTTTCGATTTTTACTATTTCCTTTCAACCGAACAGGGACATAAAGATTCTGTACTCTTATAATTTCCCCTTTAAATGTCCTCCATTTCTCTTCTACATCCTTCCCATAAAACAACTGTTATACTGTTCTCTATTCGATGTTATATCTAGCCATGATGCTACCCATTTATTTTTTCTAATGCCTTTTACCTCTACCTGGTTGAGAAAGAATACGGTGACATTAACAATGTTGGATCAAATCTTAGCTCAAAGTGTACATTAGGCTGCGAGGATTCATTTCAAAACTTCAAATTATTTCAAACTGTGTTTTATGGGGAGACAGAACATGCCGCGAGCGGGTCACACGTTTACGCACCTTTGCTCCACTGTCCCTATGCTTAGGTGACAGTGGTAGGGAGTCAGGGTCTTGCCTACCTGCAGTGGTGCAGGAATTACATATGTAAAATAGACTTGGGAATTTTATTATCGATCCTAAATGCTGTATTTAAATTATAGGTCGTTTAGTTTGTTATGAAGTGGCGCCGGATTTAACACCTCAGTCTATTAAAATTGAATTATCTCACTGAACGAAAACATGCAATATGTTTCCAGGCAAATACCAGTGGTTGAGTATTAAAGAGCAGTCATTTTAAACGGGCGGTTGTAGTCAATATTACGGTAACCAAATTATATTTATTAATTGCTAGAGAGGACGATGTAAACATAGTGAGGTTAGTGAGCAGTTCTAACATTAACCGCTCCTCGTACTGTTCTGTTGTGTAGGGAGGAGATGCTGGTTTACCTCAACGATAGACACCAAAAGCTGGAGTAACTCGGAGGGTCAGACAGCATTTCTGTAGAAAAGGAATGGGTGACGTTTCGGATCGCGACTTTCCCAGTTGCTACCTGGACCTACCTGATCTCCCGGTTGCCAAACACTTCCCATTCCCACACTGACCTTTCTGTCCGATGTCTCCTCCAGTCAGAGTGAGGCTAAATGCATATTGGAGGAACAGCATTTCATAGCATTTCATATTTCGCTTGGGCAGCTTACAGCCCAGTGGTGTGAATATTGATTTCTCTCACTTCAAGTAACCCGGCATTCCTTCTCTGTCGAGGGCCGACCTCCACCCAAGTCGCACCAGCTGCTCGTTTTCACCCAACGAACAGAGAACAAAGGTCCGTTTCCTTTAGGATCATAACATTTTTGCATTCATTGTTCTTTATCTCCCTACAATACATCATTATCTATATCTTTCGTTTCCCTTACCAGTCTGTCGAAGAGTCTCGACCCGAAACATTACCCATTCCTTCTCTCCAGAGACGCTGTCTGTCCCGCTGAGTTACTCCAGCTTTTTGTGTCTTTCGTCACCCTTCTTCACACTGTTCCGTTGTATTGACCGAAAACGAACGATGTGACAGTGCCGGCGACTTAATGAATGAAATGGAGATACACGGAATTAAATGGACTTGGGCGGTGGGGTTTTATCGAAAAGTCAGATTCCAAACGGCGTGTATTTGGAAGTTTTCACTTGGCTAAATCAATATAACTAGGTGTTAATAATACTAATAGAGTATTATAACTAAGTGTTAATGATGCAACCCTTTTTACAAATTTCTAACATTTTATGAGGGAATTTGAATTTGTATGAACTACATTTCTAAGTTCTTCATTAGAGAAATCATTACATTGTAGCGGCACCATACATGGTGAATAAAGGTGAGACGTCAGGCCGGTTCAAAGTGTTGTTTATTCAGTGGTGACACGTTAAGTTGGTGCGCTAACCATATTACAATGTTGCTGTAGCTGAGCGAGGTTGTACTCTTGGGCTCAGCTACCTGTTGACTTTTCTAGGTCTCGAGTTGAGAGACCTTAAGTACCAGGATACTCCCTCTAGCCCATGACGTCCGGTGCCCGACCTCGTATCTCCTGACGAGGGTTCGAGCATAAGTGGCCCGTGTTTAGGCTGACGCCCCCCCCCCCCCCCCCAAGAACCGGAGGAAGGAATAGCATGGACGAGGGAGGCTCCTGCATGTGGGTCTGGGACACCCCGGGCATGGGTCGGGACAGAGGGCTCCACGGGCGCAGTGACGCTCTGTGTGGGCGATCCCGAGGTACCGAGGGGTGCGAGGAGACCAATGCAGAAGCCGGCAGAAGGAAGAGACACGGTCGCATCTCCTCGACCAGCTAAGGGAGAGTGTCCTGTGAAATATGGCCCCCAGCAACGATGAGGGGATAAAAACCTAAATAAAATAAACAAACTAATTTCTGAACCGAGCGTGGAAATGCAGTGAACACAAAAATGAACAGTAAAAAGACAAATTACAGTGCAATCAGTGTCCAAAGTTCAAACTGTCCAGTGTTCATAGTGCAGGATAGGAAAGCTGTGTTGCAGTGACAGCCTCTGGCCTGAATGAGGCGCTGTGGACGGCGGTGAGGTAGCAGTGACGGCATCCGGCTGGGAGGTGGCGCTGTGGACGGTGGTGAGGCTGCAGTGACGGCAGCCGCTCTGACGGTGGCGCTGTTGCCAGTGGTCAGGGTGTAGGGACGACATCTGGCCGGAAGGTGGCGCTGTGGACGGTAAGTTCGAGCTTCTCTTCCGGCCGGCAGCCGCTGATTGTAGTAGGCGTCGGTGGCCATTTTGCTGGCCGGCTGAGGCGGTCTTCACCAGCGATTCAAGACCGGTGAGGAGCAGAAGGGCGTCTTCGACAGGTGCCCCAGGTAAGCCCGCCCTATCGGGCTGCGGGGCCAGGCGCGGTGCAGGGCAGGTCGCGGAGCCGTAGCGAGGCCTGTTGCGGTGCCAGGTCTGGAGGGGTGAGGCCCGGTGCGGTGTGGGAGAGGTGAGGCCGGTGCTGGGCCTGGAGCGGTGGGGCCCGGTGCAGTGCAAGGCCTGGAGCCGTGTGCGCGGTGCGAGGCCGGGTCCGTTGTCGGGAGCGGGAGAGCAGTAGGTACTTTCTCTCTGCTCCCAGGGCCGTCGGGCGTGCGTCGGCGTTGCTGTGGGCAGGAGGCTGCTATGCTCACAGCTCCTGCAGCAGCTGGTGGGGCAGCAGCGGCGGGTACAACCTCTCCGCTCCGGTGGTCGGCTCCGGGCAGGTCATGCAGAGGAGCTCGGCGGCCGTCACACAAGGCCCGGAGTGGTGTGGGGTTTGGAAGCGGGGCCTGCCCCGTTGCCGGGAGCGGGAGAGTGGCGGCAGCCACGGCTCCGACGAGGCGGCATACCTCACTGCAGGGCCGGGTTGGCGGCAGCGTAGTTCCGCAGGGCTGGGCAGCCGGCTGCAGACATCAGGTCTCCCGAGGCTGCGTGCTTCAGGTGAGTCCAAATTTCAATTCAGACAGCCAGGGGGTCACCAATGTAGCGGCACCATACGTGGTGAATAAAGGTGAGACGTCAGGCAGGTTCAAAGTGTTGTTTATTCAGTGGTGACACGCTAAGTTGGTGCGCTAACCATATTACAATGTTGCTGTAGCTGAGCGAGGTTGTACTCTCGGGCTCAGCTACCTGTTGACTTTCCTAGGTCTCGAGTTGAGAGATCTTAAGTACCAGGACACTCCCTCTAGCCCACGACATCACGTGCCCTCCCTCGTATCTCCTGATGAGGGCTCGAGGTGGCCCGTGTTTAGGCCGATATTGGCGTTACATGAAGTAATTGACAAAAATCGAATACAATTGAATGTATTTTCAGATTGTGTCTTGAAGTTATGAATGTATGATTTCCATCATGAATCATTTCCAAATAGACGGAGGGAATCTCCACCTGTAGATTAAATTGAATTGAATTTCCCTTATTGTTATTCAAACAAGTTTGAACAAAGTTTTGTGCATAACAGTTACATAGAAACATAGAAAATAGGTGCAGGAGGAGGCCATTCGGTCCTTCCAGCCAAAGGCAACAAAACACACAATTACAGAGACCAAATGCTTTCTGCAGATTATAAAGCAATTTTATTAACTAATTGACACCCTTTACTTTTAAAGCTGGCAATTGGGGAAAAAAATGTTTAATACATCCAAGAATACAAAGTTTTAGGTTGCATATAATGCAGACCATTTATACATTGCTTGGTTTTAATAGCTCAATTTCCATTCTACAGCTACCACAGATTTTAAAAAACACTGGACGTCATGCTGGACAGTGGACAACATAATATAGGACAGGACAAACTGCTTGAAAGTGTCCTGTCCTATATTATGTTGTCCAGCATGATGTCCAGTGTTTTTTTAAATCTGTGGTACAGATCTGCACTAATTGACGCATTCTAACGGTAACGGCCCCGTAGTGGAGGCATTCACGTCGCGGGGCTGGAAACTGGAAGAATCCCGAGCTAATTACTGTTCACAGGGCGCATAGCTGAGCTTCTGATTCATCGCTTGTGTGTGTGTGAGTGTGCGCGTGCGCACGCAGCCGCCAAGAAATTGTGTACCCCCCGTCCCCGGTCCCCTCCATGTTTTGACAGCGGTTTCCATCTCTGCTTGCGACTAATCATCCGGATGAGCCTCATATGCACGATGTTGCCAAAAGCCATACTGAGGTCCGCATACAAGGTTCTGCACTTATCAGTTTTCTCGTTTCCTCCTTCAAAAATGCAATTAGATTTGGTGGAAGTGATGTCCCCTGAACATCATCCTGCTGACTCCTCCTAATCAAGCCCAATAATCTTTTCCCACAACTTCCTACCACTGATCCAAAGCTCACAGGCATATATTCTCCAGGTTTGGCCCTGCAGCTCTTTTTGAACAAGGTGACAACTTTAGCTTACCCCAGTTTACTAATAGTGCCATGCCAGCATTTGTGTTGCAGTTTTAACTTGTAAAATTGTAAAATTGAGCCATCCCAAATTAGAACTTTAGATTTATAGCACAAAGAAGCCATTTATCCATCTTTATGAACACAAAGCCATGCCCTGATTTTTTTCCCTATAGCCTTTTACCTTTTTCTCTTTGAGTGGTAATTAATTCATCCCTTGACAACAAAGCCATTACTAATACCTTATAACAATTGGTTTTGAAATATTGTTGTCACATGTACTGAAGTACAGTAAAAATCTGTTATCCGGTCAAATCAAACATGAGTACAATCAAGTGATTACACAAGTAATCAAGTGATTAAGCAATTAGAAAAGAAAATCAAAGTAAAGTGAGAGGGGGTAAGACTGTATTTGATCAAATGTTCTATCCTGGTGAATGAGTACAAAGGATAAATTAGAAGCTAGAACACTTGTTTTAGCAGTGTTTGATATTGAAAATAACAACCTAATTAATATCACTATCAACTGGAGCTCCAGATATGTATAGAAATGAATTTCAGATGTCAGTTTAAATCGAAGGGAGACACAAAATGCTGAAGTAATTCAGCGGGACAGGCAGCATCTCTGGAGAGAAGGAATGGTGATGTTTCGGGTCGAGACCCTCCACTCTGAAGAAGGGTCTCATTACCCATTCCTTCTCTCCAGAGATGCTGCCTGTCCCGCTGAGTTACTCCAGCATATTGTGTCTACCCGCGGATATGCATGGTGTTTAGACTGATTTTTGGATGATTAGCCATGATCTTATTGAATGGTGGTGCTGGCTCGAAGGGTCGAATGGCCTACTCCTGCACCTATTTTACTTCGGAGTCACGTGAGTGACTACGTGAAGAAGCCCCGCCTGGCGCTTGATCGGCATTACGTCGACGCTGTCGGTAGGGAAAGAGCTGCAGAGCGCAGCTCCACCAGCGGTAAGGAACAGGCCCGCAGGTAAGTAAATTATTTTTACTTCCAGGGCATTTCCAAACTCCGTAGGCTGGTGGGTAAAGACCAGGAGGAGTTTAAAAATAAAAATGGAGAAAGCTCCTAAAAAATCGCGGGTAAAACGTGCGTCCCGGGGAGGAGAAGAAAATCAGTCGGGACAGCAGATTATTGCGGAGCCAGTTCCGATACCGGTGGCCGTTGAAATACCCGTTAGTGAGCCTTTGGTTGCTCCATAAACAGAAGCCACGGAGGAAAACCCAGTGCCTAAAAAATGTAAAAGGAAATCTGAAGGGCCTGTGGTTTCTGATGAATCTGATTCTGGAAGTCCAGACAGAAAAGCCTTATGGCTCAGAATGGATCAAATGGAGAAAATGCTCCAGACAATAATCAACCAAGGGTCTAAAAACCCAGAATATTCCCAGGCAGCCCTTGAGGGGGTTCCATAATATGGTGCCAGTTTGAATTGGGAATTTGAAACTCCAGTGCCCGGGATTGGGCTGGAGGAAGTCTCCTTTGAGCAAGTCTCAGGAGTACCAGGGCTGCATGAGACTGATCCTGAAGGTGGTGATTTCGGTCATGAGTACCCACCACAATACAAAAATATTGATCCAGGTGTGCCTGATGTGGCACAATGTTTTGCTATACCTGGAGGAGGCGGTGAGGCCATGGAAGAAAACCTGGCGGCCAACATTAATTATTTGGTCTCTCACCCGCTTCAAGAAGCTGTTATGGTTGAAACAGCAGATTTATAAAACACCTGTTAATTGTACCTCACTGAAGGTACCTACGGTGAATCCGGCTATTTGGGCACCAATGTCATCAATGATGCGGGCGCAGGAAATACGATTTCAAAGAATCCTCAAACTGATTTCGGCTGGAACTCGGCTTTTGGAAGGCAAGTGGATGGTTGTGGAATGACCAAAGTTAAGAAGGATATGTTGGCATTGTTCTGCAACTCATATTTTGAGATTAATTGTATGAGGAAGATTGCCATTCGGCCCATTTTACATCCAAGATTTGCAGGTTTGTGCAGATCAAGCAATGTTCAAGCTCCTGGTTATTTGTTCGGAGAAAATCTGTCTAAACAAATTAAAGAAATTGATGAAGAGCCAAAGAAGAGCCAATGACGAGCCGGTCAAATGAGAAGGGGATTTGATTTTGGAGCTGGAACAAGCCGAGGCAGGAGTATGGTGAGGAAGAATTACCAACCAGCACAGCCGAATGTTCACCCATATGTTGGGAGGAGACCACCACGTCCGGTTGGAGAGGTACAAAAACTTTATCCTATTAAAGAAGAATCTTTGGATGAACCTCAGATTGGTGGTAGACTACAAATGTTTTATGATGAATGGGACTGTATAACATCTGATTGTGTTATATTAGGTACTGTTTTAGGATCTACCATTGATTTTGTAGAAGGTATTGATCCACCGGGACAGAATAAGCCTAATCATATTTTGGTGTTTTCTGTATTTGAAAACATTCAAATTGATAAAGTTAAGAATTTGTGTAAAAAAGGAGTTATCGAGAAATCAGGTGAGGATCCACAACAATTTGTGTCAAATATTTTCCCCAGACCAAAGAAAGATGGGGGTTGTAGAATCATTTTAGACCTCACACAATTGAATACATTTGTCCAGTATAAACATTTTAAAATGGATACCTTCAACACTGCAATGCAGCTGGTATCAACAAATTGTTACATGGCTACAATAGATTCGAAGGATGCATATTATTCAGTACCAATTCATCGTCACGTTCGCAGGTATTTGAAATTTAATTGGATGGGACAGCTGTGGCAATACAAAGCATTAACTAATGGATTAAGCTCAGCTCCTAGGCTGTTCACTAAATTGTTGAAACCAGCACTTGCACTGCTAAGGGCACAAAAACACATTGTTATGGCTTATCTAGGTGACATTTTAATTGTCAATGCTAATCAGGAGTCAGCTGAAAAATCAGTCTCAGCAACTACAAGTCTGTTTGAAAGGCTAGGGTTCCTGATTCACCCAACAAAATCTAAGTTACAGCCATCCCAAACCATTGAATATTTGGGGTTTGTGATTAATTCAGTTAGCATGTTAGTAACTTTATAAATAGGCAAGATTGTTGATATTACAAATGTATGTCAGTGCCTTATTGACAAACCTTATCCCTCCATCCGAGAAGTTGCTAAGGTTATTGGTAAGTTAGTAGCAGCATTCCCTGCAGTAGAATTTGGTCCACTTCATTACCAAAATCTCCAAAGGGCAAAAACACAAGCGCTTATACAGCGAGTAGGCCATTTTGATAGGCCCATGCAATTGCCAAAGGAAGCCTTATCAGAATTGCATTGGTGGATTGAGAATGTTCCACAAGCTGTTAAAAACATATTAGTTCAGCAGCCAGCAATAATATTGCAAACTGATGCAAGTTCTCTCGGATGGGGTGCTACGGATAATCATACCAGCTGTGGGGGCAGATGGACTGTCCAAGAGGATTTATTTCTCCAAACATATGGTATAAATTATTTGGAGTTACTGGGAGCATTTTATGGATTAAAAACTTATTGTTCTACTATGAAGGACTTGCATGTCCAATTACAAATAGACAATACCACAGCTATAGGCATATATCAATCACATGGGTGGAGTAAGATCATTATCATGTGATCATCTGCTTAACCAGGTGTGGCATTGGTGTATTGGTAAGAATATTTGGCTTTCAGCTATTTATCTCCCAGGGAGAGACAATATTGTGGCAGACAAAAGATCACAAAAATTTAAAGACAGTACAGAATGGATGTTAAATCAACAAATTTTCAAAAAATATTGTCAGTCGGTATGGAGTACCGGACATTGATCTGTTTGCATCTAGATTAAATCACCAATTGCCCAAATATGTGTCCTGGGAACACAATCCAGTGGCAGTAGCGGTGGATGCTTTCTCGCTACACTGGGGGAATACATTCTTTTATGCCTTTCCCCCATTCTGTCTGATTGGGCAATGTCTCAAGAAAATAGCGCAAGACGCTGCCAAGGGCATTTTGGTGGTGCCAAATTGGCCTACACAGTCATGGTCCCCATTGATGCTTAAAATGATTATTGAACCATGTATGACGATTCCTAGTTGCAACGATTTGTTGATACAACCAGTAACAAAAGAAATTCATCCATTGCATGATCATATACATTTGTTAATCTGCAGGTTCTGACCAGACCATTGCAAGAGTTTGGACTGTCAGACAGGACCATGGATGTCATAGCTGCAGCTTGGAGAAATAGTGCTAAAAAACAATATATGTTGCATATAAAGAAATGGGAAGCCTTCTGTAGACAGTCAAAGATATCTTATCATACTGCGAACATATCAAATGTATTGGAGTTCCTTGCTGGGTTACATTTTGATGAGCACTTAAGTTATAGTGCCATTAATAGTGCTCGTAGTGCTTTGTCGTCCTATTTAGGACAAATTTCTGATTGAGTCTCAATTGGGTCTCACCCATTAGTATCCCGATTCATGAAAGGCATTTTTAATAAAAATCCTCCCAAGCCCAGATATACAGAAATTTGGGATGTTAGCATTGTTCTCACTTTGCTTACGCAATGGACTCCAATTACTTCAATGTCTTTGCAGAGGTTAACATTCAAGGTAGTAATGTTAATGGCATTAGTGTCAGCTCAAAGAGTACAAACTTTGCAATTGTTAAGGTTAGATTGCATGCATGTGGCTTCAGATAACATTGTGTTTTATGTTTATGATCTGATCAAACAAAGCAGACCAGGAAAAACTGGAGCCAAGGTAAAGTTTAAAGCATACCCTGTCAATGAAACATTGTGTGTAGTTAAGCATTTAACTCAATACATTGAAGTAATCAAAAATCTCAGATGTGCTGAGACAGCGTTACTGATTACGCACAAAAAAACACATACAAAAGTTTCAGTTCAAACCATTTCTAGATGGTTAAAACAGGTATTGGATTTAGCAGGAAAAGACACTGATGTGTTTAAATCTCACTCCACTAGGGCTGCAGCTACGTCCGCGGCGAAGGTACAGGACGTACCACTCGATCAAATTTTAGAGGCCGCAGGGTGGGGTAAAGAAGAAACTTTTTCAAAGTTCTACAATAAACCTGTTGTCACGGTGCCAGGATTTGGACACGCAGTGTTGGGTTCTCTTAAAATGATTGCCTTGTTTTATATTATCGATTTATATTATCAATTTATGTTATCATTTGATATCATTATCATTTTTCTTTTGTAAAATTTTCCCCTGCGATAGAGGGGTTATTTAAAAAAAAAATTATTTTTATGATTAAAAGACTTATTACATAAATTGAAACAATGTTTTAAAAATACTATTTACTCACTACTGTATTAACTAAACACAGTGTCGTATGGAATGAATCTACGACATAAAAAACACAGAGCTTTAAAATCTTCACGTAGTCACTCACGTGACTCCGAAGTAAAATAGCAAGATTAAATGAGAACTTACCTGTTCGAAGTTTGATCTTTATTTTATGAGGAGTTACGATGAGGGATTACGTGCCCTCCGCTCCCAACCCTCATAATATAAATGATCATCTGGTAGTTCTAGTCTATGTTGGGCCTTACTATCTTACTCCGGCCATTGGTTCTGTGTTTTTCATGCCGCTGCTTTGAAGTATGCCGATCAAGCGCCAGACGGGGCTTCTTCCCGTAATCCCTCATCGTAACTCCTCATAAAATAAAGATCAAACTTCGAACAGGTAAGTTCTCATTTAATCTTACTATTTTCTATGTAAGTGACTTAAGAGAGTCCAGACAGCTCTAGCAACCCACTCTCTGTTCTACATCAGAGAGCGCTATGACATTCATTCAAATTGTATCGCCAACCCTGTGAGGGAGGGATATGTAGTTATTGACCTATTTTACTTTACATTAATTTTTTTTTAAACTTGTATTTTGATTGGCTATATTAAAAATGTTTGTATATATAAATAAAATAAAATTGAATAGTTGTTAAATTTCTTGGATTTAATCTCAAGGGAGACAAGTGCTCATGGCAGGGGTAAGATTTCAGGACATGTTGGTCAAGATCTATTTGTCACTTGGAACCTACTCTGCCTTGCCAGGCACGTGGTGGATGTGGAGTTCTGCTCATCCAATCCTCCATACCTTGGGAAGTGTGGACACTGGGTAGCTAGGGAAGCCCAGGATGTGGGTTGAGTCCTGGGCACTATCCCCATGGCTTTAAAATGTTGCAATTGTGAAAACTTCATCTGAATATACTTGATTTGGAAGAAAATACACCTTAACATGTGAAACATCCAAAAAAAGGGGCAGAGGAAAGAGCAGATGTGGCGGGTCAGAGCCTGGGCCTCATGGGTTGGGAGGGAGGGGAAGAGCAATGGAGGACCCGGCGTAGGGGAGCCACCCAGGAGGAGGGGGAAGGTGGAGAACAAAGGTGGACCTGGCATGGGATACTTTGTAACTCTGTCGGCGCCCTTTATGGGGTGACTATTTCATACCTTGTGTATTCGAGCAAATAATTTTACTGTGACTTGTCACATATGGCAATAAAGTATTCATTCATTGTTAAGAACATCTGAATATACTTGAAATATAACAAAATATTCCTTAAAATGAAAAGCATGGCATTCACGTAAATAATTTACCATTCAAACAAGGTGCAGTTTGGTTAAGACCTACCTCTACTATTAAATGTCCATTTTCAGCATGAACCTGAGCAATCGCTCCCAATTTCTTACACTGGCAGAAAGCAGGGTACAGTTCATCATCCTGAAGCATGAAGACATCTTTATATGCCATGAACATCTTGAAGGAATTCACACCTCTCTCATTGACTAAAATTTCCATTTCTTCCTTCACCTGTGAATTTATTAAATGAATAGGAGAAATGTTTCTTCCAGACTGGTATGATATGCTTTGAATATAATTGGAAAGAATAACGAAAAGCTTTGACAAACAAGGGCAGAAGGACATGGAGATCAGCTCAGTACAAAGCAATATTGATTTTCACTGTACCTTTGCATTCCACCAAGTTACAGCCACATGGAATGAGTAATCACAACAGACTTTAGGATCAGCCCAGCTTTTCCATTTGTCGTAGGCTTCTAATAACGAAGCACCTTTAGTAGGGATTACAAAGTCCAATATCATAGTGGTACCTCCGGCCACAGCAGCCTGTAAAATACAAAATATATTATAGTTAGTCAAAAGCAACTTCCTAAATATTACCAGGGCTCGAAATTAACGCTTGCCCAGGTGCCAATGGCAACCTAAGGTCCCGCCGGGCAACCTAAAGCTGTGCCATTTTGCCCAGCTTGGCAAGCACCAGGGACACCTGCCGTTCAACTCTGAGTAGGCCCCCTTCTCTATCTCTCTCTGTCACTCTCCGTCGCCACCCGCCATCCGTGTCCGGGTATCCGCTCGCTCCTCATTCGTCGGCACGGCCGGCCGCCTTGCACATGCGCACTGCCACGGCCTGCACAACCTCCCACTGCACATGCGCACAACCAAGGCCAGCACATGCGCACTGCCATGGCCCTGCACACGCGCACTGCCACGGAAACTGGTCGGCACCGGGCACTTTCTCCCTCCCTTTGCATTGTGGGAGGTCTGGACACCATTGCTGTTCGGTCGCCGCCTCGCCGCGACTGCTGAATACCAACACAGAATCACTCACTGGAGTTGCAGTAACTCACCTGGTGTAACTCTTGCTTTTTGGTTTCCTGGTCCTCCATCGAGGGGATTTATCGCAGTCGCTGCCTCAAAAAGGCTGGCAGTATCATCAAAGACCCACACCATCCTGGCCACACACTCATCTCCCTGCTACCTTCAGGTAGAAGGTACAGGAGCCTGAAGACTACAACGACCAGGTTCAGGAATAGCTACTTCCCCACAGCCATTGGGCTATTAAACCTGACTCGGACAAAACTCTGAACATTAATAACCCATTATCCGTTATTTTCACTTTATCAGTTTATTTATTCATGTGTGGTATATGGACACACTGATCTGTTTTGTAGTCAATGCCTACTATGTTCTGTTATGCTGAAGCAAAGCAAGAATTTCATTGTCCTATCAGGAACACATGACAATAAACTCACTTGAGCTTGAACTCCAAAAATATTCTAAATGGAATTTAAACTGGAGTAGACCCTCCACAACCAAACCCCAAACTCTGAAAAATAACAGTCTATTGCATTTTATCTGTTTATTTATTGTGTATATACATATATGGTCTATGGTATATAAACACACTGAACTTTTATCTCCTGTGCTGTATTATGTTTACATATTCTGTTGTGCTGCAGCAAGCAAGAATTTCATTGTCCTATCTGGGACACATGACAATAAAACTCTCTTGATTCTTGACTTGGGCTTAAGCAAAAAAGGGTTCTTAGGAAAAAAGAACTACCTTAAATTTAGGAGCGTCTGTTTGGGTAACTATGGTAGGGTGAAGACTATACCATGCTTTAATTGGGCGGGGGAACTCCATGGAGCAGGTCTGGATAGAAGAAATTGGGTGACGTTTTGGGTAGAGGCCCTGCTTTAGACTCCCTCTGGTTTTAGTGTTTTTAGTTTAATTTAAAGATACAGCATGGAAACAGGCTCTTCGGCCCACCGAGTCCACGCCGACCATCGATCACCCTTACACTAGTTCTATCCCACACATTAGCGACGTAAGTCAAGAGTGTTTTATTCTCTCACGTTCCAGTTAGAACAATGAAATCCTTACTTGCAACAGCACAACAAAATATGTAAACATAGTACTCTGTAAACAATGTTATAAACAAGCTCTGACGTACTGATGATGTGCAGTGTCATTTCTCCAGTTACTATATTTTTGCAACTATGCTTCCACGGTGGTTCTGACAGGTATGCTGATTTTCACAATTTTCGAAGGCAGAAGTACAAAACACTGCAGCGTCTGTGGACAGATGTTCAAACATACACCCATGCCTGCAGCGTTCATTAGTAAACACACGTGAAAGAAAACTTTCTTTTAATACATTAACGACTGAAAGGCATGAAAAATATGTAAATGCAAGGAGATTGTATAATTTGAATCACCTGAGACCCACTGTTTCTGTCTGGTCCTGCACCGCTGAATGTGGAGATACATACCTTGAGTCCATCCCATCCTCCCTTCTCACCTAAATGCAAGACCTCATACACCCTTCTATTCTTCAATAACTTTAATTTTCTAGGCCCACATTACTTCACCTTTACCATGAACGTTCAATCCCTTTCCACCTCCATCCCCAAACAGGAAGGTCTCAAGGCCCTCCAGTTCTTCCTCAAACAGAGACCCAATCTATCTATTTCCCTCTACTAACACTCTACACTGCCCAGTAGGACTTGTCCTCACCCTCAACAACTTCTCTTTTGACTCCTCTCACTTTCTCCAAGTTAAAGGTGCAGCAAGGGTCCCAACTATGCCTACCTTTCTATTGGTTACGTCAAACAGTCCTTGTTTCATGCATACGCTACCACCAACCCACAACTATATGCCGCTATATCGACTACTACATCGTGGCTGCCTCCTGCACCCATGCAGAACTCGTAGATTTTATTAACTTCACCACGACCTGCCACTCTGCGCTCAAATTCACTTGGATTATCACAGCCACCTCTCTCCCCTTTCTGGAACTCTCCATCATAGGGGACAGACTATTGACTGACGTATACTGTAAACTTACCAACTCTCAGTTATCTGAACTACACTTCAACCCATCCTGCCTCAGGCAAAGACATAAATCCATAGTCTTAATTCCTCTGTCTCCGCTCCCAATATGCTTTCCAATCTACATCTGAGATGTCCTTTCTTTAGTAACGTGGTTTTCCACCTTGTGTCATGGATCCCTCACATGTGTCTCCACTACGATTCTGCTCTTACACCACCTCCACTCAGACGAAACAAGGATAGAGTTCCCCAGGTCATAGAAACATAGAATGGTAGAAAATAGGTGCAGGAGTAGGCCATTCGGCCCTTCGAGCCTGCACGGCCATTCAATATGATCATGGTTGATCATCCAACTCTATCCTGTACCTGCCTTCTCTCCATACCCCCTGATCCCTTTAGCCACAAGGGCTACATCTAACTCCCTCTTAAATATAGCCAATGAACTGGCCTCAAATACCTTCTGTGGCAGAGAATAACACAGATTCACCACTCTCTGTATGAAAAATGATTTTCTCATCTCGGTCCTAAAGACTTCCCCCTTATCCTTAAACCGTGACCCCTTGTTCTCGACTTCCCCAACATCGGGAACAATCTTCCTGCATCTAGCCTGTCCAATCCCT
This sequence comes from Raja brachyura, assembly GCA_963514005.1. Next base: position 103,209,384 of record OY740784.1, read on the forward strand.
TAAGAATTTGTAAGTCTCTATAAGATCCCCCCATCAATCTACTAAATTCCAGCGAGTATAAGCCGAGTCTATCCAGTCTTTCTTCATATGGAAGTCCTGCCATCCCAGGAATCAGTCTGGTGAACCTCCCTGCTCTTGTACAAAAATCCTTTTGCTATGAATGCCAACATACCATTCGCTTTCTTCACTGCCTGCTGCACCTGCATGCCTACTTTCAATGACTGGTGTACCATGACACCCAGTTGCATCTCCCCTTTTCCTAATCGGCCACCATTCAGATAATAGTCTACTTTCCTGTTTTTGCCACCAAAGTGGATAACCTCACATTTATCCACATTATATTGCATCTGCTATGCATTTGCCCACCCAACCTATCCAAGGCACCTTGCAGCCTCCTAGCATCCTCCTCACAGCTAACACTGCCCCCCAGCTTCGTGTCATCCGCAAACTTGGAGATGTTGCATTCAATTCCCTCATCCAGATCATTAATATATATTGTAAATAGCTGGGTTCCCAGCACTGAGCCTTGCAGTTCACCACTAGTCACTGCCTGCCATTCTAAAAAAGGACCCGTTTACTCCTACTCTTTGCTTCCTGTCTGCCAACCAGTTCTCTATCCACATCAATACTGAACCCCCAATACCATGTGCTTTAAGTTTGTATACTAATCTCTTATGTGGGACCTTGTCGAAAGCCTTCTGAAAGTCCAGATATAACACGTCCACAGGTTCTCCCTTATCCACTCTACTAGTTACATCCTCAAAAAATTCTAGAAGATTCATCAGACATGATTTACCTTTCATAAATCCAAGCTTACTTTGTCCAATGATTTCACTACTTTCCAAATGTGCTGCTATCCCATCTTTAATAACTGACTCTAATATTTTTCCCACTACTGATGTTAGACTAACTGGTCTGTAATTCTTCGTTTTCTCTCTCCCTCCCTTTTTAAAAAGTGGGGTTACATTAACTACCCTCCAATCCTCAGGAGCTACTCCAGAATCTAAAGAGTTTTGAAAAATTATCACTAATGCATCCACTATTTCTGGGGCTACTTCCTTAAGTACTCTGAGATGCAGCCGATCTGGCCCTGGGGATTTATTGGCCTTTAATCCATTCAATTTACCTAACACCACTTCCCAGCTAACCTAGATTTCACTCTATTCCTCCATCTCATTTGACCCCAGGTCCCCTGCTATTTCCGGCAGTTTATTTATCTTCCTTAGTGAAGACAGAACCAAAGTAGTTATTCAATTGGTCTGCCATGTCCTTGTTCCCCATGATCAATTCACCAGTTTCTGACTGCAAGGGACCTACATTTGTTTTAACTAACCTTTTTCTCTTCACATATCTATAAAAACTTTTGCAGTCAGTTTTCATGTTCCCTGCCAGTTTTCTTTCAAAATCTATTTTCCCTCTCCCAATTAAGCCCTTTGTCCTCCTCTGCTGACTCTGAATTTCTCCCAGTCCTCTGGTAGGCTGATTTTTCTGACTAATTTACATGGTCAATAGACAATAGACAATAGGTGCAGGAGTAGGCCATTCAGCCAGCACCGCCATTCAATGTGATCATGGTTGATCATCCACAATAAGTACCCCGTTCTTGCTTTCTCCCCATATCCCCTGACTTTTTAAGTGCCCTATCTGGCTCTCTCTTGAAAGTATCCAGAGAACCGTCCTCCACCACCCTCCGAGGCAGAGAATTCCACAGACTCACAACTCTCTGAGAAAATGTTTTTCCTCGTCTCCGTTCCAAATGGCTTACCCCTTATTCTTAAACTGTGGCCCCTGGTTCTGGAGTACCCCAACATCGGGAACAGGTCCTCACCTGCCTCCGCACTTCATTCTCCAACATACCCGTCACCTCACACGTGATCCCACCACCAGGTAACATCTGCCAATCTTCACCCTTTTCTGCTTTCTGAACTGACCGTTCCCTCCGCACCTCCTTTCTTCACTCATCTATTCTCACCTAATCCACCCCCTCTCCAAGTACTTTCCCTTGCAACTGCAGGAGATACAACACCTGTCCCTATAACTCTTACCTTGCTTCCATCCAGGGACCTCAGCAGTTCACATGTACCTCCTCCAAATTATCTACTGCATCCAGTGTGGCCACCTGTATATTGACAAGACCAAGCGTAGACTTGGCAACCGTTTCGTTGAACACTTGCACTTAGTCCACCAGGGCTTACTGCATCTCCAGGTTGCTAATCATTTTAACTCCCAAACTGACCTGGGCCTCCTACATTGCCAGATTGAAGCTACATGCGAACTGAATGGACAGCACCTCGTATTCCGCTTGGGTAGCTTACAACCCAGCGGTATGAACACTGAATTGTCCAATTTTAAAGTAACCTCTTACAACCACGTCTCCCCTCCCCAGTCTACCATACAACCTCCTCCCCCCTTTGTGCCCCACCTGGACCACCACCTATTTCTCCCCTCCCCCAGCCTCTGTCCTACATTTGTTCCCCTGCCTTCACGATTCACTCTTCACTTTATCTCTGGCCTTTCTTCCAACCATCTGCCTAGCAAAGCCCCCTTTGCCTGTGTCCACCTATTACATCCCACGCTTTGCCCTGCCTCTCATTTCTTCCAGCTTTCTTCTGTGTCCTCCCCACCACAATCAGTCTGAAGAAGAGGTCCTATCCAAAAACATCACCTATCCATGTTCTCCAAAGATGCTGCCTGACCCACTGAGTTACTCAATCACTTTGTGCCCATTTGATTGCACAACTGGTTTCTTTTTAAAATGTGTTTTTTCCAATTCTGAACTTAAATGTTTGAGCAAGATGTGCTTGAAGAGATATTTTTCCCCATCACGTTCAATAACCTTTCGAACATAACAGATAACACATTACATCACTATCTGTTTGACACACATGCACTTTGAGTTCAGAGGAAATGTTCTGTCAACTGCACTCCAACCTTCAATTCCTCAACGTCCAATAGCAGAATATAAGCTGCTGATTTCTCCAGCATTTGTGCAAATCTGCTTGCTTCACATAAGCCAGGTTGAGCAGCAAGTTAATTCATTGACAGATTCATTGAAAAGGGGGAAGTGCAACATCATCTGGATGTCCTTGTACATCAGTCACTGAAAGTAAGCATGCAGGTGCAGCAGGCAGTGAAGAAAGCAAATGGCATGTTGGCCTTCATAGCAACAGGATTTGAGTATCGGAACAAAGATGTCCTACTGCAGTTGTACAGGGTCCTGGTGAGACCACACCTGGACTATATTGTGCGCAGTTTTGGTCTCCTAATTTGAGGAAGGACATTCTTGCTATTGAGGGAGTAAAGCCTAGGTTCACCAGGTTAATTCCCAGGATGGTGGGACTGACATATTTTTTGATTTTATTTTGATTTTGATTCAATTTATTGTCATTGTCTTCAAGTAAGAGACAACGAAATGCTATTTCCCATACAGTCATCCCAATAGTCCACAACACAAACATCCCCACAGCGGCACCAAAGTTCCCCACTGTGAGGGAAGGAACCAAAGTCCAGTCAACCTCCTCGCTGATGTTCCCCGATGTTCACCCGTGGTCGTGGCCTCCCGAGCCCCCCGCAGTTGCCGCTACGGGCGGCCCGATGTTCATGCCCTCTCGCCTTCTTCTGTCATATGTCTTTTAGACCTGCAGCTCCGTTGAGGCGAGCCAGGCCAACGTGTCACTGTCCAGGTCAATCAGACCTCGTTCACCATTCGGTGGCCGGTGTTTGGGGCAACTGGTGACTATGTGCTCCACTGTCTGTGTTGGGTCCCCACACTCGCAGGAGGAGCTGTCCACGAGGCCCCACCTCTTCATCGCTACTCCATAGCGTCCGACGCCTGTCCTCGAGCGGTTGAGGGTTGTCCACTGCTTTCGGGACAGGTCCTGGCCAGGGACATCCATGGGGTAATCGATGTAATGGTGTAGCCTAGATGGTTCTGCTGACTTTCACTGGTGTCTCCATCTCGTCTTGACCCAGGCAGCCTTGGAAGCGTCAGCCGGCGTTGTGCAGAGCAGCTCTTGGGCTTGCATGGCAAAGGGGTGCCGTGACTTCAGGTGCACTCGTTGTGGTGTCTCTGTGACGGTCTGATGGAGGAGGTGGGATTCACTGGTCTGTGCCTTTCGAGAGAGGGCCAGCATGGCTGCTTCTCGCCTGATGTTGTCCGGCGAGGAAGGGCAGTTGGTTCACTGGGGTGGCTCGTAGGCATCCGGAGGCAGTCTGCAGGGCGCTGTTGAGGGCAGCATCCAACTCCTTGGCGTGAGGGCTACAGCACCAAACCGGAGCACAGTACTCGGCAGCTGAGAACACCAGGGCCAATGTGGACATGCGCAGTGTCTTCGACATGGCTCCCCATGTGGTGCCGGCTAGGCGGCGAATCAGTGCGGCACGGGCGCTTGTCTTTGCCGTGGCACCTTCCAGGTGTTGTTTGAATGACAACGTTGTGTCGAGCTTCACACCAAGGTACGTGGGGACGGGCTGGAACCGTAACCGGGCGCTATCCACCATGACGTTCATTTCGCGGGTCGCTTCCCTGTTGTTGAGGTGGAACCTTGAAGATGTTGTCTTACCTATGCTGAGCTTAAGGCGCCTGTTCCTCAGGTCTGAAGACAGGATGTTCATATCTTCAGAGAGGCCGTCTTCTGCTGCTTCCCAGGATAGCTTACTGAGTAGGATGGCCGGGTCATTAGCATAACCATACTTCTTTGACTGGGTTGAAGGCAGGTCATGGACGTAGATGTTGAACAGCATTCGGAGACAGTGGAATCAATTGATTTCACACACTCCAGCCGTCAGGCGTGGCAGACCATGAATAAGCTGATGCGCAGGTCGACAACTCCAGCACAGTGTCCCATCACTGCAAATTCCATCGCGTCGCTACTGCTGAGCAACAGCCGCTTCCCCAACTTAGACAAGGACTTCACCACACAAGAAATCGAGCAGGCCATCCAACGGCTGAAAACCGGTAAGGCACCAGGCACCAATGGCATCCATCCAGAATACATAAAACACCAAGGCAAGAAGGCAACTGACTGGCTGTGCTCCTTCCTCTCCACGTGTTTCCGCTGCCTGAAGCAGCCAAAGATCTGGCGCCGTGCCAAGATGATCGCTCTGCCGAAGCCAAACAAGCCTAGCAACGACCCCAAGGGATACCGACCCATCTCACTGCTGTGTGTTCCATACAAGCTCTGGGAACGTCTCCTCCACACACGTCTCAACCCAGTGATCGACCCCCAGCTGCCTAAAGAACAGGCTGGCTTCCGAAGCGGTAGGTCAACGGCGGACCAGGTGTCCCTCCTGTGCCAAGACATAGAGGACAGCTTCCAGGCAGGAGAGAAGGCTGGCGCTGTCTTCTTGGACTTCACAGTATGAATCAAGGTATATGGGGAGAAAGCATGAACGGGGTACTGTCTGTGAATGGCCTGCTTCTGCACCTATTTTCTATGTTTCAAGTCAAGTCAAGTCAAGTCGTCAAGTTTATTCGTCACATACACATACGAGATGTGCAATGAAATGAAAAGTGGCAGTGCTCGCAGACTTTGTGCAAAAAACAAACAAAGAACAAACAAACTACAAACAGAATGGAACAGAATCACATACTCTTTTACATATTGCATATTGTGGGAGGAAAGAAAAAGGAAAAACAACTGCAATTTAAAAAACAGTAGAATGGTACAGTAACGTTAGTCCCTGGTGAGGTAGTTTACAGTCCTAATGGCCTCTGGGAAGAAACTCCTTCTCAACCTCTCCGTTCTCACAGCAAGGCAACTGAGGCGTTTGCCTGACCGTAGCAGCTGGAACAGTCCGTTGCAGGGGAGGAAGGGGTCTCCCATGATATTATTGGCTCTGGAGTTACACCTTCTAATGTATAGTTGCTGCAGCGGGGGCGAGTGAAGTTCCCATAGTGCATTCGGCCGAACGCACTACTCTTTGCAGAGTCTTCTTGTCCTGGGCAGAGCAGTTCCCAAACCAAATGTGATATTTCCGGACAAGAAGCTTTCCACAGCCGCTGAGTAGAAGCTCTGAATTTCCTCAATTGCCTGAGGTGGTAAAGGCGCTGTTTTGCCTTACTCACGAGTGCTGCAGCGTGTAATGTCCATGTCATATCCTCAGAGATGTGGACTCCAAGGTATTTAAAACAGCTCACCCTATCCACAGTATCCCCATTTATCCTCAATGGTGTGTACGTCCTCGGATGATGTGCCCTCCTAAAGTCCACGATCAGCTCCTTCGTTTTTTTTGATGTTCAAGAGGAGGCTGTTGCCTGACACCAGAGTGCCAGATCAGCCACCTCCCCCAGTAGGCCATCTCATCGTTGTCTGAGATCAGGCCCACCACCACAGTGTCATCAGCAAACTTAATTATCGAGTTGGAGCTGAACCTAGCCACACAGTCATGTGTGTACAGGGAGTACAGTAGGGGGCTGAGGACGCAACACTGGGGGGATCCTGTGCTCAGGTTGAGGGCATTCGATGTATTTCCCCCCATCTTGACTACCTGGGGCCTGGTGGAGAGAAAGTCCAGGACCCAGGCACACAAGGGGGTGTTGAGCCCCAAATCCAGTAGCTTCTCGGCCAGTCTGGTGGGGACTATCGTGTTGAAGGATGAACTGAAGTCTATGAACAGCATCCTCACGTACAATATGAATGGCGGGCAGTGGCCACAAGGGACACGTATATTGGCATATAACTAGCCTTTAAAATGTACATCAGGGCTCTAACTTAACTTTTTTTTCTCTGTTACCAGCCGGGCAACCTACGCAGCTTTTTAGGTTGCGAAATGACAGTTTAGGTGGTCATTTAAGACGGCTTGCATGACGTGTGCGATGATGTGCTCGGACGAAGTGCGTAGTTACCAGTCTGAATTATGCTCAATGCAGCAAAATTATAATACACTATCTGAACTCTTTTTACACGTTGCAATGAATGCAATTTATATTTTCACACAGAGAGTGGTGGGTCTCTGGAACTCTCTGCCACAGAGGGTAGTTGAGGCCAGTTCATTGGCTATATTCAAGAGGGAGTTGGATGTGGCTCTTGTGGCTAAAGGGATCAGGGGGTATGGAGAGAAGGCAGGTACGGCATACTGAGTTGGATGATCAGCCATGATCATATTGAATGGCGGTGCAGGCTCGAAGGGCCGAATGGCCTACTCCTGCACCTAATTTCTATGTTTCTATGTTTCTATATTGTTTCTTTCCACTTCCAAACAAAAATGTAGTTGGATTATTCAGCATATGATCAACCTGTGTCAATAAATCCCTGACCATGGTAACATATATGCTTAATCATGCACACTACAGATTGATGCAAGCATGTTTTCTGTGAAGGACCGACAATTATCATGACATGGCCATAGTAAGGGGAAAGTATACAGCAAATGGTAGGATCCTAGGAACATTGGTGGATTTTTTTTGGGTGTAAATCCACAGCTTCCTGCTTGTGGCAATACATGGATAGGGATAGGATGACTGATGGCATGTTTGCCTTCACCGGCCGTTGCACCGATTGCAAAAGTTGCAGCTGTAGCACAATTGTGGTTGCAACACACCTGGAGGTTGCAGAGACTGTAGAGAGGGTGCAGAAGAGGTTTACCATGATATTGCGTGGTTTGTCTGAGCCATAAGGAGAGGTTGGGCAATAGACAATAGGAGCAGGAGTAGGCCATGCATTGAAGGAAGAATATTTTACAGCCCATCTGTGGTCCCTAACCCTAACTCTAGCCCTAACTCTAGCCCTAACCCTAACAAACCCCTAACCGGGCGTCATCTGCAGGAGGGCATACGTCAGCGTGTATGTCGTGCAACTTGACGGTTTTATGAGCGTCAGTCACTGACGCTTCACAGTCGTCGAAAAAATTGCAAAGTGGGACAGGCCCTTTAAGGGAACAACAGCAACAGAACAATTTGCAGCTGTATCAAGCGCCAATCCGCTGCCTGAGCCGCTGGTTCACAAACAAGCAGCAATTCCACAGGGCAAGGCAGGGAACAAGGATAAGGCAGGAGCTCTCTGAGAAATGCCGGCACAGTTTGCATCAGGCCCCCGCTGTCCACATCAGCCAAGCTTTCCTTCGCTTGCCAAGCCGGGCAAAATGACATGGCTTTTAGGTTGCCTGGCAGGACTTTGGGTGGCCATTGGCAAATGGGCAACGGTTAATTTTGAGCCCTGTACATTTCTAAAAAGTATACCATTTTGAAAGTGACTCATACAGATTACTTTGGACTGTTACTTCGGCATGGTACAGCAACACAGCTAGTACAGCTACTGTCTCACAGCATCGGAAAGATGGGTTCAATGCTGACCATGTACTTTCTGTGTGGAGTTTGTATGTTCTCCCCATGATCATTTGAATCTCCTCTTGGTGCTACAGTTTTCTCCACCAATAGTTGCTAAGAGAATGACCCATTGTTTGGATTGTTAGTGATATCTTGGAACATTACGTTCAGTCGGTGCTATCTATTTTGTTGTTTACCTTTTTTTTTAAAGTAATGCTATCCATAGCACAGTATATAATGCCAGAATGCCAAATAAATGTTCTCGTCTGTCTGAAGTGTGAAGTTAATGCAGCTGATTTCAACATGATACACCCAATGACAATATATTAGTTAAGTTTAGTTTAGAGACACAGCGCAGAAACAGGCCCTTTGGCCCACCAAGTCCGAGCCGAACAGTGATCCCCGTACACTAGCACTATCCTACGCGCTAGGGACAATTTATAATTTTACCGAAGCCAATTAACCTACAAATCTGCCCATCTTTGGAATGTGGGTGGAAAAAACCCACACGATCACAGGGAGATCGTACACACTCTGTACAGACATCACCCATAGTCAAGATCAAAATCAGAATGCCTTTTATTGTCACTATACACATGTACAATGAGATTAAAAGCTGCTCCTACTCAGTGCAAAACAAAAAGGGGGGGGGGGGGGTAAGGTGCACAGTTTCTGCGGCGCTATATACATATCTATAAAAAGACAATGGATAAATAGAATGAATAAATAGGATTCCTATATCCAGTATGGGTTATTACACATATTGGAAATTACAGTTACAGTACAAATTACAGTAGGTAGATAGATGAAAGTCCGGGGGTTAGGCTGTGAAGTCAATGCATGTGTGAGTTCAGGGAGATAATGGATTTTGGAAAGAAGCTGTTCTTGAGTCTATTTGTCGTTGTGCTGATGCACCTATAGCGCCTCCCTGAGGGCAGCAGGTCGAACAGAGCAAATGCAGGATGGGAGCTGTCCTTGATGATGTTCTTCGCCCTGCTGAGGCAGCGGGAGATGTAAATGTCCATCAGAGAGGGGAGAGGGCAGCCAGTGATCTTGCCCTAACTACCCTCTGAAGCCTCTCCCTGTCAGCCATGTTGCAGCTGCCGTACCATGCTGTAATGCAGTATGTCAACAGGCTCTCAATGGACGAGCGGTAGAAGGTCACCAGCAGGTTGGAGTCCAGGTTGTGCTTCCTGAGGACCCTCAGGAAGTGCAGCCGCTGCTGAGCCTTCTTGATGTTGTCTGTCCAGGAGATGTCAGAGGAGATGAGGACGCCGAGAAACCGGAAGGTGTGGACCCTCTCCACACACTCGCCGTTGATGTTTAAGGGGGCTAAGTCGGTGCTGTGCCTCCTGAAGTCGACAATGAGCTCTTTGGTTTTCTTGGTGTTCAGAGCCAGGTTGTTTTCTGAGCACCAGGCTGTCAACTTCAGGACTTCACCTCTGTAGGCTGCCTCGTCTCCCCTTGAGATGAGTCCGACTACTGTAGTGTCGTCAGCAAACTTGACAATTCGGTTGTTGTTGTGGGCCGGACTACAGTTGTGGGTGTAGAGACAGTATAGTAGGGGGCTTAGCACACAGCACTGTGGGGAGCCGGTACTCAACATGCGAGTGGAGGAGAGGTGGGGGCCGAGTCTCACAGTCTGGGGCCGGTTGGTGAGGAAGTCCTTTATTCAGGCACATGTGAGAGTGGGGAGGCCGAGAGTGACCAGTTTGTCGATGAGAATGTCCGGAATGATAGTATTGAAAGCTGAGCTGTAATCCACAAAGAGCATCCGGACGTAGCTCTGCCCCTGCTCCAGGTGGCTCAGTACAGAGTGGAGAGCTACGGTGATGGCGTCTTCTGTGGACCTGTTTGGGCGATAGGCGAATTGGTGGGGGTCGAAGTCTGGAGGGAGATAGTCCTTGATGTGCTGGAGGACCAATCTCTCGAAGCACTTCGTGATTACCGGAGTGAGGGCCACGGGACGGTAATCGTTTAGGATGGTTATGGGAGACTTCTTCGGCACTGGGACAATTGTGGCTGATTTTAGGCAGGACGGGATAACTGCCTGGTCCATGGAGAGATTGAAGATTCTGGTGAAGATGACGGTGAGCTGGTGGGCACACGCTTTGAGCACCTTACCAGGTACTCCATCTGGGCCAGCAGCCTTCTTGGGGTTCACTGCCAGGAGCACCCGTCTGACATCGTGCTCCCTTACAGTGAGTGGAGAGATCAAACCCTGGTCACTGGTGCTGTAAGGAATCAACTCTACTGCTGCGCCACCATGCCGCCATTTATCTTCCTACAACTTCCACAATTGTTAACAATAGTTCCTTTGTTTAAATATGACCATTTGGAATACTTCCAAGGATGGCTGATTAAATACAGCATTCTGGCAACTAAATAAATCATCATTTTCCTCTGGAGCTAAATAAAAAATATTAAGGCTCCCAGCATTTAAAAAAAACTTAATTTAAAACCTCAAAAAATGACTGAACCTAAAAGATTGCTATGTTACTGTCTTAATATAATATAAGAATTAGCATTTAGCTTAAATCACAGGGAATATAAAGTACCATAAACAAAGTGCATGCATTTCAGGAATTGTTAAATTTCAACTTCACAGATGGCTTATCAACTTTTTGCTTTGGTTGATAGACAAAGTGCACAACATGCAATTCCAAAGGCCATATCTAATCCTCAGCATGAGTCCACCCAACCCACAAGCACTTTGCATCAACGCAGGACATCAAGGTCTTGCACTGTACTCTTATGGCTGCCTATGTTTTAGGCTTGCCCAAAGTTCCAGGAAAATCACTCAATAATCTCAACTCTATCTATCACTTTGCAACAGTTTATGGGGAACTGGTCCCTAAAGCTGAACTGATCCATTGGGAATTATCACGTTTGCTCACTGCATTTCATCAACAGTAAGGCATTATTTGTGTTTTTTCTTGATTCCTTTGGTATCTAAAAGGTTTCAGAAGTGATAAATCTGGCTGTAAAGAATTTAAATTGTCCATTGTTTTAATTATCATTAAAAAATCTCCAGACTTATGAGTGGTGTGTCGAAAAGTAAGTTTTCTATCATTATGCTATTGAGATGTATATTTTGGCAAATAATAAAAAGTCCTGACAGCTTAAACACCCACTCCCTTTCAATGATATTGTCAATTTGCTGAGGTTGATTATGTCCAATTATGCCATTCCTTGGCTTGCATCTGAGTAAAATGTAATTCAAGACCCACGTATGGTTTGCGGTTTTTTTAAATGATAAATTTTGCTTCAGAAACGTTTTCTTTTTGTATGTAAAAACCCACTTGAGAACCATGGGCGATTTTAAAATTTTACAGCCAGTTTTATCACTTCTAAAACTTTTTAGGTACCAAAGGAATCAAGAAAAAACACAAATGACGCCTTACCGTTGATGAAATGCAGTGAGCAAATGCGATTATTCCCAATATTTTCAATCTTGATATCTGCAATGATCGCCAACAACTTTAGCTGTTGTTGTCCCTTCAGCTGCCGCTTCTCTCTATCGTAATTTCTCCTCACTTTTGGAATTCTGAGGTAGGATAAATGTCTCTCACCCTGCCCGCCCTGATAAGGGCCTCTGCTTGTAAATCCGCTAACGGCGCTTTCAAAACAAACCCTTCCGTACGCCGAGGCCGGGAGGAGGGACGGAGGGGGAGGCCTCGGCGGGCTCCTCGAGTATCATTGGTGCAAAGCCCGTCATTCGTTCTGACTCGTCTGAAGCAGCTGCACCAAAGATCTTATAGCTATAGGATTTCTGAGCTGCACCGCTCAGCCCCGCACCTTGCTGTTGGCTGGCGGAGGAGAGGAGACGGTGGCGAGGAGTTCCCAACAGCCAAGGCAGTGGGGCGATGTTGTCCGAGGAGCGCTGACCTTCATTCCTCCCGACCTTGCCCCCCCTCTCCCTCTCTTGTACGCCCCCTCCACCCCCTTATCCTGGGACCCCTCCACTCGATCCCGCACTGATCCCCATTCTCGCCTCTATTCAGTCCTCACTGACATCCCCTGTGCTCCCCTCCCCATCTACCCCCCCCCCCCATCTTTTCATCCTGCTCTGATCACCCTATCCACCTCGCACTGATTCTCCTGCCACCCCCCCCCCCCCCCATCCATCCTACACTGGTTCCCCAATTCACCCTGTACTTACCCCTTTCCCATCCATCCTGCACTTCTCCTCCATCCATCCTGTACTGATCCCCCATCCATCCTGTACTAATCCACGCATTCATCCCGTACTGACTCACCCGCCATTTACCCTTCACCTTCCCCCCTTCCCCTCATTCATCCTGTAGTGATCCCCCATTCATCCTGCACAGACCCTCCGATCCACACTGTACTGACCCCTACCCCCCATTCATCCTGCGCTGATCTCCCCCCCCCATCCATCCTGTACTGATCCTCCCATTCAAGAAGAATGGGGGAACAGTCTGAAGAAGGGTCTCGACCCAAAATGTTGCCTATTTCCTTTGCTCCATAGATGCTGCCTCACCCATTAAGTTTCTCCAGCACTTTTGTCTACCCCCATCCATCCCGTACTGAACCCCCCATTCAACATCGCTGACATCCCCGGTGCTCCACCTCACAATTTTACCTACTCCAACCAACACTGCCTCAATCCATCCATTCTGCACCGACTGCCATCTAACCCCCTACCCCCCCCCCCCCCCACCCCCGGAATCTATCCACCCCGCACTGCTTCACACACACCCCCCTCCCTGACCCTATTGTGCTGGAAATGTCTTCAGAGCGAACATTGACTATGTTTGATAACGGAATGCAATCAAATGTGTTTTAATTCCCAATGTTATTATTTGTTTTAATCCATAAAGATGGATTAATTAAATTGTGAACGCGTGAAACATTAAAACCGCTGTGTTCGATTGTCACTGCTGCCGTTGACACGTTATTACAGAATTCATTTTAACGGCAAATCAATGCTCTTAATATGGAGTATCAGTACTGTAGTTATTTAATGAGCAACATTCACAACTATACGTACGCCTATATGTTACCATGGTCCAGGATTTATTGACACAGGTTGATCATACGCTGAATAATCCAACCACATTTTTGTTTGGAAGTGGAAAGAACTAATAGAAATTGCATTAATTGCAATGTGTAAAAAGAGTTGAGATACTGTCTTATAATTTTGCTGCATGTCATTGTGGTATATATCATGTCTTGATTGGTGAATATGTTTAGTTTGTGACTTTATTTGAAGCAGAAATAAAATGTGAATGCTTCATTGAGCATAATTCCGACTGGTAACTGCGCACTTCGTCCGAGCACATTATCGCACGCGTCATGCAAGCCATCTTAAATGACCACCTAAACTGTCATTTGGCAACCTAAAAGGCTGCCAAGGTTGCCCGGCTGGCAACAGGGAAAAAAAGTTAAGCGAGAGCCCTGGAGAGAGGTCTGGCAGGCTAAGACTTTATCCTTGGAACACAGGAGTGATCTTATAGTATAAAATCAACGAGGTGCATAGATAGGGTGACTGCACAGTAATTTTTTTCCCAGGGCAGGGGAACCAAGAACTAGAAGGTTTAAGGTGGTAGGGTAAAGATTTAATGGGTACCCGAGGACAACTCTTTAGATACAGAGGGTGAGGGTACAAGCTGCCAAAGGAAGTAGGAAATGTGGGCAAATGAGACCAGCTTCGATGTGGCATCTTGGTCAGCATGGATAAGTTAGGCTGAAGGGCCTGTTTTTGTGCTGTGTGACATCTGCTGAACTGAAATGAGGAGCAATTGGGTAATCTTATGAAAATCACACTTCAGAAACAGATCAAATATGTAGACACAAGAAACAGCTGACGTTGGAGTCTGGAGGAAAAAAAACTGCTGGAAGTGCTCTTAAGAAGGGTCTGGCCCCTGAAACGTCACCCATTCCTGCTCTCTAGAGAGATGCTGCCCAAAGATACTAGAAGATCATCTAGGATCTTGATGCTGCCTGTGGCCATGCTGGAAGATCAGTGGGCTCTGATTAGAGGCTCAATGGTTAAAAATGAAAAGCATGTCATTCTAACATGAAATATGATTACAGAAGAATAAGCCATGAAAGACAAAAGTACAGTAAAAACTTTTTGGAAGATTTTTTAATTTTTTTTTTACCTTAGTTCCATGATAAAAGTCATCGACAGCTTGTGTCCCCATAAAGGGGAGCTGCATGTGGGTGTGGGTGTCGATGCCCCCCGGCAGGACCAGTTTGCCAGCGGCGTCGATCACTCGGGCTCCGGCCGGGAGCCCCAGCTTAGGCCCCACATCCCGAATGAGGCCGTTTTCAATGTAGACGTCGGCAAGCTCCGAGCGGTCTTCGTTCACCACTTTCCCCCCTCGGATCAGGATGCCGCCGCCGCCGCCGCAGTGACCGCTTGATCTCGGTTCCATCTCCTGCAGCGGTCGAGAAGGAATGCTCTTTAATCCCTTTCTTTCGTTCTTTCGTTCGTCCGTTCTGCTTTTCAAACCGCAACCCCCCCTTGTGTGAGAGGGTGGGGGGGCGGGGACGGCAAAGTCAGCCAGCGAGCGACAGCGGATTGAGAAACAAAGTTCAACTGAAAGACTCCCGCAGAAGTGAGGTAAAACCGGTTTAAGTTGGTGGACGGCGAGATTGAGCAATGAAAGTGCTATTTACAGCGCGCAGGGAGCAGGCCCTTCGGCCCACTATCTATGTCGCTGGGGAACCTGATGCCCCTTCGCGCCGACACGTAGACTGGTCGGTTTCACGGATCACCAACCTGATCTCCAACTCTGCCGGACACTCGAATTCTCCTTCCCATTCCTACACAGACATTTCTGTCCTAGGTCTCCTCCACTGTCAGAGTGAGGCTAAGTGCAAATTAGAGGAAAAGTATTTCATATTCCACTTGGGCAGCTGACAGCCCAGTGGTGTAAATATTGATTTCTCTCACTTCAGGTATCCCCAGCATTTCTTCACTCTCTCTCTCTCTATCCCTCCCCAACCAAAGTCACACTAGCTTCTCATTTTCACCCTATAAACAGCTTACAATGACCTGTTTCCATTATCATCGTAACTTCTTTTGCATATCTTTCATTCATTGTGTAGCGGCGCCTGCTAGCGCACACATATATCGAACCCGGTGTTCGGAAGCCACGGTCACGTAACTCGGGAGGGGCTGCTTGTTTCGCGCGGGTTTCCACTTGCTCGCGTTAGTTCAGTGCTGACCACCGTTGTAGGCAGACATGTCTGAAGAACCTGTATGCTGGATATCGAACTTTTGAATAAAGATCCGTTTAAAACTCCAGTAGTAATTTCTCAGACCACTAAATTGGTGACCCCGACCTGTCTAGCCGTCGTTAGACAAGAAGAAGGAAGAGAGCGTTCCCGCAAGCAGGAAGAGAGCGTTCCCGCAGAATCGGCCAGCACAAGGCAGGGCGCACCGGCCTTCAAGCTGCCAGCCTTTTGGCCTGATCAACCTCAGGTGTGGTTCGCCCATGTTGAGGCACAGTTTCACCTACATGGCATCGACGCCACCATGTATTTCCATGTGGTGGGAGCATTACCACAGGACTGTGCCTCGAGGCTGTTGCCTCATATCAGAGACCCGGGTATATCATGTACGAAGGGTTGAAGGCCCTGTTATTCCACGCTTATAGCCTTACCCGTAGAGACAGGGCGGCAAGGCTGCTACATATGGACTGTATCGGCGACCGAAGGCCATGAACGATCATGGCAAAGATGTTGGCCCTGATGGACTGGCACCGCCCTTGCCTGCTTTTTCGAACAGTCGTTCTTAGAGCAGATGCCTGACGAAGTACAGCTAATGCTTGCCGGAGCTAATTTCAGCGACCCGCCGCGGCTCGCGGAGAGAGCCGACAAACTGTGGGTGCACAGACGGCGGGATGTTTACGCTTTCGCCCGCCCCGTGGTCACACAACAGGTGCAGCCGAACTGACATCGAGGGGAAGAAGAAGTGACCCAGCCCAGCGTCGAAGACGGTCCGTACAAGGTGCTCAGTACTGGTGTTTCGACTGGTGTTCACATTGGACATGGGTGGCAGAGAGGAGTTCGTCTCCGTGAGCCGCCTTAAGCCAGCACATGTCGACGAAGATAGCCCAGTGACAGTGGCGTAGAGGACGTTCACCTGCCGTTTTACCACCCTCTGCATCTGTTATCACCGGTCGGGTTTCACCGGTCCCCTTTGTCACGCCCCTCCGGTCCTGTTTTACCGGTCCCTAATGTTACGCTCGCCCCACGACCTCGGACTACGAGTTCCGGTCGAACCGTCCATTTATCCGTGCGTTTCCGTACCGCGGATTCTGGGGGGGGGCATGTAGCAGCGCCTGCTAGCACACGCATATATCAAACCCGGCGTTCGGAAGCCGCGGTCACGTGACTCAGGAGGGCTGCTTGTTTCACGCGGTTTTCCACTTGTACGCATTAGTTCAGTGCTGACCACCGTTGTGGGCAGACGTGTCTGAAGAACTAGTATACTGGATATTGAGCTTTTGAATAAAGATCTGTTTAAAACTCCGGTAGTCCTTTTTCAGACCACTAAAATTGTTCTTTATCTCTCCACATCACCATCTATATCTCTCGTATGCCTTATCCCTAACCAGTCTCAAGAAGGACCCAAGGAAATTACTGTCTCATGACAATGGCTTGATATTGTACTTGAGGGAAACATTCAACAGAGGTGCTCGAGGGCATTGGAAATGGGGATGTGGAATGGTCTTTCAGTTTGTCTGTTGGATTAAGGCTAGGGTAGAATGGGGAAAATACATAAAGCAGAGCAGTAAGTGTTCAAGGGGGAATACGACCTAGATTCAGATCTATAGAAGAAAGAGGGATTGAGATGTCCAACATAATCCGCATTGGAAATTCCACCATGCTTTTTCTCCACCGTGAGACCGGGATCATCTAATTCCTCCAACCTTCCTTTTGGTTACCTCCTGCACAAGCTCTGATCACAGTCTTTGATCAGAAATGATAACATGCTGATTTTTCAGGAAACTACCTGCATGGAGAGTGACATTTGTTTCTTCATTAAAACAGAATCAGAATTAAACTGGATGGATCACACAGCATCAACCTAGACCACAGACCTGAATGTGGCAAAAACATTCCCGGAAAAAAACAATATTGCAAAGGTTGCATAAATATTTGGAACACTCGGTCTACTTTAGAAGAGTTTTCTCACAAATTAGTCAAAGAACAGCTAGACATGGTTGCACACTAAGAGTTAAACATTTGAATCTATGTCCCAGATTCCTCCATCAACAGCCATTTCAGAGTCCATTCGGAGTCAGCCATATTGCTTCAGGGCTAAAGTTATATATGGGCTAGACTGTTTCCTCCATTAGAGAGCCAGGTTGGTTTTTACAAAAGTCAAATTGTTTTTGAGGTCTCACTATCAAGACCAGTTATTTCTTTCATGACTGAATTTAAATATCCTGTTCTGTCTCTGGCTTGTTGTTGTGGGCTTTTGTTACTCGTCCAGTAATTTAACCATTTTGTTGAAAGTTCTTCCACTTGAAACGTTAATTTTGTTTCTCTTCTCATTAATGTTGTTTGACCTGTTTGAATGTTTCCAGCATTTCTGTTTCATTCTATATTTCCAGCATCTGCAGATTTCTGATTTCAGACAATGGACATATTCAACAAGGGAGGGTTTAACTTACCTTTGACATTCCATAACAAATGCCAAGGTGCCGTCTTCCTTGTAGCTTGATTGTCACTATTGACCAGAAGCTTAAATGGACTTCACAATGAATTCAGCCAATGCTTCCTCTGGAGCATGACTAATGTCCAAAATCCAGCCAGCCTTTACACCCCATTACAGGGCACAAGTTAACAATACAATAAAATAATCTCCACCTGCCAACAACACTCATAAAACACAACCCCATCCAAGACAAAGCACACACATGGGCACGTGAATACTCTACATTATCAGAACTCAGGAGAGCTTGCTTTGTTCCCGCACTAAATCTGAGAGAGTGAGCGCTGTGTATTTTCTGAGCAGCAGTTTATTAGCTCTCTTCACTGAACTGCAGCGTTGTAGATACAGTGGATATGCTGCTACTTTTAGAGATGTGTATTTTGCTGAACTTGACAACATTACCACAGAATATGCATTGAAGTTGACAGTAGTCTTAAGGGCCTGTCCCACGTGTATGCGACCTGCATGCAGCAAGCGCGACCAAACCGGAAGCGAGGGCCGCGCGGAGGTCGGGTGAGTGACGTGAAGTTGGAGCGAAGTTCACGGGAAGTTCACCAGGACAGAGAATGACACGGAGGCACACACAGAGAGGGTCACGGAGGCACACACACAGGGTCACGGAGGCACACACACAGAGGGTCACGGAGGCATACACACAGAGGGTCACGGAGGCACATACACACAGAGGGACACGGAGGCACACACAGAGAGGGTCACGAAGGCACAGAGAGGGGCACGGAGGCACACACAGAGAGGGACACGGAGGCACACACTGAGGGACACGGAGGCACACACAGAGGGACACACAGGCATGCAAAGGGTCACGGAGGCATACAGAGAGGGACACGGAGGCACGACGCCGACGAGGTGCGTACGGTGTCGAGGCGGCTGCGGGCCGACAGGCCTTCACCGCGCGGAAGTTTTGAACACGGTCAATTTTTCGGAGCCCCGTGCGATGTCGGGACCAGCTCCGCACAACTCCTCCATACAGCTCCAGCGATCGAAGTGGGACCGGCCCCGTGGGCCATACGGCTCAAGCGACCACATTAGGTCGCACTTGCCGCATGGAGTCGCATGCTGGTGGGACAGGCCCTTTACTCTGAATATTTTGCTTTGATACTATATACCCTGAGAAACTAATTTGAATGTTTTGCATTCTCTTAGTTCAATGAACTTTATGCACTCTCTGAGCTCAGGAATGAGAACACTTTGCATGCTTAGAGGTCATAAGACTGACCATTCTCCAGTGAATGCACAGAGTGCTCTTTGAAGTCAAGCGTACAAATGCTGTGCACTTTCCGAATTCAGGAGTGAACGCTTCTTTCTTTGAATTTGAGTGTGTGAACATCGTATCCTTCAGTGCAGGAATAGGTATATTGCCAATTATCTGGGCTCTGGAGTGCTGTGTTTCAGCAGATTGAGAGACCACACACATGCTGTGTATTCTCAGAAATGAAAGTGAAGATATTTTTCTGTGGGATTCTTGCGTCCTTCAACATTGATTTTCTTGTAGCAGCATTTCTGTGTATGTTATGTTCAGAGACCAGGTTGATGGAAATGCTTAAATTAGTTAGGCAGTAATTGGTTTTACAATTGTCAACACACACACGGTGAATAGTAGGGGCCAGGGGAGTATTGAGGAACATAAGGATGTTGGTGTACACGCCCAACGATCCCTCAGGATGACAGTAGAGTTAGATAAGTTAGTGAAGACCTATGAGATACTCGTCTTTTTTCAGCCACGGCTTAAAATACAAGAGGAGGGAGATTATGGTGCGACTTTATTCGTCATCGATTCAGCTACAGCTGGAGTTCTGTGTGCAGTTGCCACACTACAGAAATTACATACAGTGCCCTCCATAATCTTTTGAACAAAAACCCATCATTTATTTATTTGCCTCTATACTCGACAATTTGAGGTTTGTAATAGAAAAAAATCACCATGTGGTTAAAGTGCACATTGTCAGATTTTATTAATGGGTATTTTTATACATTGTGGTTTCACCATGTAGAAATTACAGCTGTGTTTATACATAGTCCCCACATTTCAGGGCGCCATAATGTTTGGGACACAAGGCTTCACAGGTGTTTTTTAATTGTTCAGGTGTGTTTAATTGCCTCCTTAATGCAGGTATAGGAGAGCTGTCAGCACCTAGTCTTTCCTCCAATCTTTCCATCACCTTTGGAAACTTTTATTGCCGTTTATCAACATGAGGACCAAACTTGTGCCAATGAAAATCAAAGAAGCCATTATGAGACTGCGAAACAAGAATAAAACTGTTAGAGACATCAACCAAACCTTAGGCTTACCAAAATCAACTGTTTGGAACATCATTCAGAAGAAAGACAACACTGGTAAACTTACTAATTGCAAAGGGACCAGCAGGCCAAGGAAGACCTCCACAGCTGAAGACAGAAGAATTATCTCTATAATAGGTACTGCTGAAGTTACTGGCTCACTTATCTTCATTGATGATACAACTGCTGATGGTAGGAGCATAATGAATTCTGAAGTGTATGGACACATCTTATCTGCTCAAGTTCAAACAAATGCCTCAAAACTCATTGGCCGGCAGTTCATTCTACAGCAAGATAATGATCCCAAACATACTGCTAAAGCAACAATGGGAGTTTTATCAAAGCTAAAAAATGGTCAATTCTTGAGTGGCCAAGTCAATGACCCGATCTGAACCCAATTGAGCATGCCTTTGATATGCTGAGAGAAAACTAAAGGGGACTAGCCCCCAAAACAAGCATAAGCTAAAGATGGCTGCAATACAGGCCTGGCAGAGCATCACCAGAGAAGACACCCAGCAACTGGTGATGTCCATGAATCACAGACTTCAAGCAGGCATTGCATGCAAAGGATATGCAACAAAATACTAAACACAACTACTTTCATTTACATGACATTGCTGTGTCCCAAACATTATGGTGCCCTAAAATGGGGGGACTATGTATAAATACGGCTATAATTTCTACATGGTGAAACCAAAATGTATAAAAAATACCCTTGATGAATATCTGACAATGTGCACTTTAACCGCACATGATTTTTTTCTATTACGTCTCAAATTGTGGAATACAAAGGCAAATAAATAAATTATGGGTCTTTGTCTCAAACATTATGGAGGATACTGTAGTTGCATTGAAGAGGGTGCAAAGCAGATTCACCAGAATGTGGCTTGGGATTGAACTTCTGTTACGTGTAGAGACTGCATAGGCTGGATTTGTTTCCGTCAGGGACGAGGCAACTGAGTGGGGTAGCTTATAAAGGCATACAAATTATGAGGTGCATAGACAGGGTAAATAGCAAGTTACTTTTTCTTATAATAAGAGGTATCTAAAACTTGATGGAATAGGTTACGGCAAGGGGCAGAGGTTTAGAGACAATTTGAGGAATAATCTTTTCAGCCAGCTTACAATTTGAATCTGGATCAGCCAGATAGGTGGTGGAGACCGGTACTCTCACAATACCTGTCAAGTACCTAGACAAGCATACTGTAAAAGACTATAGACCAAGTGCTGATAAATGGGATTAATATAAGTAGGTACCTGATAGCTGGCAGAAACATGATGGAACAAAGAGCCTGTTTCTGTGGTCCATGACTAGCTTGTCTCAATAACAATGACATATTTTGCTAGGACAGTGACATATTTTAGCCAATGACAGTGCCTGGATCGAAAAATCTCTTGACCCCAAATATCCCTGTCAGGAGCAACAAGGAACTTTTAGTTTAATTTAGTTTAGAGATACAGCGCGGAAACAGGCCCTTCGGCCCACCGAATCCATGCCGTCCAGCGATCCCTGCACGCAAACGCTATCATATATACGCTAGGGACTACTTACAATTATACCAAGCCAATTAACCTATAAACCTGTACATTTTTTTGAATGAATGAATAAGTTTATTGGCCAAGTATTCACATACAAGGAATTTGCCTTGGTGCTCCGCCCACGTGACAACATGACATACAGTGACAGTTACGAATGACACATAAAACACTACACATTAATAATAAAACACCATGTCTTAAAGAATATTTTGTATGTCCATAACGTTCAGATACATTTCGGACAGGGCTGGCACTGTCCACTGCAAACAGATGAAGTGACAGCAGAAGGATCTAGTTGCTGAAGATACTGAATCGCCTTGGGAAGGAAGCACCTAGCAAGAGATCCATAAAAATTCAGTGCTTAGGGCAGCAGTAGGCATGGATATCTTGACACTGACTAGCAAATCTGCGTCATTTGATCATGTAGGCTTACTGCAAATGATTGATAACCCTACATTCATGGCTGTTGTCATTTAGTTTAGTTTAGAAATACAACACGGAAAAAGGCCCTTCGACCCACCGAGTCCGCACAGACTAGCAATCCCTGCACATTAACACTACCATACACACACTAGGGACAATTTTACATTTATTACCCAGTGTGAAAAATATACATCTTCTAGATGCGCTGGGACGCATCCTCAATGATGTGACCTGGGGTCATCGGGTATTTCGGGTCTCACAACATCAGACACCCTCGCCCAGGCGACCCAGCCGGGGTTGATCAGGCCCCGACCTGTGTCCCAGCAGCAACCGCCCACGGATCAGCCCTCTTATTAACTACTCTGCAGGGGTTGGGAGACTCTAGTGCATGAGGGACTGGGCTCTGTGGAGTGACTCCCAGCCGGGCTCCTCCTGCGTCTCACCAGGTTCAAGGTCTGTGCGCTGCACCTCTTTCTCCTTCTCCGAGCATTTCATTCTCACCTGATGGATGTTTAGGCCACGATGGTTCATTAGGCCTTTGCGTAGCTTTGTTGGGTGTCTTTCTTACGAAAGACACAGACTGGGGTGCTAACCCAGCCTTTCCCGGGTGCCGTCTTTCCGTGCCGTCAACTGTCTCTCCAGTAGTCACCAAACTATTCTTGGTTGTCACCCAGTCTATTCCTAGGTGCCACTGGCTGAGCCAGACTTCAATGTGAAAAATATACATCTTCTAGATGTGCTGGGACGCATCCTCAATTATGAAACCTGGGGTCATCGGGTGTTTCGGGTCTCACAACATCAGACACCCTTGCCCAGGCGACCCAGCCGGGGTTGATCAGGCCCTGACTTGCATCCCAGCAGCAGCCGCCCACGGATCAGCCATCTTAATAACTACTCTGCAGGGGTTGGGAGACTCTAGTGCATGGAGGGATTGGGCTCTGTGGGGTGACTCCCGGCCGGGCTCCTCCTGCGTCTCACCAGGTTCAAGGCCTGTGCGCTGCACATCTTTCTCCTATATTAACCGACAAACCTGTACGTCTTTGGAGTGTGGGAGGAAACCAAAGATCTCGGGGAAAACCGACGGGGAGAACGTAAAATTGCGTACAGACAAGCGCCCGTAGTCAGGATTGTACCCGGGTCTCTGGCGCTGAAAAGCTGTAGCTCCACCACTATGTCAGTTTGCCGCCCGTGGACAATTTAACATAACGCATTGGAAACTTAGAATCTTTGTAGAATAATTTTCAGTACTATTTTTTAAAAAACGATCTACTTCATTGATCTGTGCACACAAGAAAATACAGATGCAGGATTCTAAGAACACAAAGTGCTGGAGTAACTCAGCGAGTCAAGCAGACCGAATCTGAAAAAAGGTGCCAATCTGAAACGTCGCCTATCAAGTCAGAGTTATAGAGTGTGGAAACAGCCCTATGGCCCAACTTGCCCCCACCGACAAACATGCCCCATCTACTCTAGTCCCACCTGCCTGCATTTGACCCATATCCCTCCAAGCCTATTCTATCCATGTACCTGTCCAAATGTTTTATAAACATTGTGATAGTACCTGCCTCAACTACTTCCTCTGGCTGCACGTTACCACCTTTGTGTAAAAAAAAGTTATCCCTCAGGTTCCATTAAATCTTTCCCCCTTCACCCTATGTCCTCTGGTTCTTTAATCCCCTACTCTGATTAAATACTTTATTTACCCTATATATATATTCCTCATGATCTTATATACCTCTGTAAGATCTCCTCATCCTCCCTTGCTCCATGGAATAAAGTCCTCACCTGCTCATCCTCTCCCTGTAGCTCAGAAACGTTATTCCTGGCAACATCCTCATAAGTTTTCTCTGCACCCTTTTCAGCTTCTATACTATTAAAGTTTGACCAAAACTGAACGGAATACCTCAAATGCAGTTTCACCAATGTCTTGTATAAATGCAACATGGCCTCCCAACCTCTATATTCACTCTGACCGAAGGCCTTCTTGATCACCCTGTCTACATGTAACACCACTTTCAAGGAATTATATACCTGCATTCCTCAATCGCCCTGTTCTACAACACTCCCCAGAGGTCTGCCATTCAGTGTAGGTACTGCCCTGGTTAGACATCCCAAAATTCAACATCTCGCACTACTCTCTATTAAATTCCATCAGCCATTCCACAGCCCACCTGCCCAACAAATCAAGATCCTACTGCAAATTTTGACAACCATCTTCACTGTCTACAATACCACACACTTTAGTGCCATCTGCAAACTTACTAATCATGGTTTGTACATTCTCATCCAAATCATTGATATAGATGACAAACAGTAATGGGCCTAGCACAGAAACCTAGGCACACCACTAGTCACAGGCCTCCAATCCAAAAAAACAGCCTTCCAACATCAATCTGTGCTGATGTAGGTTGGGGATAAATATGGACCATGATCCTGGAAATACTTTTTGTATCATTGCTTGTCCATTTTGACAATTATGCTTGCTTTAATTATAATGCACACAGACCGGTCCGGTGGCGCTGCGAGTCGGCTGCCTCGCCTGCAGCGGGTTCGTTGTTTTGACTTTTTTTGTTTTTTTATAATATGTCCAAAAGTATGTTTTGGTGTTTCTCTGTATGTCTTGTGTGGATGGTGAGGGGGAATAGGGGGAAAACGTTTTCAGGCACCTACCTCGACGGAGATGCGACTTTCTTCCTTGTCGCTTCTTCACCCCCCCCTCCTCACAGCTGATTTGGTGCGGCCTTTCCCGGAGTCGGACCCAGAGCTTCAGCGGCGGCACAGCGGGGATTTTAACATCGCGGAGCGGGGCGTCCCCTTGCCGGGGGTCGACGGAGAAGCGCTCCGACCACTGGCCTGCAGCCTACAACATCTTGTACTGTAAAGCATTTAAAATATAAATACCCAATGTATCTCCCAATAACTACACAATTGGCTTTATTAAAATTCTAGACTAGGTTTCAATTGATCTGCACCTCTTTTGAACTGCTTGTAGCATTCCAACATATTGTGATCAATTTTCCCAAAGGATATCTTACTTTGTGTTTAATAATCAATCACATCATATGAAATAACATCCAAGGAAGAATGAAATTAAAAGAGAAATTGCGAGAAAGGTCAGACAGCCTCTGTGAGAAGAGAAATTAGAACATAGAACATAGAAGAATAGGTGCAGGAGTAGGCCATTCAGCCCTTCGAGCCTGCACCGCCATTCAATATGATCATGGCTGATCATCCAACTCAGTATGCCGTACCTGCCTTCTCTCCATACCCCCTGATCCCTTTAGCCACAAGAGCCACATCCAACTCCCTCTTGAATATAGCCAATGAACTGGCCTCAATGACCTTCTGTGGCACAGAATTCGAGAGACTCACCACTCTCTGTGTAAAGAATGTTTTCCTCACCTCGGTCCTAAAGGAATTCCCCCTTATCCTTAGACTGTGACCCCTTATTCTGGAATCCCCCAACATCGGGAACAATCTTCCTGCATCTAGCTTGTCCAACCCCTTAAGAATTTTGTAAGTTTCTATCAGGTCCCCCCTCAATCCTCTAAATTCCAATGACTACAAGCCGAGTCTATCCAGTCTTTCTTCATATGAAAGTCCCGACATCCCAATAATCAGTCTGGTGAACCTTCTCTGAACCCCCTCTATGGCAAGACTGTATTTTCTCAGATCTGGAGACCAAAACTGTACGCAATACTCCAGGTGTGGTCTCACCAAAACCCTGTACAACTGCAGTAGAACCTCCCTGCTCCTATACTCAAATCCTTTCGCTATGAATGCTAACATACCATTTGCTTTCTTCACTGCCTGCTGCACCTGCATGCCTACTTTCAATGACTGGTGTACCATGATACCCAGGTCTCGTTGCATCTCCCCTTTTCCTAATCTGCCACCATTCAGATAATAGTCTACCCTCATGTTTTTGCCACCAAAGTGGATAACCTCACATTTATCCACATTATACTGCATCTGCCATGCATCTGCCCATTCACTCAGCCTATCCAAATCACCCTGCTGCCTCCTAGCATCTTCCTCACACCTAACTATACCCCCGAGCTTGGTGTCATCTGCAAATTTGGAGATGTTGCATTGAATTCCCTCATCCAAATCATTAATGTATATTGTAAATAGCTGGGGTCCCAGCTCTGAGCCTTGCGGTACCCCACTACTCACTGCCCGCCATTCTGAAAAGGACCCTTTTACTCCTACCCTTTGCTTCTGTCTGCCAGCCAGTTCCCTATCCACATCAATATTGAACCACCAATACCGTGTGCTTTAAGTTTATATACTAATCTCTTATGTGGGACCTTGTCGAAAGCCTTCTGAAAGTCCTGATATAACACATCCACTGGTTCTCCCTTATCCACTCTACTACTTACATCCTCGAAAAATTCTATAAGATTCGTCAGACATGATTTACCTTTTGTAAATCCATGCTGACTTTGTCCAATGATTTCACCACTTTCCAAATGCGCTGCTATCCCATCTTTAATAACTGACTCTAGCAGTTTCCCCACTACCGATGTTAGACTAACTGGTTTGTAATTCTCCGCTTTCTCTCTCCCTCCTTTTTTTAAAATTGGGGTTACATTAGCTACCCTCCAATCCTCAGGAACTACTCCAGAATCTAAGGAGTTTTGAAAAATTATCACTAATGCATCCACTATTTCCGTGGCTACCTCCTTGAGCACTCTGGGATGCAGACCATCTGGCCCTGGGGATTTATCGGCCTTTAATCCGTTCAATTTACCCAACACCACATCCTGGCTAACCTGGATTTCACTCAGTTCTGCCATCTTATTTGACCTCCGGTCCACTGCTATTTCTGGCAGATTATTTATGTCTTCCTTAGTGAAGACAGAACCAAAGTAGTTATTCAATTGGTCTGCCATGTCCTTGTACCCCATGATCAATTCACCTGCTTCTGACTGCAGCAGGAGGCCATTCGGCCCTTCGAGCCAGCACCGCCATTCATTTTGATCATGGCTGATTGTCCGCTATCAATAACCCGTGCCTGCCTCTCCCCATATCCCTTGACTCCACTAGCCCCTAGAGCTCTATCCAACTCTCTCTTAAATCCATGTTGAGTTAACTCCTTATGGTGAGTATTTTTGACATCTTCCATTCTTACTTTAGGTTCCTGATAACTGCAGTTTTTTCTTTTCCACCCAAGACACCCTACGGCAAATTTGCTGGCATGCATTTTGTGATCACTGGTGTGCCAGTTAAATTACCCGTTTAGCTGAATTATGTAAATCTTCAAGTGTTGAGTTGCATTCATCCAGGTCAGATGGAAAGGATTCCATTATATTTCTTGCATGTAGATAGTGGAAAAGATTTTGGAACCTGTAAGTTAGTACCCTTGCCAAAAAATATACAATCTCTGGTGGGCTCTAGCACCCACAGTAAACTGGTTTAAGTAATCTTTTCATCATGCCATCATTGTCAAGTTAAAGAAGTGGTTAGGCAATCTTGTTGGAGATTGTCATTGCCTGGGACCACTAGGTGTTAGGTACTTCATCCCCCCCCCCCCCCCCAGTGAATGCTGTGTACTTACCTTTCTGTTTCTCTGCATGCCGTGGCTGGGAACCAGGATTCAAGGGGTTAAGAACTTCTGTACCTGATTGGTCAAGCTACGTCAGGTGACTCATCGGGAGCTTAAAAGTTAGGAGCTCCCAGAATTCTCTCTCTCATCATGATAGATCCATGGAGGAAGAGGTGCCAGTCTGAGTTGCATGAGGCCTGGCCGCATGGCACAGCACTTTGTATATTTGTCGCATATGTCTGTAAAATAATGTTGTATTGGGACGGAAGGGATGACCTGAGAGTTTTCGGGTACTTTGGTTGCAGAGTTAGGGCTATATAGGCAGTTTAGAGTCTTCAGTCTGACGGCCCATTGAGAGGCTGGCTGGAGCACACTTGATAGCCGATTCTGGTCCCTGACCGTGTTCTTAAAAATCAGCTTCAGTTTTTGTTTTAGTGTTACAAAATTAAAGACTTTTTAAAAATCTAAACTTGACCCTGGTTTTGATTTGTTACGCGACTCCAAGGAACCAGCCTTCGGGAGTCATAACAAAATGGGGGCTCATCCTAAGCTTTGAGGACCCTAGACAGTTGGGTTCTTTTTTGGTAGGCTTCTGGTGACTGAGGAAGTCTGCGTTGTGGGGGGATTTTTTTTTACCCTTCCATTTGTGGTGACATTGGTGCCCAGGGGTTGGCTGGTGCTTTGGTCCTGACATTTGATAAGGAGTTTAAAGTGGATGACTTTATCGACGCTCCTAGTCAGGAGTTGTTTGACAAATGTACGAAGGAGCAGTTGTTAGTGCTGGCAGACAACTATAAGGTGTCTGTTGATAAGCATCCGAGGTAACAGGCTATAACGTCGGCGTTATGGTCTGAGTTAAAGAGGAGTGGGGTATTGCCTGCTGAGGAAGAGAGTCCTCTAGCTTCTACACAGCCTGGTCAGGAAATGGGGGACCTCATTCGATTGAAGGAGTTAGCCTTAAGAGAGAATGAGATCATGCTTGAGATGAAACACCTTGAGCTGCAGGAGAAGCAATTGAATGCCTCCCGAGTTCCTCCTGGGGAAAGGGAGTTTGATATGAGCAAGAACATCCGCCTGGTTCCCCCGTTAATGAGAAGGATGTGGACAAGTATTTTGCAGTGTTTGAACGGGTGGCTTTGTCCTTGAAGTGGCCTAGGGACATCTGGGCCTTGCTCTTGCAGTGTGTCCTTGTGGGTAAAGCACGGGAGGTATACTCGTCTTTATCTCTTGAAAACAGTCTGGATTATGAGTGTGTGAAGTCTACGGTATTAAGGGCTTATGAATTAGTTCCAGAGGCGTACCGGCAGAAGTTCCGGCGCTTATGTGGAGTTTGCTTGGGAGAAGGAGGCACTTTTGGACAGGTGGTGCACTTCTCAAGGAGTGAAGGATTTTAAGCTGCTGCGGGCCTTGATGATTATGGAAGACTTTAAGAACTGTCTCCCTGTGAGGGTTGCTACTTAACTTAATGAGCAGAAGGTGACAGAGATGTCTAAGGCTGCGGTGTTAGCAGATGAGTATGTATTGACTCATAAAACTGAGTTTGTTGGGCGATCCAATAGTTTTGGTGCACGGCCGGTTAATCGTGGTGGTGTCGCCGGTGGCAGTGTCAAAGCTGTTACTGTGCCTGCAAGTGTCAGCACAGTGATACAGGGGGAGGTCCGAGCTGATAAGGTTGACGGAGGTCTCAGGATTAAGGAAGGTCCTGTGTGCTACTATTGTAAAGAGAGCGGGCACATCCTAAGGTCATGTCCCGTCCTGCTCAAGCAAAATGCAAAGCCTGTGGTTTTGGTTGGTACACAAAAAGCACCTGTGGTTCCTGGGATGTCTGCGTCTGATGAGTGTAGTAATTATTCTGCGTTCATCACAAAAGGTTTTGTTTCTCTAGAGGATGGGGGTCATAGAGTTCCAGTATCCATCTTGCGTGATACTGTTGCTACTAAGTCCTTTATATTGGATAGTGTACTGCCGTTTTCTGGGGAGTCATCGGTTGGGTTCAGTGTCTCTGTGGTAGGATTCGGGTTGGAGGACACGGTAGTGCCTTTGCATACCATGAGTTTCGAGTCCGAGTTGGTTTCAGGCCAGGTAATTGTTGGGTTACGGCCATGTTTTCCCGTTGTGGGAGTTTCTGTGATTTTGAGGAATGACTTGGCAGGAGGTAGAGTTTTCATTACTCCTGAGGTGACTGCTGTTCCGATGGTGCAGAGTCCTGATAGATTGGCTATGCAGCATCCGAAGGTCTTCACAGCTTGTGCTGTCACGAGAGCGATGGCTAAGAGCCAGGCAAAGTTTGAAGATGTAGTGGACCTGAGTGAGAGCATTTTTGGTGATCATGATGACGGATCCTGTGTTGTGAAGGGTGTTTCTACATATCAAGATATGTAGAAACACTGGATATGTCAGGGCATGATGATTGGAGCGTGGTTGATCAGATTGTGATACCTCGTCGGTATAGGGACGAAATACTCAGTTTGCTCAGGATGGACCTCTGGTTGGACATTTGGGGGTCAATAAGACGTATGACCGTATCTTATGGAATTTGTTTTGGCCAGGGTTGAAAAAGGACATGAAGCAGCACTGTAGGTGTTGTCACATTTGCCAGGTGGCAGGAAAGCCGAACCAATCAATTGTTCCTGCACCTTTACACCCAATCCCTGTGGCCGGGGAGCCATTTGAACGGATTCTAGTTGATTGTGTGGGTCCTCCACCTCGGACAAGAGTGGGCAACAAGTTTTTATTGACAATTATGTGTGCGTCTCCCGCTTTCTGGAGGTGGTCCCTTTGCGTAACATTACTGCCCCTGCCATTGTGAAGTCTCTCACTAAGTTTTTTTCGTTCTTCGGTTTGCCCAAGGTTGTGCAGAGCGACCAAGGTTCCAACTTCATGTCAAAGGTTTTTGGTCAGGTAATGAAGTTGTTGGATATTGAGCATTGTCACTCCAGTGCGTATCATCCTGAGAGCCAGGGAGCTCTCGAGTGGTTTCACCAGACTTGGAAATCTATGTTGAGGACTTACTGCCTGGAGTTTGAAAAAGACTGGGATGAGGGGGTTCATCTAGTTATCTTTGCGGTGCGTGAGGTTGTGCATGAGTCTTTAGGGTTCAGTCCTGCTGACCTGGTGTTCGTGCATACTGTTCGTGGTCCGTTGAGGGTCCTGAAGGAGAAATGGTTGCAGGAGAATTCAAAACGTAGTATTTTAGATCACGTCTGTACTTTTAGGTGTAGACTGCGGAAGGCATGCGAACTGGCAATGGGTAATCTTGCTTCTGCTCAGCCTAGGATGAAGGGCTGGTTCGACAGGAAGGCTTCAAGTTGGAAGTTTTCTCCAGGTGACAAGGTCCTGGTGTTGTTGCCTATTCCTGGTTCCAGTCTGCAGGCTCGGTATAGTGGTCCCTATCGGGTGGTTAAGAAGGTTGTTGCAAGGGATTACATTATTGGTACCCCTGATAGGGGTCGTAAGACTCAGCTCTGTCATTTCAACATGCTGAATCAGTACCATGAGCAGGAGCATGTACGGGTTGATGGGGAGGAGCTGTGTCCTTCGGTTTTGTCTAAGCCAGTTTTGGCTGTAGAAGTGCTGCCCCCTGATACGGGTGGTGATGTGGGTGAGGCACGGTTGTCTGTGGCAGTGACGCAGGGAAAGCTGTGCAACTCTGAAGCTTTGGAGTCGCTTCCCTTGCGGTTGTCTCATTTGTCTGAAAGTCAGCGGGATGATCTGCTTGCTTTGGTGGGGTCAAATGGGTCACTGTTCTCGGATGTGCCTTCTCAGACGTCTGTGCTGCAGTGTGACATTGACGTGGCTGGTGCTGCGCCAATTAAACAGCATCCGTATCGGGTCAATCCTGACAAGCGTCAGCGACTAAGAGGTCAGGTTGACTATATGCTGCAGCATGCAATTGCTGAACCTAGTTGTAGTCCGTGGAGTTCTCAGTGTCTACTGGCTACGAAGGCTAATGGGGAGGACAGGTTTTGCACGGACTTTCGGAAGGTGAATGCTGTAACAAAGCTGGATTGCTATCCTCTTCCACGGATGGAGGATTGCGTGGATCATGTGGGAAGTGCATCTTTTGTGTCTAAGTTGGACTTGCTAAAAGGGTATTGGCAAGTTCCTTTTACTAGGCAGGCGAGGGAGATCTCAGCGTTCGTTACGCCTGATAACTTTCTTCAGTACACGGTGCTCCAGGTCTTGGATCGAACACATCGGTCATCTGAAGGAGGTATTTTGTCGTCTAACAGAGGCAAAACCTAATGATCAATCTGGGGAAGTGTAAGTTTGGCCAGGCCACAGTGACGTATCTGGGTAAGATGGTGGGCCGGGGTCAGGTTCGCGCTCTCGAGGACAAGGTGGGACATATTGTCACATTTTCTGTTCCAACATCTAGGACTGAACTCTGTATGTATCTGGCTATGGTTGGGTACTATAGGGGGTTCTGTTCAAACCTCTCTGAAGTGGCTGCTCCTTTCACAGATTTGCTGAGTCCAAAGGTAGCTTTTGCGTGGTCCGCTGAGTGTCAACAAGCCTTTGATCTTACTAAAGGTCTTCTGGTGTGCACACCTGTGCTTGCGGCACCTGATTTTGACCGTTCATTTAAGCTGGCAGTGGATGCTAGCAATCGTGGGGTTGGTGGGGTTCTCATACAGGATGATTCAGATGGGGTGGGGCATCTAGTTTCGTATTTCTCTAAGACGTTTAATCCCCATCAGAGGTGGTACTCTACCATTGAGAAAGAAACCCGTACTGTGTTATTGTCTCCGAGTCATTTCGAGGTTTATGTGAGCTCCTCGAATGTCCCTGTCATCGTATTCACGGCTCATAACCCTTCTTGAGCTGGAGTTGGCAGCTCCAAGAATACAACCTCGAGGTCAGGCACATCAGGGGCAAGGATAATATCTTGGCTGACGCCTTGTAGCGACAGTAGAGTTTTATGACTGAATAATTTCTTTAGAAGCTTATTCAGTATCTTTGGGTGGGGGTGTTAAGTACTTCCTTCCCCCCCCCCCCCCCCCCCAAACTGGTGAATGCTGCGTACTTACCTTTCTGTTTCTCTGCAGGCCATGGCTGGGAACCAGGATTCAAGGGGTTAAGAGCTTCTGTACCCGATTGGCCAAGCTACGTCAGGTGACTCATCGGGAGCTTAAAAGGCAGGAGCTCCCAGAATTATCTCTCTCTTCACGATAGATCCCTGGAGGAAGAGGTGCCGGTCTGAGCTGGAGGAGGCCTGCCGCATGGCACAGCACTTTGTATATTTGTCGCATACTTTTGTAAAATAATATTGTATTGGAACGGAAGGGATGACCTGAGAGTTTTCGGGTATTTTGGTTGCAGAGTTAGGGCTATATAGGCAGTTTAGAGTCTTCAGTCCTTCTATATTATTTGATAGCCGATTCTGGTTCCTGACCGTTCTTAAAAATCAGGTTCGGGTTTTGTTTTAGTGTTACAAAATTAAAGACTTTTTAAAAATCTAAACTTGACCCTGGTTTTGATTTGTTACGCGACTCTGAGGAACCAGCCTGCGGGAGTTGTAACACTAGGTCATGAACGCGATTTTCAATTTATGACCAGAAGGCTGTTTTTTGTCTCAATCTTGCCAGTTCACCTGATCAACGATTCAGCTCAGGTTCTTTCCTGGAATGGTGGGTTATTCACAACATAGCAATTGAGGGACAAGTTTTTTTCTGTTGCTTTTTCCCCTTTGCCTTCACCTCCCCCTCTTATAGATACATAGACAAAGGAGCAGGAGTAGACCATTTGGCCATTCGAGACAGCACCACCATTCAATGTGATCATGGCTGATCATCCACAATCAGTACCCCGTTCCTGCCTTCTAACCATTCCCCTTGATTCCGCTCGCCCTAAGAACTCTATCAAACTCTCTTTTGAATGCATCCAGTGAATCGGCCTCCACTGCCTTCTGAGGCAGAGAATTCCACAAATTCACAACTCTTGTGTGAAAAAGTGTTTCCTCATCTCAGTTCTAAATGGCCTACCCCTTATTCTTAAACTGTGACCCCTGGTTCTGGACTCCCCCAACATCAGGAACATGTTTCCTGCATCTAGCATGTCCAATCCCTGAATAATTTTATATGTTTCTATAAGATATCCTCTCATCCTTCCAACGGACATGGGACGGCGCCAAAGAGCATGACAATTATCTGAACAACAAAGGCTGTGCAGCCAATAATCCAGTAAATAAAATAACATACCCAACAATTTAGAGGTCCCTATGGTATTACAGTTGATTGTACATCTGTCATATTAAGGAGATTTGTTCTTGTTTCTACATTGTTGCCAGAGTAACTAGGTATTTAGATGTTAACACTTATTCCCCATTGATTTGACATAGTGGTGGGAATAAAGCAGGCACAACTAATTGCTAAGAGATGCATGTGCGATGCAAAAATCCACCATGGGAATATTTTATTTCATATACATGGTGGTTTTAAGAACTCATGGCTCTGTAGATGCACCTCATTATGCATTAAGGCCTTAATATATAGTGGGTGCAACCTATCAGTTTACATTGTGGAATATCCATGTCTGTAAACTCTAACATATCCACTCCCTACAGCTCTCCATCTCCAAGGAGAGAGCCTACCAAGGAGAACTTACCTCACATGCTAGACAATATGTTGGGATATGTAATTAACGTCTTCAGATCCAGCATAGAAGCAGCAATTAAAATTAGGACTATTCTGCTCTTTGCAGCTGCAGAAAGAAGAATTTGACCGTAACTGGAAGGACAAAGACAGTGGTGTTCTCTGATGGTCAGTGCTAAACCAATATTAGTGTGTGCAGAATCACATTTCTAAATTTGTAAGTGACACAAAATTTAAAACTTAAGCAATGTGAAGAATCGTAGCAGAGCGCAAGAGTGAGAAAAATAGGTTTCAATATTGCTGCTCCACACACCCCTACCAGCTTATCTCAATTACTAGTTTTTCAGCCTCTATTATAAATATGAGCTTAAAGTATTAACC
This sequence comes from Raja brachyura, assembly GCA_963514005.1. The sequence continues at coordinate 103,244,129 of OY740784.1, forward strand.
TCCTGGATGCAAATGCAAGTGAGCAAGGAGTGTGCAGTAACCAGTGTGTTCCTTTTTCAGAGGTCAATCATGGAACACAGTTGCAAAGCTAAATAAGGACATTTCTGCTGATTTAAGTTTAAATGCATCATGCTTTTGGTGATACTCTGCGGCAATTAATGTTTAGTTTAGTTTAGAGATACATCACGGAAACAGGCCCTTCGGCCCACCAGAGTCCACAGCGACCAGCGATCTCCGAATGTTAACACTATCCTATACACACCAGGGATATTTTACATTTATATGAAGCCAATTAACCTGCAAACCTGCGAGTCTTTGGAGTGTCGGAAGAACCAGAAGATCTCAGAGAAATCCCACGTGTTCACAGGGAGAACGTACAAATTCTGTACAGACGGCACCCATAGTCAGGATTGAACCCAGGTCTCTGGCACTGTAAGACAGCAACTCTACCGCTGCGCCACCGTGCCACTATGGTGCCCCACCTGAGAGCTAAAATTGTATGCAGCTTGTGGGTCATTAATAGCTCGTCTTCTGTACATTGATTGCGATAATGGACAATGCATCTGGCTATTCTCACAGATTTTCTGAGATTTTATTTTCTCTACTGGCACATGATAGAACCATTCGTACTGTAAATCGGTTTACAACCCTGCACGCCATGGAGAAGGGGAGGAAGGTGTCAGGGAAGAATAGGAGCAATAACAGGTCAAACTTTAAAAAAAAAATGTTATAGTGTATTTGGTGTTAAGGGAATACCAGTCCCAATCTTTTCAGTTACAAGGCATTACAGAGGCCTAAAAAGCATCGCAAGGCCAAAAACTAATTCCATATTCTGAAACACAGAAGTGACATGCATTCCCAAACTCTCTCCAGCTCAAGCACAACCTGGCTATTTTATCAAGTTGACATTCTTGTTAAGTATCTGTTGACATAAATTACAGGATGCAGGAGTTTCATTACAATTGACTGGAATCAATACGAATACAGTGATTGACTCTCACTCAAAATATCTAGTACATGGGTCAGAATATTGATTTTTCAAATGTTAGTTTAGCATATTTGAACTTCTCTACTTAAACATTCTCTCCATTGCTGTTCAAAGTTTAAACTTAAATCAATTTTTGGTTAGCGCACAAATTGGATTTTAATTTAGATCAATGAAATGAATGCATGTGTATTAGTTAGGAATTCCTGTACTGTACGTCATGTCAAAGGAATTACTAGTTACACCAGATACTCTTTCCCATTCCCCAGCTCCAAGGTTATTTAATTTGCTCTCTTTAAAAAGCAAACCGCATTACATTTAATAATTGGAATCTCAATTTAGAACAAAGTCACAAAGCAAGTTATGGAATGTTAAGCTCCAATCATTTGAAGTTATTCAGTACTTCTCTCTATTATTTAAGAAATATTCAAGGCCATTCTTCCTCCTCGTGTTTATATTCTGAAAGAAATTGGGATGGTTAACGATGAGTCTTAAGTACTGGAAATTTTATTATTGGCTGTGATGATGACCTTTATGAAATGCCTTCTCAAACTCCAAATAACTAACTTCATAGGCATTTCCCTGACTCAAGTCACTTCTTCCAAAGTTTCATCAGGAATGACCTTTCTCACCCAATGTTTCAAACTTCTCTATCTTCCCTGGGAATGGTTTTTCTGCGATACAATGTGGAAACAGTCCCTTCAGCCCACCGAACCACACTGACCAACAGTCACCCGTACGCTAGTTCTATCCTACATATTAGGGTCAGTTTAGAGAATCAACCTACAAACCGGCACGTTTTTAGAATGTGGGAGGAAACCGGAGCACCTGAAAAAACCCAGGCGCTCACAGGGAAAACATCCAAACAGACAGCACCCACAGTCAGGGTTAAACCCAGATCTCTGGCACTGTAAGGCAGCAACTCTACGGCTGTGCAAGCAGGATAGACCCACTGGAGGATACAGCATAGTACTAAGAGGATGTATTGTTGCTCAGAGTACTCAACTCCAGACACCATTAAGTTTCATGGCATTAGGTCAGTCATGGATAGACATTGTGTACAGTTTTGGTCTCCTAATTTGAGGAAGGACATCCTTGTGATTGAGGCAGTGCAGCGTAGGTTCACGAGATTGATCTCTGGTATGGCGGGACTGTCATATGAGGAAAGATTGAAAGATGAGGGGTGATTTTATAGAAACATATAAAATTATAAATGGACTGGATAAGCTAGATGCAGGAAAAATGTTCCCAATGTTGGGTGAGTCCAGAACCAGGGGCCACAGTCTTAGAATAAAGGGGAGGCCATTTAAGACTAAGGTGAGAAAACACTTTTTCACCCAGAGAGTTGTGCATTTATGGAATTCCCGGCCACAGAGGGCAGTGGAAGCCAAGTCACTGGTTGGATTTAAGAGAGAGTTAGATAGAGCACTAGGGGCTAGTGGAGTCAAGGGATATGGGGAGAAGGCAGGCACTTATTGATAGGGGACGATCAGCCATGATCACAATGAATGGCGATGCTGGCTCAAAGGGCCGAATGGCCTCCTCCTGCACCTATTTTCTATGTTTCTATAATTCTATAGAATGTTTCTACAATAAAGTCTAATAGTAAGATTAAATGAGAACTTACCAGTTTGAAGTTTGATCTTTATTTTATGAGGAGTTACGATGAGGGATTACGTGAAGACCCCGCTAGCACGCATGCGCGACATTCTTCAAAGCAGTGGTGTGAAATCACACATACCAAAGTTGACTAACATAGTAAGATAAGAGAGAACTTTATATACCAGTTGACCTTTATAATAGAGGGTTTGGGAGCCGAGGGCACGTAATCCCTCATCGTAACTCCTCATAAAATAAAGATCAAACTTCAAACTGGTAAGTTCTCATTTAATCTTACGATTTTACTTCGGAGTCACGTGAGTGACTACATGAAGATTTCAAAGCTCTGTGATTTCATGCCCTGGAACGAGTCCATGCTCACACACTGCCAAGCTATGATGTAACGTATTTCAGACATGAAACTGTGCTGAAAAACAAAAAGGTATTTATTTCATACCTAAAATAATAATGCCCCTACATTGGGTAATAATGAAACAGAACTTAAAATTTTTCCTGCAAATGTCTCGGGAGTGGCCACGGGTTTATTATAGAAGCGCTGAAAAGTCCGTTCATTGCTCCAACCCGCTGTTGCAAGGATGTGGTCCATTGGAACTTCCATCATCCTTGCCACCGATGATGCAGCCCTGGTGGAGTGAGATTTGAAAACATTAGTATCCAACCCCGCTGCACCCAATACCACCCTTAACCATCTGGTTTGTACTGTGACCCTATGGTGAGGGCGTTTGTGGCTAATAAGTAAAGCCCTCTCCGTGCCCCTGAGACACTTGGTGACCTCTATATATAGAGATATATATGTCACGATGCAGAGCTGACAATCTGCAGGATAGGCCAGAAATTCTAATTTTTGGCCAGTGGATCCGGGTCTATCCTGTTTAAGTAACCCCTGTATAAGGAAAGTTATCTTGTCTTTTTTAATGTACATGGCGTCCATACTTAATTTATGTAGGGACTGGACCTGTTGTGCTGTTACAAGTGCCATCAACATAACCATTTTATAGGTTAATTTATCCAGTGACAGTCCCGATATAGGTGTCCATCCTCGAAGCATAGTCAGTACTATGCTTATGTCCCATATATGGGTGTATCTGGGCCTGGGGGGATTAGAAGTAAATATACCCCTCATCAGTTTAGATACCAGTGCGTGTGATCCCACAGCCAGGTGATCACACCCTCGCCCCAGATAATTGGATAGGGCACCATGGGCACAATTAATGGCACTGTAGCTCAATCCCTCATCAAAATGGAGGGTAGCCAGGAACTCCAGCACTTCAGTGATGGTGGCTGTGTCGTATGAAGTGTCCGTTCTGGTGCAGAACACTTCCCATTTCTTCACATATGTGAGATATTGTCTTCTGGTGGACTCCCTGCATGACGCTGTGATGACATTTATCGTCCTGTCGGAAGGTCCTTAGTCCAGAAATGGCCTGTTCAGAATCTGCAAACCAACAGGTTAATTCGGTCATGACACGGATGACTTTCCCCTGTCACAGGGTGTACCAAAAGGCTTAGACGTTTGTTGATCCGAATGCAGGGTTCTTCGGCCATATTTTGTACTACTGGGAACCATGGTTGGGTAGGCCAGTCGGGAACAACCAGGATACCCGAAGCGGTGTCTTGTTTGATTTTTTGTAAGACCCGACTGATGAAGCAGAAGGGGGGAAAAGCATAGTAAAACAAATCCCCCCAATATAGCAAGAAAGCGTCCATCGCTACTGCCCCAGGGTCTGGTTCCCAAGCAACATATCTTGGTAGTTAGTGATTTAATCTGGATGCAAAAAGGTCGATATCTGGTGTCCCATACCGTTCTATAATATCGGCAAACACTTTCCGATCCAACATCCATTCGGTGTTGTCGTTGAATTTGCGTGACCTGGTGTCCGCTACTGTATTTAGCTTACCTGGAAGGTAAGTGGCTGAGATCCATATATTCCTTTCCGGACACCAGTGCCAGATATTATTAACCAATTTATCACATGATATCGACTTTATTCCACCCATATGATTAATGTATGCCACCACAATGGTATTATCAATCTGTAATCGAACATGCAAATGGTGCATGTCTGAGCAGTAGGCCCGGAGTCCATGAAATGCTCCCAGCATTTCTAGATAATTAATCCCTAGTGCTCCAAACAGGGTTAATTCTTGTGCACTCCATCTGCCACCACAACTAGAGGTGGTATTAGTTGCTCCCCAACCTTTTGCACTGGCATCAGTCTGTAAAGTAACCGTGGGATTCATAATAGTGATGGGGTTAGAAGAATGCTGAATATTGTCTATCCACCAATTTAACTCTAATTTAGCTTCCACTGGTAGTTCCATAGGCCTATCAAAATGGCCTGCATGAGTTTTAAGAGCTAATATTTTCGCTCTTTGTAGATTTTGGTAATGGAGTGGTCCAAATTGTGCTGCTGGAAATGCAGCCACTAGTTTCCCAATCACTCTGGCTACTTGCCGAATGGATGGTTTTCTGATGCTAGTGAGGCTTTTACATGCTTCCGTCATGTCTGCCACTTTGCTTGGTGGCAAGGTGATAGACATTTGAACAGAATCGATAGTGAACCCCAAATAATCCATGGTAGTGGAGGGTCTCAATTTTGATTTATCTGGATGAATGATAAATCCCAGCTTTTGAAAAAGATGCTTTGTGGCTGATACTGCCAATGTAGCCAACTCTAAATTTTTCCCTACAATGAGAATATCATCAAGGTAGGCCATAACAATATGGTTTTGTTTCCTCAAATGTACCAAAGCTGGTTTTAACAATTTGGTAAACAGCCTGGGTGCTGATGATAACCCGTTGGGTGAGGCCTTATACTGCCAAACCTGTCCCATCCAGACAAATTTCAGATATTTCCGATGACCCTTGTGTATTGGTACTGAATAGTATGCATCTTTTAGGTCGATGCAAGCCATGTAGTACCTGTTGGAGATTAGCTGTTTGGCTGTGACAAATGTGTCCATTTTGAAATGGGCATACTGAACGGAAGTATTCAGTTCGGTCAAATCTGTAATTATGCGGCATCCGCCGTCTTTTTTGTTTTTGGTAAAAATGTTTGATACGAACTCTTGAGATTCTCTGTTTGTCTTCTCAATAACCCCTTTTGTGTTTAATGTTAAAAGTTCAGCATGGCCTTCTGTCCTTTCTTTTTATGAAAGTATAAACTTCCGGCTAGGTGTATGCTGAACTGGGATGGGGAGTTCGTAAACAAATTCAATTTTATATCCCTGAATACTTTCCAGTATGTAAGGATCAGAGGTAAACGTGCTCCACACGACAAAACAAGTGCAACCGTCCCCCAACCCGTGAGGACCCGTGAGGACACTTGGTGACCTCTATATATAGAGATATATATGTCACGATGCAGAGCTGACAATCTGCAGGATAGGCCAGAAATTCTAATTTTTGGCCAGTGGATCCGGGTCTATCCTGTTTAAGTAACCCCTGTATAAGGAAAGTTATCTTGTCTTTTTTAATGTACATGGCGTCCATACTTAATTTATGTAGGGACTGGACCTGTTGTGCTGTTACAAGTGCCATCAACATAACCATTTTATAGGTTAATTTATCCAGTGACAGTCCCGATATAGGTGTCCATCCTCGAAGCATAGTCAGTACTATGCTTATGTCCCATATATGGGTGTATCTGGGCCTGGGGGGATTAGAAGTAAATATACCCCTCATCAGTTTAGATACCAGTGCGTGTGATCCCACAGCCAGGTGATCACACCCTCGCCCCAGATAATTGGATAGGGCACCATGGGCACAATTAATGGCACTGTAGCTCAATCCCTCATCAAAATGGAGGGTAGCCAGGAACTCCAGCACTTCAGTGATGGTGGCTGTGTCGTATGAAGTGTCCGTTCTGGTGCAGAACACTTCCCATTTCTTCACATATGTGAGATATTGTCTTCTGGTGGACTCCCTGCATGACGCTGTGATGACATTTATCGTCCTGTCGGAAGGTCCTTAGTCCAGAAATGGCCTGTTCAGAATCTGCAAACCAACAGGTTAATTCGGTCATGACACGGATGACTTTCCCCTGCCACAGGGTGTACCAAAAGGCTTAGACGTTTGTTGACCCGAATGCAGGGTTCTTCGGCCATATTTTGTACTACTGGGAACCATGGTTGGGTAGGCCAGTCGGGAACAACCAGGATACCCGAAGCGGTGTCTTGTTTGATTTTTTGTAAGACCCGACTGATGAAGCAGAAGGGGGGAAAAGCATAGTAAAACAAATCCCCCCAATATAGCAAGAAAGCGTCCATCGCTACTGCCCCAGGGTCTGGTTCCCAAGCAACATATCTTGGTAGTTAGTGATTTAATCTGGATGCAAAAAGGTCGATATCTGGTGTCCCATACCGTTCTATAATATCGGCAAACACTTTCCGATCCAACATCCATTCGGTGTTGTCGTTGAATTTGCGTGACCTGGTGTCCGCTACTGTATTTAGCTTACCTGGAAGGTAAGTGGCTGAGATCCATATATTCCTTTCCGGACACCAGTGCCAGATATTATTAACCAATTTATCACATGATATCGACTTTATTCCACCCATATGATTAATGTATGCCACCACAATGGTATTATCAATCTGTAATCGAACATGCAAATGGTGCATGTCTGAGCAGTAGGCCCGGAGTCCATGAAATGCTCCCAGCATTTCTAGATAATTAATCCCTAGTGCTCCAAACAGGGTTAATTCTTGTGCACTCCATCTGCCACCACAACTAGAGGTGGTATTAGTTGCTCCCCAACCTTTTGCACTGGCATCAGTCTGTAAAGTAACCGTGGGATTCATAATAGTGATGGGGTTAGAAGAATGCTGAATATTGTCTATCCACCAATTTAACTCTAATTTAGCTTCCACTGGTAGTTCCATAGGCCTATCAAAATGGCCTGCATGAGTTTTAAGAGCTAATATTTTCGCTCTTTGTAGATTTTGGTAATGGAGTGGTCCAAATTGTGCTGCTGGAAATGCAGCCACTAGTTTCCCAATCACTCTGGCTACTTGCCGAATGGATGGTTTTCTGATGCTAGTGAGGCTTTTACATGCTTCCGTCATGTCTGCCACTTTGCTTGGTGGCAAGGTGATAGACATTTGAACAGAATCGATAGTGAACCCCAAATAATCCATGGTAGTGGAGGGTCTCAATTTTGATTTATCTGGATGAATGATAAATCCCAGCTTTTGAAAAAGATGCTTTGTGGCTGATACTGCCAATGTAGCCAACTCTAAATTTTTCCCTACAATGAGAATATCATCAAGGTAGGCCATAACAATATGGTTTTGTTTCCTCAAATGTACCAAAGCTGGTTTTAACAATTTGGTAAACAGCCTGGGTGCTGATGATAACCCGTTGGGTGAGGCCTTATACTGCCAAACCTGTCCCATCCAGACAAATTTCAGATATTTCCGATGACCCTTGTGTATTGGTACTGAATAGTATGCATCTTTTAGGTCGATGCAAGCCATGTAGTACCTGTTGGAGATTAGCTGTTTGGCTGTGACAAATGTGTCCATTTTGAAATGGGCATACTGAACGGAAGTATTCAGTTCGGTCAAATCTGTAATTATGCGGCATCCGCCGTCTTTTTTGTTTTTGGTAAAAATGTTTGATACGAACTCTTGAGATTCTCTGTTTGTCTTCTCAATAACCCCTTTTGTGTTTAATGTTAAAAGTTCAGCATGGCCTTCTGTCCTTTCTTTTTATGAAAGTATAAACTTCCGGCTAGGTGTATGCTGAACTGGGATGGGGAGTTCGTAAACAAATTCAATTTTATATCCCTGAATACTTTCCAGTATGTAAGGATCAGAGGTAAACGTGCTCCACACGACAAAACAAGTGCAACCGTCCCCCAACCCGTGAGGAGTCTAGACATGCTACGTTTTCGATGCAACCAGACCCACCTACCTCCATGGTTACCGGCAGTGCTGTGTTGGTTATCTCTGTTGCTTCTTGTTCTGTTGTGTTGCTGTGTTGTGGGGTTGGCGCATTTTCCAGGAAGGCCGGGCTGGGCCATGGTCTAAAAAAGACCATTGTGCAGGTGGGCCGGCTTTCGAGCTTTCACCACCAGATGGTCTCTCATTGTAGTGGTGCCTGGCGGTTGTGTAGGGGTGCTGCCGCCGCTGATATGGGGTTTTGGAGGTGGTTGGCACCTTTATCATGCCGATTGCCTTAGCCTCCTCATCCAGGTCTTTAACCTGCTTAGGGAGGTTGTCCCCAAACAGCAATGTAGGCAGCTGTGCACTGCTAGGCCTGCATAATCCCGCAAACTTGGGATTGAGTGCAGGTTTTATGATGCTCTTCCTGTAGCTGTTGATTTCAAACAGCGTAATGCACAGGAGTGCTAGAGTGTCTTGCAGCTCTTCAGGCATCTCAACCCCATCAACATTTCTGGCTACTGCTGTAATCCCAGCAGCTAGCAGTTTGAGGATTCTTTGGAGTTTCACCTCCTGGCTCCTTATGGTCGGGCTCATGTTGCCCCAAATGGGGTTGTTGACAGCAGGTAAATTAAGAGAAATACAATTCTCTGGCGCAAGGTATTTTTCTGCCGTATTGTTAATTGCTAGTTCCTGCAGCTGGTTCGTTGCCATGTAATTAATACTGGCAGCCAGCTTGGGATGCAATGGCAGACCTTTTTGGGTAGGCATAGCAAATTTGTTGACCATACCCAATAGTTCTTCTTGCAGCACCCCTAACACAGGTGAGTCTTCAGCCATGTCCCCTTCTTCAGGGTCAGCCCAGTTCTGACCCCCAATGCTCCCCTGCGAAGAGGGTGAGACATTTGGCAGTCCTTGATAGGAAGCTGCTGTGGGTCTGCGAAGAGACACACTGTGACTCTGCCCCTGCATAAGCAGGTCATGCTGGAGCAATTGCTCCACCATCTGCTCCATGCGGGAAAGACGCCCGCCGTCGCTATCCGCGAACAGGGTGTCCTCAGGTCCGGACGCAGCCGAGTCTACGGACCTGTCCGACTTCCGGGTGGTTTTGCCGCCGGACCGCGGTGCACCTGCAGTCTGTTGCGCCGAGAAGTCGGGAGCTGCTGGCAGCACCTGCAGCTCTGGAGAGTCGGCACGCTGCTGGCTGGTTTCCACAGCAGCGATTTTTGCCGCTGTTCTCCTCGATTTCCTGGACTCCATGCTGTTCTTCTTGGCTGTGAAAATACACACACAGAGTCTTTTCCAGAATGTTAAGTACTTACCTCTGGTTGTCTTTTTAACTTACGATGGAGGAGCGACGCTTCCAACCAACTGTCGCTTCCGCAATGCGTTCGACGATATGCCACGCATGCGTGCTGGCAGTGTCTTCACGTAGTCACTCACGTGACTCCGAAGTAAAATTGCTTTCAACCTTTCACACTTTCTCCACTATTGAATTAATGTCCTCAATGTTGAACAAATGGAGAAAAAAAGCAATGGGTGCAGTTTGGACACACACAGTAGGCAGAAAACATCAATATTCATTACTAACAGTGGTTTAACTCTACTACAGGTGTGCAGCAGATCAATGGAACCAATTTACTTGAAACTGTCTATGCTAATTTACTAGTCAGGAGTGACTTTTACTTTCCACAATCCTTGTGGAAACAATGCCCTGTCCTCATAGTTCATTTAGCACTGCCATCTCACTGAATAGGATATGTTTAGAATACTCTAGAAGGGCAGCACAGTGGCACAGCTGTAGAGCTGCTGACTCACAGCACCAAAATCCAGGGTTCGATCCTGACCTGGGGTGCTGTCTGTGCAAAGCTTGCAAGTTCTCCCTGTGACTGTGTGGGTTTTTACCGAGTGCTCCGGTTTCATCTAGACATTTCAAAGACGTGCAGGTTTATAGGTTAATTGGCTTCTGTAAAGTGTCCCTAGTGGGCAAGATACAAAACTGGGATAACATGGAACTAGTGTGCGTGTGATCAATGGGCTTAAGGGCCTGTTTCCATACTGCTTCTCTAAACCAAACTATAAGTTCAAAATGGTGCATCCATGAAACATCATGTGTCATCACCAGCAGAATATTCCAACACAGTCTCCAACTTCAGTGAAGATTCCCATTTATTATTTTATGAACTGAAATATTTTAGAGCAAGGGGGAAAAATCTGAAGCATTAAATAGATCAATGACAATTTGGAACTTGACAGCTCAATCAGTGAACACTTGACGTTGAATAATAAGGGTATCATTTCATTTTTGGTCCTGAGAAATTGTGGGAAAATATCATGAAAATGAATGTCATTTAATGGTGCTCAAGAAAAGTGACAGAATCCTAGTGGTTCTTCAGTCAATAAACTGTCGTCTAAGGAACTTCATCCTATTCTCTTTAGGCAGTAAACAATTCCTTTACAATAGGTTGAATAGGTGAATCAATAGGTTGTACAATCTGATGAGAAACATAGAAAATAGGTGCAGGAGTAGGCCATTCGGCCCTTCGAGCCTGCACTGCCATTCAATATGATCATGGCTGATCATCCAACTCAGTATCCCGTACCTGCCTTCTCTCCATACCCTCTGATCCCCTTAGCCACAAAGGCCACATCTAACTCCCTCTTAAATATAGCCAATGAACTGGCCTCAACTATCCTCTGTGGCAGAGAGTTCCAGAGACCCACCACTCTCTGTGTGAAAAAAGTCCTTCTCATCTCGGTCCTAAAGGATTTCCCCCTTATCCTTAAGCTGTGACCCCTTGTCCTGGACCTCCCCAACATCGGGAACAATCTTCCTGCATCTAGCCTGTCCAACCCCTTAAGAATTTTGTAAGTTTCTATAAGATCCCCTCTCAATCTCCTAAATTCTAGAGAGTATAAACCGAGTCTATGCAGTCTTTGTTCATAAGACAGTCCTGACATCCCAGGAATCAGTCTGGTGAACCTTCTCTGCACTCCCTCTATGGCAATAATGTCCTTCCTCAGATTTGGAGACCAGAACTGTACGCAATACTCCAGGTGTGGTCTCACCAAGACCCTATACAACTGAAGTAGAACCTCCCTGCTCCTATACTCAAACCATTTTGCTATGAAAGCTAACATACCATTCACTTTCTTCACTGCCTGCTGTACCTGCATGCCTACTTTCAATGACTGGTGTACCATGACACCCATGTCGCGCTGCATCTCCCCTTTTCCTAATCGGCCTCCATTTAGATAATAGTCTGTTTTCCTATTTTTGCCACCAAAGTGGATAACCTCACATTTATCCACATTATACGGCATCTGCCAAACATTTGCCCACTCACCCAGCCTATCCAAATCACCTTGCAGTCTCCTAGCATCCTCCTCACAGCTAACACTGCCCCCCAGCTTAGTGTCATCCGCAAACTTGGAGATATTGCCTTCAATTCCCTCATCCAGATCATTTATGTATATTGTAAATAGCTGGGGTCCCAGCACTGAGTCTTGCGGTACCCCACTAGTCACTGCCTGCCATTGTGAAAATGACCCGTTTACTCCTACTCTTTGCTTCCTGTTTGCCAGCCAGTTCTCTATCCACATCAATACTGAACCCCCAATGCCGTATGCTTTAAGTTTATATACTAATCTCTTATGTGGGACCTTGTCGAAAGCCTTCTGGAAGTCCAGATACACCACGTCCACTGGTTCTCCCCTATCCACGCTACTAGTTACATCCTCAAAAAATTCCACAAGATTCGTCAGACATGATTTACCTTTCGTAAATCCATGCTGACTTTGTCCAATGATTTCACCACTTTCAAAATGTGCTGCTATCCCATCTTTAATAACTGACTCTAGCAGTTTCCCCACTACCGATGTTAAACTAACTGCTCTGTAATTCCCCGTTTTCGCTCTCCCCCCCTTCTTAAAAAGAGGGGTTACGTTTGCTACCCGCCAATCCTCAGGAACTACTCCAGAATCTAAAGAGTTTTGAAAGATTATCACTAATGCATCCACTATTTCCTTAAGTGGATGCATTAGAGTGGAGCTACTTCCTTAAGTACTCTGGGATGCAGCCTATCTGGCCCTGGGGATTTATCGGCCTTTAATCCATTCAATTTACCCAACGCCACTTCCCGACTAACCTGGATTTCACTCAAGTCCTCCTTTGACCTTCGGTCCCCTGCTATTTCCGGCAGATTATTTATGTCTTCCTTAGTGAAGACGGAACCAAAGTAGTTATTCAATTGGTCCGCCATATCCTTGTTCCCCATGATCAACTCACCTGTTTCTGACTGCAAGGGACCTACATTTGTTTTAACTAATCTCTTTTTCTTCACATATCTATAAAAACTTTTGCAGTTTTTATGTTCCCTGCCAGTTTTCTTTCATAATCTATTTTTCCTTTCCTAATCAAGCCCTTTGTCCTTCTCTGCTGGTCTCTGAATTTCTCCCAGTCCTCTGGTATGCTGCTTTTTCTGGCTACTTTGTACGCATCATCCTTTGCTTTGATACTATCCCTGATTTCCTTTGTTATCCACGGATGCACTACCTTCCCTGATCTATTCTTTTGCCAAATTGGGATGAACAATTTTTGTAGTTCATCCATGCATCCAAACCCAAGGGAACATGTTGTAAGTTAAAGAAATCCAAAAATAAATACACTTTAAAGATCATTCACGTCATCCATAAACTTAGGAATGTTTACCAGCACACTGTTTCAGCTAAAAGATAAACCGCTTCCAATTTTAAAGATCGAAGAAATTCAGCTAAAACAATTCAGCTAAAATACAATCTAAGTAAAATTGGACATGGACAGAAACAAGTTGGATAACCATTGGAATGATAATTTCTTAGTACTGCTAAGTTCGGAAACAGAATAGTACTGCATTTATACAAAACTACTCGGTGGTTGCAAAAGCACCATTATAAATCTTTCCTTAATGTTGCACTTGGTGGATTTAAAATAACATGAGGACTAGCAAATAAACAGAGCAACCTAGCTTTGATTCTCCAATTAAGCACTATCCATTCTAATACCCAAACCACTACAATATGGTGTGAAAGAAGGAACTGCAGATGCTGGAGAATCGAGGGTTACACAAAAAGCTGGAGAAACTCAGCGGGTGCAGCAGCATCTAAGGAGCGAAGGAGATAGGCGACGTTTCGGGTCGAGACCCTTCTTCAGACACTACAATATGGTTTTCACCGTTTACTCAATAGGTTACAAACTCATCTGATATACTTGCTTGAAATGCCATTCCACACAAGTTTTTTTTAAATGCTGTCTTAAACGAGTCTAAATTTACAAAAATAAAATTTGAAAATGATACAAATGTTGTTCAATATCTCCATTTATTTGTGCAGAGGTAAGCTATCAGCCAAAATATACATTTGATACAGGCCACGTGATATTGTCAACATAATTCACTTGGAGCACTAGATGTTTTCATTTCTATGCTATTTGGACTGCCCAAATAGCACTTAAATTAAAATAAAGTAAATCACTGATGCAAAATTAATTCATGAGTTGTCACAGTTATTGGGTGGCCATGGCAACGGTACCATATAACTTTTAAGACATAAACACATAATTTTTGAATAGACAGGGACTGACTAGGGATAGTTGGCATGGTTTCATATGTATATCATGCCTTCCAAATCTGAGTTTTTTTTTTATAGTAACCAAAAAAGCCATAGACATTGTTAACATGGACTTCAGCATTTGATGACGTTCTGCATAGTAGGCTAAGTCTCATGGGCTCCAGGGAGAGCTAGCCAACTGGTTTGGGCATTGGATTCCTGAACGGAAGCAGAGGGTGATGGTGGAAGGTTGTTTTTCAGACTGGAGGCCTGTTACTAGTGATGTGCCTCAGGGATAGGTGCTGGGCTCTTTGGTGTTTGTGGTTTATATTAATGATTTGAATGAGAACATAGAAGGTATGATTAGTAAATTTACAGATGACACCAAAGTGGGTGGTTTTGTAGAAAGTGAAGATGGTTATCAAAAACATCATCAGGATCTTGATCAGCTGGGCAAGGGCCCTGAGGAATAGTTAATGGAGTTTAATGCTGAGAAGTGCAAGTTGTTGCATTTTGTGAAGTTGAAATAAGAGCAGGACCTTTAAAGTGCATGTCAGGGCACTGGGTAGTGTTGTAGAGCAGAAGGATCTAGAAGTGCAGGTACATAATTCTTTGAAAGTTGAGTCACAGATAGATAGGGTAGTCAAGAAGGCTACATTTCGGTACATTGGCCTTCATGAGACTGGGCATTGAGTATAGAAGTCGGGATGTTATTTTACAGTTGCACATGACATTGGTGAGGCTGCATGTATTGTGTTCAGTTTTGCCCACTCTGCTTTAGGAAAGATGTTGTTTTGCTCAAGAGTGCAGAGAAGATGAGGATGAGGATGGTGCCAGGTCTGAGCTACAGGCAGAGGTTGGGCAGGCTAGGACTTTATTCATTGGGTGCAGGAGGTTGAGAGGTGATCTTATTGAGTTGTGTAAGACCATGGGGGGAATTGAAAGGGTGAATGCACTTTACCCAGATAAGGGGAATCAATAAGCGAGTTCGGTATTCCGATAAACACAAGGAATCATGGGATTTGTCAAAGGTCATTCGGGGGAAAAAAAGCGAACGCAGCGCTTTATAAACTGTGTAGAAATTGTTAACTATTCTACCAATGAATTAATCTAGAATTCTGTCAACACAAGAGCTTCCTTTCTTGTTATGCTGTTCACACACTACTTATAGTTCCATTTCAAGTTCAGTTCATTAATCTGCAATTATGAGATAGTCAAAAAGTTAAAGAATTTATTTTCATTTAATCCTTAATGTGTTTGCTACTGGAATAAGAAAATATTACTTGTGTTTGAAACATTTTCTTATCTTTATTCATCATTTATGTGTAAAAATATATTTAATCTGAGGCAGGCACTGACTGTAGCAGTGTGATGTGGGCTGATGCTGTACCTACAGGCGGTGTGAATGTATCGTTAAGGCAGGGGTCGGCAACCTTCAGCCCACAGACCGAATCTGGCCCATAACCCGAAATCATCCGGCCCACAGGCTTAATTTATTAGAGACTAGATTGTTGTTCTTGCCTTCAGTGCTTGGACAAGGCAGCTCTCCTGGACGGTTTTCACTGGGATGGTTTTACATTGTGAAGTTCACTGTGCCCGAGTTATTGATCAGAGTGAACACCCGCTCCTGTGGACACGTCTCACTGTGGAGTCTGTCACAGACGGATTCCACCACCTGTTGGTCAATAATTGGATCAATCTCCTGAACCAGTGGCCTTGGATCTACCGGCGTGTGTTCCTTCGGAACTGAACTCACTGTGGAATTAATCCATTAACAGAGCCACTCTGCTGCAAGATTCTGGATTGTTTCTGCCTTCCCTCTGGAACCCCCCCCCCCCCTCGTCCCCATCAGACGCCGAGTTCCCAGAGCCCTGGTTAAACAGTTAAGTCTGTGAAACCGGCTCCATCAGAGACTGCGGGCAGGATTAACAAAAGAAAGGACCATTCCGCCTATTATAGCGGGTGGCTTTTCGTGAGGAGTGTGAAAGAGTGGAGGAATGTGGGCAAAATTTAATTTCCAGCGGCATGTAAATGATGGACCCACAAGGGTTGACACTGCAATGGCAGTAGCGAGAGCGAGAGTCTGTTTCAACAGTTTGTTTATTTTCAGCTGAGTTAAAAAAAACACAAAACGACCTGAATGATCTCAGTATTTACTGCCAATGTCCTACATACTGCCATTGATAAAGTTACATTACTGTACCGCAAGGAGTGAACAAATCCAAATTATCACAAAAAACTGTAAACGTTTGTTTGCCGAAGTTCTTACAAGGCACACCAATAACTGCAATGAGCCTATAACTGTTATGCCAGTGTGTCAAACTAACTGCTATGTTCAAATGTTAAAGCTATGTTTAAAGCAATATTATGCTACTGAACGTAGCAGTTAGTTTGAGACACGGGTATAACAGTTACACACTCCGAAGCATAAAACAATAAAACACCGAAGCATAAAGCAATAAAATCAACAAAATCATCATAGTTTCGTACAGATGAACCATAAATACACCTAGTTAACAGTTTTGAAAGCAGTATTTTCTCACCTCGAAGAAGCAAAACTGGAAAATACGGATGAAATGCAGGTCATCATACACGCAGCAGCTCAGCTGGCGAGAATGTTTAACGAGAATGACCTATGACCTGGGCATGCACAGTTGAAATACCAAACTCGCTTATAACCAGTGGACATAGATTTAAGATGAGGGGAAACATTTAATAGAAACCAAAGTGCAATCTTTTTCCACACAGAGGGTGATGGGTATATGGAACGAGCCGTCAGGGGAGGTAGTTGAGGCAGGTTCTATAACATTTAAAATAAATTTGGACAAGTACATGTACATGGATAGGAGAGGTTTGCTGTACAATTCTATGATAATGCTCATGGAGTAGAATGGAGGGAGGGGGAGGTGGCCAGCAGGAAAAGAAAGGAGGAGGAGGTAGCCGAGGGAAGGACGAGAGGGAGGGGCAGCTGGGAGCAGGGCTGCCAACTCTCACGCATTGAACGTGAGAATCACGCATTTGGCCAAATTCTCACGCTCTCACAATTATTTCACGCTCTGTCGTGAGAAATTCTGTGATCAACGAAAATTTAAAAATTCATATCAACTGCATGGGCCGCGAGTGTTGGAGAGCTGGGACTGAGGGAGGGATGGAAGCAGAAGCAGCGGCGGGGAGCCGGAGCTGGCGAGTGTTTGCCGGGCTGGCAAGTCGCTCGCTGCAGCTCCGGCCATGGAGCAGCCTCTGTGCAAGTCCCGGGACGTCGGAGGCATTGGAAGCGTTGCGCCGCTGCCATGAGAGACTCTGTGCCAAATTCACCCAGGTGACCGGCATGGATCAGGCTGCGGCTCGGTGCATCCTGGAGGACAACCAGTGGCTGCTGGAAGTAAGTACCAAGCACTGGCTAGAAATGGTGGAAGATAGAGGCATTCAAATGGGGGTGGTTGGAGAAAGCATCCTGCTTGCCTGCTAGATTTTCACTTACTGTAACTGCAGGAAATATTTTCCTGATTTTGGGGGAGTTCAGAACCAGGGGTCACAGTTTAAGAATAAAGGGTAGGCCAGTTAGGACTGAGATGAGGACAATCTTTCTTCACGCAGAGTTGTGAATCTGTGGAATTCTCTGCCACAGAAGGCAGTGGAGGTTAATTCACTGGATGTTTTCAAGAGAGAGATACATTTAGCTCTTGGGGCTAGCAAAATCAAGGGATTTGGGGGAAAAAAAAAAAAAATCAGGAAAGAGGTACTGATTTTAGATGAACAACCATGATCATAATGAATGGCAGTCCTGGGCCGAATGGCCTATTCCTGCACCTATTTACTATGTTTCTATGCTTGAGTATACGGCAATAAAACTCAACCACTTGATTTTGAAGCATTCATGCATGGTGGAGGAATAATGTAGTCATAGAGTGATACAGTGTGAAAATAGGCCCTTCGGCGCAATATGTCCCAGCGACACTACCTGCTTTTGGTTCTTATCACTCCAAACCTGTCCTATCCATGTATCAGTCTATTGGTTTCTTAAATGTTGGGATAGTCCCTGCCTCAACTACCTCCTCTGGCAGCTTGTTCCACGCACCCACCACCCTTTGTGTGGAAAAAATTACCTCTTAAACAGTTACCTCTTAAAAATACTTCAAACAAAAAAACATTGAAATCATACTTCTACAATGCACTAAAACATGATTTTAATACATCAAATTTCAAAAAGTCCATACCGCCAGGTACCCCCAAGACCAGTGATCACTCGGCCTCCCCACTTTCAAAAACGCTCAGTGGCCCCTAGTTCAGACAGAGAGCACTGCCAGATGTGAGCGGGGAACTGAGGCCAGTTGTCTGTGATGTCTAGATCCCAATGCTCAGCGCTTCATGTTTCGGAGTTGGCTAATGTTATTGATTTGTAATTAGCCCGATTTGTAATTAGTTGACAAAACCTTAATTTATTAGTCCGGAATATCCAGGGGGATGGGATAAGTGTAATATTAAAATGACATGCAAGGTGTCAGGCTGTCTGTCACAACATACAGCCCCGATAACCCATTATTTCCTTCAGTTAAATTGGGAAGGTAGCACTATTGTCATTTGCCACTCAACTATTATGTTTGTTTACCTCACTGACTATTTCTAACCCCCCCCCCCCCCCCCCCCCAATTCCTTTGACAGGTTGAATAGAATTGTCCCCAATCTCATCATTTTATTAATTGAACACGTAGATGAACATCCTCAAGGAGTGTAATCAGATGGAAACTGATTCAGATGTGATGTTTAAGAGCTTGTTCAAAGAAGGAGCATATTTTAAAGGAGTGACAGAGATACTTCCAGGGGAATGTTTGAGGAGGCTACTATTATTCTTTAGTTTTAGCTTGAACCAGACATCTGAAGATACAAATTTTAATATAGTAATTGTGCTGATACTGACTCGAACCAACCACGTAATGAATTTTTTCTCATTATTTTTCTTATGCAATTTAAACTTCACTTGGATTTTAATCACTGCAATGTAAAAGTAAGTGGGAATGGGGAGCATCGGAACAAAAATTTGCCCTTGGTACATATTAACTGTAATATAATGTTGCATGTTGGTAGGTGCAATCAAAACAAAGATATTTTTATTAATGTTGTGTTATGCATACTACCGAAAATATTATGTACTCTCAAGATCACATTTAATAGAATAATATTGATTAAATGTATAGTTATTGGACTTTGCATTTCGGAAAAGTCCCAGCTGAGAGGAAGACGGCAAAATACTGAAAATATTGGGGGTGAAAATGACTTCAGGACAGTTTGTTCGGAAAATGAAGGAAATGTTAAGAGAATACTTATACAACTGAGTGAGTATAATTTTATGGATGAGAAATTGTCAACCAATTGATGACTTATTTGAAAAAGTAACTAGCATGTTAGATAACAAGGAAGCCAATGGATGTAGCAAATTTTGTTATACAAAATTTGGTCTGTGAATTGCCGCATAAAAGATTACCGCATTAGATAAGCAAATGTGGACTTGAACGTGATAGGTTAAGTCCAGGAGGTCAGATATGGGGCTTTATGTGTCGGCCAGATATATTGTCAGTGCAGAGGGGCTTGGAGCAAGGCCAAGTGTGCATCCAGAGTCAAGGTCTCTTGACTCTGACAATAAACTCTTTTGACTTTGAATAGTATTTGGTGTGTAGTCAAAGCTGGGACAAGGTTCAGCACTGGGAATCTAAGCAGGTAAGCAGCTATGATCAGGGTAGAATAGGGGGCCAGGTGTAAGGTTGGACTCAGGGTCAGGAATGAGAAAGGTATGCAACTGGAGTCAGGGTCAGTAGTAGTACCATGTGTGCAGTGAACATGGGCCAAGTGTTTGATTATAATCTGATTTCCATACATGAATATACTAAGATCATTCATGTGCTGCACCTGTTGATCAGAGCCTGGCTCTACTGTCGAATGTAATTAGGAATGTAATTTAGCCTAACCTTATTCTTAGCTTATCTAATTTAAAACGTAAATATTGCATTCAAGTGTAAGTGAAAGACTCGCTACCAGTATGCACCAGATTGCACAATTTCAAGTTGAAAAATGCAAAAGCTCCGTACCATTGCTCCCCCGGGCTTGGTCTCTCGTAATTTCTCACTCCCAGCTCTCACCCAATGTTGGCAGCCATGTGAGAGGAAAGTGGAGTGGGGGTGCACACAGCTGAAATGTAAAGCGGGGGAGGGGTGCACAAGCTGAGTGGGAGGTGTGCAGAGAAGACTCAGAATTATGTTAATGGTAGTAGAGGGTAGTATAAAGAAAAACAGAAGATTCCAGAAGTAGACGCCATTGGTTTAAGGTGGCAAGGATTTAAAGGAGATCTGAGGAGTTACTTTTTCACACAGTGGCTGGTTGGTTTATACAATGAGCTGTCAGAGGAAGTAGAAGAGGCAGGTAAATTACTTTTTTTAAAATGGCTTTTTGATAGCTATTGCTCATGCTCAACATCTTCCCGCCACAGATATTGAGTTCACCCTGTATGATTTTTTTGCTCGAGAATCCAGCATCTGTAACCTCATGCCTCCAAAATTAATCACTAATCTATTTTCACCCGCATTTAAACTTAAACTTTCCACTGCATCCTGCCCTCACCACCACCACAATCCTCAGATCAATAGCTCTTGTCTCCCATCCTTGACAGTGCTAATATCCTGTCTTTGAATACGAATTGATTTAAACAAATAAATCAATATTTGGATTTGAACCCTATGTATAATCACAATATGATAACAATGTGTGTAATTCCTGTCAACCAAGCTTGTTCACACTGACATAAATGACTGAGAATGTTTTTATTCATATAATTCATTCCCCACAGTGCACTTTTGTGCAGATAATGCTCTTATTTTAAGGTTACTGCATTTTCCGTTTTAGACGTTTACTGAGTAAATTACCATTGTTTGTTGCAAACTGTGTGCATTGTTCATCATACAGAAGTCTTTTTTTTTAGCCTCACCTCCACTTCCAATTCATTGATTGTTACAATGTTGTGATTTCTTTCAGCATTCTATTTTACATTTGTAACTGTTACAGAATTTTACTGAGGGGTAAGCTATTTAGAACAGAGATGGGGGAAAAACGTTTTCACACGGAGGGTTGTGAATCTGTGGAATTCTCTGCCTCAGAAACCAATGGAGGCCAATTCTCTGTATGCTTTCAAGAGAGAGTTGGATAGAGCTCCTAAAGATAGCGGAGTCGGGGGATATGGGGAAAAGGCAGGAACGAGGTACTGATTGTGGATGATCAGCCATGATCACAGTGAATGGCGGTGCTGGTTTGAAGGGCCAAATGTCCTACTCCTGCACCTATTATCTATAATTAGAATCAAAAGCAGCAGTGCCAAATATGAAATATTTTGGGCAGTCAGTTGGTTTACGTAGGATGCCAGCACATATCCATCTTCAAATTACTATGCCAAAACATAAAATAAATATTGAAAAGTGCTTCATAATCATATTGATAGCAGGCACCCAAGTGTAACAGCTTTTCTGCTTCTTTCAATATATGGAGAGAGAAGTAAAAAAAATCCTTACTATAAAAGTGGATTTTTTATTTGTTTACATTACTTTTCATTTTCCAGGGCACCCAACAGCCTACTTGTTAGAAATCATAAACATGCAATTTATAAAAAAAATAAATAAATAGGCAATTTTAGAAATAGCTAGGAAAAGTGTTAATACAGAAACATGTTATAATTTACTCTTAATCTACACATTAAAATAAATTTCATACTTATCCTGAATGCATAATAAAAATCAAATAATTGAATGAAACATGTTACCATGCATTGACTCCCATAAACCAAAGTAAACTGCAATAAATATTGTATGTGACAGTCACACAAATTTGGTTTCTTTTTCAAGTTTCAAGTCACGAGATGCACAGTACCGCCAAGAGCATAAATAAAGTTAGTCATGTATTGCACAGCTAGCAAACAAGCAAGGATTCATCGTCACTGGCTTCATTTTTCAGTACTACTTCCAGACAGGCATCCGGTATCTGGGCCGTATGTACAATTCCACAGTGCTCACAAGGCCCGTCCCTACTACCAGACTGTTCCCTCTGAGGCAATAAAGCACAGTGTTGCCTGATTCTTTGAACCCTTCTGGGGCTTGGCGCGCCGACTGGTCTGCAACTACCCCTTGTATCAATGTCTGATACAGCATCTGAAAGGGGAATTAATAATTCAACATCATTGTCATCATCATCATCATCATTATCATTATCATCTCCTCTTCCATTCACTCTAGTATCAAGCTGTCGCAAAGGACTCTGGTTCTGGCTTGATGAAGTAGATCTCCCAATTGAAAACCGCATCCTTCGTAAACTCTGAGTCACTCTGCTCAATGTACTGGCCAACTGCTGTCTTGCTGGACTAATGGTGGGCGGCTCTGAGGTTTCTAACTGTGAGGTAGCTACTTCTGTAGCAATATTTGTTTGGAGGCCAGATGAAATTCCACTTGCTCCTATAACAACTTCTACAGCTGAGGTAGGAGCAACCTTTTGAGGTAGTGGGGCCACCACCCCACCAACAGCACCTGGTATATCTCTTCGCTCATTGTCTCTTTCTGCATGGTCAGACTCAAAAGGCAGAAGTCTTCGGTTTACACTGCTTCTTTCTGATTCCCGTGTAACATTCTGCTCACCGGCTGGATCATCTCTATCTGTTGTGACAAGAGCGAGAGATCCCGAATTCCTGGATCTGGAGAAACTAAAGATCCGGCTCCAGAGGTTAGATCGACTGCTGGATGAAGTAGATCGAATGGAGGTTAGTCCAAGTTGTGACCTTACTGCTATTCGAAGGTTTTCCAAAATGGATGCCTAAAATGTAAATAAACAGTATTAGGTTCAACAGCCATATCCAAACTGTAATTAGTATAGCTCATTTTAATGCTTAGATTTTTTCAGGCACTTCAAAATGAATCAATGAATAGCAGCAATTAAGGTAGCCTGAACAACTAGGGCAGCTATATGTAAACACCAAAAGCAGTAATTATAAAATATAAAAATAATCCCAATGATAGGTTCCTACTATAACATATGTTTCCAATATATGCCATGCCAATTGCAATGTAATGTTTTTCTAGCAATTTCCACCTCCCTCACACACATGAGCACGGATTATTGATATCTTCCTACTTCCTCAATCCACTCCACCAGGCATAATTCAAAGCTACCGTCAAAATTAAATCAATGAACTTTATTATATGAAGTGTGATAATTTAGTAGAAAAATAGTGGATCCTAACCATACAAAAAGCTTATCAGTGTAACAGTGTTTTAAAATGCAACTTATTAGCTGGCTTTAGTGCTACCAGTTTATGAGGTGCTGGATGGCTTTTCCAGGGTAAGTTTTCATTTTCTCTGAATTTCACTGATATTCTTCATAGCAAATGATGTTCATGATGGGGAAGGTGAATTATAAGAATGCAAATACATAAATTTATAAGTGATAGGAGCAGAATTAGGCCATTCAGCCCGTCAATTCTACTCCGCCATTCAATCATGGCTGATCTATCTTTTCTTCTTAACCCCATTTTCCTGCCTTCTCTCCATAACCCCTAATACCCGTCATTGATATTACTTCATCAAACTTCAAAAAGAAATACAGGAAAGAAGGAAACAAAATACTATTTTAAATTGTGTTTCCAATTTTCAGATTTCCAGTTCCTTCAATTGCCGTAGAGACCAATCAAAATGGATCCCTCTATCCTAAATAATTACAATTGGACAACTATAATTGGACAATTGCTTGGAAGGCTGGAAGTAACTAAAGATAAAGTTTTTTAAAAATAAATATATTTAAGAAACAAAATACGTTTACAAACGAGTTTTCTAAAATAATGGACCCATTGCTAAATCAGGGTCGCACACATTAACTAAAATTCATACAAGTTTTCTTTTTGTGAAAGTGGCCTAGTCTATAAAACATCAACTTTGTTCTCCTTTCTTTCTTTGGTGCAGTGTCATACTAAATTGCATTTCTCTCCACCACACCAGATTTCCAAAAATCACATTCCAGCCCCCCCCCCCCCGGCTCAATCTGTGGTATCCCAGCTACGTTTGTCGTTACCATTCTAGTGCAATTAAATGGTGGAGAAAGCAGGGCCGAGGAAATCATCCAATTTCAATGTCTCTACTAGCACGAATGCTAAGGTTTCTAAGAAGATAGGCGAGCGTAGGTTGAACTGGGCCAAGTTAAGCACACCATCTTCAAGTCAGGTTTCTGAACTTCCTTTGAAGTCCTGGACTCGCACAAGTAAACTCTATGTGACACTATTTCTCATCAACTTAGAGGTAATGGTGCTTTAGGTGGAGTATAAAGTAGATTATACACCCAGATCCTGACGGAGACTGCAAGGGAATTAACAAAGATCTTCATATGTTCTCTAGCCACAAATGAGGTCCCAGAGACTGGAGATTAGCCAATGTTGTTCCTTTTAAGAAGGGAAGTAGAGATTACCCAGGAAATTGTAGGCCGGACAGCCTCGCATTAATGGTAGGGCAGTTATTGAAGAGCATTCTTCAGGATCGGTTTAACTTGCATTTGGAAGATAATGGGCTAATTCGAGACAGTCAGCATAGTTTTATCCAGCCAGGTCATGTCCAGAGCTGTCTAGTTTTGTCACAGCATTTCAGTATTCTAGTACCTGAAAATCAGTATTTTGCTGAGGAAATCGGTATTTTTACGTGGTGCTATTTTGCTGAAAAAGCTTTTTTTAATGTGCAGTCATACCTATTTAAGAGTACAAGAATGCATAACTTGGCTATCAATTGACATGTCTTCTACGCACCTTACTTGACAGTGCATTAATTGCCATCTCTTTGTATACTGCCGTTTTGAACGGTTGCTTCCTGCTTTTAGCACCAGATGATGATGTACAAGCCATTTTGGGCCTCCCTCTCTCTCCCTCCTTCCCTCTCTCCATTCATCTCTCTCCCTCCCTGTCACCCCCTCCCTCTTTCTCTCCCTCACTCCCCCTTTCCCTCCCCCTTTCCCTCCCTCTTCCTGCCTATCTTATTCACAATATTCACTTTAGTCTTCTGCCAAGCCTGGTAATCCTACCTACTCCATTCTGAGATCCCCACCAGCTTCAAGAAGACCACTACCATCCTGGCACCAAAGAAAAATAAGGAAGTGTCCCTAAAAAATACCACCAAGTGACTTTGTCAACTACCTTCATGAAGTACTTTGAGCGGCTAGCAATGGCACATATTAACTCCAGCCCTTGTAGCGTGATCCACTACAGTATATTTGCCATCACAACAGCCCCACGCAGGTGCCATCTGCCCATCCCTAAACTCATTTCTGGAATATTTAGACCCCAAGGACTCCTACGTTAGATTTCCATTTATCGACTATAGCTCTGTCTCCAGCACCATAGTCCCATCCTAGATCCTTTACTATCGTAGGCCCCCCTCAGTCATGACTGACCATGGGTGATGCATCCTAGTTGTTGGCTGTTTGCTCCAAACCTCGGCTAGAGCAGCGTCGCTTGTGGCTGAAGGGACCAATGCGGGAGTGACAGTCTCTGTCGCAAAGGGCACATTTGTGTGTGGTCTCTGGTTTGTTGAAGTTGCTGCGCTCCCCTCTGCCACTGGATCCTCAACTTTCTGACCCACAGACCACAATCAGCAAGGATAGGTGACAACACCTCCTCCACAATAATTCTCAACACCAGTGCCTGGAATCCCCTTTCTCCACTGGACTATGAGACTAGTTTTTTTACACTCAGATTTCTGGATGATTCAAATCAGTAATTTACTGGTTCAGAGGAAAAATCATTTTGCAGAGGTGTGCAGAAACACTTAT
Organism: Raja brachyura; assembly: GCA_963514005.1. Next base: position 103,270,038 of record OY740784.1, read on the forward strand.
AGTGGGTGGTAATGGGACATTAGACTACTCCGATAAAAGCTGTCAGGGACATAAATGGCTGTCTTCTGCACAAGTCAAGTCAAGTCAAATTTATTCGTCACATACACATACGGGATGTGCAGTGAAATGAAAAGTGGCAGTGCCTGCAGACTTTATGCAAAAAACAAACAAACAACAAACAAACAACCAACATACTTCAAACAGAATCACATGTGCACTGCAACAGTTCTGTGATTTCAAGATACCCATTGTACCCCTGCTAACATTAGCTTAAAACTATGTTAATGAACCCTGATGTTGTGTGAAAACAACAAAACCAATGAACAAAGTCAATGTCTGCAATCCCTATTTTAAGAAGTTAATAAATTTCCCCATAGCAAAGTCCTCCTCCAAAACCAGGATTATGTTTATTCAAACTGATTATGTGCAAATTTCCCTCTCAGCCCAATGAACAATTTTACCACACAGTTGGCATTGACTCACTTAGGAAACTCCGCATGATAGTAGAATCATGCATAATCCATTTATTGAGTTACTAAGCATTACCTTGCTCTGCCTCCAACTCCAATGTAAATAAAGCCACTCCTTGCAAATTTGCTTGAACCCAACATTTAACCTCCAGTCCCTTGTCCTTTGTTATCCCAGTGCCTATAATCAAAATGGACCCTATCCCCAGGTCACGATTGGAATAGATAACTTGCAAAACTAAATCATATTGTAGCAACTACATGCACAGTTGTTAGGCAAGGATAGTTCCAGAAAGATTAATGGCAGACTGTTCCAATGATGTTCAGCTTCTGGTATTATAAACCCATGATAGTGCAGAGCATGGTGACTCTCTGCATGCGAGTCACAGGATCTAACATCATCCACAACAATCATTCCACTCTTTTAAATCTCTTTTTCAACTGCAAATCTATCCAGATTTCCAACAATATTCACTTTAGTCTTCTGCCAAGTCTGGTAATCCTGCGACCGTCAAGATGAAAAGACCTACCGGACCAACTCCTGCACCCAAGCAGGACAACCAGAGGCGCCTATTGTGACCAATAAGACTGGTGGCCAACCGACCACCCTAGGCCTCCACCTGATGTAACTAACACCCTCCCAGAAGTGCTGACACCAAGACTGAATCACCGGGCCTGAACTGCTGGAGAGACCAACAACTGTTGGAGAGAGCAACTATTCACTGACATTTCACCAACACCGAATGCCCACGCCAAACACCGACAGTGCTTGCAGAGCAACTGACTACACAAGTCGTCCCCAAGACCTAGCTAAACAAAGGTTGCAAGCTGGTGGAGTACCTAGCACTACGACCCAATTTCAGGGGCTGACGAGAGCTCAACTTCCTGGTGCTCCAACGCTCGGACCTCATCAGGTCCACCCACCTACCCTACGGAAAGTCCAATTCCACCAACCGACTCCTGGGCCGAAAGCAGCCACTTACCTAGAAAACATGGGAGACGCACTCGCCTGCAGGCAAGGCTGAAACAGCGTGGTTTCAAGTCTCCGACCCTAGCATACTCCTGGCAAGCTGTTAAAAACAAGCTAGATGAATTTAAAGTTAAACTCACCTTAGAGAACTGAGAGACTACTGCATGCTTGGTTTTACAGTGACATGGCTCACCCTTGCTTTACCTGACTGCTATACAACCTGAGGGTTTAGTTTAGTTTATTGTCACGTATGCTTAGGTACAGTGAAAAGCTTTTGTTTGTGTGCAGTCAAAGATGAGACGATACTTAAATTCAATCAAGCCATCCACAGTGCACAGATAAAAGCTACAACATTTAGTGCATGATAAAGGAGGTCTCCACCGAGTTAGATGGGAGGTTGGGACTGCACTTTAGTTGTTGAGAGGACCATTCAGTGCCTGATAACAGCTGGAAAAAAGAAAAAACTGTTCTCGAAAAGTTTTCAAACTTTTGTACTTCTTACCTGATGGGAGAGGGGAGAAGAGGGAGTGACCAGGGTGAGACTAGTCCTTGATTATGCTGGGGCCTTGCCGAGTTAATGTGGTGTAGAGTCAATCAATGGAACGAATTGCTGGTGATACTTATTCTGAGGAACTTGAAACTTCCAACTATCTCCACTTCAGTCCTATCAATGTATATCAAACTGTGTCTACTGCTTTGCTTCCTGAAGTCAATCACTCATCTAAATAACATGGATAACTACAATGCCCTATTTATTTATTATAGGTCTGCCCTCAACACCATAATCCCAAATAAACTCATTTCAACCTAAGAGTCAGGATTGTTCTCTGCAGGCTGGCATAGGATCCTTGACTTTCTAACCAATAAACACAGTCAGTGAGGATAGATGACAAAGCATCCTCCACAATAATTCTCAACACCAGTGCCCCACAAAGATGCATTCTCACCCCTTACTGTACTCCCTATACAGTCAAGACGGCAACCAAACCCTGCTTTAACTCCATTAACAAGCTTGCAGATGACACCACTAGGGTGGTCCAGATCTTGAACAATGATGAGACGGAGTACAGAAATGAGATAGGTACCATGATTTCAAGACAACTCCTCCTTCAATGTCAGCTAGATGAAGGAGTTAATTATCGAAGCGAGGTGAAGTACACGCCAAAATTAGCATCAATGGTGCCAAAATGAAATGCTTAAGAGCCTCACCCTCTTAGGTGATATTATCATCCATCAATTTGTCCTGGAAAAACCACAATCATAGGATCATAAGTGATGGGAGCAGAATTAGGCCACAGCCCATCAAGTCTACTCCGCCATTCATTCATGGCTGAATTATCTTTCCCACGTAACTCCCTTTTCCTGTCTGCTCACCATAACGCCTGACCCCCTTACTAATCAAGAATCTATCTCCCTGCCTTAAAATTGTCTATTGACGGACTCCACAGCCTTCTGTGGCAAGTGATTCCAGCGTTTCACCACCCTCTGACTATAGAAATTCCTCCTCATCTTCCGAAAGGAACATCCTTTAATTCTGAGGCTATGATCTCAAGTCCCATACTCTCCCACTAGTGGAAACATCCTCTCCACATTTACCCTATCCAAGCCTTACACTATTCGGTACATTTCAATTAGGTCCCCCTCATTCTTCTAAACTCCAGCGAGTACAGGCTCAGTGCCGTCAAATGCTCATCATTTGTTAACCCACCCAATCCTGGGATCATTATTGTAAACCTCCTCTGGACCCTCTCCAGCGCCAGCACATCCTTCCTCAGTTATGGCGCCCAAAATTGATCACAATACTCCAAGTGCAGCCTGACCAGCGCCTCAGCATTACATGTTTAAGCAGGAACTACAGATGCTGGAAAATCGAAGGTAGACAAAAATGCTGGAGAAACTCAGCGGGTGAGGCAACATCTATGGAGCGAAAGAAATAGGCAACGTTTTGGGTCGAAACCCTTCTTCAGCAGTCTGAAGAAGGGTTTCGACCCAAAACGTTGTCTATTTCCTTCACTCCATGGATGTTGCCTCACCCGCTGAGTTTCTCTAGCATTTTTGTCTACTCCAGCATTACATCCCTGTTTTTGCATTTGAGCCCTCTTGAAATAAATGCTAGTATTGCATTTGCCTTCTTTACTACCAATTCGACTTGCAGATTAACTTTTTGGGAATCCAGCACACACACTCCCAGTTCCCTTTGCACCTCCGATTTCTGGATTAACTCTCCATTTATAAAATAGTCTACACGCAATAGTCTGCACAATTAAGTTACGGGCAAAAAAAGCATGTCAATGCTTCTACTTCCTCGGGAGACTAAGGACACTTCGCATTACTTTACAGACGTTGGAGTTTTTTCTGCAACTGTAACGCAATGTTGTAATGTTATATTTTTCACTCTTTGCATTACCAGTTGTAGAGTTAGCGCACAGAGAGGGGTCCTTTGGCCCATGCCAACCAAGATATCCCATCCTCTTGTACTTGCATGTGCCTTTATTATACTCATTTACAATGGTTTCATTTGATAGGATAGTGCACAAACAAAAACATTCCACTGTATCTCAGTAAACGTGACAATAAACCAATACAAATATCAATACAAACCTCACCAACCTCAATGGTTTTGTGGGATGTTAAATATGGTCATGATTCATATCATTTGAAACAAATAAGGTAGGCGTTTATAGCCTTAGTTTTATACATGCACATAAACATATTCAAAACTAGAATACAGGAGGAATGTGTAAATGCAAATAAAAGAGAGTGAAGACATTACCTGACTTGATGAACATACAGGAAAATCTTCTACTGGGGGAATCAAGCCTTGTGCAATCAATTGACCGTAGGATGGAGGAGCCTCTCTTCGTAGCAGTTCTGCTTCAACTCTTGACAAATGGGTTTCAAAAGATCTTACAAAAATGATAGAAAACACCTGTTCAACTCATAGTCCTACCAAAAAATGTAGCTGCTACTGATAGAAACAAATTAATTTAAAGCAGATCCAATAAGATAAACTTCAAGTGTAGAGATTTAATTACAATACATCACTAGCAGTTACCACTTGTTTAAGTAATCTAGTTTTAATGTAACAAATACTCAACAGCTTCTGATGCAAGTACATTGTTGCTTTGGAAATAAAAACATGAATTTTCCCAAACCAATTCACATTCAGAATCACAACTTTTCATTCTAGAGTTTTTTTAAACTTAGCTTAGTTTTTTTTTTAATGTACAAAGTGTTAATATGTCAAGGTGTCAAACAATTAAGGAACCTTAACTGTGTTTATTTATGAGTTTGAGAAATGGCAGGATGACATTTCCTAAATATGGACAGACAGGGCTGAATGGATTTTCAGGTGGTGTACATCCTCACAAAGCAGATTTTCTTCCACATACTGCTCAAACATTCAAATGTTTATCTGCGTTCTCTAAAAACCTCTGGTGATCTCTCCTACATAATTCACCAGGATATAGAAATCCGGAGAATCACCACTATTATTTGTTGCAACTGCATGCTAACTTTCCTTTTATCCCCAAGAACATCTAAATTCCCCTCTACTTTATAGAATGACTTCCCAAATATTTTCATGCACAACTTGGATACCTTACCCTCCGGTCCCTCTTCTAAGGAATAAATACTGATCGTAAAAAAGTGAGCTCCAAACACCATTCATATCAAACTCCATTGGTTCAGACTCAAGTCTGAAAAAAGGCCCATATATTCTGACTGTCATCTATGTGATAACCAGTCCCTAAACCACATTGATACACTTCTCCAAAATTGCAAACTCTTATATATATCAGTTTTGGTTTTTTTAACGTGACACCCTGATGTATGTTCCCTGGAAATTCAAATAGAGAATATCTACAGATCCTCTCTATTGACTTGCCTTATTATGTCCTCAACAAATTCTAAAAAAAAGGAGGGGCTGCACCGAGAAAAAAGGTGGACATCGGCAGAGGGGAGGGAGGGAGGGAGGCCTGCTGCCACTTGTGGAGGCAGGCAGTAGATAGGATTGCACGGTACGTTTGTAACTTTGTTTGCAGCAAAATGTGGAAGCACTTGTATACTGACTAGGTTGTATGCAAAACAAAGCATTTCATTGTACCTAGGTACATGTGACAATAAAGTGTCAATCATTCATTTAGGAATTCTTCTAGTGGCAATTGCCTTCTGCCTGTCCAAGTACACTTCCATTTTTGGCTCTCATTCCAGAGTTACTGAGATGGCTTGACGGCAATGAAGAACCATCAAAAATATTTACCCTGTTGCCCCGAGTGCTACAAAGGGCAAAAGAAGGCCAATTCAAAATTCAAAGTTGCGGGGCACATTACCATTTTGGAACTGCAAACCAGAAGAGGAACACCACTTTCACAAGTGGGTTTCACCATCAGCAATGAACTAATAGACAATAGACAATAAGTGCAGGAGTAGGCCATTCGGCCCTTCAAGCCAGCACCACCATTCAATGAGATCATGGCTGATCATCCACAATCAGCACCCCGTTCCTGCCTTCTCCCCATATCCCCTGACTGCTATCTTTAAGAGCCCTATCAAGCTCTCTCTGGAAAGTATCCATAGAACCGGCCTCCACCGCCTCTGAGGCAGAGACTTCCACAGACTCGCAACTCTCAGTGTGAAAAGGTGTTTCCTCATCTCCGTTTTAACTGCTTTACCCTATATTCTTAAACTGTGGCCCCTGGTTCTGGACTCCCACAACATCGGGAACATGTTTCCTGTCTCTAGCGTGTCCAAACCCTTAATAATCTTATATGTTTCAATAAGATCCCCTCTCATCCTTCTAAATTCCAGAGTATAGAAGCCCAGCCGCTCCATTCTCTCAGCATATGACAGTTCCGCCATCCCGGGAATTAACATTGTGAACCTACTCCCTCAATAGCAAGAATGTCCTTCCTCAAATTAGGGGACCAAAACTGCACACAATACTCCAGGTGTGGTCTCACTAGGGCCCTGTACAACTGCAGAAGGACCTCTTTTCTCCTATACTCGACTCCTCTTGTTATGTAGGCCAACATGCCATTCGCTTTCTTCACTGCCTGTTGTACCTGCATGCTTACTTTCATTGACTGATGAACAAGGACCCCCTTATCCTGTTGTACTTCCCCTTTTCCCAACTTGATACCATTTAGATATTACTCTGCCTTCCTGTTTTTGCTACCAAAGTGGCTAACCTCACATTTATCCACATTAAACTGCATCTGTCATGCATCTGCCCACTCACCCCAACCTGTCCAAGTCACCCTGCATTCTCATAGCATTCTCCTCACAGATCACACTGCCACCCAGTTTCGTGTCATCTGCAAATTTGCTAATGTTACTTTGAATCCCTACATCTAAATCATTGATGTATATTATAAATAGCTGCTGTCCCAGCATCGAGCCTTGCGGTACCCTACTAGTCACTACCTGTCTTTCTGAAAGGGACCCGTTAATCCCAACTCTTTGTTTCCTATCTCCCAACCAATTTTCTATCCATGTCAGCACTCTACCCCCAAACCATGTGCCCTAATTTTGCCCACTAATCTCATATGTGGGACCTCATCAAATGCTTTCTGAAAGTCCAGGTACACTACAACCACTGGCTCTCCCTTGTCCATTTTCCTAGTTACATCCTCAAAAAATTCCAGTAGATTAGTCAAGCATGATTTCCCCTTCATAAATCCATGCTGACTCGGACCGATCCTGTTATTGCTTTTCAAATGTGCCGCTATTTCATCTTTTATGATTGACCCAGCATCTTCTCCACCACTGATGTCAGGCTAACTGGTCTATAATTCCCTGTTTTCTCTCTCGCCTTTCTAAAAAAGTGGATTAACATTAGCTACCGTCCAATCCACATGAACAGATCATGAATCTATAGAACATTGGAAAATGATCACCAATGCATCCACAATTTCTAGAGCTACTTCCTTAAGTACCTGGATGCAGACCAACAGGCCCTGGGGATTTATCAGCTTTCAGTCCATTCAGTCTACTCAACACCATTTCCTGCGTAAAGTGTATTTCCTTAATTTCCTCCGTCACCCCAGATCCTCTCACCACTAGTACATCAGGAAGATTGTTTGTGCCCTCCTTAGTGAAGACAGTTCCAAAGTACCTATTGGTTATATTTCGTTGGTATCTGGTTATATTTCGTTGGTATCATTTAAAAATAAATTGGATAGGCATATGGATGAGAAGGGTATGGAGGGTTATGGTATGAGTGCAGGCAGGTGGGACTAAGGGAAAAAAGTTGTTCGGCACGGACTTGAAGGGCCGAGATGGCCTGTTTCCGTGCTGTAATTGTTATATGGTTATATGTTATATGGTTATACCTGTTCAAATCATCTGCCATTCCCTTGTTCCCCATAATAAATTCACCTTTTTAAGTCTTCAAGGGTCCAACTTTGGTCTTAACTAATGTTTTCCTCGTCACATATCTAAAGATGCTTTTATTATCCTCATGCTATGTTGTACTTCTTCCCTTTTATTTTTATACTGTTCCTGACTTCTCGTCAGCCCCTTACTCCCCTTGGAATCTTTCTTCCTCTTTGGAATGAACTGATCCTGCACCTTCTGTATTATTCCCAGAAATACCTGTCATTGTTGTTCCACTGTCATCCCTGCTAGGGTATATTTCCAGTCAACTTTGGCCAGCTCCTCCCTCATGGCTCCATAGTCCCCTTTGTTCAATTGTACAACGGAACCTCTGATTAACCCTTCTCCCTCTCAAATTGTAGATGAAAACTTACCATATTATGGTCACTACCTCCTAATGGCTCCTTAACCTCAAGTTCCCTTATCAAATCCAGTTCATTACACAACACTAAATCCAGAATTGCCTATAATATAATGAATGCATCATGACCTTCTGGCTCATTCCATTACGGAACCAGCAGATAACAGTCACACCACATATCTGCCATCTCCCTCATCTTGGAAACTATGGAGGACTTGAAAAAACCACCATCTTGGCCAACATCACAGAGGTATGGAAAAACAAAACTTTCAGGCAAGCATGGTCAGGAAGGAGGGTATATGGAAAACTAACTCCAATACAGGCATTATAATAAAAATAACACGCTTCCTGATTACTGCACAACTATTGAGTATAGAAGTTGGGAGGTCATGTTGCAGTCGTATAAGACATGGTGAGGCTGCATTTAGAGTAGTGTGTCCAGTTTTGGGCACCATGTAATAGGAAAGATATTGACAAGCTGGAAAGGGTACAGAGAAGATTTACGAGGACTTTGCCGGGACTCCCCAGAATAAGGGAATCGAGAACCAGAGAACATAGGTTTAAGGTGAGGGGAGAAAGATTTAATAGGAATCTGAGCGGTACGTTTTCACACAAAGAGTGGTAGATGTCTGGAACGAGCTGCCAGAGGAGGTCATTGAGACCAGTGCTATCACAATATTTAAGAAATATTTTGTGAGATACTTGGATAGGACAGGTTTAGCGGGATATGGGCCAAACACAGGCATGTGGGACTAGTGTAGATGGGACATGTTGGCCGGTGCGGTCGAAGGACCTGTTTCCACATTGTAAGGCTCTATGACTATTTATTAATCCAGCAAATTCTTGATATGTTTATTGATTTCTCATCCAAATCAATATACCCATCAACATATGCCCCACACAAAATAAAGACCCAACAACTTTGTTCTAGATATCGCTGATCTAAACAGAATTTCTTGTCATTCCTTATTCAAATTGAGAAAAGGGAATAACAGATGCTGTTGTCAGATATATAACAATACCACCAAAATACTTAAAACGGGTCAGATGCCTTTCGCCTCATTCTTATACAGGCATAAAATAATCTGAAAAGATTTCCCCAGAATTTATGAAATAATTTTACATCTGAAATGCAAGGACTGTACTTCAGAATGTATTAATTACATTAATTGTGGATCATACTTCCAAGTAGACAGAACTTACCTGCGTTCAAACATTCTGAGAGAGTACAATTTGCAGGTACATCCTAGAGCAATCACAAGCAGTAGCCCACAGATTAGGCTTCCAATGACTGCTGCAGTTATAACTCTGGTGGGTACAATCACAGGACAGTTTTCTTCATCACTGCCATCACCGCAGTCATCCTGCGCATCGCACACCCAGCTCTCAAACACACAACGGTTGTTCTTGCAATGAAAATTGCCAGGTTGGCAAAAGAAACAGTTCTTCTCATCCGAGCCATTTGGACAATGATTTTGGTAATTGCAACGGTCAGCCAGAGGGTAGCACACACCACTGCGAGAACAGGGAAACTCGTCTTTTTGGCAGGAGCTGCAGTTGCGTTCATCTCGTCCATTTGGACAGTGCCAATAACCATCACAGCGCTGTTGCTCAAAGTAGCAGCCCCAATTGCCTCCGCAAGGGATCTCCCATGGAAGACAAAACCCTTCAACTTGATAGGTTGCATTAAAACCTCTAGCTGCATTTACTTTGTCGGCATGGAAATGTACCCGCACTTGGCCAGAAGAAGAGATGACTGTGATTGGTGTCCGGGAATCAAAAGGCGTTAACACACGAAGCAATTTGTGTGAACTTTCCTCCAACCCATCATACACTTTGATATAATCCCCATAGCCTATGCCATCCAACTTTAAGTCAGTGATGCGCAAAATGATTTTGCGTCGGTCTCCAGTATCTATTAACCATGTGCAATTGCTTCCAGGTGGATAAAATGCAGGATAATTTGGCGAATTAAATGTGCCATAAAAGTTTCTCAACCATTCACCACAATTAGGGGCATCACAATCGATTTCATCTTCCAAATCAAGACAGTCAATATTTCCATCACATCTCAAGGACTCAGGTAAACATGTATAAGCTGCTGTATATCGAGAAAGGCACTGGAAATGGTCATAGGTACAAGGCTTAAGTGGAAAATCAGTCAGGGGCAGCAACTGCTCGCAAAATTCTTCATCAGAATTGTCTCCACACTCATCCATCGTGTTGCACTTCCAAATATCTAGGATACATTTTCCATTGTTACAATGGAAGTGGTCCCAGTCACAGCTTGCCTCCACCACCCTTCCTGAAAATAAAATTAAATCACAATGTAAAAAGCAAGTAGCTGGAGGATTAAGGGCCTGTCCCACTTACGCGACCTTTATAGGCGACTGCCGGCACCAGTCATAGGTCGCCGAAATTTTCAACATGTTGAAAATTCAGCAGCGACCAGAAAGACACGACGACTCTTTTGAGACCTCTCTTGACCATAGGAGACCTCGCACTACCATACTGGTGACCCCTGGCGACATGTTGCAGGTGACCTCTCACGGCCATACAGCCTATGGTCGTGAGAGGTCTCCAAATAGTTGTAGCGTCTTTCTGGTCGCTGCTGAATTTTCAACATGTTGAAAATTTCGGCGACCTATGACGCGTGCCGGCAGTCGCCTGTAAAGGTTGCGTAAGTGGGACAGGCCCTTTAGAAACCCCAACACAATATTTCTTATTACAATTTCATAAGTATTTGTCAGACAGAAAGAAAGCTTTATATTTATTCAGTCTTTTCAGAAGGACATCCCCAAAACATTCTATAGCTATGAACAACTTTTATATATGTACTCATTGTTATCTTGTTGGAAGCACAACATACACAAAGTAAAGTTTTATGCCTAACAAGGTAATGAAACTGCTGATGGTGCTTTTACAAATTTCCTCATAAAAATAGTTGTCACTTCAACCACTCAAAAATGCAATTTGTGCTGTTGAATCAATACAATTCCCGAGGCCTGGATCTGATATTTAAGAGAGAGCTCAAGACATTAAGACAAAGTGCTGGAGTAACTCAGCGCCTCAGACATCAGAAAAAGGATCCTGACCCGAAACATCACCTATCTGTGGTTTCCAGAGATGCTGACCGAGTAAGATGTACTCCAGCACTTTGTGTCTTTTGTTGTGAACCAGTATCTATAAGACATTAAGAAATGGATTACCCAAAAAACTTTATTCCAATTCTTTATTGGCAAAAACCATCGATGACCAAGGGAAATAACAACTAAGGTTAAAAATATCGACACTAGATTAGCACTTCAATTTCTAATAGCAGGTGCTCTCACCTTGCTATAACATTTTGCTCTTGTTGTGGGGACATGACAAGGAGCTACCTATGGACATTGTGAATGTTACTGATTACTGGCAGGCAGACACTGTTCAAGAACAGTGCACTAGCTTTCGTCACACAACCTCAGACAAGAAAATTATGGAAGTTAATAGATGGCACATTGTGACACTGGTCTTCATCCCTGTTGGAATGCTCACAGTTATAATGCAAAAGTACTGCTATTTTACATTGCAAGTACTTTTTAAACTCTCAGTGATGGCAAAGCAGTAGACAAGTTTATGCATTACTGTAGGACTATATGGGGTTCGATAATGGTTGCACATAGAAAATCTTAAATTTATGTGTATTTGTGAGCATCTGAACATACCCCAACTTCAAAAATTACTAAACTAATCTGTTCATTAATCTATTATGATGCATGTTATTTCCAATTAATGTGATGTACTATCCAATGACATTAAACAGACACTGCAATACAACCAGCAGATTAAGGAAGCATTTCCTTTAATACACAGGGACTTGTATTTCTATAACGCGGCAGCAAGAACTGAACACAATACTCCAAATGTGGTCTAACAAAGTCCTATAAAGCTGCATCATGACTCTTGACGCTCAATGCCGACCTATGAAAGTAAGCATACCATATGCTTTATTTTCCATTCATCGAGAAGGGGACTGGAAACAATGGCATGGAAAAATAAAATGGAGATACAGTTTAAACCAAACTTCATAACTAAGTGCACACATGGGTTTTTGGACAGTGCTAGGACACTGACAGCAGTTATCAATGCTTTCAGGTTTATACAAGATAGACAAGGAGATTACTAAAAATGTGAGCTCTGAGAGAACCAGAGGGATTGATACGCGTCAGGGTGAGGCAACCGTCTAAGGAGGTGGAAAGAAATAAAGGGTATGACCTCAGCTGCCTACGTTCCCGATGCTGGGGGAGTCCAGAACAAGGGGTCACAGTCTAAGGATAAGGGGGAATTCCTTTAGGACCGAAATGAGGAAAACATTCTTTACACAGAGAGTCGTGAGTCTCTGGAATTCTCTGCCACAGAAGGTAGTTGAGGCCAGTTCATTGGCTATATTTAAGAGGGCGTTAGATGTGGCACTTGTGGCTAAAGGGATCAGGGGGTATGGAGAGAAGGCAGGTACGGGATACTGAGTTGGATGATCAGCCATGATCACATTGAATGGCGGTGCAGGCTCGAAGGGCCGAATGGCCTACTCCTGCACCTATTTTCTATGTTTACGTCATCCATAAGGCATTTAAAATTGCAGACATTCAAGTGGCCTAAAGTGAAGCACCACAGAGACTTTGCGAGTTGTATAGATGAAAATGTTAAAATAAAGCTACAAGAGAGATCCTGTATTCACATTTCAAAAGACACCAACGCTATACATACCTATGACATAAGACAGCCTAAAGCCTTTTCCAGTATACCTGGCATCAGAATGGAACTCAATCCAGACATGGCCTTTTGAAGAAATAAACGGTGCTGGAATTGAAGAACCACACACTCGAGTTCCTTCAATGCTTTTATGAGTTCCTATCGTTAGCCAGTCTGAACTACACCAAGCTGAGGTCTGCACATCAAAATCCTGAAAGCTATGATCAAAAATGCAATAGTTAACATTTTTAGGAACACAAAATAACAGATTAATGATAAAACAAAATTATCACGTCAGAATTCATGACTGTCAAATGAATAGTTGAAGAGCTTTGAAGTGGTTCCATGGGAATAATAGCAGACTCCTAGTTAACATTCCACAACTATTCACCACAATTAGGGGCATCAAAATTATTAACAAACAGATACTATTTATCTAACCAGTAATTTATGTACTATTTATAGTACAGTTACTCCACTGATTTTTCAGCATACTTGGTTCTAGAACCTTTCTGGATCGCTGTGAAAGCCGTCATTGGGTATTTTTAAAGCAGAGATTGACAGGTTGTTTATTAGCAAGGGTCCTTCTATACATTTAAATTTCCTTTTTTTCTGTTAAATTTGCTTCTGCAATCTTTAGTGCAGTGTTTCAAATTGCAATAGTTTTTCCTCGACTCACCCGATCTTTTTGTGAATAATTAAAAATCGTTGCCTACCTGTTATTAACCAAACTGCAAAAGAAAATAGTCTCTGCCAATTTACGATATCAAAATCCTTCATCTGTATGCATCTACAACTCACTTAATTGTCCTTGTTCCAAGAACACCTCTAGCTTCTTTTGTCTCCCCATTCATTTATCCCATATCATAGCAGTAAATTGATTCTACATCCCCTCTAAGGCTTTGACATCCTTAATGTAGCAAGGCCTCCAGAATAAGACCTCTAGAGCCTAACCATTCATGTAAAATGTTTAGCATGACAAGCAGCTCTTGTTGGAAATGCTTATCTGGATGAGCAAGGTCAGGTGTGACAATTGCCACGTAAGACAGTCAGAAAGCATGGAAGCAGGACTTTTGGCTTACTGAGTTTGCACTGATGTTCATAAATCCATTCTACACTAATCCCATTTATTTTCCTCATATTGATCTGATCCCATCTCAAGTCTGTCATCCATTTACACACAATGTACAGTGGCAAATTAACCTAATGACCCGCACATCTTTGACGTGGGAGCATGCAAGAGCACAAAGAAAGGAACATGGTCACTCACTGGAAGGCGATGCAAATTCCACATAAACTGACTAGAGATTAGAATTGAACATGGTTGCTAGGTTGGCCTGCTATGAGAAATGCCTTCGAAAAATAATACTCGGATCACTTACAGCATTGGTCTAGTAATCCAAGGAGGATTTCAGAGACTCAATTGCAAAAAAAGATAAGGTTAAAATTGAACAAGTATGGTAACGTCCAGATTGGGGTATTTTGTCCAATTTCACTTCAATTTATTACCTGCCAATTGGCACAGTCACCTCCGTGCACCGACTACAACAGTCTTCAACTATGTTCAAGTACCACCGGCTGGCGCCGTACGCTGGCAGCCTGTATGTTTAAGTGTATCTTTAGTTTTGTATTATGTGGGGTGGTGGGGAAACATTTTTTTATCACTCTCCTTGACAGAGATGCAACCTTTTCCGTATCATATCTCTGTCTGCACTGCGGCCTAACATCATGGAGCTGGCAGTCCCTTCATTGGGGATCGACTTTGGGAGCTCCAACAGCGGAAGCCTGCGGAGTGAACATCGTGGAGCTTGCGATCCCTTTGTCAGGGATCGACTTCGGGAGCTCCAACCACAGGAGCTTCGACCGCCCCGATTTCAGGAGCTTCGATTGCCCTTATGCAGGAGCTTCTAACACCCCAACGCGGGAGCTTCAATTGCCGGCTGCGGGAGCTTCTAACACCCCAACACGGGAGCTTCGATTGCCGGCTGCGGGAGCTTCGATCGCCCTGACTGCGGACTGACCCGACCGCAAGAGAAAAGGAAGGAAGAGGATAACACGTTATTGCTTTCCATCACAGTGCGTTGTGGTGGGTGTTTATGTTAATTTTTATGTAGTTGTGGGTCTTGTTGCTTTTTTGGTATGACTGTATGGCAAATCAAATTCCGTGTATGTTTTTACATACTTGGCTAATAAATTAATTACTTTACCAATTCATTTTGATTATTGCCAGCAAATTTTGAACAAGAGACCCCGCTAAATTAACCTCCTCTTACCTAGTCTTCATTCATTGCTCACAAGCTATTATTTCTAACATCTGCGCTGGAAGTTAAGTGTTTTCTTTTCCCCCCAAGACTAGGAGATTGAAATCTGTGATAATTGGAGCAATTCTGCCAAATACTGGCACAAACCAACAATGTAATCCAAAACACTCTCAGATTAATCCCACAGCACACAGTGTATACATATGCATGGCATCTATCACTATGTTTTTTAATTTTTCCAACTTAACTTTAAAGATAACTTTTAAACCTTATTACAAAATATCAGGTCCAACATTCATACAGACTACTACTACACACAAATAAACACATATTAATCTCAATGGATTAAATGTACCTAATGGTGACGACTTCCTCCCGATTGCCTTGGATGTACCAACTGCAATTAACACTAGTTGGATAGTTGAAAGGCCAACCTGGACTTGTAATGATTCCATTTGGCGCCTTCAGCTGTTCTGGTACATCCCCACAAGCTAAGAAAAATATAAGTTAGATAATTAACATGGCTAACACATTTTCTGAATTAAAACATAACTGAAACATAACTGTAAAGAGATACAAAAGTGCAAATTATTTTCGCAAGAACACCAAATATAGATAGGGCGTATAGATAGGGTAGATAGTCAGAACCTTTTTCCCAGGATAGAAATGTCAAAGACTAGAGACATAGGTTTAAGCTAACAAGGGCAATGTTTAAAGGAGATGTGCAGAGCAAGTTTATTTTTTTATCTATATACAGAGAGTGTTGGGTGCCTGGAATGTGATGCAAGGGCGGTGGTGGCATTTAAAAGGTTTTTAGAAAGGCACATGGATATGCAGGGATTGGAGATATAGATCATGTGCAGACAGATCAGACTGGTTTACCTTGGCATTATGTTAACCACAGGTATTATGGGCCAAACGTTCTGTTCCTGTGCTGTTCTATGTTTTATGAGGCAAACCGTTTTCACTCAGAGGGTCATGAGTCTTTGGAATTCGCTTCCTCAGGTGGCAGTGGTTAAAATCTACAAACTTATTGAACGGCAGAGCAGGCTTTGGGGCCAAGGGTTACTTGTATTCCTAATTCATACGTTTGCATGAATACATTTAACACAAGTGGACTGGAAGCAACCATATAAAGGTCAAAATATTGGGCAGAAGAGATAGTGGGTGTGATGGTTGAACAAATAAATAACCAGTTACAGAAGCCAAAATGTTATGTCAGCTTGGATATAGAGAAGCATAAGGCAAAATAAAAGGAGGAAGTTTATGACTGAATATGCGAGTTGAGAGTAGGGATGTGAGAAAGTGCACAACTTTCATGTAATGTAGAATAGACCAAAGTTTACAAGTGCAGGGATTCTCCTACACTCAGAAAAGAACAGCTAGATGATAACACAGAGCAACAGACATACTCAAGGCCTTGGATGCTTTACAGAAATGCAAATAATTAAAATGTTGACACACTGTGACCTAGCAACAAAGAACATTGAAGATACTGTACATAAGGAAAGTGAGTATGAGTACTTAGAGTGCTGGTGTAACTCAGCCGGTCAGGCAGTATATCTCCGTAAGACATGTTTTGGATTGGGACCCTCCCCTTCAGACCAACTGTAGTGAGGGGTACGGAGAAGAAAGTTGGAAAAGGAGCGGGACAAAGACTGGCTAGTGATAGGTAAATGCAGGTGATGGAGGGTTTGATTGTCAGATGGGTAGACAAAGGCCAGTGATGAAAAGATGACAAAAAGCCTAGGATAGCGAGAGGAGTGAAATGTGAAGCCAGAGAAAGTGATGTAGATAGAAAGAATCGGGGTAGGGAGATGATAATGGGAGAAATTAATGTCAATCCAAGTGGCACATTTGGAAGAGGGGTTCTGGTGATGGTGGGGTGGGGGGGGGGGGGGGGGGGGGGGCGCAGATATGACCCAAAATTGGAGAGTTCAATGTTCATACCTTTGGGTTGCAAGCCCTACCCAAGCGGACTACAAAGTGCTGTTCCTCTACTTTGTATGTGGCCTCACACATACAAAGTAGAGGCTTACTTCTCACATTGGAGGAGGCCCAGGACAGAAAGATTAGTTTTGGAATGGGAAGGGGAGGTAAGCACCCAGGAGATCCAGGCAGACTTGACAGATCGAGCATGTGTTCGGCAAAATGATCGTCCAGTCCAGGATTGATCTCATCAATGTAAAAGGAGCCACATCAGAAGCACCAATTATAGATAATGTTAGGAAGTACAGGTGAAATTCTGTATCATCTGGAAGAGCTGCTGGGTTGCTGGATGGATGTGAAGGAAGAGTAGGGAGACATGTTATGTCTCCTGTGGTTGAAGGGGAGGTTGTGCTTAGTTTAGTTTAGATACAGCACGGAAACCGGCCCTTCAATTCACCAAGTGCATGCTGACCATTGATCAATGTTCTATGTTATCCCACTCTATCATCCACTCCCTACACGCCAGGGGCAATTTACATTGGCCAATTAATCTGCAAATTCACATTTTGAGGATGTAGGTTGCCTTCCACCTATATCCCTTCCTCTGACTTCACATTTCACTCCTCTTCTCTCCTTTCTTTCATCTCCGGCTTCCGTCCATCTATTCGTCATTCAAAACTCCCCTCATCTGTATCCACCTATGACTTGCCAGACTTTGGCTCATCCCCATCTCTTTTCCAACTTTCTCCCCACCACTAAATTAGATTGAAGGAGGATCATGACGCAAAACATCACTTATCCATATCCTCCAGAGATGCCACTTACAACACTGAGTTAATCTATGTTTCTATTCCAGCACTTTGTAGTGTGCATTTTTTGCAAACCAACATCTGCAGTACCTTGTGTCTATATGAGTGGATGAGTTCAGTTTAGTACATGAAGGAGTCATTCATTTTTGATGCTGTAAATAGAAGAGCTGGAGATAGATGATAACTAGTGCAAACTGGCTGAAGGCAACAATGACACAGATGAGGATATCAGTTGCAATAATGTTGAAGTAACAGCAGAGGGCAGCAAATCTGAAGAGGTCGAAGATGGAAACGATGGAATGGAATGAATAAATAAAGGATTCAAAATTTGACTTGACAGAACTAAATCAAGTTGCAAGGAGTTTACTTCAGCACAAGATAGTAATCTAAAATGCATTATATCTGTATTGGTTACTAGAGACCCTGTACTAGGTCTGTCCATTGCACATTTAAAAGCAATTTCTTCTGATTTCAGGCTGGATGTCAGTCAATTAGTTTGATAGCAGAGAAGGTAATTGAAAATTAATTATTCTAGCAGTGCAGATATATTCTACATTGACAGCTGCAGCATTTTATTTAGTCTGGTCATAATTATAATACTACAATTAGCTCTTATTGAACTATCCCAATTATTTGGTGGTTATTTATATAGTGTCTTGCAGAAGAAGTTCCAGATATTGACTCGGTGACAATATGTTTTTAAATGAGGATTATGTACAACTTGGAGAGCAATTTACAGCTGACAGCATTCCCATATACCTACTTTGTACCACTTAGTTAGGAGCAGACAGCTCAAATATAAAGAATGTTGTTATCAAAGTCAAGCACAAAATTCAAGAAGCACAATGCACACAACTCTTATTTTGAAACCAAAATAAGAGGACATAGACATATAGTGCCATGAACTGTAATAAATGTTTGTGTTTACAAACATCAGCGATGCGATTGTGAATGGTAGAGAGTGCAAGCAATGTTGATGGCTAATATTGCAACTCCAGAACCAGGGGCCACAGTCTTAGAATAAAGGGGAGGTCATTTAAGACTGAGGTAAGAAAAAACTTTTTTACCCAGAGAGTTGTGAATTTATGGAATTCCCTGCCACAGAGGGCAGTGGAGGCCAAGTCACTGGATGGATTTAAGAGAGAGTTGGATAGAGCTCTAGGGGCTCGGATATGGAGAGAAGGCAGGGATATGAAGAGAAGGCAGGCACGGGTTATTAATAGGGGACGATCAGTCATGATCACAATGAATGGCTCGAAGGGCCGAATGCCAAAGCCTTCTGGATCTCCCAGTTGTTAGAGGAACAGCACCTCATGTTCCGTTTAGGTAGCTTACAATTCAATAGTCCTAATTCTGCAATATGGGGTTTTAAATAGACAAAAAGATGGACAAAGGACAGAGATGAGATGAAAAATGTCTTCATGTTTTCATCTCTGACCTTTGTCCAGCTATCTGCCCATCACACCCCTCCTTAGCCTGTGTTCATCTATTGCTAGCCAAGTTTTGTTCCACTCCTCCTTCTTCCAGCTTTCTTTCTCCCTTCTATAATCAATCTGAAGAAGGGCCCGACCCAAAACATCACATCCATATAACCCACTGAGTTACTGCAGCATTTTGTGTCTATATTTCTTCAATCCTTTTGTCTCATACCTTTTATCTTTTCATCTCTGGCCCTCAAAGAAATGTATTTACAAGACCAACGCATTTTTATTAATAAACTACACCAAGTAGGACCCATTGGGCCCCGTTCCCCCAACGCAATATTCCACCACTCACCCGTTGTGACGCCAGTGATCCCCGTTGTGACGCGAGTCACAGCAACCCTCCCCACAACAGTGCCTCGCCATCCCTCTTCCTACCCCTGGAATTCCATGTGCAGAGAAATGGATCCTGAGCTTTTGGACAACAATCTCCGAGGAGATGGTTGGCAGAAAGTCAAATTCAAACGATTTAGAGTACGAGTCTACTAGCACGAGATAATGCTTCCCCAGGCAGTCAAAGATATCGGCAGCCACCGATGACCATGGCATAGAGGGAGCTGGTTGAGACAGCAGGGGTTGTTTTTGCTGGTGCGGTGCCTGTCTGTTACAGTTCGTGCACGATTCTGTCTTCTCCGGAATGTACTTGGTCATTCTGGGCCAGTAGATCATTTCTTTCCCACGCTGTAAGGTAGCCTCCACGCAGGCACGAGCCGTGAGTAATTACTCAAGGTAGGCAGGCGGCTTCAAAAAAAATCTTAAACCGCGCATGCGCAAATTGTTCTCTCTTTAAAAATAAAAAATAAGTAACAATTCAATTTGCCCAAGGCTTCTAAATCTCCTTCATTTTTAAATTACTGAATAGGTGGGGGACAGAGGGTGACAGCAGGTGGAGAGATGGTGGGAAAAACGGGAGCACATCAGGACGTTGAATCAGTTGTCATCTTATTGAATGACAGTATTAATTCAAGGGTCCAATTGGAGGGAGAGTTCCTTTCACAGCGTGTGAAGAGTCTGTGCCAGGGGGTTAAAGATGCGGGGAGGGCAGGATGTTGAGAAGGAGGTGGGTCGGAGATCATATCACTCACTCATCGCTGCTGCAGCGCTCCGGGCATGGACAGCAGAACTGGCTGCCACTTCCGGGGATAGAAGCAGGTCGTATGACTGCGAGCGGCCGCCGGGACCCAACAGCAGAACCAGCTGGCACTTCAGCACCTTCTGCCGGCCCACTTACCTCTGGCAGTGCTCTCCGTCTGAACACGTCTCACCTGCCGCTCGCCGGCTTCACTCATGTCAGTTGCTTCCCGCAAATCCTTAAATTCCCATAGCAGAGTAACCTCAATTGGTCCCTTGTTGGAATTTAAGGATTTGCGGGAAGCCGGCCGGCGAGCGGCAGGAGAGAGGTGTTCAGATGGAGACCAGCAGAAGGGGCTGAAGTGGCAGCCGGTTCTGCTGTCGGGTCCCGGCAGTATTGCAAAGGCAGAATTTCAGCTGCCTTCAGCTCCGCTTGAAATTGACGGCTTCAGGCAGCGCTGACGGCACGTGGGCTGCACAGACCTTCCCGTGTTACAAGTGCTGCGGTTGAAAGGCACGGAGAATTATGCCTACCTGAAAGATCGATCTCTTCGATAGGCATTATTCTCCCATGCCTTTACTATTTATATTTAATGATTACCATGTCATAATTTTAGTCAGGGTAGGCAGTGCCTACACCTTGCCGGCACATGCCTGCCTCCACGCCCGGGTGACCACCATAGTATTTGTTTCGCAGGGATGAGGGAATGACCATCTTGTGACCTTTGACAATCACTCCATCCTGTAGTACCAATTCGTCACACACCAGGAAGTAGGGTCGTAATCCAACAGGAGTGTTCGACTGTTTGTTTGGCGACCCGCCTTTGATGATGGAAGTTAGCAGTTGGGAGGTTTTATCTGCAGCGGTGTGTACGGCAATGCGGCGCAAGCAGTTGGTGGGAACAAACAAGACTTTCAGGACGGAGAATTTGTCCTGTTCGAACGGGTGTTGTTCGCTGGTGGTGCATGGAGCTCTAGATAGATTGTCGGCAATGTGCATGTTTTTACCTTTTTTGTAGACTATGCAAAAGTCAAACCGTTGTAGCTGCATCATCATGCGCTGGAGCCTGGCTGGGGCAGCATGAATCAGTTTGTTCAGGATGGTGACAAGTGGTGGATGATCAATCTCCACCGTGAAGGTTTTGCCAAAAATAAAGTTTCTGAATTTAGAACAGGCGAAAACCACGGCAAGCAGTTCCTTCTCTATCTGTGCGTACCGTTGTTCAGTATCAGTTAGGGGCATAACGTCGCCGTTAAAAGACGTTTGCAGAGATGCAGCGCCTAGTCCGTATTGGGATGCATCGCAGGTGATAGTGACAGGTATATTGATGTTGAAATATGCCAGAGTTGGTGCACTGGCGAGCTCATCGTTGATGAGCCGGGTACCAGGACCAAGTATTGTCCTTGTGGGTCGATTGTCGTAGTGGGATTGACAGTTCGCTGAGATTGGGGATGAATTTGCCCAAGTACTTGACCATAGCTAAAAATCATTGTAGGCTGGTGACATCGGTTGGTACTGGCAGCTCGTTGATCGCTGCAATCTTCAACGGGTCAGGCTTTAACCCGTTGCTGGTGAACATGTGACCGACGTAAGTGGCTTCTGAAACTCTGAACTTGCATTTCAGAGGGTTGAGTTTTAAATTAATGTCTCTGACACGGTCCAACACCCTTCGTAAGTTGGCATCGTGTTCGGTTGCATCTCGACTGTATACTAGGATGTCGTCAACAATGATAGCGCAAGGATATTCTGCGAACAGCTGTTCCATTGAAATCGGCAGCTGTTCTTAGAAATCGGTAGCGGCCGAACGGTGTGGCGAAAGTTGTTAGTGCGGATGACGCACAGTCTAACAGGATTTGCCAAAAGAAACTTTTGGAATCTAGGACTGGGAACACAGTTGGGTTACCGATCTGTGTCGCTACATCTTCAGTGGTTCTCATCGGGTAGTGTAGGCGTTTAATTGCTGTGTTCAAATCTTTAGGATTGATGCAGATGCGTAATTCCTTCTTGCCTTTCTTGGTGGTGACGACCATAGTGGAGACCAAGTCAGAGGGTTCGTTACTTCAGCAATAACTCCGATAGAGACCATACCTATGAGTTTGTCGTGTATTCTCTCCCGCATACCACGAGGCACGCGGTGAGGTGCACGTACAATCGGGGTGACCATACGGTCAACAGTGATTTTATATACTGTTGGTAGCTTGCCGAGTTTGTCGTCAAACAATCCTTATAAGTGGATAGCATCTGTAGTGTTAGTTCCTCCTCCGAGTTTGTGGACAGTATGCCCGAAATAAACCAGACCCAGGTCATGGCATGCATTAATGCCAAGCAGGGTTTCTGAGCTTGGTTGAATAATGTAAAAGAGTAAGTTCTTTGGCTGCTTGTTGATGGTACAATTCAGATCCGCTTTACCCAATGGGTGAAGAATTTCCCCTCCGTAAGCATGTAGAGTGGAGGAGTCTTTTTTCATGAGCTCAGTGGTTCTTATTTTGTTGAACGCTTTGAGTGACATGACGTTTACCCTGGTACCAGTATCGATCTTTGCGATCAGGTGTTTGTTATTGATTATCATGGTCACCGCATGATCAGTCAATGTGCCTAGGGTGCGCAGATTTAGGGAAAGTACGGTAGACTCAGCGTCTGAGTTATCAGAGTCGTTCCCGTGGGAAGATTCGTCCTGTTCATGGGAATCTGAATCGGACGGGTCTTGTTGAATAAGGTGCAGCTTCGTCCTTGAAGCTGTACTCCTACTAGATCGACAACAATTAGCAAAGTGGTTGAGTTTCTTGCAATTATGACATACTTACCTATGGTCTACGCATAATTGGCGCCCCCTGGGGTGGAAATAGTTACAGTTAGAGCACTGAGAAATCTTTGTGGAGAATAGCTAGCCAGATTCACATTAAGTTGATGATGAGGGTTAACACTGACAAAGTCAGCAAATGGTGCTACAGTCTCAGCCATCCAACAAGCATGAATCGCTTGCTCCAAAGTCAGTTCAACGTTCCGCAGCAGTTCAGTTTCTAACTTGCGGTCACTCATTCCTCCCACAATATTATCACAAACTAGCTCATTTGTCAACTCTCCTAATCTGCAGGAAGAGCTGATATGTCTCAAGTCACTGATAAATCATTCCACAGGCTCATCAGCCTGTTACATTCCGGCAAAAAATCCTCTTGTGTATTCTGTTAGATGGCAGGTCACACAGTTCTCTGAACTTCCTCAGCAGAACCATCGAGTTATCAATAATTTCAGCCGGCACCACTAGCAGACCATTCCTGTCCAGTTGAGCTGGTGCAAATTCAAAAGAATTAGCGCGGATCATGGCCTCCGGACCTGCTAAATGCAACAATAGCGAAGCTTTCAAATCGTCGGGATCATTTCGGTGAACGATGCGGATATAATGAGAGTAGTCCTTCTCAAACATTCGCCATCGCTCGGCAATATCGGAATCAAACACGAGCGGGCTGGGCTTTCTACACGAATGAGCCATGTCAGCAGAATCACTCACAAATTCCTTGTATGTGAACACTTGGCCAATAAACCTATTTACTTAAATAAAAACTGGCAAACAAAAGAAATCGTGGTAAACGGATGTGGGGTAGACCCGATTTTCTGACACCATGTAAAGAGCTGAAACTCACACAGGTTGAAACACAAGCATCTTTATTGTTCGGGTCATAATCTTGTACGCAGGTCATTGCACGTTCACACTGCTACTGCTACTGGCAGGCAGTGGGCAAGTCCTTACTCTATGAATGTTATAATTAGGTGGAGTTATAATTACTAAGCATTCTAATTGGCTAACATGCAATAGCCAATCTACAGTACATACATGAACAACATTATTTTTTTTTTAAAGGGGAAGAGTTAAAAAACAAACAATTCCCAAATGCTTATTTTTCACATATTAATTACTTGTCCCCTAGGTTGTGTCAAGCCTCAGCTGGGAAGCTGGGAAATGAACGAGATGTAGACCCATGTACAGCAGGGCTACAGATATCCTAGATACATCCCCAGGTAAAATTATCTACGAGTGGTATGGGTGAAAACATAATGTTTTATTTGTTCCTATGGCTACTGGTCAACCAATAAATCCCAAAATTAATCTCGTGTGCTTGCTTTTAAATTTAAATCATGTAGCTTTTCCCAAAAAACTTTGCTCTTAATTGGGTTTCATGCTGAACAACATTACACACTCCCATCATGTTGGCAACAAGAGACCATAAAGGGAGAAAATCTTGACAATTCCTGCGACAGCAACAAGCATATTGTAATACTGGTATTCAACTTTGAAATATGGCATCAATAAATTGTATATATATCGGCATAAACTGGATTGCCCACAATAAATAAAGTCACCAAATGCTACGTATATATATTAACACTCTGATAATCTGGCAAACCGCTGGACTTTGTTACAGCAGGATTAACAGATATTCCAGACTATCAGATGTTGCTCCTATTAACAGCCGAACGTGTTTATTTCTCTTTTGTTAACGTTATGAGGCAGTAAAATATGTTTTTAAGAGAAGTAAAGGGGAGAGGGATATTTACAAACAATCCAGACCCCAGGCTCTGGATACAGCCCTCCACTGCTAGTTTTACAGTATTGTGTATTTTTAGTGGCATTATTTAGTCTTTTTTTTTTAGCACAAAAAATGACTGAGAATTAAAAAACCATGACATTGAAAATACTAGTTAGTTATCCTCCTACTCATTAGAAAAAATAAAATTTTGAAGCATATTTGAATAAATTTACTGATATTAAATGCATCAACGTCATACAAATCAAGCAAACAAGATGTGATTGCAATTCTATTTTTGAATGCTCCTTATTTGCGTAAATCTCAACACTGCAGGTAGAGTATTTAAGTAAATAAATTTATTGATACGTCCAATGCATTTTCATTAATAAATAGAACCATGGACTGAAAATATTAAAGGTACACACAAAATGCTGGAATAACTCAGTGGGGCAAGCAGCATCTCTGGAGGGAAGGAATGGGTGACGTTTTGGGTCAAGACCCTTCTTCAGACTGATTTAAACCAGCATTTGCAGTTCTTTCCTACACTAAGAATATTATGTTGGTAGACAACAATGTGTATCACATGTGCGCTTAATTTACTCCTGTGCCAAGAAAATATCCAAGTACCAAGTTCTTTTAATTTTATTTCAAATCTGCTATTTATCCTTTATTGTAACCAATGTAAAAAGAGCTTACTTGGAACAAGACATGGCACATAGTGTACTTCAACCATAAGATCAGAGAAAAATAATCTTGCCAAAAATACACCTTTCCCCTCCCCCAGGATGAATTATCCTACTTGAAAGAATACAGACATACCGGTTGAGATATCCAAAACTTGTGCATTTGCCACACCATAGCTTTCTCCCAGAACAGTGCTTCCTGAAATGAAAATATTTAATAAAATTAATGAATTCGGCAAAGAAACAATTTTGCATAGTTCTCAAGAGTCAAGAGTGTTTTATTGTCATATGTCCTAGATCAGGGGTCAGCAACCTTATTCTGCATAGGGGCCGGGACGCATGTCTGTGAGCGGATGGCAGGCCACATCTATCACGTGTACACATGGTTCCCGGCCCCATCTCGCCCCGGATGGCAGGCGTCAAATCACGTGTTCACAGGTAGACAAAAATGCTGGAGAAACTCAGTGGGTGAGGCAGCCTCATGCAATCTTTGCATGTCTCACCCGCTGAGTTTCTCCAGCATTTTTGTCTACCTTCGATTCTTCCAGCACCTGCCGTTCTTTCTTAAACGTGTTCACAGAAGGTGCACGGCTGTGCGCAGGATGGGCTACAACCAGTGCTCTGCCGCACTCGGCAGGCCAAATGATTACGGGGAAAAAATCCGCATGCGGCCGGATGATTTGGGGTTATGGGCCGCATTCGGCCCCTGGGCCATAGGTTGCCAACCCCTGCCCTAGATAGAATGAAATTCTTACTCACAGCAGTACAACGGAACAGAATAGCACTTTCTGAAAAAGTTGAAATTAAACGCTTCAAATAAAAATAAGGATTAGCTACATTTCTAACTACCTTTAAAGCAGGGAAAGAACAACTGTGATCCTTGCTAATTAAATTAACAGCCACATTTATTTTCATTGATTAACAAATTGCAAAATACTGTATTGAGTATGACAAAATAGGACATTTCCTGTTATACAAGAAGCATGAAAGGGCATGTGGCAGTAATGTTCTTATGTTTTGACAAAATAGCAAAAAAACATAACATAGGAGTGGCAATGTTTTCCCCCCAAAAATTCAAAAGATCCAATTACTCAGAAACAAACAAAAAGTTACAGTACAACACTAAATCAAAATATCATACAAAGAGCACCAAATATTTTCAGCCTCAGGCAAGATGTTAAACAAAAATAGAATTGTAGATGCATTGTAATCTTACTACAGATTCCACTGGGAAGGTTACTACAAAGATAACTGCAATACTTGGAACACATTCACATCTGGCCCAGCACATTTTGAACAAACTGCTGTATACTCTTGTTTTGTGATATATAGGTTGCATGTGTTATAAAGAATGAACATTTAAGACCAAATGTAAGATAGCTAACAATGGAAACACTGCAACTGTGCCAGAACTTAGGAAATGAAGGCTGTACACTACAGAAACAGCACCTTAAATATCCTATACCTAAATCATGGTTAAAAGTAACACAGAGAATGCAAGCATCACCAAAGCCTTCTTTAACAAAGAGATGATCCTTAATTCATTGATTTGCTTAAAAGCAGAAAATCCTCATTCCCTTCTCCCCCAAACATACAAAAAGTTTTGAACTCGATAATAGGTGGTTTTTCAGCATTTGCACATGTGGTGAATTAGCGTGAAGAATTACCATGATTCATAATTCCTAACAGACCAGTCAACTTAAAATCATGAATTTGATGCACTCCACATGAACTTTCAATATTAAGGAAGTTTTATAAAGCTACTTTCTTCCTCACTACAGGCGTACAGGAGACAAATAACTTTGGTGTATTTCCATTTATATCATTTCTAGCTGCAAGTTACCTGCTGCCATTCCACTTGGATTCTATTACACTGAGGCAGGTGCTCGTTCATAAAAAAACATTCATGAAATGGCTCTACATTTAGGATAGTTGCAAAGCAGAATTTATATCAGTAATATATTACAAGTCCGTTGAGTAACCTATGGAAACATTCATTACAGTAAATAGATGCTCCCAAGATCAGATACAAATTAACATTGTTCAATATTACAAAAGCTAGGATTCAATAAGAGGCTGAATCAAGTTGGCAGTGGGAGGTGGTTCTGGACACCACAAACGCACAGCCACCTATACATGGGTATTTACGAAACTTGCACTGCCCCACAACATGGTGGGTGACAGTGGGGCTACAGGAGCGTAGCTGTCTAACAACTCCAGCAGCCTGGGTTCCTGCCCCACCTCCAGTGCTGTCAATGTGGAGCTTGCATATTTTCCCTTTAGCCTTATGGGTTTCATCTGGGTGCTCAAGTTTGCTCACACATTCTAAAGATGAACTGCTAGATTAGCTGGCAACTTTAAATAACCTCTCATATAGGTGGCCTTGAAGAGAATCTGGAGGTGCAGGGCCAGGATGGGAAAGAAAGGCCGAGTAAGATGTGCACGAAATGGTGTTAGCAGGAAATGAGGGGACGAATGGGATTGATCCGAGAGGCAGTATGGGCCAAAGGATCCATTTGTAAAATGTAAAAATGTGACAAAATATACCCAAGCCTGTCAAGTGCAATCTGAGTGCTAGATGCACTGGAAATGCTGGGTAATCCACTTCTGCAATTCCTATACCAGCCCAATCTGGTTGAAGGATTGGCAGCTCAATGGTCCATTACTGATGCTTCCAGAAAGCTAGAGGTGGAGGTAAGAGAGAAGGGGCATTTCAAAATTGATTAGTGAGAACATCACAGCACTATTTAGAGAGGATATTCTGGAGGGGAACATTCAACGACAATTCAACTACTTGGACAGAACTTTATAATAGGAAAGAGGTGATCACTTTGATCGGTTATATTATAGGTCCACAAATAGTCAGTAGAAGAAAACAAAACGCATCAGGACTTTATCTCACAATTTGGTGATCTTATCGCTAGCTTGTTGCCCAAATTTGACTGGGTCCTGATTCTTGGTGACTTTAACATTCATGTCTGCTGTCCCACAAAGCCTCTTGTGAGTGAATTTATGAACCTGGTTGAGTCTTTCAATCTGACTCTACTCGCCATTGGACCCACACACAAGCTTGGTCATACACTAGACCTAGTGCTTTTGTCTGGTCACCCAATTTGTAATACAAAAATTATTGATGCCTGTCTGTCTGATCATAGTGTTATTATATTCGATGCATCTCTGCCTTTCTCTCCCTCAAAATCCCACCTCCCTGCTCGCTACTCCCGCTATGTAAACTCCACGACGGCCAGTAAATATTTTTACTCGGCCCCTCGGACTCAGTCAAAATGATAGCAGGCAGCCTTGGAAGCCTTACCCCATTACTCAAACCTCACGTCAAAAATCTTGGCGTGATATTTGACTCAGCATTGAAATATGACAAACAATTCAATGCCGTGTTAAAAGCTAGTTTCTTCCAGCTTCGGACGATAGCTAAAATAAAACTATTCCTCCAGTTAGATGACCTCGAAAAGATCATCCACACATTTATCTCATCCTGCCTCGATTACGGCAACTCCCTTTACACTGGCATCACCCAATCTTCCCTGTCCCGCCTGCAACTGGTCCAAAACGCCGCAACGAGACTCCTGACGGGCACCCGAAAAAGGGACCACATCACCCCGATTCTGGCCTCTCTCCACTGGCTCCCTGTGCGGTTCCGAATAAATTTCAAGATCCTTCTTTATGTCCACAAAGCCCTTAACGGGCTTGCCCCACCCACATCAAAAGTCTGCTTACCCACCACACCACCTCCAGACCCCTCAGATCGGCCGACTTTGGGTTACTGAACATCCCGCAATCTAGGCATAAGTTCAGGGGCGACCGCGCCTTTTCGGTTGCAGCTCCTAGACTGTGGAACAGCATCCCTCTTCCCATCAGAATTGCCCCCTCCATCGACTCTTTTAAGTTGAGACTTAAAACCCATCTTTACTCTCAAGCCTTTCTTGACGTCCTCCGAGGGAGGGCTATATGCATGTATAGTTGTATAGCATTAGTACCTCCACCAATGTAAAGCACTTTGGCCAACGAGAGATGTGCTATAGAAATAAAAGTGACTTGACTTGACTAGAAATTAGAGCAAAGAAATTGAACATTTGGAGATATGTTTAGCAATAATAGGGTTGTAATAGTAGAGATTAGAGCAGTGACCATAATTCTATTAGTTTAATACAGGACTGTAAATGAATTAGTTTAATACAGGACTGTAAATACTGGGCTGTAAATTACAAATCCAAAATTGGGGTAATGCTAATTGTGACGCCATTGGGCAAATTTTTCGAAGGATAATTGGGAAAGGCTATGACCCGGCAAAGGGATATCTGACAAGTGGGAGCCATTCAAAAGCGAGTTTGGGAAAGTTCACTGCCAGCATGTTTTTGTGAAAGGCGAGGCTGGCAAAATTAGGGAACCCTGGTTGACAAGGGATATTGAGGCTCTGGCCAAGATAAAGGAGGCATGTACAGACAGCTGGATTCAAACAAATCATTGGAGGAGCATCATGGGACATAGGAGTAGACTTGTAAAGGAAATTAGAAGCAAAAAAAGGACAAGCGTTTTGAACAATGTTCTCCTATATTTGCTATGGAGTACATAAAAATTAATGAGGAGGGTTGTTTCTTCAGATTGGAGGTCTAAGATCAATGGAATGCTGCAGGAAACAGTGCACTATCCCTTGATGTTTGTCATAAAAACTAAAGATGAGGCATACAAATTGGCCAAAAAAAGCAGCCTACCTGAGGACTGGAAGAAATTCAGAATCCAGCAGAGGAGGACAAAGGGCTTAATTACGAAAGGGAAAATAGATTACAAAAGGAAACTGGCAGGGAACATAAAAACTGACTGCAAAAGTGTTTATAGATATGTGAAGAGAAAGAGACTGGTTAGAAAAAATGTTGGTCCCTTGCAGTCAGAAGCAGGTGAATTGATCATGGGGAAGACCAATTGCTCATGGGGAAGGACATGGCAGACCAATTGAATAACTACTTTGGTTCTGTCTTCACTAAGGAAGACATAAATAATCTGCCGGAAATAGCAGTGGGCCGGAGGTCAAATAAGATGGCGGACCCGAGTGAAATCCAGGTTAGCCGGGAAGTGGTGTAGGGTAAATTGAACGGATTAAAGGCCGATAAATCCCAAGGGCCAGATGGTCTGCATCCCAGAGTGCTCAAGGAGGTAGCCATGGAAATAGTGGATGCATTAGTGATATTTTTTCAAAACTCCTTAGATTCTGGAGTAGTTCCTGAGGATTGGAGGATAGCTAATGTAACCCCACTTTTTTAAAAAAGGAGGGAGAAAGCGGGGAATTACAGACCAGTTAGTCTAACATTGGTAGTGGGGAAACTGCTAGAGTTAGTTATTAAAGATGGGATAGCAGCGGATTTGGAAAGTGGTGAAATCATTGGACAAAGTCAGCATGGATTTACAAAAGGTAAATCATGTCTGACGAATCTTATAGAATTTTTCGAGGATGTAACTAGTAGAGTGGATAATGGAGAACCTGTGGATGTGTTATATCTGGACTTTCAGAAGGCTTTCGACAAGGTCCCACATAAGAGATTAGTATATAAACTTAAAGCACATGGCATTGGTGGTTCAATATTGATGTGGATAGAGAACTGGCTGGCAGACAGGAAGCAAAGGGTAGGAGTAAACGGGTCCTTTTCAGAATGGCAGGCAGTGAGTAGTGGGGTACCGCAAGGCTCAGTGCTGGGACCCCAGCTATTTACAATATACATTAATGATTTGGACAAGGGAATTGAATGCTACATCTCCAAATTTGCAGATGACACCATGCTGGGGGGTATAGTTAGGTGTGAGG
Source organism: Raja brachyura (assembly GCA_963514005.1). Next base: position 103,301,518 of record OY740784.1, read on the forward strand.
ATGCTAGGAGGCTGCAGGGTGATTTGGATAGGCTGAGTGAATGGGCAGATGCTTGGCAGATGCAGTATAATGTGGATAAATGTGAGGTTATCCACTTTGGTGGCAAAAACATGAGGGCAGACTATTATGTGAATGGTGGCAGATTAGGAAAAGGGGAGATGCAACGAGACCTGGGTGTCATGGTACACCAGTCATTGAAAGTAGGCATGCAGGTGCAGTGAAGAAAGCAAATGGTATGTTAGCATTCATAGCGAAAGGATCCGAGTATAGGAGCAGGGAGGTTCTACTGCAGTTGTACAGGGTTTTGGTGAGACCACACCATGTCGGGACTTTCATATGAAGAAAGACTGGATAGACTGGGCTTGTACTCACTGGAATTTAGAAGATTGAGGGGGGATCTTGTAGAAACTAACAAAATTCTTAAGGGGTTGGACAAACTAGATGCATGAAGATTGTTCCCGATGTTGTGGGAGTCCAGAACAAAGGGTCACAGTCTAAGGATAAGGGGGAATTCCTTTAGGACCGAGATGAGGAAAACATTCTTTATACAGAGAGTGGCGAGTCTCTGGAATTCTCTGCCACAGAAGGTCGTTGAGGCCAGTTCATTGGCTATATTCAAGAGGTTGTTGGATGTGGCTCTTGTGGCTAAAGGGATCAGGGCGTATGGAGAGAAGGCAGGTACGGGATACTGAGTTGGATATATCAGCCATGATCATATTGAATGGCGGTGCAGGCTCGAAGGGTCGAATGGCCTACTCCTGCACCTATTTTTCTATGTTTCTATGTTTCTATATATTAACAATTTTGGCACATTGACCTTCAACGGAATATTGAGTATAGAAGTTGGGAGGTTATGTTGCAGTTATATTAAAAGTGGTGAGGCCACATTTAGAGTGTTGTGTTCAGTTTTGGGCACCATGTTATAGGAAAGATGTTGTCAAGCTGGAATGTGTGCAGAGAATATTTACGAGGATGTTGCCAGGACTCGAGGGTCTGAGTTATAGGGTCTAGCGACCGATTTTTATATTGTTCGAGAAATTAACCCTCTAGCCGCTAAATGGATGAGCATGGTTAAGGGGAATGTCTTCAAAACGCATGCAAGCTCACCCTCAGAGACCTTCAGAGATTCTTCACAGATAAGTCTTCAAAACAGTCTTTTGATGAATAAATGCTTTATTGTTGATAGAAAACAGTGAGATACATCCAAATTTCTTCCGACTCGTTACTACAATCTTCATCGAACTCCAGCTTATTAAATTAAACATTAGAAAACTCCTTGTGTCTCCGTTACACTTTGCATGATTTCATTTACACGTTGCATGGTCGAAGGGTAAACCTTCTCCATGGTCTCTCCAAACTAATCTAAAAACTAAACTTCTGCGCAAGCTACATAGCCCAAAACATGCCCAAAACAATGTCATAAATCCCACCCACAATTTAATGGGTAGTCTAAAATTTAAAGGCACATGCCATCATCAATGACGTGCAAAACAAGTCAAATGGCCAATACATAAGGAGAGTTTGAGCAGGCTGGCACTCTCTTGCCTGGAGCACTCTCTTCCCTATAATCTTATAGAGGTGTATAAAACCATTAGAGGAATAGATTGTGTAGACACACAGAGTTTCTTGCCCAGAGTAGGGGAATTGAGAACAGGAGAACAAAAATTTAAAGTGAGGGGGGATAGATTTAATAGGAAACTGAGGGGTAACTTCTTTTTACACAAAGGGTAGTGGGTGTATGGAAAGAGCTGCTGGAGGAGGTAGTTGAGGCTGGTACTATCGCAATATTTAAGAAATATTTAGACAGGTTCATGGAGAGTTTAAGTTTAGAGAGATATGGGCCAAATGCAGGCAGGTGGAACTAGTGTAGATGGGACATGATGGTTGGTGTGGGCAGTTGGGCTGAAGGGCCTGTTTCCACACTGTATGACTATGACTCTCTATGATTCCGTGACTCTCTCTCAAGAGATCAAAGATAATTGAATCTGCACATCCTTACAAGATTGCAGGAAGAACTTGGAGACAATCTAAATCAAGCCCGATTCAGCATAAGATAAACGCACAAACAATTTTGCTGTTTTTAATGCAGGTTCGATAAATGTACAATAATTTGGTTTTAGGATTCTGTCTGTCATGAACTGGGTAATGCTTGATAATGAAAACAAAAGAGAAGAGTTAAATGCTGATAAACATGGACTGAAAGAAAAGATTTCAGTCCAGAAGCAAAACTAGTTAAACCTTTCATTTCCCGATTGCAAAGTAGATTTGCTTCAATTCACCTTCATGCTTGAATAGAGCACCTGCATGAATGATGACTTCCATTAGTGCCTTAAAAGCAGTCTAAAGGACAGGGTCCGACTGAAATTGGATTAAGTGTTTTTCAAATCATATATCTGCTTCACCATGTAATTTGCTGAATCAGCACACGCACATGACATATCACCCATACCTTTCTTTAATTTTAATTTTAGGGATACAGTGCGGAAACAGGCCCTTCTGCCCACCAAATCCAAGCTGACCAAAAATCACCTGTACAGTAATTGTATCCTACACACTAGGGACAATTTACAGAAGCCAATTAACCTACAAACCTGCATGTCTTTGGAATGTGGGAAGAAACCAGAGCTGCCAGAGAAAACCCATGCGCTCAGAGAGAACATACAAACTCTGTGTAGACAATACCCATAGTCAGGTTCAAACCCGGGTATTTTGTTGTTATTCCACCGGGTGGCACTAGCAATGGCTGACTCGCCAACAGTCCTTTCCTTCTTTGTTGTTTTAATAGTATGAGTTAAATGTATGTTTTAGAGTTCTTTAGCTTGTTTTATGTGGGGGGGGTGGAGGAAACTTTTTTAATCTCTTACCTCGACAGAGATACGATGCTTTTTTGGAGCAACATTTGTGAATTTGGACCACAATGTCCAGCAGCCTCTCACTGTTCATTCAAATATCAGCAATTAAACAGTTCTAGAATGGGCTTATATTCTGTTGCCTAGCTAATAAAGATAAGCACTTTGTTTAACATTGTTTTGTTTAACATTGCACAGTGAAGTTGGCTGTGAACAAGCTGGGATCCCAACTTACTTGCCATCAGGAAGCTGACCTAAGATGATGACATATTTCTGTGGAAAGATGAGTCAGGAAAAAAAAAAAAAAATCACATGCAAACTGAGAAATTACAAATCTTTGACGCAGAAAGTGTCACATGTTAAGTTTTAAAGTTTGACTTCAATTTGAACTTCATTTACAAAGTTACAACCTTGCCTCCCATGTTTAGGAATAGGAAAGCATACCGTGGGACCTCAAATAACACTGTAAATGTATACACCTCTGCGAAAGGAGACAACGGTCATTGCATGTTTTTCTGCCTCGCCAAGTCTGTCTGCCCCTTCCTTCTTTGTTGTTTTAATAGTATGTGTTAAATGTATGTTTTAGAGTTCTTTAGCTTGTTTTATATGGGGGGGGGGGGGATGGGGGAAACTTTTTAATCTCTTACCTCGACGGAGATACGATTCTTTTCGTATCGTATCTCCGTCCGCACTGCGGCCTAATATCGAGGAGTTGGCAGCCTCAGCTGGAGATCGAACGGGAGCTCCAGCCGTGGGAGCCTGCGGAACTTAACATTGTGGAGTGGGCAATCCCTGCCGGGGATCGACCTCGGAGCTCCAACAGCGGGAGCCTGCGGGCTTAACATCGTGGAGCTCGTGGTCCCTGGTTAGAGACCGACTTCAGGAGCTCCAAACTGCAGACGTTTCGACCGCCCCAACTCAGGAGCTTCAATTGCCTCTTACTGCTGAAATTTTAACTCCTGAAATGATCATATTCTGATGAATGCTATGAAATGAGTAAATACGTAAACTGAAATAAAATACGATGACATCAATCCCCATGCACGATGTTTTTTGGAGCAACATTTGTGAATTTGGACCACAATATCCAGCAGGCTCTCACTGCTCATTCAAATATCAGCAATTAAACAATTCTAGCATGGGCTTATATTCTGTTGCTTAGCTAATAAAGATAAGCACTTTGTTTAACCTTGTTTTGTTTAACATTGCGCAATGAAGTTGGCTGTAAAAAGCTGGGATCCCAACTTACTTGCCATCATGAACCTGACCTACGATGATGACATATTTCTGTGGAAAGATGAGTCAGGAAAAAAAAGCACATGCAAATTGAGAAATTCCAAATCCTTGACGCAGAAAGTATCACATGTTAAGTTTTAAAGTTTGGCTTCAATTTAAACTTCATTTACAAAGTTACAACCTTGCCTCCCATGTTTAGGAATAGGAAAGCATACCGTGGGACCTCAAATAACACTGTAAATGTATACACCTCTGCGAAAGGAGACAACTGTCATTGCAGGTTTTTCTGTTCTCAACCACAGGAAAAGCCAACATCATAGTCCTTGTCAACTGCTCAACCAACCCACAGTGCATTTTTGATATCCTTTGTCACTCCCCTTCAAGGAGAACAGTGAAGCATTCTTCTTAAATTCAGTTGATCACAGAAATTCATCTTATGGTTGATTCATAATGGGATGCAACCGTGATCTTAATCAACAGGTTGCATTATAGATAGTCTTTCTATAGATAGTCTGAGCATTCTTGGCTCAGACTGGTGTTGAATAAGAATTTGTCTTTGCCTCAAAACCACATTTCACAAACAAGCTTCACGCTGGAATCCAATCTAGATATTCCTAATCCAAAACCCCAACTTCAGTCATAGTTGCTGTACACAGATACTTCTTGGGCATGTGCATGATTGGATGCCAATATAATCACGAATGAGTTAATGCCATTAACTAATTCATGGAAACATGAGATAATGGGTCTTTCACCTAACATCTGCAAAACACTGATCCTCCACCTGTATGCGCCTGCTAAATACTGCTTGCTGACAATAGAAAGTCCAATGAGGAAGTATGGATCTTTTTCAACTCCTTGGGAACCACCACTCAATTAGATAGGGATCAATGAAGAAGTTCATGTTTCCCTTCAGTACGCTAGCATGGTCACTGCCCAAGGCAAAGACTATTTGAAGATCAAGACTTTGGTCCCAACACAAATTTCAGGATGTCCAAATTAATCCCTGCTTCCTGTATATCAGGCACCTCAAAGCATCAAAGATATCACCAATGACATCTCTGCAAAACCCTCGAAAACCAACGATAGGATAATCAAACTGATGACAGTGTCTTTTCTTGACAGCCAGCGGCAGTCCGCTGAAAAATTGCCTAAGTGGGACAGGCCCATTAGTAACCTAGTACTGAGCGCTGCAGAACCACACTGCACAGTGCTTTGTAATCAATAAAACTTCCATTGACATAACTCTGTGCTTTCACCCAGATCAATTTGACACTTTCCCTTTGCAAATCTGGAGACTAACATCCTGAACAAATTAACACAAATTCATGTAGACTGTATCAATGTTTTAATCCATCTTCCAAGCTCCACTAAACAAAATGCAATCAAATTAATATAACATGACCTTTCCTTTCAAATTTACAGTCTTTCCTTGATTAACATCAGTCTCTCTAAATGCTGATTAAGGCTAATAATCAGATTTTGCTAATCATTGGTCCACCACCAGAATCACCAATGACTTGCTTGCAATGATCAATTATATTTCATTCTCGCTTTTTAAAGAAGGCTTTTTAAACAAGCCTTCTTGCAGAGCTCCAACCACAGTAGAGAATTCGAATATCAGAGCCAGAATCATGTCCTTGCTTGCTCCTAAGATCCTGGGATATTTTGTATCCAAGCCTGCAAATTATTTATTTTTTAACATGACACCCGACTTAATCTGGCCAGACTTTGTCTTATTTCCAATATTTCACATTCCTCCTTATCATCCAGAGCAGCCGGAAGTTGTTGTGCATGTTGGCATGAATGATATAGGCCGGAAGAGGAAGGGGGTTCTGCAACAAGATTTTATGGAATTGGGCAGAAAACTGAAAAGCAAGACCTGCAGGGTAGTGATCTCATGATTGCTTCCAGTACCTCGTGCTCGTGAAGGTAAGAATGGGAAGATAGAGGATAGGAATGTATGGCTGAAGAGTTGTTGTACGGGGTGGGATTTGGATTTCTAGATCATTGGGATCTCTTCCGGGGCAGGGGTGACTTGTATAAAAGGGACGGGATGCACCAAATCTGGAGGGGGACCAACATCCTTGCGGGAAGGTTTGTTAATGCTACACGGGAGGGTTTAAACTAGATTGGCAGGGGGGTGGGATCTCGTGCAGGACAGAGGCGCAGGAGAAGCTATAAGTTGGTATGGAAGGTGGTGTGGGAAAGGTCAATGGACAGGATAGGCAAAAGGCTGGACAGCAAGGAAGGAGGGTTGGTTTAAACTGAATGTATTTTAATGTAAGGGGCTTGACGGGTAAGGCAGATGAGCTTAGGGTGTGGATAGGTATGAGTGACTGGAACATTGTTGCCATGACTGAAATCTGGTTAAGGGAGGGGCAAGACTAGCACCTCAATGTTCTGGGGTACAGGAGCTTCAGGAGAGACAGGGGTGAGGAAAATCATAACACAAAGGGTTTAGATTGGGTGCAATTCCTCAAAAGTGTTCAGGAGAGATTTCTTAAACAGTATGTAAAGGCCTCCACACGTGAGAGGGCAATGCTGGAACTAGTATTGGGGAAATTGGGAAGGGCAAGTTAATGAAGTGCGTGTGGAGGAGCCTTTTGGGACAAGTGACCACAGTTTGATTAGGTTTAAGATAGTTATGGATCGGGACAGAGAGGGTCCACATGTTAAAATGTTCAGCTGGGGTAAGGCCAACTTTAAGGGTATGTGAGAAGGTCTCGCTCAAGTTGACTGGAGCAGGTTATTTGAGGGGAAAGGAACATCGGCCAAGTGGGATGTTTTTAAAAATGTACTGAAGAGAGCCCAAGATGTGTACGTCTCCATTAGAGCGAAGGGCAAAGCAGGCTAATGTAAGGAAGCTTGGTTGATGAGAGAAAATTAGACGTTAGTCAAAAACAAGAAAGATGCATGGGACAGGTACAGGCAGCTGGGATCAAGTGCATCCCTGGAGGAGTTTCGTGAACTAAGGAGTAAACTAAAAACGGAGATCAGAAGGGCAAAAAGGGGCCAGGAGATAGCTCTGGCGGGTAGCATTGAAGACAATCCCAAAAGATTTTATAAATACATTGGGGGGGAAGGGTAACTAGAGAGAGAGTGGGACCTCTTGGGATTAAAAGCGGTCACCTCTGTGTGCAGCCACAGGAGATGGGCAAGGTCCTCAATGAGTATTTCTCCTCTGTATTTACCAAGGAGAAAGACAGGAGGATGGAAGAAATTGGAGCAGTCCTTGGAAGTGTCATGAGAGCAGTCAGGGTTACCGTCGAGTAAGTACTGAAGGTACTGTCGTGTTTGAAGACAGACAAATCTCTGGGGCTTGATCAGATATATCCGAGGACATCACGGGAAACTAGAGAGAAAATTGTGGGAACACTGGTTGAAATTTATGAATCGTCCTTAAATACAGGAGAGGTGCCAGAGGATTGGAAGGTGGCAAATGTTGTGCCTCTTTTCAAGAAGGGCTGCAGGGAAAATGCTGAGAACTATAGGCCGGTGAGAACATCTGTAGTTGGTAAGTTACTGGAGAGTATTCTGAGGGGTAGGATATACAGGCATTTGGATGGGCAAGGGCTGATTAGGGACAGTTAGTATGGTTTTGTACGTGGCATCTGATTGATTTTTTTGAAGACCTGAGGAAAAAGGTTGATGAAGGCAGAGATGTAGATGTTGTGTACATGGACTTTAGTAAGGCGTTCGACAAGGTGCTGTATGGTAGGCTGCTCTGGAAGGTTAGATCTCATGGGATTCAAGGAGAGATAGCTGAATGGATAGCTAATTGGCTCCATGGAAGGAAGCAGAGGGTGATGGTGGAAGGTTGCTTCTCAGAATGGAGGCCTGTGACTAGTGGTGTGCTACAGAGTTCGGTGCTGGGCCCTTTACTGTTTGTCATCTACATCAATGATTTGGATGAGAACATATAGGGCAAGATTAGCAAGTTTGCTGATGATACAAAAGTTAGTGGTTTTGCAGATAGTGAAGATGGTTGTGAACAATTGCAGCAGGATCTGGATCGATTGGCCAGGTGGGTGGAGGAATGGTTGATGGCATTTAATAGAGAGAAGTGTGAGTTGTTTTTTTTGGGACATCGAACAAGGGTAGGAACGACACAATAAATGGTAGGCCTCTGGGTAGTATTGTAGAGCAGAGGGATCTAGGAGTACAAGTGCATGGTTCCATGAAGGTCGAGTCGCAGGTAGATAAGGTTGTCAAGGCTTATGGCACTTTGGCCTTCATCAGTCAGAGTATTGAGTATAGAAGTTGGGAGGCATATGTGTTATTTTTATATACACACACACACATATATGTGTATATAAAAATAAAACATATGATTATTATATTGTGTACAGAGTACAATGTTTACATTCTGTTGTGATGTTCCAAGTAAGAATTCCATTGTTCTAGTTGGGACATATGACAATGAATCGCTTTATTATGTATTTGTTAGGTTTTTCTTTTTTTCTCTGAACAGTTTTACTTGATTTTACACACATATCTTTGCCTTCCTATTGCCTTTTTAATTTCACCTTTGCACATTCTATGCTCCAGTCTTTTGGATGTTAAGGAAATCAGAAGGTGTGGGATTAGTACAGAAAAGTGGCTTTTAGGAAGATGTTCTTGCGATCTTATTGAATGGCACAGCGGAATAATGGGCTGATTGGCCTACTCTTGCTATTGTTTCTTTCTTCTCTGTGATGACCTTCCAATATTTGTCATAACTGTTCATTTTTTTTTAACCTATTCAGTCCTGTAAATTACTCTACATCGATGGAGCTCTCAGATAAGGGGGGGGGGGGGGGAAGGTGGTGGTAGGTAATGGGGTCTTGTCTTTACTTCGGAAAATAGTTGGTGATAATCATCAGCAACTCCTCCAATTCCATTGCACTGTCACTCATTTATTTCCAAGTACCTATTTGCAGCCCAACTTTAACAGATCATTTCTCAGTAGTAAAACCTGTCATGCCCAATGTAATATTCAAGCTTTTGTTTACTTTTTGTGTATTTGCATAACAATGCTTCCAGTATGGTCTCCCACTTATCCATGTTCATAGCCTTACTCGAAGATAAATACCACACCACCTCGTTGAACTTGTTGCATAACAGTTAAAAAGGTTCTCTTGAATGCATTGCAAAACTGCTGAAATTTTAACCATACTTGATCTGTTTCACTTCATGACTGAGTGGTTAAAATCCCCTACCATTTATGTGGTGTTATTTATGCACTTCTCAGAATCTAATCTACATATTTGCTCTTCGGTATTTCCCTGACACATTGGGCCCTATTTTATATTCACGTAAATATCTTGTCCTTCTTGTCTGCATTTCATTGGCCCGAAAGTGAAAACGAAAGTTGAACTAATCTCAAGAAGGATCTGGCAAGATTTAACAAAGCCTCAATGGTAAGTCCCAAGCAACAAAGTGAAGAGGTTTCATCCCAAAATACTGAGCTTTGACTGGAGGCAAAGTTGAGGACAGGGCACTCCAAGATTTCTGTTTAAAAGGGCAGCCAGCCTTAAATGACTCTGACATTAAAAATTATATCAAATAACTAAAAGTAGAAAAATAAGGTAAATTTGAACCTTACAAAGGAATCATCCTTATAAAGTCCCTCTTGGTAGGCTGATTCAGAAGAAGTTGTTTGGAATCTACGATGACTTGATTGTTCAGATTCAGAACGGGCTTACTCATAGCATACAGAGGGTTGCGTGGAGGGTGCTGAGGGAACTGTGGCGACAGTCACTGTCGCGACGTGATGCCGGAAATGCACCCACCCCATGACAATGTCCACGACAAGCTACCACCTAATCGACGTCAAGCTACGACAAGCTACGTCAACCAGCGACACAATTCCTCCCGATTCGGAACGTCCACCTACATCCACACCTACGACAACCTTCCACCACACAGGCGACAACCTACGACACCCGAAGTCAACCTACCTCCACCAGCGACAAACTATGACAAGCTACAACCCTGTCGGCGACAAATTAAGACAACTGAATACCTCTCTTGATGCCAGAACTGTCGCTGGCTGACGTAGGTTGTCGCCAATGGAATTCACCGAGGTCATGACCCGGCGACAACCAACGTCACCTGGTGTCATCCTGGCGACAACGTATGACAGCACCTACGACAGGAGAATACGGGCAACGTCAAGCCCACTGTCGCCGAGAGGTTTTGAACATTTCAAAATCCAGCGGCGACAAGAAGTAACGGCACTTGAGGAGACCACTCACGACAATACAGGCGTCACCCCACGACCAAGTGGCGACAGCCTATTTTTCAGCCTTTTATTCTGGCTGGAGGCCTCTGCCAGTGGAGTTCCACAGAGGATCTATGTAGGATGCAACTGCAGATGCTGGTTTAAACCAAAGATAGACACCAAAAGCTAGAATAGCTCAGCGAGACAGGCAGCATGTCTGGAGAATAGGAATGGATGATGTTTCGGGTCGAGACCTTTCACTGTGTCTGAAGAAGGGTCTCGACCTGAAACATCACCCATTTATTGTCTCCAGAGATGCTGTCTGTCCCGCTGAGTTACTCCAGCTTTTTACGTCTATTCACAGGGATCTGTGTTGGGACCTCCCTTGTTTGTGATATATATAAATAGGGCCCAATGAGTCAGGGAAATAGAGAAGAGCAAAAATGTAGATTAGGTTCTGAGAAGTGTAAAAACAACACCACAGAAATGGTGTATGTATACACGCGCACACACACACACACACACATCCTCCATAATGTTTGTGACAAAGAACCATTGAAACCAGGAGGCAGCTCGGATGTCGGCGATACATCACTCCCTGATGAGCTCAATGCATTTTACGCACGCTTTGATAGGGAGAACACCGATGTGCCTTCCCGAGCCCCCATTCGCTGTGATGGTATTTCAGTCTCAGTCACAGAGGCCGATGTCAGGAAATCCTTCAGAGGGGCGAACCCTCGAAAAGCGCCTGGACATGATGGCATACCTGGTCGTGTTCTAAAAACCTGTGCGGACCAACTGGCTGGAGTTTTTACGGACATTTTTAACCTGTCACTTCTGAGGTCTGAGGTTCCCACCTGCTTCAAAAGGGCATCAATAATACTGGTGCCCAAGAAGAGCAAGGTGACGTGCCTCAATGACTATCGACCTGTGGCACTAACGCCTGTGGTGATGAAGTGCTTCGAGAGATTGATCATGGCGCAAATCAACTCCTACCTCGACAAAAAACTGGACCCACTGCAGTTCGCTTACCACCACAACAGATCAACGGTGGACGCAATCTCGCTGGCCCTCCACTCCGCTCTGGACCACTTGGACAACAAAAACTCATATGTCAGGCTGTTATTCATTGACTACAGCTCGGCATTTAACACAATCATCCCCTCCAAGCTGGTTACCAAACTCGCAGAACTGGGTCTCTGTGCATCCCTCTGCAATTGGATCCTCGACTTCCTCATTCACAGACCACAGTCTGTTCGTATTGGTGGAAATGTGTCAGACTCGATAACAATCAGCACGGGAGCACCACAAGGCTGCATGCTCAGCCCCCTGCTGTACTCACTCTATACTCATGACTGCGTAGCCAGTCATAGTGCGAACTCCATCATCAAGTTCGCTGACGACACCACTGTTGTGGGACGTATCACTAATGGGGATGAGTCAGAGTATAGAAGAGAGATCGAGCTACTGTCCATGTGGTGCCAGCACAACAACCTGGCCCTCATCACCAGCAAAACCAAGGAACTGATTGTAGACTTTGGAAGGAGTAGGGTGGGGACCCACAGTCCTGTTTATATCAATGGGTCGATGGTTGAAAGGGTCAAGAGATTCAAATTCCTGGGCGTGCACATCTGTGAAGATCTTTCCTGGTCCAAGAACACAGATGCAATTATTAAGAAAGCTCATCAGCGCCTCTACTTCCTGAGAAGATTAGGACAAGTTGGTCTGGCAAGGAGGACTCTCTCTAACTTCTACAGGTGCACAGTAGAGAGCTTGCTGACCGGTTGCATCGTGGCTTGGTTCAGCAACTTGAATGCCCTGGAGAGGAAAAGACTACAAAAAGTAGTAAACACTGCCCAGTCCATCATCGGCTCTGACCTGCCTTCCATCAAGGGGATCTACCACAGTCGCTGCCTCAAAAAGGCTGGCAGCATCATCAAGGACCCACACCAGATTTGTCAGATTTTAATAAAGGCCATTTTTATACATTTTGGTTTCACCATGTAGAAATCACAGCTGTGTTTATATATAGCTCCCCATTTCAGGGCTCCATAATATTTGGGACACAACAATATCATGAAAATGAAAGTAGTCATGTTTAGTATTTTGTTGTATTTCCTTTGCATGCAATGACTGCTTGAAGCCTGCGATTCATGGACATCATCAGTTGCTGGGTGTTTTCTCTGTTGATGCTCGGCCAGGCCTGTATTGCAGCCATCTTTAGCTTATGCTTGTTTTTGGGGCTAGTACCCTTCAGTTTTCTCTTGAGCATATAAACGGCATGCTCAATTGGGTTCAGATCGGGTGATTGACTTGGCCACTCAAGAATTCACCGTTTTTTAACTCTGAAAAACTCCTTTGTTGCTATAGCAGTATGTTGACTTGTCTTGCTGTAGAATGAACCACTAGCCAATGAGTTTTGAGGCATGTGTTTGAACTTGAGCAGATAGGATGTGTCTATACACTTCAGAATCCATTATGCTACTACCATCAGCAGTTGTATCATCAATGAAGATAAGTGAGCCAGACAGCAGCCATACATGCCCAGGCCATAACACGGCCACCACCGTGTTTCACAGGTGAGGTGGTATACTTTAGATCTTGGGCAGTTCCTTCTCTCCTCCATACTTTGCTCTTGCCATCACTCTGATATATTAATCTTCCTCTCATCTGTCCATAAGACCTTTTTTTCCACAACTGTGGTTGCTCTTTTAAGTATATCTTGGCAAACTACAACCCAGCCATCCTATTTTTACGGCTAACCAGTGATTTGCATCTTGCAGTGTAGCCTCTGTATTTCTGTCCATGAAGTCTTCTGCGGACATTGATCATTGACAAATCCGCACCTGACTCCTGAAGAGTGTTTCTTATCTGTTGGACAGATTTGTCTTTATTATAGAGAGAATTCCTCTGTCATCAGCTGTGGAAATCTTCCTTGGCTTGCCAGTCCCTTTGCAATTAGTTAGCTCACCAGTGCTCTCGTTCTTCTTAATGATGTTTCAAACCGTTGATTTTGGTAAGCCTAAGGTTTGGCTGATGTCTCTAACAGTTTTATACTTGTTTCTCAATCTCATAATGGCTTATTTGACTTTCATTGCACAACTTTGGTCCTCATGTTGAGAAACAGCCATAAATATTTCCAAAGGTGATGGAAAGACTGGGTGCTAAGAGCTCTTACACTTACTTTAAAGAGGCAATTAAACATACCTGAGCAATTACAAACACCTATGAAGCCATGTGTCCAAAACATTATGGTGCCCTGAAATGGGGAGCTATATATAAACACAGCTGTGATTTCTACATGGTGAAACCAAAATATATAAAAATGACCTTTAATAAAATCTGACAATGTGCACTTTAACCACATGTGATTTTTTTTTCTATTACAAATCTCAAATTGTGGAGTACAGAGGTAAATAAATGATGGGTCTTTGTCCCAAACATTATGGAGGGCACTGTACATCTATCTATATCTCTCGCAAACAAGGGAGGTATATATATTACATACATATGATTCGGACGTAAATGTAGATGGTTGGTTAGTAAGTCTACAGACGACAACCAACTTTTGTAGAGTTGTGAACATTGAGGAAGATTGTCTAAGTATACATAGGGATATAGATCAGGTACAGAAATGGCTACAGAGTTTAATCTGAGCAAATGTGAAGTGTTGCACTTTCTGACATCAAACGCAAGGGGAAAATATACAATTAATGCCAAGATCTTATGTAATGGCTTAGATCAGGTACAGAGGATCTTGGGGTTCAAGTCCATAACTCCTTTAAAGTGACAACACAAATAGATAGAGTGGTAGGAAAGGGATATGTTACGTTTGCCTTCATGGGTTGGGGCATTGAGAACAAGAGTTAGGAAATAATGTTCCAGCTTTATAACAACTTTGGTTAGGCCACATTTGTAGTATTATGTGCATTTCTAGCACCACATTGGAGGAAAGATGTGGAGGCTTTGAAAAGGGTACAGAGGAGATTTACCAGAATGCTACCTGGATTAGTTATGAGAGGTTAGACAAATTAGGATTATTTTCTCTGGAGAGTCAGCGGCTGAGAAAAACCTGTTATTAGAAACATATAAAATGGTTATAGAAATATTAAATTATAGAAATTTCTTAAATTATTATGAGGTAGACAGTCAAAACCTCTTTTCCTTGGATGGAAATTACAAAGACCAGACAAAATAGCTTTAAGGTGAGGGGCAAAGTTTGGGGGTGGTGGGGGAGTCAGATACAATAGTGACATTTAAAAGGCTTTTGTACAGGCACATAGAAGAAAGGGAATATAGGGATATAGATCATGTGCACGCAGAGGAGATTGTTTTAACTTGGTATCATATTCAGCATGGACATTGTGGGCCTGTTACTGAGCTGTACTGTTCTATGTTTTAACACTTGCCATCCCATTCTCTAAACTGAGGATTTCCACTGAAATGATGGGATTGCTGATCCTATGGCAGGATCAAAGGATATTCCTATGAATCTCCTTTGGATTAAGGAACATTAAATCCCAGTAAAGTTGTGCTCTACTAAATCTTGATCAAAGAGGTAGATTTTACAAAGCACTTTAAACGGTCAAGAAGTTGAGAGGGAATAGAAGTTTAGGTCTTGACAGCTGAAGGTTTGTATGTCAAAAGGTAAACGATTCAGCTCGAGCATGGATTCAAATTGGATGGACCAAGCCATAGAAGGATTTGAAGACAAGGGAGATAATTTTAACAAATGAACCAATAAAATTTGCAAATAACACTAAAGTGGGAAGTATCGTAGATAGCGAAGATTGTTATCATAAAATACAGCATAATCTTGATTAGTTGGGCAAGTGGGCTGAGAAATGGTTAATAGATTGGGTAAAAGACTCTATGCATTTACCGTTAGTAGGGAAATCAAGAACCAGGGGTCTACCTTTTAAGGTGAGAAGGTTCTAAGGGGCAACTTTTTCCACACAGTGGGTGGTGGGTATGGGACGAGCTTCCAGAGGATAAGGCAGGTACTATAACGACATTTAAAAGACAATTGGTCTGGTTCAGTGATAGAAAAGGTTTGGAGGTTTATGGGCCAAATGCAGGCTGGTGGGATTAGTGTAGATGGAGCGTGGTTAGCGTGGGCCGAAGGGCCAGTTTCTGTGCTGTGTCGCAATGAAATCAATTGCGAATCAGCATCAGGAGAGGGGCGATAAATGTTGAGAGTCAAGTCATGTATGGCAGTGTTTTGGACAAATTTACAGAAGGCAAAACAAGTGGGGCTAGCAAGTAGATATAGTTATGGCCTAAACTAACAAAAGGCAAAAAAAATTTGACAGGACCAAATTTAAACATAAAATATTCCACTGTTTTCATGTGCTCGGCACAGGGTATGGGGAACACAATTAAGTACAGAATGCTACATGATGAAATACAGATTAATAACAGCCCACGCAACAGGCTCACGATGTCAGGTTGTCTCTTGGGAGGGGAAGTACCTAGTAGAGTTCAATTCTCAAGTTTCTCTTCACAAAAAGCAAACAAGTCAACGGAGACTATGTAAATGTACCCTTACATCTGCTTTACAGCAGGGCTGACATTAGTCTTCTTAACTTAGCTAGGCGAGAACATAACAATCAAGACGCAGAGAGAATACAATATTAAATATCTAATTTCCATTTACTGCCACAATAGGTCAATCAGTCTCTTCTGACGGAGGGTTACAATCTTAAATTAATGGGTGCTTTTAAAACTTCAAACGCCTTTTTGTGCATGTAGATGGTACACTATTCACGTATGGGGGCGGGGGTTAAAAGGCAGTGCACATTCAAAACAAATCAGACGTCAACAGCTGTTAACAATAACCAAAATACAGTAGGTGTCCGTTTTCTAATGTGGGACAGAAATTAAAAAACTGTGTTTCCTCTGCAGATAGTCATTTGATGAGATGAGAAGTTGGATACTCACCGGCGAGGGCGAAGAGAACAATGAAGGCTGATAGTCGAGTCGGACAGCACAACGGGCTTCTCTGACCGGCAGAGAATGAGGAACAGCTGGCGGAGCAGCAGACGGCCATGGCTGATACAGGGGAGGGGGGGGGGGGGGGACGGGGACGGTGACGGTCTGAAGCAAAGATACTCTGCTCTATAATCTTTGGTCTGAACTGAGATCAGGGACAGCGGCGGCACAACTTCAAGCCGCCAGGCCAGCGGCAGCTGCCGTGCGGATCGGCATCAGCCCGGGGCCAGAAGCAGCTCTCACACGGAGAGTCCCCACTGCCGCCGCCGCCGGGCCTCCTCTCTCCGGTTCCGACCCGCTGTCAATCGCAGAGAGACAGAGGCAGCGACGCCTCGGCCTCGGCCTCCTCCTCCTCCTCCTCCTCCTCCTCCTCCTCCTCCTCCTCCGGCCCGGCTCCTCGCAATCAGGCCCTTCCTCCTCGGGTTGTTTGCCGGCAAACACTAGCCTGTGGCTTCCTCTGATCGGCCAGATACTGGGCCCGGCCCGGCCTCCTCCTCCTCCTCCTGCACCCCCTCCCTCCTCCCTCCTCCCTCCCTCCCTCCCCCCCCCGCCCGCCCGCCCGCCAGACGCCCTACGTCACTGCACAGACAAGGCGGCGATGTCCCCTCGCTCTGACCCGCCCAGTCAGTCAGTCAGTCAGCAACCCTCACTCCCACTTTACCAATCATTCGTTCACTTTTCCAGTAAACGAGAAACATCATAAAGGAATAACTTTTTATAGTGGTCAGAACTTCTGAGAACTGTTAAAGTTCGGAACTTTTAAAGATAGTTGGCCCTGCCAATGACATTTATGGTTGATGGGGGGAAAAAAAAAAGAGTTATGTACGAGAATTAGTAACAAAATCAATGGCTTCATTGGCAGAGACTCGATGCACTTATTGTTGAAAATAACAGGGAAAATATATTTATTATCAACACCAAAGTAATACCAAAACTTGCATTAAAAATGCAGGGCTGCCAACATTGGGTGAGAGTTGAGAGTGAGAAAATGCGAGGAAGTGCAACGGGGGGGGGGGGGGGGGAGGGTGTGATGGAGGCGGTGTTCCCCCTCCCACGGTGGGGAGCTTTTGCATTGTTTAGCTTGAAATTGTGTAATCTGCTGCATACTGTAGCAAGTCTTTTAACTTACACTTGAATGCAATATTTATGCTTTAAATTAGATTAGGTATTAATAAGGTTAGGCTAAGTTACATTCCTAATTGCATTCCACAGTACAGCCAGGCTCTGATCAACAGGTGCAGCACATTAATGATCTTAGTATATTCATGTATGAAAATCAGATTATAATTCATATATATAAATAGAGAGAGAGAAAGTAGAAACAAGGCAATACGAGTCGGACTTCCATCACTGTTCTGCACAAATAAATAAATGCCACATATGCAATCAAATATACGTTTCTATTAAATTAAGATATATGGTGACCAAGTCCACACTGACCAGCAATCTACCATACGCCAGTTTTATCCTACACTCC
This sequence comes from Raja brachyura, assembly GCA_963514005.1. Next base: position 103,319,276 of record OY740784.1, read on the forward strand.
AGGGACATTTTACAAAAGGCAATTAACCTACAAACCTGCACTTCTTTCGGATGTGGGAGAAACCGGAATATCTGGAGAAAACCCATGTGGTCATAGGGAGAATGTACAAATTCTGTACAGGCAGCACCCGTAGTCAGGATCATAGAATCATAGAAAATAGGTGCAGGAGTAGGCCATTCGGCCCTTCGAGCCTGCACCGCCATTTAATATGATCATGGCTGATCATCCAAATCAGTATCCTGTACCTGCCTTCTCTCCATACCCCCTGATCCCTTTAGCCACAAGGGCCACATCTAACTCCCTCTTAAATATAGCCAATGAACTGGCCTCAACTACCTTCTGTGGCAGAGAATTCCACAGACTCACCACTCTCTGTGTGAAAAATGATCTTCTCATCTCAGTCCTAAAAGACTTCCCGCTTATCCTTAAACTGTGACCCCTTGTTCTGGAGTTCCCCAACATCGGGAACAATCTTCCTGCATCTAGCCTGTCCAACCCCTTAAGAATTTTGTAAGTTTCTATAAGATCTCCTGGTCTCTATAAGATCACTATAAGATCAAATCTGGGTCTGTGGTGCTGTGAGGCAGCAACTCGACCACTACGCCACCATGCCGCCCCATTAAATTATTTTTTTGTGTAATATATTTATTATGGTGTCACGTCAACAAAGATGAACACATGATTCTGATTTCTGCCCTTATTTGGATAATACATATGTCCAATCATTGTGTTTTACATCTATATGGCTGGTTTTCAACCTCTTCAGTCTGAAGGTCTCGACCCGAAGCATCACCCATTCCTTCTCTCCAGAGATGCTGCCTGTCCCGCTGAGTTACTCCAGCTTGTTGTGTCTATCTTCAGTTTAAACCACTATCTGTAATTCCTTCCTTTACTCTATGTTAAGTGAAACAGGTCCTATTTGCATAATATTATTCACCTCAACTAAGTATTTTCTTCACATCCGTTGCTGCAGAGAATACAATCCCAGTTATCGAATCTTTCTTCAAAGTGAAAAAACATTCCAGCCCTGCCAACATCTTCATAAATCGCCCCTCGATCCTTTACAGAGCAATTCCACCCTTTTTACAATGTGTCATAGTCTTACAGCATGGAAACAGGCTCTTCATCCCAACTTGTCCATGCAGATCAAGATGCCCCATCTAAACTAGTCCCATTTATGTGTGTGAGATTGTGTGTCAGTATGTGTGAGCGAGTGTGTCAGTATGTGTGAGAGTGTGTAGGTGTGTATCAGTATGTGTGTGAGGGTGGGTTAGGGTGGGTGAGTGTGTGTGTGAGGGTGTGTGAGTATTTGTGAGTGTGTGTGTGAGGGTGTGTGAGAGTATGAGATTATGTGTGAGAATGTATGTGTGAGGGTGCGTGCCTGTATGCAAGAGTGTGTGCCAGTGTGTGTGTGCTAGTGTCTATGTAAGGGTGTGTGTAAGGATGTGTTAGGTTGTATGTAAGAGTGTGTGTTAGTGAAGCGGCGACAACACACGTAGTGAGCGAACATTCGGAGACTTGGCGATGTCCAGGGAGCATCCCCCCCGCCCAGCTCCTCTTTGTCCAGCTGGGGTCCGGGAAAGGTGAGGGACAGTGACCTGGGGGTCGGGCATCAGAGTGGAGCCTTAGCCCGAGATTCATCCCCGCGGCTCCGGAGGCGACCCCGACGCCCCCACTCACCCGGTCTGTTCTTGGGGCCGGGCCGGGATTAAAACTCCATGGGGTGTGGACAGAGCAACCGACACACACAGAGCCGCCGGAGGTGAGGGTGGCAGGTGCCTCGGGGGTCGGTGCTGAGACCACCGCCGTGTCTCACCTATCACACCATTTGCATGGGAATATGTAGTTTTGTTTAGACTCTAAACTACTTTTTTTCTCCCCAAATCATCCCGCAGGCCGGATTGAACCCCGGTAGTTTGACACCTCTGCTTTAAATCAATGCCCTCTAGTTCTTGAATCATATATCCATGGAAAAAGACTCTACATTCACCTTATATATTCCCCTCATGGTTTTTACTCACCTCTAAAACAATTTTTGCATTATTTTGAATTTCCAGCACCTGCAGATTTTTGTTCCATGAATGTCAAATGGAATCATTAGTACTGCAGTTACATTGCCATTTTAAATAGTATGGGATGGGCGTAAGACCATCAAATTGCTCTTTCTTATGGGAAACCCGCCGACAGAAAGTTATTTTCATTGGTGAGTGTGGAGGAGATCTGGAAGCCTTGGGCGAATTGAATTGTTCGTAATTTTATCTATTTATTTATTTATTTATTTTAAACAAATGTATTTTTTTGAGCATAAGAAATGCAATGATCAGCGTGAGAGTGTGAGAATTTTGTTAAATGCGTGAGTCTCACGCTCAATGCGTGAGAGTTTGCAGCCCTGAAATTGGTTTCTAATTGGTATTCTTTAGTGAGATATAAAAACAATCTATTTAGTACAATGATGCATGTTCACTATTAAAAGAGGGAATGGACTAATTCAAAGTCAGCATGGATTTTGAAAAGGAAATTATTCCTTGATTCCACATTGATTTTTCGAGGAAGTAATCAAGAGAGCAGACTGTACATGCAGTAAGTTTAATTCATCCAGCTTTTCAAAAGTTGCTTTGATAAGTTTGCCCGATAACTCTAATCATTAAAGGCAGAAACTGCAAAATCAGGTGTTGAGTGGCAGGGTGTATTTATTGCACACTGGTTTTGGGACAGATGCAGAGAGTGAAAAGGTGGCTGTTTATAGTGGAAGAAGCTGAAATCTGGATTTTCATTTTATTTAAAATCTGTATTCAATAATGCAATTTCTACGTTTTTGGATGATATCCAATGTGGGAGAAATAGTAAAAACTGATGTGGTCAGATGCAATGGCACAGCAATGACTAGCTGTCCATTCTTTACTTCTGTGTTTTGATGCACAGGCATAATATTCATGGAAGAACAACCCAGCAAGGAGATAGCCATAAAAGAACACAAATTGCTGGAGTTACTCAGTAGGTCAGGCAGCATCTCTGGCGAACACGGATAACTGATGTTTCAGGTCGAGACCGTCTTCAGACAGCCAACAGTTCTTTATGGAGTTAACAGCCTGAGTGAGCATGATCAGCCCAGCAACTTTGCTATTGCTGTGCCATTTATCTTTGCCAATTTTGTGCAAGAAAAAATAAAAGTGATGTAGAATGGTCCTATTCCAATGTGCAATCTCACTAAAGAACAGAAATGGCAGGTAGCCATACCAACATACCCACATTTTTTCAGTGTGATTCTTAATTCCTTGGAAGAAGAAACATTCACTTATAATGCACCTTCTATAATTGACAGCTAGTAACATCAGGATGAAAAGATAAAGCAGTTGGAACTTCTCCCGTATGTCAAAATCCAGACTTGACTGGGAGCAAAAAGATCAGGAATTTATCTCTAATGCGAGTTGTGACACGCAAGATCATTACATATTAGTTGTCAAAATGTAAGATTGCAGACAATAATTCGGAATAGCCTAGAAATGAAAGGTTTCAATAAAAGATCATTGATCTTAAGCTTTAACCTGTTTCTCTTTCCATTTTTCCAGTTTTTATTGTTATTCTTGCAATGATGGTGAATGCTTTTCCAATGCTACTGTATAGCACTCATTAAACCAAAATAAGCTGGTCAATGCCCAAGTTTAAAAAATACATAAGAAGGGTTTCATAGAAGCGCAACGCGATAGTCTACTACAGTAGATTATGTGATGGTGGTGCATGTATGTAGTCTGCTATGTGCATTGGGTATGATGTTGGGTTCGGCAGTAACCACACTGACACTCGCAGTGGGGTGAACTCATGTGAGGTATTTTATATACAGTGGTAAGCAAGTCCAGGATCAAATGGGGTCCTGTCCATCACTGTCCGAGCACTTGTAACAACTACAGGAGCATATCACTTCTAAGTATTTCAGGAATGTCCTTTGCCAGAGTGATCCTGCAATGACCACAGACTCGCTGACCAGCTATACCCTGAGGCAGAATACGAACATTGCTTTTGTTGATCTTATGAATTATTTCGATTCTGTCAGCAGACGTGGCCTCTACCAGGTACTGTAAAGGATTGGATGACCATCATGCCTTCTAAACCTCATTCAGTCCTTCAATGAGATTATGCATGGTACAGTGCAATTTGATGGTGCTACATCAGTTTCCCCATGAGAAGGGTGCAGCAAGCCTGTGTTCTCGCTCCCATTCTGTTTGGCATCTTCCTCTCTGCCTTTCTGTCCTTTGCCTTCCCAACAGATACAGAAGGAGTGTATCTTGACTGCAGAAGTGACAGGAAGCTCTTCAATCTAGCAAGGTTGAAAGTCAAGATAAAGGTACGAACTGTGGTTATAAGGGACCTCCTGTATGCTGATGATGCTACACTCATCACCCCAATGGAAGAAGGACTCCAGGGGCTGATGGACAGACTATCTCATGCTTGCAACAAATACTGACTAACAATCAGTTTTAAGAAGACAGTTATCTTGGGCTAGATTACTCCATTCCCACCTGAAATTACCCTAAATAGCACTCTGCTGGAAACTGTCAACAAATGTACCTACCTAGTATCTATGTTGGCTCTTTCTGGATGTAGAGGAAAGACAGCAAACACCTTCTGGAGACTTAACCAAGCAGGCAAGGAAGAACAGGAACATCGCAATCAAGAACAAGATCTGTCTACATAGCGTGCATCCTGAGCATGTTACTGTACAGCAGTGAAGCTTTGACGAGTTGCCTACATCAAGAACGGAAACTGAGTCATTTCAATTTCCTCTGTCTTCCTCATATCCTGGGAGTTTTTTGGCAGAACAAAACCACCAATTAATCTGTCCTCTCCCTGACAAACATTCCTAGCAGCTATGCGATCCTCAAGCAGAAGCATCTCCATTGGTTTTGACATGTACACAGGTAAGAAAATAGAAGCACCCCCGAAGATTTTTATTATGACACCATTTTTATTATTTTATTATTGAGAACTACATTTACAGACCTGCTATGCTGTTGCAAGACAGAATTTCATTGTTCTGTGTCGGGGTATTCAGTATATAACAATTAAGCATTCTTACCTCTTGACATGATTAAATTATAACAGTTTTGTGTAACTATTTAAGTTGCATCTTTTGATTCAGTAACAATTATTTATTCTTATGAACTTGAAATGCCTTGCACCCTGCTCACCGGAAGGAGCATCAAATGAATGAATAATTCATGTTGCATAGGGTATGAGATTTCTTTAATATTGTACAAAATATTAAAAAATAATTTGTATATTTTAGAATTCAGCTATGACGTGCAGCTTTTTCAGCATGTCACCTACAGTAGACAAACCCTGGGCCCAACTCACTGAGAGCCAAGAACATGGGAGATATTATCAGAGACAGCAACCTGGTCAATGCCCACTGGAAGGAACACTTCAAAGACCTTCTCAGTGATGACTGTGTTCTTGATACAAGCACCTGAACTCATGAGGTTTACAGGATGGCGGGATTGTCATATGCTGAGAGAATGCAGCAGCTGGGCTTGTATACTCTGGAATTTAGAAGGATAAGATGGAATTCACCAAAGTCAGCACCCGGCGACAACCAACGTCACCTGGCAACAACCTGCATCATCGTGGCGACAACCTGTGACAGCACCTATGACAGGAAAAGACATGCATCGTCAAGCCCACAGTCGCTGAAAGGTTTTGAACATTTCAAAATCCAGCGGCGACCAGAAAAACGTTATGACCCTTTAGGTGACTTGAGGAGACTACTCACGACCATACATGCATCAACCCACGACCATGTGGCGACAGCCTAGTCACCTGTAGTTGCCGAAAAAATCGCCATAGTGGGACAGGGGCTTTAAAATGTAAAGATAAAAGCATTGGAGTAACTCAGCGGTTCAGTCAGATTCCTTGGAGAACATGAATCAGTGACGTTTTGGGTTGGTAGTGACTTCAGACTGATAGTGAGAGGGAGGGGGAGGAAGCTGGGAGAGAGGAAGGGTAGGGCAAAGTATGTCAGGTAATCAGTGAACACTGGCAAAGGTGGTTTTGATGGGCAGATGGGTGGTCAAATGCCAAATATGTAAAACAGAAGATTTGAGATAAAAAGATTGAAGAGTTACAAATGGTGAAGTCAAAAGTAGGAATGGAGGTGGAAGGGGAAAAATAGCTGTGAGTCCAGGTGGGGCACAGGGAAGGGGGGGTGAGAAAAGAAGGGTGGGGTGAGTGAAGAGGGGAGCAGGTGGTGGAGAAAGGGGAAGAGTTAGGAGGTTGTGTTAGTGGCTGCCTAAAATGTTCACTTGTTACCTGAGATTACGAGGGCAGCACAGTGATGCAGCTGGTACAGTCACGGCCTCAAAATTTCAGCGACCTGAATTCAATCCTAATCACATTTCCCTATAATTGTGTGAGTTTCTTATAAGTGCTTCAGTTTTCTCATACATCCAAAAGACATGCAGGCTGGTAGGTTAATTGGCTACTGTAAATTGTCCGTTGTTCAAAGGGGAGTGTTAAAGTCTGGGGGGACTTGAGAATGTGGGGAGAGTTTGAAAAATAGGATTAATGTATAGTTGTTGTGAATGGGTGGTTGATGATCTGTGTCGACTCTGTGAGCTAAAGAGCCTGGTTCTGTGCTGTGACTGACTCTACTAGCTTCTAGACTAAATGCTCTGGGGATGTCATATATCGTTAAAATGATATAGAGATGGAGTTAGTGCATGTTTGGTTGAATTTACCAATCTGTACATATCAAATATCTGTAAATAGTTGATAGTTTGTGTTAATATTACATTTTCAAGGGGAAGCAGTGTAGTATACTGTAAATGTTCCTTTAACATTTGAGTGCACTATGTGGCATGACTTTTAACGCAATGAATGTTGCAACAGCCACTGCTGTTAGTTGTGAGGTGACTTCCTTCTGTAAAGGAATGTTTGTTTGTAGCTCTATTGCTGTCACATGACCTAATAAGGTGACTGTACCAAAGATCATTTTGACATTACAGTTTCTAAGTTCTGTAATTCTCACACTAACTTTTTTTCCATCTGTGTGAATAAGGACATTAAAGGTGTATGTAACAGGAGTAATGCCGCACTATGTAAAATTCAGACTGGACAAATCAAGTTAGTTAGTTAGTACTAGCAATTCAGCAGATTAATTCAACAATCTTTTGAGCCAAGGTCATTTCTAATTATTTTGTTAATGTCATCCTTTATTAAAAGAGCAACCACATCTCATTCTCTTTTTTGCCTCTCCTTTTTATATTTTGAATGCCTTGGAATATGTACCTCCCCACAATGGCGATCCTGCTGCGATGTTTCTATAATAATAACGAGGCCATACCCATTTACATTAATTTGTGCTATTAATTCATCCACCTCTTTGCAGATGTAGCGTGCATTTAGATGAAATGGCTTTATATTTGAACTGTTTGGTGCTTAGCTATGTTTCTGCTGGCTAGTTATTTTACTTACTGCAATTCTAAGTTCTAAAAGGCCTGTCCCACGATTTTTTCGGCGACTGCCGGCGTCATTGACTGATGTATCAGGGTCGCCGAAAGATTTTGAACATTTCAAAATCCAGCGGCGACAAAAAAAATGTTGCGACACTTGAGGAAACAAAGTCAATATGTCATCACGCCGCTTCACCGCCGCATCACGCCGCGATTTTTACGGTGACCTGATACATCAGTCAATTATGCCGACTGTCACCGAAAAAAATCACCAGGTGCGACCTGCCTACTCCTAGGTCTAATCTCCCTGCTGAGCTGTTAAATACTCTGTTAAAGTTTTTGTAAAATGTCCTACAAAATTATTAGCCCCACGCCTGTTGAGGTGTGATCAACCTGATTCATAGAGGTCATGTCTCCTCTAGAAACTGTAACTGAGTGTTAGAAATCTAAAGCCTTCCCTCTAGTACCACCGGCCCAGCCATTCACACATTGAGTCTATCCTCCCATTTCTTCACATAAACATGTGGCAAATAATAATCAGGAGATTACCTCTTTTTGAGGTCAGGCATTTTATCCTGCCTCTACCTCCTTAAAATCTACTTGCAGTACCTGTTCAGTGACATCTTTCACCTTGTACCAAGGAGGCAAGATGCCATCCTGAAGTCATATGCATGGCTGCAGAAAAACTTGTCTGTTTTCCTGTCTATTGAATCCCCTATCATTGATGCCCTGTTCCCTCCCTGGTACAAGGCAGAATGAAGACAATGTGCTAAAACAAGCAGATCACAATATGGTTAAAAAAAAATAATGGAAAAACACATGTGCTAGTGTGGGTGACATTAAGATTAAATATTCCCAAAAAGAAAATGTTGAAGAAGGAACTGCAGATGCTGGAAAATCGAAGGATAGATAAAAATGCTGGAGAAATATGAAGCGATGGAAATAGGCAACGTTTTGGGTCGAGACCCTTCTTCAGACTGATGTGAGGGTGGGGGCGGGAAAAAGGAAATGATCGATTACAATTTAGTCATTGTATTTTAATGTTAATACCTCCTATTGTATTGGTGGGAGTTGGAATCTGAGGGGAGTTGATGAGATGAGAATAAAATTGGAGACAAATAGATTGATCAGTGCAGATCTGGTTTCCATTCTGTATTACTCTATGACTCTAGTTTGCACACGGACAGATCTTGTCAATCAAAAGGCAGCAAAGCTAAAGAGGCTAGCGCCAAAGAAGGAAGACATGTGAGATATGTGACGCAATCCTGTTTTTTTTTAATTCATTTTAATTCATAAATGAATAATGTTCACACTGCGGTCTCCTTTACTTTGGAGAAATCAAACTCATATTTGGTGATTGGTTTGTTAAACATCTTCATCTAGTTTGCTGGGTCAGCCTTGAGCTTTCCATTGCCTGTCATTTTAATTCTCCATCCCATTCCCAATCTGACCTATGATCTGTAGACTCCAATACTGTTACTGTGAGACCCAATGCAAGCTTGACAAACAGCACATCATGTACCTTCTGGCATGTTGCAGTCATCCGAACTAAATATTTAATTCTATATCTTATTGTAACTTGATTTCTATCTGTATTAGTCATCTATGATATTGGCTCAGTATCTTTATTTTTTTTATTTTTCACGTCGATATCTTTTCCTCTGGGAATGTAGGACATGCCCAGCCTAACCTGCAAGGCATGTCTTCCTATATATTTATATCCCTGTGGTCGCTCTGTTTTACTCCATCAGAGACAATTCCCTCTTTGACCTGAAACATCGATCTGTTTCTCATCCCACCGATGCAGCTTGACCTGCGGAGCATTTCCAGCACTTTTTCTTTTTATTTATATGTAATTCCATGCGTGCATATTCCAATCTACATTTATGTGCCTAATGATATCACAATCTAATCATAAATATAAAAGTGTTGATTTGGGCAAAATATAATAAAAAAATAAGTGCATGTTGTATTTGTTTGGTTCAGGTATTTTTGGTACCTGTACTGCTCTTTTTTCTTACTGACAACTCCAATGTCCCTCAATTCCTTTAAGCCTGATATCTCCAGAAATTCTCCCTTGTTTTCTCCCTACGCATATCACACCTACTCTACAATATGGTAGCTCTCAGAGCTATATTTCTACATTGCAACCCACAACATCACAACAGCACAAAGCTTTTAATGTAGTGAAACATCACAGGCACACCATCAGAAGAAATACTTCCACACCACAGATCCACCTCACAACAGCAAATAATTAGTAATTTAGTATGCGCATTGTCAAAAAATAATCCATTAGGCTATCTCATTAACTTTAAGAATGTAACTCTCCTGATACAATGACCTTGTAAACCTCCATTAATGCATAAATTCAAGAAAATGTTTCAAAAGTGGAATCACAGCACAGCAGTGGACTTAACATTTATTGTATTTAAGGTGTTGAACATCACTATACTAATTAACACACACAACTGATAATTAAGTAACGTTTTAGTGCCAACACATGTTTATGCAAGTGGCATTTGAAATAGCATGCAATATTTCCCTCTAAAGAAACCATTTATCATCAATTGGCTGCATGAGTTGTTAGTGTGTTTACAGGGTTGCTGCAGTGCTAAATGTTACGCTACTGAGAAGTAAACACGCCTACAGGAGACTACTCCAAGTTAACTTTTTATCAGAATCACTGGGTAAACCCAGCATGTCCGATCAATTAACTTAACATGGCAATGTCAACCTCCAGTTCCCATGGATAAAGTGAACGGTTTAGTTTAAAATCATATTTAGCCAAATCTTCCTATCTGTAGCTGGCAGTTCCTAAGAAGACCCTGGAAATCAGCCAATTGCAGTGAACAACAGATGGTAATGTATCTGCCATTTTCCTCCACTGCTTGACCCCACAATGCAGAGTTGGCTTCAGCTCAGGAATCACCATTCACATTCCAGACTATGTTATCCTTGCAGAGGACTGCAAATCCTCTCAATTCATGAAAAGAGGGATGATTAATTCATTTTCAAATGATTTTATTTTGTATTTCCATGATTTCTAAACAATTCTGTGAGTTTTAATAAACTTTTTTTGAAATATGTACCTTAATTATTTACATCAAATTACGTGTTGGAATGTCAAAAACGGGTCTCAACACGAAACGTCACCCATTCCTTCTCCCCAGAGATGCTGCCTGTCACATTTGTCAAAGTTCGTCTCTAAAAAGCAGACAGCAGCAAACTTGTTAAAGGTAAACCAGGGCAATCTTTAATGGATTCGTCAGACAGGAGTGGCGAGATCTACAAAGAGCACACACGTTGCTCAGTGCTTCTCGGGCTCCACTCGCAGAACAAAGGAAAGTTAGTGCAATTATAAATTTTTCATATCAGTAAAAGACTCCTACCAAGTCTGAATATGGCATGATTGAAAGATTCTATAGTCTTTCAGAATATAGGAAAAGCTGGGTCCAAATCAAGCTCACCCAATAACAAGTTATTGCTTATTTCTGGAGCATCAGCTATTTTTTCAATCTTGGCTTCTTTATGGCCTTAAAAGAAGCACATGTTATTACACAGGTTTCCATCTTAACGCCTTTATTAAAAATACAACCTGTCCTCCATATTGTGTTCCATATAATTTGCAAAGTCATTCAGACTTGGCACCGAGCCATTCTTTTGTTCTACCAGACCATGCTTTGTAGAAGAATGACTAGATTTTGTAAACGATATTAGATTTGGCTATTAGCACTTTCACACTGAGATACTCCAGCATTTTGTGTCCATCTTTGATTTACACCTGCTTCTGCAGTTCCTTCCGAAACATTTAAAATGTGTTAGATTCCCAATAGATTTATTAGCTTTTACTTCTGAAGTAAACTTGGTGCAAGGTTTCAAGATTTTTTGTGCAGGCCAAGAGGATACTGAGGGAAGATAGACAAAAAATGCGGGAGTAACTCAGCAGGTCAGGCAGCATGTGTAGGAGGATGCTGGTTTAATCTGAAGATAGACACAAAAAAACTGGATTAACTCAACGGGTCACACAGCATCTCTGGAGAAAAGGAACAGGTGACGTTTCGGATCGGAACTCGTCTTCAGACTTCTGATACTTAAGGAATCAGGCATGAACGTAACCACAAGGATCTACCATGACATTATTGAACAGGGGAATAGGCCTGATGCTGTCTTCGTGTAACCACGAGCACTAGGACCTTGTGATTCTGACATTGAATATTCTACTGTATTTGAAATAGCATCACCTCGTGTGCGAATGGTTACTTAATGGTTACAATATAAAATAATTTGCACATATTGTATTCCTGATGAATTGGGATCTTAGTATTTTCTTCATGTGTTCAAAAGACTTAAATAGTGCTGCAAAGGTGAATTACCGCCTAATGTCAAATTACTGCCTAATGGGTGACAGAACAATTCATCTTAACCAGCTCAGTGAAATATGACAATGTAGTCAATTTATTTAAGCAGTGAATTATTGACTAGATAAAGTGCAAATTTAGTGATGTACTCTGGTCACAATAAAAGTGTCATAGTCACACAGCACAGAAACAAACCTTTAAGCCCAGCTTGTCAATGCTGACCAAGATGTCTGCATTTGGCCCATATCTCTCCAAACCTTTCCTATCTATGTATCTGTCCAAGAGTCTCTTAAGAAGTGTCTCGACCAAAAACATCACCCATTCCTTCTTTCAGGAAATGCTACCTGTCCCGCTGAGTTACTCCTGCTTTTTGTGTCTTTCTTCAAGTGTCTCTTACAAGCTATTATTATACCTTCCTCAACTAAATCCTTTGGCAGCTCATTTCCATATACCTACCATCCTCGGAGTGAAAAGGTTGTCCCTTCATGCATATATCTTCAGTAAGTTAGATTATTGTAATAGTATCTTTGCAGGTCTCTGTAAAAAATCAATTAAACATCTGCAGCTTATCCAGAATGCCGCTGCCAGAGTCTTAACCAACACCAAGAAAATGGACCACATTACACCTGTCCTTAAATCTCTGCACTGGCTCCCTGTGTGTAAAAGGATAGATTTTAAAATTTTGCTACTGGCATGCAAGGCTCTGAATGGTCTGGGTCCAAAATACATCTCTGACCTTCTTGTTGTTTATGAGGCACCTAGACTCCTCAGGTCTTCGGGGACAGGTCTACTCCATGTTCCCAGGGTGAGAACAAAAAGGGCTGAAGCAGCATTCAGTTTCTATGCTCCACACCTGTGGAACAGGCTCCCTGAACACCTGAGGTGTGCGCAGTCCGTAACCACATTTAAGTCAGGGCTAAAGACATTATTGTTTGATGTAGCCTTCTCATGACCCTACATGCGGGTAATTTTAATCCACTTGTTTTAACCTTTTTATGTGCTCTTAAAATCGCCTTAATATTTTTTTTTTTTTTTGCTTTACTATTCATACAATTGGCTTATTGGCTATTTTGTTGTCCTGTGTTGTATTGTGGTTCTGCAATGTTTTTAAACTATTTTATTCTCTTGTTTCTTTTGTAAAGCACTATGAATTGCAACTTGTATGAATGGTGCTATATAAATAAACTTGCCTTGCCTTGCCTTGCCTCAGGTTCCAAATAAATCTTTCCCCTCCCACCTTGAACAAATGTCCTCTGGTATTTGATTCCACTACTACCCTGGTAAAGGACTGTGCATTCACCCTAGCAAATCTAGGTGATTTTATACACCTCCATAAGATCACCCTTAGCTGCCCGTGCTCCAAAGAGTAAAGTTTGAGCTTGTCCAACCTCTTCCTGTAGCTCAGGCCCTTGAGTCCTCGTAAATCTTCTCTGTACTCATTCCTGCTTAATGACAGTAAGCCAAAAGGAAGCTGTAATGTGATGTGGTTTGTAAAATATCATATCCTGGATTTCAATTTTGGAATAGAGAGTACAGCCAGTCCTTAGACACCTAATATGTTTGTAGCAAAGGATAATTGATATAATTATTGTAGTTATTAGCAGTAAAGGCTGGAAGGAATGATAGGTTTGTGATTGCATTTAAAAATCTGGGATCGATAGAGTAAAAACGAGACATAAATGAAGCCAAAGCATAAATTAGTCATCAGTCCACTATGAAAGAAACAAGACACTTTCTGATATTTGCAAAGAGCTAAGTGGAATGGAGAAACCTGTGGAAAGACAGAATAGAACAAGAGAGAAAAACCTCTCCAAGTTTGCGGATGACACGAAGCTGGGGGGCAGTGTTAGCTGTGAGGAGGATGCTAGGAGGCTGCAAAGTGACTTGGATAGGTTGGGTGAGTGGGCAAATGCATGACAGATGCAATATAATGTGGATAAATGTGAGGTTATGCACTTTGGCGGCAAAAACAGGAGGGTAGACTATTATCTGAATGATGGCCGTTTAGGAAAAGGGGAGACGCAACGAGACCTGGGTGTCATGGTACACCAGTCATTGAAAGTAGGCATGCAGGTGCAGCAGGCTGTGAAGAAAGCGAATAGTATGTTGGCATTCATAGCAAAAGGATTTGAGTACAAGAGCAGTGAGGTTCTACTGCAGTTGTACAGGGTCTTGGTGAGGCCACACCTGGAGTATTGCATACAGTTTTGGTCTCCTAATCTGAGGAAATACATTCTTGCCATAGAGGGAGTACAGAGAAGGTTCACCAGACTGATTCCTGGGATGGCAGGACTTCCATATGAAGAAAGACTGGATAGACTCGGCTTGTACTCGCTATAATTTAGGAGGTTGAGGGGGGATCTTATAGAGACTTACAAAATTCTTAAGTGGTTGGACAGGCTAGATGCAGGAAGATTGTTCCCGATGTTGGGGAGCTCCAGAACAAGGGGTCACAGTTTAAGGATAAGGGGGAAGTCTTTTAGGACCGAGATGAGAAGATCATTTTTCACACAGAGAGTGGTGAGTCTGTGGAATTCTCTGCCACAGAGGGTAGTTGAGGCCAGTTCATTGGCTATATTTAAGAGGGAGTTAGATGTGGCCCTTGTGGCTAAAGGGATCAGGGGGTATGGAGAGAAGGCAGGTACAAGATACTGAGTTGAATGATCATATTGAATGGCAGTGCAGGCTCGAAGGGCTGAATGGCCTACTCCTGTACCTATTTTCTATGATTCTATGATTCTATAAAAAATATCCAGTTCTCAAATCAAACAATGAAAACTGAAAATAAGAGTTCAAGAGTTCAAGAGACATTTATTATCACAGGCACCAATTGGTACAGTGAGATTTGAATTACGAATAAAAAAAACACAATACATGATAGAATTTAACATGAACATCCCCACACAACAGAATCATCATTTCCCACTGTGAGGGAAGCCAATAAAGTTCAGTCATCGTCCTTTTTGTTCAGGGCCTTTGGGCCCTCCGCAGTCGTCGTTACAGGCGGCATGATGTTTCAGGCACTCTCGCCGGGATGATCGGAGCTTCAGCGTTGGAACGGAGAACACTCTCAGCGGCTTGGAGTTTCCGAATCGGCCACTTCCTACCAGAGACCGCGGCTCCCGAAGTCCACAGGCCGAGCTGGACGGAGCTCCAACACTGGCGATCCTTGGCAAAGATCCCAGGCTCCGTGATGTTAAAGTCAGCGCTGCCCGCAGCTGGAAGCTCCGCAAACCACAGCTACACGATGTTCAAGTCAGCTGGCCCAACACTCCGGAGCCTCAACACGGCGATCCCCGGTAAGGCATCGCCCGCTCCGCGATGGAATCCAGTGCTGCGTTGCCGTTGAAACTCTGGTGGGTCTCCGGCAGGAAAGGCCGCGCCAATCCAGTTGGTAGGCTGCAAGGGGGGGGGGGGGGGGGGGCGAAGATGCGACTCCGACAATAGACGCATCCCGACCAGGAAGTGACTGGGAAACAGTTTACCCCTTTCCCTCCCACCTCCCCTATATAAAAAAGACTAAGAAACCACCAGGAACATAGTTTTAAACAGACTAAAAATGACAAAATGGCTGAAAGAATGAACAGACTGCTGGCGAGGCTGCCCCGCGCAGCGCCACCCGATGATGCCTGATGCTAAATGTGTAAATAAAGCCTTTTCACATTGTACCGATGGTAAGGATGCTTAAGGGTGCTCACACCCTTTAGTATCATCAGAGCTGCCAGATCATTCTGCAGTGTTTTGCATTGTGTTTGGTAGAGGCCCAGATTCACTCTTCCCTGGCGTTAGCAGACTCACATGACATACATTTATTTTGTTCTGTTGCTGTCTACGGTTTGAACCTACAGCTTTCAGTGCAGTTGTTGAAGCCAATGTTCCCAACTGAATTAAAGTCCATTTGCAATAGATTGCGATAAAATGCATCTTTCTCTGCAGACACTTATATGCAGTGGGAAGGTGTGGAGCGGAGGAAGATCAGCTGGAAAGAACTATGGGACATGGAATCAAGCACGATCAGCTTCATCATCAGAGCGACATATGACTTGCTTCCATCACCAAAGAACCTCCATCAGTGGTACGGCGAGGATCCAACCTGTGCCCTCTGCCCAACTCCAGCGACCCTCAAACACATCATGGTAGGCTGCAAGACCAGCCTCACGCAAGGAAGATACACGTGGCGGCATAATCAGGTACTAAAAAGCCTGGCATCAGCCCTTGAGAACAGGCGGTGTGCGTCCAACTCCTTGCCTCCGAGAGCAAGCAACCACCCTTTAAGGGCAACAACCTTTGTCCGAGAAGGACAGAAAATGCCTAAACATCCTTCCACCAGATCAGAAGAAGGAAACCTATGCAGGGCCCGTGACTGGAGGATGTTGGCAGACATCGGCCGACAACTAATCTTTCCACCTGAAATTGCTTTAACCAACCTCAGGCCAGACTTGGTGTTCTGGTCCCCTTCACAGAAGACTGCTTACATCATAGAGCTCACAGTTCCATGGGAGAACTCTGTTGAGGAGGCCTATGAGCGTAAGAAGCTGCGCTACGCAGAGCTTGCAGCAGAGGCAACGCAGCGTGGCTGGAACACCAAAGTCTATCCAGTTGAAGTGGGATGCAGAGGATTTGTTGCATCATCTACCATCAGACTGCTAAAGGAGCTTGGAATCCACGGTCAGGCTCTGCGGAAGACCATAAGATCACTCTCAGACGCGGCTGAAAGAAGCAGCCGTTGGATTTGGCTCAAGCGGAAAGACCCATGCTGGGCCCCAAGTACGTCATGGTGAATCTTTGGGACAGTTTGACATGGGACACGCGCTGAGGGCTGATCATCTTGCAGCGGGCCGCCCTTGTGGAGGGTGTATAGTGTTAAAAGGCCGAAACACCCAATGATGCAAGGGTACACTACTGATGATGTGTCCTGTGCCCAACTGTCCTGAAGGTTACCCAGGCCAAGATATACGTATACGTATCCCCCCCCCCTTCCCCCCCGATGTTGAGCGTCTACCACTCTCAACAATCACCGAATGTCGTGAAATGCTCCCCACCTACTGGCACAAGGGACTTCTTAACACCTTGTCCTGATTCTGATTTATAAAATAACTGTTTCTGCTAGCAAGTAATGCGATGCAAAGCACTTATTTCCAGCAAACAGTTCAATACAGTTATTTTTTATCCATATTATTATAAGTCTTCTGTACCAGACATGTTAATGAACACTAAACCATTCTCAGGAAAAAGATCAAGATAATAAAGACAAGGGTGGCACAGTGGGGTAGTGATGGAGTTGCTGCTTTATAGAGCCAGAGACCCAGGTTCAATCCTAACTACGGGTGTTGACTGTATGGAGTTTATACGTTCTCCCAATATCTGTGTGGGTTTTCTCTGGGAGCTCTGGTTTCCGCCCACAATCCAAATATGTATAGGTGTATAGGCTAATTAGCTTTGGTATAAAAAAAAGGAAATTGTCCCTAGTGTGTAGGATAGTGCTAGTGTATGGGGATCGCTGATCGGTTGAATGAATGAATGGTTGGCCTTAGGGCCTGTTTCCGCACTGTATTTTAAAACTATCTTGAAATTAAACTAATCATTAAATATCCTGCTCCACTACCCAAAGTGATGCTGATTTCTCCCAATTTCCTGGTCAACATTCATCTCTCAAACAACACCATCAAATCATTGTTGAGAGATCATGCTGTGTTGAAATAATTAATTACATTTACAAATTGTTTAATTAGCCATGAATATTTTGAAACACCTTGGGTTTGTGAAATGATACATGACTATGAATTTCTTTGTATTAAGATATTTCAACTATATGAATGCATCCAGAGATTCATAGGTTGTCCATGATACTTTA
Source organism: Raja brachyura (assembly GCA_963514005.1). The sequence continues at coordinate 103,336,936 of OY740784.1, forward strand.
ATGTTTTGTTTCATTAATCTTCAGCTGTGCCATTCATAATGATACGAACATTCCTCATAAGACAAACTGCAGGTTTTAAGTATTAATTTAGTAAAACCTTTCTGAATGGCTTAAAATGCACCAACATTCTTCCATAAATAAGACCAATAATATACCCACAGCAATATGCCATATAACTGAAACATAATCTCCCTACTTTTAACCATATAACCATATAACAATTACAGCACGGAAACAGGCCATCTCGGCCCTTCAAGTCCGTGCCGAACAACTTTTTTCCCTTAGTCCCACCTGCCTGCACTCATACCATAACCCTCCATACCCTTCTCATCCATATGCCTATCCAATTTATTTTTAAATGATACCAACGAACCTGCCGCCACCACTTCCACTGGAAGCTCATTCCATAGAAACATAGAAAACATAGAAAATAGGTGCAGGAGTAGGCCATTCGGCCCTTCGAGCCTGCACCGCCATTCAATGTGATCATGGCTGATCATCCAACTCAGTATCCCGTACCTGCCTTCTCTCCATACCCCCTGATCCCTTTAGCCACAAGTGCCACATCTAACGCCCTCTTAAATATAGCCAATGAACTGGCCTCAACTACCTTCTGTGGCAGAGAATTCCAGAGACTCACCACTCTCTGTGTAAAGAATGTTTTCCTCATTTCGGTCCTAAAGGAATTCCCCCTTATCCTTAGACTGTGACCCCTTGTTCTGGACTCCCCCAACATCGGGAACAATCTTCCAGCATCTAGGTTGTCCAACCCCTTAAGAATTTTGTAGGTTTCTATAAGATCCCCCCTCAATCTTCTAAATTCCATCGAGTTCCACACCGCTACCACTCTCTGAGTAAAGAAGTTCCCCCTCATGTTACCCTCTGTCCCTTAATTCTAAAGTCATGTCCTCTTGTTTGAATCTTCCCTATTCTCAAAGGGAAAAGCTTGTCCACATTAACTCTGTCTATCCCTGTCATCATTTTAAAGACCTCTATCAAGTCACCCCTTAACCTTCTGCGCTCCCGAGAATAAAGACCTAACTTATTCAACCTATCTCTGTAACTTAGCTGTTGAAACCCAGGCAACATTCTAGTAAATCGCCTCTATACCCTCTCTATTTTGTTGACATCCTTCCTATAATTGGGCGACCAAAATTGTACACCATACTCCAGATTTGGTCTCACCAACGCCTTGTACAATTTTAACATTACATCCCAGCTTCTATACTCAATGCTCTGATTTATAAAGGCTAGCATACCAAAAGCTTTCTTTACCACCCTATCTATATGAGATTCTACCTTCAAGGAACTATGCACGGTTATTCCCAGATCCCTCTGTTCAACTGTATTCTTCAATTCCCTACCGTTTACCATGTACGTCCTATTTTGATTTGTCCTGCCAAGGTGTAGCACCTCACATTTATCAGCATTAAACTCCATCTGCCATCTTTCAGCCCATTTTTCCAACTGGCCTAAATCACTCTGTAGACTTTGGAAATCCTCTTCATTATCCACAACACCCCCTATCTTGGTATCATCTGCATACTTACTAATCCAATTTACCACCCCTTCATCCAGATCATTGATGTACATGACAAACAACAAAGGACCCAACACAGATCCCTGAGGCACCCCACTAGTCACCTGCCTCCAACCCGACAAACAGCCATCCACCATTACCCTCTGGCTTCTCCCATTCAGCCACTGTTGAATCCATCTTGCTATTCCTGCATTTATACCCAACAGTTGAACCTTCTTAACCAACCTTCCATGAGGAACCTTGTCAAAGGCCTTACTGAAGTCCATATAGACAACATCCACTGCTTTACCCTCGTCAATTTCCCTAGTAACCTCTTCAGAAAATTCAAGAAGATTAGTCAAACGTGACCTTCCAGGCATAAATCCATGTTGACTGTCTTTACACAGAGAGTGGTGAGTCTCTGGAATTCTCTGCCACAGAAGGTAGTTGAGGCCAGTTCATTGGCTATATTTAAGAGGGCGTTAGATGTGGCACTTGTGGCTAAAGGGATCAGGGGGTATGGAGAGAAGGCAGGTACGGGATACTGAGTTGGATGATCAGCCATGATCACATTGAATGGCGGTGCAGGCTCGAAGGGCCGAATGGCCTACTCCTGCACCTATTTTCTATGTTTCTATGTTTCTATGTTCCTAATTAGACCCTCTTTATCCAGATACTTATATATATTATCTCTAAGTAGCTTTTCCATTTAATTTGCCCACCACTGAAGTCAAACTAACCGGTCTATAATTGCTAGGTTTACTTTTAGAACCCTTTTTAAACAATGGAACAACATGCGCAGTACGCCAATCCTCGGGGACTATTCCAGTTTCTAATGACATTTGAAATATTTCTGTCATAGCCCCGGCTATTTCTACACTAACTTCCCTCAATGTCCTAGGGAATATCCTGTCAGGACCTGGAGACTTATCCACTTTTATATTTTTCAAAAGTGCCAGTACTTCTTTTACTTTGAAACTCATAATATCCATAGCTACTCTACTAGTTTCCCTTACCTCACATAATTCAATATCCTTCTCCTTGGTGAATACCGAAGAAAAGAAATTGTTCAATATCTCCCCCATCTCTTTTGGCTCTGCAGATAGCTGTCCACTCGGTCTCTCCAATGGACCAATTTTATCCCTTGTTATCCTTTTGCTATTAACATAGCTGTAGAAACCCTTTGGATTTACTTTCACCTTACTTGCCAAAGCAACCTCATATCTTCTTTTAGCTTTTCTAATTTCTTTCTTTAGATTCTTTTTACATTCCTTATACTCCTCAAGCACCTCATTTACTTCATGCTGCCTATAATTATTGTAGATCTCCCTCTTTTTCCGAACAAGATGTCCAATTTCCCTTGAATACCAGGGCTCTTTCCAATTTTTACTGGTTCCTTTCAACCGAACAGGAACATAAAGATTTTGTACTCTTAAAATTTCCCCTTTAAATGTCCTCCATTTCTCCTCTACATCTTTCCCATAAAACAAAATGTCCCAGTTCACTCCTTTTAAATCATCTCGCATCTCGTTAAAGTTAGCCTTTCTCCAATCAAAAATCTCAACCCTAGGCCCAGTTCTGTCCTTCTCCATAATTATATTGAAACTAATGGTATTGTGATCACTGGACCCGAAGTGCTCCCCTACGCATACCTCCGCCACCTGTCCCGTCTCATTTCCTAACAGGAGGTCCAGCACTGCCCCTCCTCTAGTAGGCACCTCTATGTATTGCTGCAAAAAACTATCCTGCACACATTTTACAAACTCCAAACCATCCAGCCCATTTACAGAATGTGTTTCCCAGTCTATGTGTGGAAAGTTGAAATCTCCCACAATCACTACCTTGTGCTTACTACTAATATCTGCTATCTCTTTACATATTTGCTCTTCCAATTCTCGTTCCCCATTTGGCGGTCTATAATATACCCCTATAAGTGTTGCTACACCTTTCCCACTTCTAAGTTCCACCCAAATAGCCTCCCTAGATGAGCCCTCCAATCTATCCTGCCAAAGCACTGCTGTAATATCTTCCCTGACTAGCAATGCAACACCTCCACCTCTTGCCCCTCCAATTCTATCACACCTGAAGCAACGAAATCCTGGAATATTTAGTTTCCAATCACAGCCCTCCTGCAACCATGTTTCACTGATCGCCACAACATCATACTTCCAGGTGTCTATCCAGACTCTAAGCTCATCCACCTTTCTTACAATGCTCCTAGCATTAAAATATGCACATTTAAGAAACCCCCCATCTCTTATTCTCTGTTTATTTCCTTTTTTTCCTTTCTCCTCTTGTGTCCGAGTGCTTCCCTTTTCTGCTTCCTGCCTCCCATTCTGTCTACTAGCTTTTGCTATTTGCATCCCTCGCCCCAACCATTCTAGTTTAAAGTCTCCCCAGTGGCTTTTGCAAATTTCCCCGCCAGGATATTGGTCCCCCTCGGGTTCAAGTGCAACCCATCCTTTCTGTACAGGTCCCACCTACCCCAAAAGAAGTCCCAATGATCCAGAAACTTGAATCCCTGCCCTCTGCACCAGTCTTTCAGCCAAGCATTTATCCTCCACCTTGCTCCATTTCTACTCTCACTGTCACGTGGCACAGGCAGTAATCCTGAGATTGTTACCTTTTTGGTCCTTTTCCTCAACTCTCCTCCCAAGTCCTTAAATCCTCCCTTCAGGACCTCTTCTCTTTTTTTACCTATGTCATTGGTACCTATATGTACCACGACCTCAGGCTCCTCTCCCTCTGATTTGAGGATATCTTGGACACGTTTAGACACGTCCAAGACCTTGGCACCAGGGAGGCAGACCACCATCCTGGTCTCCCGACTGCGTCCACAGAATCGCCTATCCGCCCCCCTAACAATAGAGTCCCCAATTACTATTGCCCTCCTCTTTTTTTCCCTACCTTTCGGAGCAACAGGGGCGGTCTCTGTGCTGAAGGCCCGTCCGCTGTCGCTACCCCCGGGTAGGCTGTCACCCCCATCCGTACTCAAACAGGAGTACTTATTTGCCAGGTGTACTGACATTGGAGTACTCACTTGTTCATGCCTCTGCCCCTTGCCCTTCCTTAGCGTGACCCACATGTCTCTCTCGTGTGGTTTTGGAGTGACCACCTCCCTATAACTCTCCTCTATCACCTTTTCACTCTCCCTGACCAGGCAGAGGTCATCGAGCTGCTGCTCCAGGATCCTAATACGGTCCCTTAGGAGCCCCATCTCTCTGCACCTGATGCAGATGTGGACGTCAAGAGGGCCATCCGACACCATGACCTCCCACATCTGACATGCAGTACAGTACACTGCTCTGGCTGACATTCTCTCGCCTTACCCTGACACCAGTCCGACACCAGTATAATATAATGGAAACTGCTGTGAGAAATCAGCAGGTATCTGACTCAAACAGCAGCTCCCTCTTGACCTTTAACCTACACCTTTTTTGATTACTTTATTTTATTAGAAGTAATCTATTTACAATAATGTAAACAGCTTTACAAACCTCAGCTTAATTACATATTATTTTTTAAATAACCCATTGACAGTTATCATCTTCTATTTTTTTTGGAAATAAAGAAAAGAATAGAATAGTTTTAAATCAATAAGAAAGTGATTAAATAATAATTTGATTATATAGAAAAGAAGAAGAAAATAGAGCAAGGAAAAAAGATTATAGATTAACAAAAAGTGAAAAAATATTATATATATATATATGTCAATGAAAATCAACAAAATATTGTATCTAAAACTATTACAAATAATAATATCAATGAAGACATGCCTATTAATCCTAGTATAAGAATCAATTATTCTCATCAAGTCCCGCTGGGTACCCGTCAGGCTGTGACGTCAAGAACAGCTACTTCTCTAGATACTGTATATATGGAGACCATATTTGTTCGAAAGTATTATATTTGTCCAATAGGACAAATCTGATTCTTTCTAATTGTAACGTCTCCTACACCTTTATTATACAAACCAAAAGCACTGTACCTTTACTAACCCCCTGTACCTTTACTAACCCCCTGTACCTTTACTAACCCCCTGTACCTTTACTAACCCCCTGTACCTTTACTCACCCCCTGTACCTTTACTCACCCACTGTACCTTTACTCACCCCCTGTACCTTTACTCACCCACTGTACCTTTACTCACCCACTGTAACTTTAACCAGAAAGCAGAAATACTAACCAGAGGTTCCACCCAATCAGCTGCTTCCTCTAGTCTGCTTCCACCAATCAGCGGCTTCCACCAGAAACCTCCCTATTCAGAATGGAATGTTCCGGATTTGGGTAAAAACTCCTGACCCTCCTCCACTCGCTCCAACGGTCCCGGGCCTCTGCCTGAACAAGCCCCGCGCTGGGTTTATGTACTCACCGCTCCTGACCCTCCTCCACTCGCTCCAACGGTCCCGGGCCTCTGCCTGAACAAGCCCCGCGCTGGGTTTATGTACTCACCGCTCCTGACCCTCCTCCACTCGCTCCAACGGTCCCGGGCCTCTGCCTGAACAAGCCCCGCGCTGGGTTTATGTACTCACCGCTCCTGACCCTCCTCCACTCGCTCCAACGGTCCCGGGCCTCTGCCTGAACAAGCCCCGCGCTGGGTTTATGTACTCACCGCTCCTGACCCTCCTCCACTCGCTCCAACGGTCCCGGGCCTCTGCCTGAACAAGCCCCGCGCTGGGTTTATCTACTCACCGCTCCTGACCCTCCTCCACTCGCACCAACGGTCTCGGGCCTCTGCCTGAACAAGCCCCGCGCTGGGTTTATGTACTCACCGCTCCTGACCCTCCTCCACTCGCTCCAACGGTCCCGGGCCTCTTAAATTTTGCATTTAATTATCCAAGCAATAAACAATATCATTGCTATTTTTCCTAATTACTTCCAGGTCATTCATTCTGTGTCTCAGAGTTCAACAATCTCACCATTTAAATAATACTAGACTAAGTGGGACCCATTGGGTCCCAGTCACATGGGACGCCTGGTCCCCAACACAATATTCCACCACTCACCTGTTCCCCAAATGCAATGGAGGGAGCGTTCTGTGGCTGGGGGGTGGTGGGGGTTGTGGGTACGGGGGGGGTGTGGGGGTAGGGGGGGGGGGTGTGGAGGTAGGGGGGGGTGTTGTGGGGGTAGGGGAGTTGTGGGAGGGGAGTTGTGGGGATAGGGGAGGTTTTGGGGGTAGGGAGGGTAGGGGAGTTGTGGGGTTGGGGGGGTAGGGGAGTTGTGGGGCTAGGGGGGTTGTGGGGGTAGGGAGGGTTGTGGGGGTAGGGAGGGTTGTGGGGGTAGGGAGGGTTGTGGGGGTAGGGAGGGTTGTGGGGGTAGGGAGGGTTGTGGGGGTAGGGAGGGTTGTGGGGGTAGGGAGGGTTGTGGGAGTAGGGGTGGTTGTGGAGGTAAGGGGTAGGGCGGTTTGTAGGGTGTGGGATGTGTAGGGGAGAGGGGTGTAGGGAAGGGGAGTGAAGGGGAAGGGGGGTGTAGGGGAGGGGGGGTGAAGGGGAGGGGGGGTGAAGGGGAGGGGGCGGTTGTGGGGGGGTGTAGGCAGAGGGGGCAGTTGTAGGGGAGGGGGGTTGTAGGGGGGGCAGTGTAGGGGAGAGGGGTGTAGTGGAGGGGGGGTGTTAGGGGGGGTGTGTGGGGGAGTGGGGGCGGGGGGGTGTGGGGGTGTGCGGGGGTGTGGGGGAGGAGGGGTGTGGGCGGGGGGGGGGTGTGGGGAAAGCGTTGTAAGGGGGTTGTAGGGGGGAGGGAGTGTGTGGGGGGGTTGTGTGGGTAGGGGTGTGTGTATGTGTGAGGGGGTAGGGGATGGTGTGGGGCCCCCGCTCCCACTCTGCTTACTACGCTCCTTGCTTTATTCTCGCGGCCGGTGATTGATAGCGGGTGTCGGAAGGGGCGTCGCTGTCCTGGCGAATAAGAGACCAATAACTTTTCTAATATTTCACCGATCAGAACAAAACCTGGTGCGCTTGGAGCAGAGAAGAGCGGTGAGTAAGGTGTCTTAGAAATCCTAGCAATATAGGTACCGTTTTTGCGCAAATTTAAAAACAACGCAGACCGGATGTGGTCAAGATGAGAGTTTTAGTAATAGTATAGAAGATAGATAGATGCTTCTCTTTTATTTTTCCTGTAAAATAATCATCTTAATATTTTCACACATTGTATCCATTTACCAGATCATTGGCCACTCACTCACTCACTCACTCACAAACCTTTGCATTCATTTTGGCAATGTCAGAAATGGATATTCTTTCAGAAGACTTATTCTTGAGATACTCAAAGTTGTAAAATTATTTGCAAACTTCTCCACAAGAGGGAGTATTCTATATCAGCAATAATATAGACAATTGTGGCGTCTGTAGACAATACCTACTTAAGGAATGACCAGGTAACTGAGCCCGAGAGTACAACCTCGCTCAGCTACAGCAACATTGTAATATGGCTAGCGCACCCACCTAACGTGTCACTACTGAATAAACAACCGTTTGAACCGACCTGACGTCTCACCTTTATTCACCACGTATGGTGCCGCTACATTGGTGACCCCCAGCTGTCCGATTTGAAATTTGGACTCACCTGACGCACGCAGCCTCAGGAGACCTGATGTCTGCAGCCGGCTGCTAAGCCCTGCAGAACTACGCTGCCACCAACACAGCCCTGCAGTGAGGTATGCCGCCTCTTCCCTACCAGCTGCTGCTCACCGGAGCTGAGAAGCTGCCGCTGCTCTCCCGCTCCCGGCAACGGGGCAGGCCGCCTTGTGTTCCGGCCGCCAATCTCCTCCGCATGTCCTGCCCGGAGCAGACCACCGGAGCGGAGAGGTTATACCAGCCGCCGCTGCCCCACCAGCTGCTGCAGGAACTGCGAGCGTAGCAGCCTCCTGCCCACAGCAACAGCGTCTCATTCAGACCAGAGGCTGTCACTGCAACACTATCCTGCACTATGAACACTGGACAATTTGAACTTTGGACACTGATTGCACTGTAATTTGTCTTTTTGCTGTTCATTTTTGTGTTCACTGCATTTCCACGCCCGGTTCAGAAATAGGTTTGTTTATTTTATTTAGGTTTTTTTCCCCCCGTCGTTGCTGGGGGCCATATTTCACAGGACACTCTCCCTTAGCTGGTCAAGGAGATGCAACCATGTCTCTTCCATCCGGCAGCTTCTGCATCGGTCTCCTCACACCCCTCGGTACTCGGGATCGCCCACACAGAGCGTCACTGCGCCCGTGGAGCCCTCCGTCCTGACCCACGCCCGGGGTGTCCCAGACCGATATGCAGGAGCCGCCCACGACCATGCTATGCCTTCCCCCAGTTCTGGGGGGGGAGGGTCCTGTGGCGTCCTGTGGCATTAGCCTAAACACAGGCCACTTATGCTTGAACCCTCGTCAGGAGATTCGAGGGCAGGCACGTGACATCATGGGCTAGAGGGAGTGTCGTGGTACTTAAGGTCTCTCACCTCGAGACCTTAAGGAGTGAACAGGTAGCTGAGCCCAAGAGTACAACCTCGCTCAGCTACAGCAACATTGTAATATGGTTAGCACACCCACCTAACGTGTCACTAATGAATAAACAACCGTTTGAACCGACCTGACGTCTCACCTTTATTCACCACGTATGGTGCCGCTACACAATAGACATTATACAATATGTGCAGGAGTAGGCAATTTGGCCTTTCGTGCCAACACCGCCATTCACTATGATCATGGCTGATCATCCACAAACAGTACCCCGTTCCTGCATTCTCCCCATATCACTTGACTCCGCTATCTTTAAGAGCTCTATCTAACTCTCTCTTGAAACCATCCAGAGAATTGTCCTCCACTGCCTTCTGAAGCAGAGAATTCTACAGGATCACAACTCTCTGGGTGAAATAGTTGTTCCTCATCTCTGTTTTAAATGGCCTACCCCATATTCGCAGAGTCCTGGTTCAGGACTCCCCCAACATGGGAACATGTTTCCTGCCTCTAACGTGTCCAATCCCTTAATAATCTTGTATGTTTCAATAAGATCCCCTCTCATCCTTTTAATTTCCAGTGTATATAAGCCCAGTCGCTCCATTATATCAACATATGACAGTCCCGCCATCCCGGGAATTAACCTTGTGAACCTACGCTGCACTCCCTCAATAGCAAGAATGTCCTTCCTTAAATTTGGAGACCAAGACTGCACACAATACTCAGGTGTGGTCTCGCTAGGGCGCTGTACGACCGCAGAAGGTCCTCTTAGCTCCTATACATACCTCCTCTTGTTATGAAGGCCAACATGCCATTAGCTTTCTTCACTGCCTGCTGTACCTGCATGCTTACTTTCAGTGACTGATGAACAAGGACCCCCCAGATCTCATTGGACTTCCCCTTTTCCCAACTTGACACCATTCAGATAGTAATCTGTTTTCCTGTTTTTTGCCACCAAAGTGGATAACCTCACATTTATCCACATTAAACTGCATCTGCCATGCATTTGCCCACTTACCCAACCTGTCCAAGTCACCCTGCATCCTCATAGCTTCCTCACAGTTCACAGCTTTGCGTCATCTGCAAATTTGCTAATGTTACTTTTAATCCCTCCATCTAAATTATTAATGTATTGTAAATAGGTGCGGTCGCAGCACTGAGCCTTGCGATACCTCACTTGTCACTGCCTGCGTTCTGAAAGGGACCCGTTAATCCCTACTCTTTGTTTCGCGTCTGTCAACCATATTTCTAACCATGTCAGCACTCTACCCCAATACCATGTGCTCTAATTTGCCCACTAATCTCCTATATGGGACCTTATCAAATGCTTTCTGAAGGTCCAGGTACACTACATCTACTGGCTCTCCCTTGTTCATTTTCCTAGTTACATCCTCAAAAAATTCCAGAACATTAGTCAAGCATGATTTCCCCTTCGTAAATCCATGCAGACTTGTGTTACTGCTATCCAATTGTGCCACTATTTCATCTTTTATAATTGACTCCAGCATCTTCCCCACCACCGATGTCAGGCTAACTGGTCTATAATTCCCTGTTTTCTCTCTCCCGTCTTTCTAAAAAAGTAGGATAACATTAACTACCCTCCAATCTACAGGAATTGATCCTGAATCCATAGAACATTGGAAAATTATCACCAATGCGCCCGCAAATTCTAGAGCAAATTCCTTAAGTACCCTAGGATGCAGACCATTAGGCCCTGGGGATTGATCAGCCTTCAGTCCCATCAGTCTACCCAACACCATTTCCTGCCTAATGTGAATTTCCTTCAGATCCTCCCTCACCCTAGGTCCTCTGGCCACTAGTACACCTGGGAGATTATTTGTGTCTTCCTTAGTGAAGGCAGGTCCAACTGTTCAACTCATCTGCCATTTCCTTGTTCCCCATAATAAATTCACCTGCTTCTGTCTTCAAGGATCCATCTTTGGTCTTAACTATTTTTTTCCTCTTCAGATACCTAAAGAAGCTTTTACTATCCGCCTTTATATACTTGGCTAGCTTACCTTCGTACCTCATCTTTTCTCCCCATATTGCCTTTTTAGTTATCTTCTGTTGCTCTTTAAAAGTTTCCCAATCCTCTGGCTTCCCGCTTACCTTTGCTGTTTTACTTCTTCTCTTTTACTTTGATACTATCCTTGACTTCCCTTGTCAGCCACAGGTGCCCCTTATTCCCCTTAGAATCTTAGATAATTTTGAATGGCAGACACTTGAAGTGTGGTGCCTTGGAAACGAGCTTCAAATATTTTTAAGGCACTGTTCACGAGTTTTTTCCTGAAAATAAAATGGACAAAAATGTATTTCAATAAAACACACTATAATGTTATTCACTGTTGTAAAACAAAATGTGAACCGTCAAACAACCTAATTTAACAGAACTGTGTGCATGTGTGCATGCATATGTGTGTGCGTTTCTGGGTTTCCAAAGCATTTTAGATATGTTGTTGCTGAATGGGAATATATCTTGTTCAGGATAAGCCGATCATTTGGCAATGGGACTTCCAATAGTGTCGTTTTCGGTACGTAAGGATTAAATTATGTGCCTGCTTGTTTTTTATTTATTTTTTGGAAATTTGGCAGGCTGGAGGGGGACCAACATTCTGGCAGGCATGTTCACAAGGGCTTCACGTGTGGCTTTAAATTAAATAGTGGGGGATTGACAAGTTGGGAATATAAAGATGGAGTTGAAGTTGAAATGAGTACGGGAAAAGTTACAAAAGACTCCCGAATAAATGAGAAGGGAAGTTCGAGAAGGGATAAGAGAGTAAGGTCAGGGCCAATTGAGAGCAGTGTGAGAGGGGAGGTGAATATGGAGGTCAAAGTGTTGTATATGAATGCGCAAAGTATAAGAAATAAAGTGGACGAGCTTAAGGCTCAGTTAGAAATTGGCAAGTATGATGTTGTGGGAATTACAGAGACATGGCTGCAAGAGGGCCATGGCTGGGAACTGAATATTCAAGGGTATACCTCCTATCAAAAAGACAGACAGGTGGGCAGAGGGGGTGGGGTAGCTCCGTTGGTGAGGAATGAAATTCAGTCCCTTGCAAGGGGTGACATTGAAACAGGAGATGTGGAGTCAGTATGGATAAAACTAAGGAATTGTAAGGGTAAAAAAACCTAATGGAACTTATCTACAGGCCCCCAAACAGTAGCCTGGATATAGGGTGCAAGTTGAATCAGGAGGTAAAATAGTAAGATTAAATGAGAACTTACCAGTTTGAAGTTTGATCTTTATTTTATGAGGAGTTACGATGAGGGATTACGTGAAGAAGCCCCGCCAGGCGCATGCGCGTCATACTTCAAAGCAGCGGCGTGAAAACACAGAAACTATGGTCGAAGTGATATAGTAAGACACAGAAGACTAGAACTACCAGATGATCTTTGCGATTATGAGGGCCGGAGTGGAGGGCACGTAATCCCTCATTGTAACTCCTCATAAAATGAAGATCAAACTTCAAACTGGTAAGTTCTCGTTTAATCTTACTATTTTACTTCAGAGTCATGTGAGTGACTACATGAAGATTTCAAAGCTCTGTGATTTCATGCCGCAGATCCATTCCATACAACACACTGCTTCAGTTGACACAGTAGTGAATAAATAATGTATTGAGCATTGCTTCGAATTATCCAATAAACATTTGTTTTAATAAACAAAACAGTAATAACCCCTCTGTCCCGGGGGAAATTACAAATAAAATTTAGAAAAGAAAAGAAATCAAACCGAACCCAAAACAGCATGCCCAAAACCTTGCACTGTCAGGACAGGTTTATCATAGAATTTTGAGAAGGTCGCCTCCCTAGACCATCCTGCGGCCCCGAGGATTTGATCTAGAGGCACGTCCTGTGCCTTCGCTGCGGATATTGATGCCACCCTGGTGGAGTGTGATTTAAACAAATGGGTGTCTACTCCAGCACAAACCAAAACCTGTTTTAACCATCTAGAAATAGTTTGTACTGACACCTTTTTATGAGTTTTTTTGTGGCTGATGAGCCTCTGAGATTCTTAGTTACCTCGATATATTGACTCAGGTGCTTGACTACACGTAGCGTTTGGTCAACGGGGTTAAACGGGATTGGTTTAAAGCTTACTTTGGTTCCGGCCATTCCTGGTCTGCTTTGTTTGATTAAATCATACACATAAAATGTAATGTTATCTACAAAAGAGTACATGCTATCTAGCCGTAACTTTTGCAATGTTTGAACTCGTTGCACTGATACTAGCGCCATGATAATAACCACTTTAAGTGTTAACTTCTGAAAAGACAGTGACGTAATTGGAGCCCATTGCCGAAGCAGTGTGAGAACTAAACTGACATCCCAGATTTCTGTATATCTAGGCTTAGGAGGGTTCTTGTTAAAGATTCCTCTCATGAATCGGGACACTAACGGATGAGACCCGATAGATTGTTGTTCTGAAAACTGCCCTAAATAGGAGGACAAAGCACTCCAAGCACTATTAATGGCACTATAGCTTAAGTGGTCGTCAAAATGCAATGTAGCAAGGAACTCCAATACATCTGGTATGCTTGCAGTATGATAAGATATATCTGACTGCAAGCAAAATATCTCTCATTTCTTAATATGATACACATATTGTTTTTTAGTGCTATCTCTCCAAGCTTCAGTTATCACATCCATGGTCCTACTCGACAGTCTAAGCCCTTGGAACGGTCTGGTTAGAACCTGCAGATTAACAGATTTATACGATCATGTAACGGATGACTTTCTCCTGTTACTGGATGCACCAACAAATTACTGCAGTTGGGGACAGCCATGAATGGCTGAGTCATCATACTCAGCACCAATGGGAACCATGGCTGTGTAGGCCAGTCCGGAACCACCAAAACGCCTGAGGTTGAGTCCTGCTCTATTTTGGTGAGGCATTGCCTAATGAGGCAGAATGAGGGAAAATCGTAAAAAGAACGTAGTCCCCAATGTAGCGAGAATGCTTCCACCACTACTGCTCCTGGATCTAGTTCCCACAAAACATATTTAGGCAACTGGTGATTTAGCCTGGATGCAAACAGATCTATATCTGGCAAACCATAGTGGCTGACAATCATTTTAAAAACATCAGGATTTTGCATCCATTCTATGTTGTCATTAAATTTCCGTGACCTGTTGTCTGCCACCACATTTCTAACTGGTAGGTAGATAGCTAAGACCCAGATATTTCTGGAAATACACCAGTCCCAAATGAGGTTAGCCAGATTATCACATGATACTGACCTTATCCCTCCCATGTGATTGATATAGGCAACAGCCGTGGTATTGTCAATCTGGAACTGAACATTTAAATGATTCATTGCTGAACAATAAGCTTTTAATCCATAGAATGCACCCAGCAATTCTAAGTAATTTATACCATGCCTTTGCAGGATTAAATCCTCTTGCACACTCCATCTACCACCATAGCGAGACTCGCTGTCTGTGGCTCCCCATACCAAAGCACTGACATCTGTTTGTAAAACCACTGAAGGTTGTTGAACCAAAATGTTTTGGTACTTTGTGCAATATTGATTATCCACCATTGTAATTTGGCGATGACTTTGGCTGGCAACTGCTTAGGTCTATCAAAATGACCTGCATGTTCTTTAAGTGCTTGTTGTCTAGCTCAGTGCAGGGGTCCAAACTCCACTACAGGGAAAGCCGCCACCAATTTACCAATAACACTGGCTACCTGCTGGATGGAGGGTTGTTGCTTTTCAGTGAGACTGGTACAGACCTCCGTGATTTCAACAGCTTTGGCCGTAGGCAAAGTCACTGACATATCAACTGAATCAATGACAAACCACAAATAATCAATTTTTTGGGATGGCTCTAGCTTGGATTTTGTTGGATGGACAAGAAAACCTAACCTCTCAAACAGGTGTTTGGTTGCTGAAACCGACTCCTCAGCTGTTTCCTGAGTGTTGTTTATAATTAAAATATCATCTAGATAAGCCATCACAATGTGATTCTGGGCACGAAGTAGTGCCAGAACTGGTTTTAACAATTTTGTGAACAACCTAGGAGCTATGGGCAATGCTTTAAATTGCCACAGCTGTCCCATCCAACTAAATTTCAAGTATCTTCGGTACTGATGATGAATTGATACTGAATAATATGCATCTTTCAGATCTATGGTTGCCATATAACAACCTTCTGATAACAGCTGTTTACCAGTATTGAAAGTGCCCATTTTAAAAATGCCTATACTGGACATAGGAATTTAACTGGGTTAGATCCAGAATGACTTGACACCCATCATCTTTTTTCTGTCTGGGGAATATATTGGACACAAATTATTGAGGGTTGTATGTCGTCCTCTCAATTACCCCTTTTTGGAACAAAACCTCAATTTCTTTATTTACCTGCCGAGTTTCTGGTCTAGAAAAAAACAATACCCGACTAGGCATATTTTGTGCAGGTGGATGAATTCTTGACATGAACGCTATTCGAGACCCTGAGACAGATTCCAGTATAAACAAATCAGATGTTATGCAGCACCATTCATCATAAAATAACTGTGACCTAACAACCGGAGGTTGTTCCCCAGAGGATTGATCCTGGACTGAATGAATCACCCGTACCTCCATAATAATATAATAATAATAATATATTTCATTGTCATTACACATAAGTGCAACGAGATTTGGTTTGCAACTTCGAGATTTCGGTTTGCAACCCCCGAGAACAAGGTTTGTAAAAACGAACATTTGACCAGTGATCAACACAGACTAAAGTGCGAGGCCGGGGGAGGCAGTCCATGGGGGTGGGGGGGTACTCAGCAGGGACGGTTCAGAGCCGCTATAGCTCTGGGAATGAAGCTGTTTCCTGAGCCTGGTAGTGTGGGCGTAGAAGGCCTTGTAACATCTGCCAGAAGGGAGTAACATAGAAACATAGAAAATAGGTGCAGGAGTAGGCCATTCGGCCCTTCGAGCCTGCCCATTCAATATGATCATGGCCGATCATCCAACTCAGTATCCCGTATCTGCCTTCTCTCTTCTGATCCCTTTAGCCACAAGGGCCACATCTAATTCCCTCTTCAATATAGCCAATGAACTGGCCTCAACTACCTTCTGTGGCAGAGAATTCCAGAGACTCACCACTCTGTGTGAAAAATGTTTTCCTCATCTCGGTCCTAAAGGAATTCCCCCTTATCCTTAGACTGTGACCTCTTGTTCTGGACCTTCCGAACATCGGGAACAATCTTCCTGCATCTCGCCTATCCAACCCCTTAAGAATTTTGTACGTTTCTATAAGATCCCCCCTCAGTCTTCTATATTCTAGGGAGTACAAGCCAAGTCTATCCAGTCTTTCCTCATATGAAAGTCCTGTCATCCCAGGAATCAGTCTGGTGAACCTTCTCTGTACCCCCTCTATGGCAAGAATGTCTTTCCTCAGATTTGAGGACCAAAACTGTACGCAATACTCCAGGTGTGGTCTCACCAAAACCCTGTACAACTGCAGTAGAACCTCCCTGCTCCTATACTCAAATCCTTTCGCTATGAATGCTAACATACCATTTGCTTTCTTCACCGCCTGCTGCACCTGCATGTCTACTTTCAATGATTGGTGTACCATGACACCCAGGTCTCGTTGCATCTCCCCTTTTCCTAATCTGCCACCATTCAGATAATAGTCTACCCTCATGTTTTTGCCACCAAAGTGGATAATCTCACATTTATCCACATTATACTGCATCTGCCATGCATCTGCCCACTCACCCAGCCTATCCAAGTCACCTTGCAGCCTTGAGTTGTTCGAACAGTCCATTACAAGGGTGAGAGGAGTCTTTATGTATGCTGACGGTCTTCCTGAGGCACCGTGTGTGGTAGATGCCCTCCAAGGCTGGTAGCGGTATTGCGCTCTGTGGACAACGTGCTGAAGAGCTCTCCTCTCCGCCTCCATGCAGCTGAGATACCACACAGAGATGCCATACGTTAGTATGCCCTCTGTGGTGTAGCGGTAGAAGGTCGTCAGCAGCTGTTGGGGCAGACCAGTCCGTTTGAATGTTCTTAGGAAGAACAGTCGTTGCAGTGCCTTTTTGACCAGCGCAGCGGTGTTGGTGGACCATGTGAGGTCCTCTGAGATGTGAGTGCCCAGAAACTTGAAGCTGGACACTCTCTCCACACTGTCTGCGTAGATGGAGATTGGGGCGTATTCCCCATTCTGTGACCTCCTGAAGTCGATAATCAGCTCCTTGGTCTTGGAGGTATATAGCGACAAGTTGTTCTGTGAGCACCAGTCCGCCAGGTTCTTCACCTCCGCTGTATAGTTTGTTTCATCACCGTTGGTGATCAGCCCGATCACCGTTGTGTCATCTGCAAACTTGACATTGGTGTTGTTGTCAGATGCAGGGACACAGTCGTGGGTGAAGAGGGAGTAGAGCATGGGGCTCAGTACACAGTCCTGTGGTGTGCCGGTGCTCAGGGTGATAGTGGAGGACAGGTGCGGCCCCAGTCTCACTGCCTGCGGTCTCTCCGTCAGAAAATTCTGGATCCAATCGCATAACAGTGAGCTGAGGCCTAGCTGGTGGAGTTTGGTAGTGAGCTTGGTGGGGATGACCATATTGAAGGCAGAGCTATAGTCAATGAAGAGCATCCTCACGTAGGTGCCCATTTGTTATGAGGAACAAGGAAATGGCAGATGAGTTGCACAAATACTTTGGATCCGTCTTCACTAAGGAGGGCACAAATCTTCCTGATGTACTAGTGGCCAGAGGATCTGAGATGATGGAAGAATTGAATGGAATCGACATTAGGCTGGAAATGGTGTTGGATAGACTGATGGGACTGAAGGCTGATAAATCCCAAGGGCCTGATGGTCTGCATCCCAGGGTACTTATGGAAGTGGCTCTAGAAATCGTGGACGTATTGGTGATCATTTTCCAATGTTCTATAGATTCAGGATCAGTTCCTATGGATTGGAGGGCATCTAATGTTAACCCACTTTTTTAGAAAGGCGGGAGAGATAAAACAGGGAATTATAGACCAGATAGCCTAACATTGGTGGTGGGGAAGATGCTGGAGTCAATCATAAAAGATGAAATAGCCGCACATTTAGATAGCAGTAACAGGATCGGTCCGAGTCAGCATGGATTTACGAAGGGGAAATCATGTTTGACTAATGTTCTGGAATTTTTTGAGGATGTAACTAGGAAAATGGACAAGGGAGAGTCAGTGGATGTAGTGTACCTGGACTTTCAGAAAGCATTTGATAAGGTCCCACATAGGAGATTGTGGGGCAAAATTAAGGCACATGGTATTGGGGGTAGAGTGCTGACCTGGATGGAAAATTGGTTGGCAGACAGGAAACAAAGGATAGGGATTAACAGGTCCCTTTCAGAATGCCAGGCAGTGACTAGTGGGGTACCGCAAGTCTCGGTGCTGGGACCGCAGCTATTTACATCAATGATTTACAATAATACAATTTATAATATACATCAATGATTTAGATGAGGGATTAAAAGTAACATTTGCAAATTTTCAGATGACACAAAGCTGGGTGACAGTGTGAACTGTGAGGAGGATGCTATGAGAATGCAGGGTGACTTGGACAGGTTGGGTGAGTGGGCGGATGCATGGCAGATTCAGTTTAACATGGATAAATGTGAGGTTATCCACTTTGGTAGCAAAAACAGGAAGGCAGATTATTATCTAAATGGTGTCAAGTTGGGAAAAGGGGAAGTACAAATGGATGAGGGGCCTTGTTCATCAGTCAATGAAAGTAAGCATGCAGGTACAGCAGGCAGTGAAGAAAGCTAATGGCATGTTGGCCTTCATAACAAGAGGAGTTGAGTATAGGAGCAAATTGGTCCATCTGCAGTTGTACAGGGCCCTAGTGAGACCTCACCTGGAGTATTGTGTGCAGTTTTGGTCCCCTAAGTTTTAGAAGGACATTCTTGGTATTGAGGCAGCGTAGGTTTACAAGGTTAATTCCCGGGATGGCGGGACTGTCATATGCTGAGAGAATGGAGCGGCTGGGCTTGTATACTCTGTAATTTAGAAGGATGAGAGGGGATCTTATTGAAACATACAAGATTACAAAGGGTTTGGATACGCTAGAAGCAGGAAGCATGTTCCCAATGTTGTGGGAGTCCAGAACCAGGGGCCACAGTTTAAGAATAAGGAGTATGCCATTTGAAACGAAGATGAGGAGACACGTTTTCACACAGAGAGTTGTGAGTCTGTGGAATTCTCTGCCTCGGAGGGCGGTGGAGGCTGGTTCTCTGGATACTTTCAAGAGAAAGCTAGATAGGGCTTTTAAAGATACCGGAGTCAGGGGATATGGGGAGGAGGCAGGAACGGGGTACTGCTTGGGGATGATCAGCCATGATCGCATAGGGCTGAATGGCCTACTTCTGCACCTATTGTGTATTGTCTCTTGTTTCCGAATTTCAGGATCAATGAGAAACTACATCTGAATAATTGGAAGTTCAACATGGAATAACTCCGTTGATATGCCCAAAGCTAGACTGGTGGATGATTGTGCATTTAATCAAACAGAAAAAAAAGTCACAAAAACATTGCATATGTTGAACTACTTATTGCCTGGTCATCTTGGCCATGAAAAATAAACAATTTAGTAAACTGGCCTTCATTTATAAATATTGGACTTTTCCCCTTTTTTAATATTTTTTAATTAAACCTGCATTTGATTCTGCAAGTGTGGTGCACTCCACCCTGTGGTATTTCTTCAGGGTAATCATGAATCACTTCAATGCAAAGGGAAGGAAAAATGGTCGTGAGAATTCAGGAAGTTGCAGCTTTCATAACTGCGCCCCCCCCCCCCCCCCCCCATATAGTTCTGCCCCACAGATCCGATGGCCTATAAAAGATTACTCCCACGAGGATCGTTGTCGATCGTCTTGAAAGGCGGTTGGGACTGTGTAACCTTTTGGAGGTATCTGCTTGCATGAGGTTGAAGGGCTTGGACAAGTAGAGACAAGGATCGGACCCGCAGCATTAGGTATTACATAGGGAGTTTATTATTGTTACATAAAATAAAGTTGAGTGGTCCAGTGCTTGACTCGGTGTTTTACTGAACTAGACTAAGAGGGGTAAGCTTTAGGAGCATAATTACAGTACCACCTGCTGCTTTGTGAACTGCATAAACATCTACCTCCTGGAAAGAACTTTGCGTAATCATAAAATTTCTTACAGCATGGAACTTTCATGCTCTTGGATTTTCCGACATATTGCACAAGGTTGTTTTATCTGCACAGCACAGCTAAATTGGAAATGGAAGCGCCAGAAAAAAATATAGCCTAATGGCAAAATATCACCATCTAGTGGCCAATAATGGGACATCTTGGGATACACATTACGAAGAGAAACGCTTTATAAGATAACTCATCCGTGAGACCACACATTAGGAAAAAAGTGAGCTCACATAGTTTTCTTCAGCCGGCAGTGAGAATTTAGATCAATATTAAATTTTCTACCTACAGAGCAAAGGCCATAACACTGTGTTACAGAATCAAGTTGCAGTGTTTTTTTGTAAATCTGAAATGGAAAAGCTGAAAATACCTGGCAACTGGTGAGTAGAAAAAACAAATTGTAAAAATTTTAGGTCATAGAAACATAGAAACATAGAAATTAGGTGCAGGAGTAGGCCATTCGGCCCTTCGAGCCTGCACACCCATTCAATATGATCATGGCTGATCATCCAACTCAGTATCCTGTACCTGCCTTCTCTCCATACCCTCTGATCCCCTTAGCCACAAGGGCCACATCTAACTCCCTCTTAAATATAGCCAATGAACTGGCCTCAACTACCCTCTGTGGCAGAGAGTTCCAGAGACCCACCACTCATTGTGTGAAAAAATTCCTTCTCATCTCATTCCTAAAGGATTTCCCCCTTATCCTTAAGCTGTGACCCCTTGTCCTGGACCTCCTCAACATCGGGAACAATCTTCCTGCATCTAGCCTGTCCAACCCCTTAAGAACCTAAGGTCAATTAACATTTCCCATAATATGCAGAGCCAGCAAACAAGGTATTGCAACAAGGGTGCACAAAAGGCTGGAGAAACTCAGCGGGTGCAGCAGCATCCAAGGAGCGAAGGAGATAGGCAACGTTTCGGGCCTATCTCCTTCGCTCCTTGGATGCTGCTGCACCCGCTGAGTTTCTCCAGCCTTTTGTGTACCCTCGATTTTCCAGTATCTGCAGTTCAAGGTATTGCAACAATATAGATCCCAATATGGATAAAGTGTGTTTGGTAGTCATTTGCTGGTGATTTTTCAGAGCTGAATTCTTGCTGCTTTGTGTTTTCACACACTGATAAATTTTCTACGTCTTTGTTGAATGCTTTAGGTCAAAACATAGCTGGCTCTGCACATTATGGGAAATCAAGCTGAGACCATGGGTCACCTCCAATCTACAGTGTACAATCTCAGGTCCAGCTGTGTAATAGGTTCATTAAAAATCTAATATGATACAGCTAAATCCCATAATGATAGGGTAGCAACTGAACAGCATGGTATAGATTAAACGTGCTTATAAAACAAGCACCAGAGGTCAAACTGTTGTCTTTGGAATATTCTTTGTTTCCATTTCTCTGTATTACTGTTGTTGGGCAGGAAAAGAGATGCCATATCGCTGCATAACAAAGACAATTTGGCTTCTCAGTGGTCAATCTCTCACCATATCTCAGAATATCTTGGGGGCATTTGTATTATTTTGATGTTGGTATGGCAACAATTTCTTTAAATAAATGCTCTCACCTATGTATAGAATGTGTACTTCATGTAAAACCGTGAATGCCCCAGTGGAGTTTTTATGGTGATTAATTGGTTTAATATGGGAAGAAATTAAATTCTGCTTCATCAACAAAAAAAATTAAACGGCTCATTTCCAGTTGTTAAGCCAGTTCATTTGAATGATAACATTGTAATGTACTATTAGATGGGTTAATTTACAACCAACAGTAAATTAGAACACCAAAATGAGAAAAAAAATCAGTTGTAAAAATGATGAAAAAGTAGATTTGCAACCCAAATACAGTACCCTTAATGATATCCGGCAAGAAAAGTAAATAATTTATGTTAGAAAAGATTCCAGGTATATGCATTGCAAAAGCAGCAGCTAACCAGTCCATTGCTTGTCTCAATTCATTTATCTTGCTTGGCAAGGATTTTTGTTGACCTCAACAAGAAAATGTCTATTTACTGTATGTGTCACCTTTTACCATTTTACCTTCCGGTTTTCTCAGGTATTTTCATCAGATATATTATCATTTTTTTAAAAGTGATTGTTTCCAGTTGCTTGCCTTGGAAAATAAATACTGAAGATAGAAGTGAGACTGAAACAGACATCAGTTCAGAAGCTAAAAATGTTGTGCTTGGTGAGAGATCTGTTAGATTGAAAAATAAACCTGCATGAATAGTTACCGACAAGTGTACTGAACAGTGGGCTATCCCTTTTCAGTAATAAATCATACAACATCAGAATTTCGTCTTCCTCTTAGTGTTCATTATAGGGATTCAATCTGAATTTTGACAAGGGCTACTGGCTTTGTTTTTTTGTGCTTGACCTTTGTAGTGAACTGGTAAGTGTTGAGACACTGAGTGGTTTTGTGCATAAAACGAGTAGAAGGAGGTCTGGGTGTCTGGTGTTCAGTCTAAGTAAGTAAGTAAGTAAGTATATTGGCCAAGTATTCACATACAAGGAATTTGCCTTGGTGCTCCGCCCACAGTAACAACATGACATACAGTGTCAGTTACGAATGACTCAGAAAACACTAAACGTTAATAATAATAAAACATTAATGATAAAACACCATTGATCAAGCATGTGAACCAACAAAATACAAACTTTAGCCCACAAACCCCTCGATTAGGGATGACCATTTATGGATTCCCTTTTACATTTCTCTTTAATATTTTTCTCAGTTTATGACCCAAAGCTAGATGGATGATGCTCTAGATCTTTGTCCAACATTCCCACAGCACATATGATAATCAATCTGTAATTTTATCAAATAGAAATGTACTCTGTATTTTTTAGATGCATTATACATTAACAAATCCTAAAAGTGGCAATTGATATTCTTTTCACCTGATAACCTTTCCACCTGATTTTCTGTCAACACCAGTTCAGAACCCAGTGATGTTCTGCTTAATTATAGATCAGTTGTCACTGTATGTCGTTGTCACTTGCGGGCGGAGCATCAAGGCAAATTCCTTGTATGTGAATACTTGGCCAATAAACTTATTCATTCATTCATTCATCAGTTAGCCTGAAAAAATATATAATAACTGAGAAATGTACTGAACAGTGAACAATCTCTTGCCAGTAATAAATCATACAATATGAAAATCACACCAAGCTGGCGAGTTAGGGAAGGTATTTATATTCTCCCATTTTTTTCATTCCCTGCCTTGTATTTTGGAGATTCAAATATAGTCCATTGAGTCATAAGATTGTTAAAGGATGTTGATGATGGCTTACAGCATTCATATCCCATCTCTCTGATACACTCTAACAAAACTGTTTCTTTTCTAATCATACCAATCAGACTTTTTCGACTTTGGACTTTAGAGATACAGAGTGGAAACAGGACTTTGGCCCTCCCCAGACCGTGCCGAGCAGTGATCGCCTGCAACACTAGCATTATCCACCACACCAGGATTTAGACAATTTAGAAATTACAGAAGCCAATTAACCTGCAAACCGGTACATCTTTTGGAATGTGGGAGGAAACATGAACACCCGGAAAAAACCCACGGCATCACAGGGAGAATGTATAAACTCTGTACAAACAGCACTTAGTTAGGATTGAACCTGGGTCTCTGGCACTCTAAGACAGCAACTCTACTGCTATGCCACTGTGCTACCCCCTTCGCCATTGTGCTATCCCTTTTTATTAGTTTTAGTTTTAGGTTAGAGATAGGTCATGGTCCACTAGGTCTATGCTGACCAGCAATCACCCATACACTAGTTCTACACTATACATTAGGGACCATTTATGTAAGCCAAGTAATTTACCAACCTGCATGACTTTGGAATGTGGGAGGAAAGCGGAGTACCTAGAGGAAACCCACGCGGTCATGGGGAGAATGTATAAACACCGTACAGACAGCACCCATAGTCAGCATTGAACCACGTGCCGACCATGTGGCGATCACAGAGTCTCCTGCACTCGCCTAAAAATTAGCCTAAGTGGGACAGGCCCTTAATCCATGCTTCAGCTCCTCCATTGCTGCTTTTCTCACCTTATTGTCAGCGGGTTCAATCCAGGAAGCCCGTCAAACCACCAGATAATTTGTTTAAACATGCAAATCTGTGTTACTTTTGCTCTTGTTGAGCAATTATTATACTGACCTCGGCAGCTTTTTTAAATTTAGGGGTTTGTCCTTTGAAATTGGCGTGCACGTGCTAAATCTATAAATCAAAGGGTGGAGTTAGATTAAGTGCTGTGCATTTCGTACATTTAATATTCCATTTCCAACTGCTCCCACAACTAATCGTATGGATGTTCTCTTAAGAGAATAAAGCTTTGGCAAACAAGCTGCAGTGTCAACCAAATACAAAACAAATGTTAGCAAAAAAACACTTTTTAAAATGGATATTGGGATGAGGATAGGTGATTTTGAGTGGGATATTTGTTATACTGATTGTATTGGGAAGGGTGATTATAGGGTGATGGGTTGTATATATGACCAAGAGATAATATATAGTACATGGGTTTTTTTTCTTTTTCTTTCTCATTTTTTTTTTTTCCCCTCTTTTTTTGTATGGCTTTGTAAATATTTGATTAGTGTATAAATGTAAATAATTTGGTGTATATATGGAAATAGGTGTTTATAGCTGCTAAATTTGTATGATAATTATAAGCAGTTGAATAAGGGGTGGGAATTAATAAGCTTTGGCTTTTTCCTGCTCCTTTTCGGACACATACAATTTCATTTATTTATAAATATTGTTTATGACACTTTATAAATATTCTTGTTTTGTTTTATTGTTTTTATGTTTTTTGTTTCATTCTTGCTTTTTATTTTTTATTCTGTTTGAAATAAATAAATAATAATAATAATAATAATAATAATAATAATTATTATTATTATTATTATTATTATTATTATTATTATCCAGCACAATTATTATTATTATTATAAAATGCCCAAACTTTCTTCTATGGCGCCGAGAAATAGTGACTGGAAAATTTAAGGCCTGGAATGATAAAATAATTCCATGAAGTACGAGGTTATCTCCAAGATATAAATTATACTGATATATTGCTGAACTGCATCCTTGTGGCTGGATGGTTATTATCAAACTACATACTAGGGGATTTGCTCCACCACAGAAAAGACACAAGAAAGGCCACCAGATCATAGAGTCACACAGCATGGAAATAGGCCTTAATGCCCAGATTGCTCCATCTACGCAAGTCCCTCCTGCCTGTGTTTGGCTCATATCCCTCTAAATCTTTCCTAACCATGTACCTATCCAAATGTCTTTTAAACGTTTTTATACTTACACATGGTGAGTAATCGCATGCTCATTCAAAACCAGAGCACTACATTTTACTGTAGTGAAATACGCCAATTATCATTTCATATCATTGTGGAAATTCAACAATGATATGGAATTCATTTTGGGCTTGCTCCACCCTCCATCCCGAACACATTTTTACTATTAGAGTGCATGGCATTGCATCTTTTCCGTGCAATATAGTAAACTGTTAATCTGGCAAGAGGACTCGGCTGGTGCTGGACTGGACCATTGGTTGTTATACTTATATGTACTCCAGCACACTTTAAATTCACTATTTGCACAGTGGTATAATCAATTTTCCAATAAGTCCAGTAAATGTAAAGGGAATACGGGAAATGGGTCTGGTGAATTTCAAGATAGTGCAAGGTTCAGAGCCACAGTGTATTAAACAGAGCATGGAAGCCAGGGCCGCTTTGTTTTAAAGGGAATGCGGGAACAATGGCCCTTCCGTGTTAATAGGAGCATGATAACTGAGCACCTTGTGTTAATTGGAAACAGGACTCTCATGTGTTAAAAAATATCATAGGAACCAGGGCTCTGGTGTTTTGAAGAAAACATGAGAATCAGCACCTACTGAGCGAGATGCCAAACCATTAGGATTTACCAATCAGATAACTTATTTTTAGCCCCTGGGGCAAGTAGGGCCAAGTATTCCAAGGAACAAGCACCATTGGTAATTCTAGGCATAATCTGGTTTTACCAGCAAAACCCAACACTGCACCAAGTCCTTCCTCCTCAATTTCCTCTGATCTCTGCAGCTGACCAACCACACGACCCCACAGCTCACAGACCCAACCCCGGAATCTGTGGTCACAGGGTTCACCTGCAACAGACACCCTGATCAGTTATTT
Organism: Raja brachyura; assembly: GCA_963514005.1. The sequence continues at coordinate 103,363,235 of OY740784.1, forward strand.
CATGATCACACTCCCACCACCATCTAAACGTTGTCAGTCTCCTGTTTTCCCAGCCCACAACATAAAATGTTGAAAATATGTTGGCACCTTGGGCACAGCTGATGTTTACAGTGCTGGGGTGGAGCGATGGAAGGTTTTGGTGCCCTACTATAGCTCCTATGTCTGGTCGAATTTCTGGGCACTTTAAGTGCACCAGAACGGAAGTGCACCAGAAGTGCACGGTAGGGAATTGAAGAATACAGTTGAACAGAGGGATCTGGGAATAACTGTGCATAGTTCCTTGAAGGTGGAATCTCATATAGATAGGGTGGTAAAGAAAGCTTTTGGTATGCTAGCCTTTATAAATCAGAGCATTGAGTATAGAAGCTGGGATGTAATGTTAAAATTGTACAAGGCGTTGGTGAGACAAAATCTGGAGTATGGTGTGCAGTTTTGGTCACCCAATTATAGGAAGGATGTCAACAAAATAGGGAGGGTACAGAGGAGATTTACTAGAATGTTGCCTGGGTTTCAACAGCTAAGTTACAGAGATAGGTTAAATAAGTTAGGTCTCTATTCTCTGGAGCGCAGAAGGTTAAGGGGGGACTTGATAGAGGTCTTTAAAATGATGAGAGGGATAGACAGAGTTAATGTGGACAAGCTTTTCCCTTTGAGAATAGGGAAGATTCAAACACGAGGACATGACTTTAGAATTAAGGGACAGAGGTTTAGGGGTAACATGAGGGGGAACTTCTTTACTCAGAGAGTGGTAGCGGTGTGGAATGAGCTTCCAGTGGAAGTGGTGGCGGCAGGTTCGTTGGTATCATTTAAAAATAAATTGGATAGGCATATGGATGAGAAGGGTATGGAGGGTTATGGTATGAGTGCAGGCAGGTGGGACTAAGAGAAAAAAGTTGTTCGGCACGGACTTGAAGGGCCGAGATGGCCTGTTTCCGTGCTGTAATTGTTATATGGTTAAAGCAACTTGAGTTCCCAGTGGAACTGATGGATTTTACATGTTGTGATCTGGGCCAGTAACTGTTCGGCACTATTTCTACTTAGCAATATATCATTGCGTATTTACTGGAAGCAAGAAGTCTGCTTCTCTGTGAATTTATTAATGAGCAAACTGTATCTGAAGAGAGCACAATAGATACAACAGTTAATTTGTGCCAAGAGCAGCAAAAATATATACGTTCTGTTAACACTTAATGCTACAGGCACTCCTTTTAAATGATATTTTCTACATAATTAGCAGCTCGCTCACTTCAAAGATTCATATTGGGTTTTAAGGGATTTGTTTGGGAATGGTCCTAGTCAATAGGCCAGGATCAGTTATCAGTATTGGAGGAATGACAAGAGGAGTGGACCCTTGGGACAAGCGTTTTCTTAAGCCTAGCCTTGGGTTTGTTAAAAGAGTTTAAGGAGCCAGCCTTAAGACTTTCCTAAGAGTTTAAGGAGTCGAGCTCTCAGACAATGAACCATTTTCTCCTGCATACAAAATGAATTTGTTGTGAGGATTCAGCTCACAACATTTCACTCTGAAGACTGGGAACCTATGGAATATTTTCCCACGTTGTATCTATTTAGCAGATCTTTGACCACTCTCTTATCTATACCCGTTTGCACTCTCCTTTTTTTTCATCTTCACGGCTTTCTATTCTGTCTATCTTTATAAGTATAAAAACTTTTAAAAGACATTTGAATAGATACATGGTGTCACCAGTCTTCAGCCAAGTCAGTTGTACAAATGGTAGTAGGCTGAAGTCCATGGACAATTCTCTGTGGCACATCATTCATCAGTTGTCATTTGGAAACCAGGGAAAGGCCAGTTTGTGCTTCCTCTCTGTTAGCCAGTGAATCTTTTTATCTATGACAATATGTTACATCCGTTAACCTTCATTATTTAAGAAAGTAGTACCAATCTACTGATAAAAGTAGAATATCTGGTTACTTTAAGAAAATAAAGAATCCATCCTATACTTCTCAGTTATTTCTGATTTAAAATTGTGCAATCCCACAAGTGGCTGCCAAGAAATTAAATAATTATATAATACCAATATAATATAATAAATAGTATGTAATTATATATTGCACAGTATCAATTATATTAATTTTGAACAATATTATTACAGTTTGAATAAAACATTGATATTATTAACAGATTAATTTTAAATGCTGCAAAACATTATTTTGAAGTTTAACAATTGCATGTTACTTTGATAATTCAGTCAAGTATAAATAAACACACTTAGATATTTTGGGTACTACTAAAACTGCAGGTTTGACTACAACCTATAATGATTTTAAATGTTTTCAGCAAAAAAAAAACACCTGACACCAGCTAAATTATGTGATTATGTTAGAGTTTGTTCTGATATTAGAAAGAGTTAGCAAATCTCACCAGAAATATTTATTGCCATGTTTACTTTTTCTGCTTTGTTCATTGAAATAGAAACATTCTGACTGCCTTAATAGGTATAGGTGATGTTTCTGGTTGTGACCCTTGTCAGACTGAAGAAGGGTATGTCAGACTGCAGAAAGGTTCCGACCGAAAATATCAGCTATCCATGTTCTCTGAGATGTTGCCTGACCCATTTAACTAATCCAGTGCTTTATATCTTTTATTGTAAACTAGCATCTGCAGTTCCTAGTTTCTACTTCTGACTTAATGTTGTGTTCACTGACCAGAATTAAAACATGATTTGGGTTGGAGTTATTTTACAGTGAACTAAATTTTAATGTTTTCAGTATGCCGGTTTAAAGTCAAAATTTGAGCAGTGCTTGATTGTACTAACATTAATCTAAATTAATCTGAATGTGTATAAATTCCTGCCTATAGAGAGCATTTTGTAGATGTATTGAATAATACAATTATAATAATAGTATGATGAAATACTTCATAGCTTCAGTCTTTTCAAGCATTAGTTTGTGACAGGTAACACAAAAAGACTGCAATCAGTTGTCTCCATAACAGAATCAAGGAAGGACTCTCAGAATAGAATAAAATTAAGTAGATAACTTCAGTTAATGTTATCTCCAATACACTGGTATACTGTGCAGAACAAATGATGAATTGCCATTCTCAAATAAAGATTGTAATGACTCTAATGGCAATAAGCTGTAGCTGTAATGACGGAGAATTATCTAAATCAACAATTAAAGCAAATGAAAAAATCTTGGAAAGAAATTGAGAATGAAACTTTAATTTACTGCTTGTGTCTAATTATCTTATGGGTATAATTCTCTGATTTCTATCACAGCCACTCAAGTAAGGCACATTGGTAGAAACAACTTTGAAAATCATTTCTCCATTACCATGTTTCAAGATGCCAAAGAACCAAATGAAGAATTCTTGGGTGGAGGAGAGACATTTTTTCAGTCTGTTCTGGGGGATCAAGTTTGCTAATGACACTGTGGTGGTGGCCTTATCTCCGATAACAATGAGAAGGCCTACCGGAGGAGGTGGCTGATCTGGCACTCTGGTGACAGGACAACAGCCTCCTCTTGAATGTCATAAAAACTAAGGAGATGATTGTGGACTTTAGAAGGGCACAACATCCGAGGATGTATACGCCACTGATGATAAATGGGGATACTGTGGACAGGGTGAGCTGCTTTAAATATCTGGGAGTCCACAGCACAGGGGATCTGACATGGACCTCACACGCTGCCGCACTGGTGAGTAAGGCAAGGCAAGGCAGCGCCTTTACCACCTCAGGCAGCTGAGGAAATTCAGAGCTCTCTCATATCCTTCAGTGCTTCTACTGTGGGACTGTAGAAAGCATCTTGTCCGGCAACATCACAAACTGGTTTGGGAACTGCTCTGCCCAAGACAGGAAGGCTCTGCAGAGAGTAGTGTGTTCGGCCGAACGCACTATGGGAACTACACTCGCCCCCCTGCAGGACCTATACATCAGAAGGTGCAGATCCAGAGCCAACAACATTATGGGGAACCCCTACCATCCCAGCAACGGACTGTTCCAGCTGCTACGGTCAGGCAAACGCCTCCGCTGTCATGCTGCGAAAACAGTGAGGATGAAACGGAGTTTCTTCCCACAGGCCATCAGGACTGTAAACTCTTATCTCAGCAGGGACTAATTTACTGTTGTGTTGTGTCTTTTTCTAATATGTATATACGGATTCTCTTCTATTATGTTCTGTAGTTTTTTACACAATCCACAGGCATTGCCACTCATTTCACTGCACATCTTGTATGTGTATGTGACAAATAAAGTTGACTTGACTTGGCAAATGAGATTGAGAATTCGTTAGGAATTGTCTTAGGAACTTAAGAACATTTATAAATCAGAGCATTGAATATAGGAGTAGGGAAGTAATGTTAAAATTGTACAAGGCATTGGTGAGACCAATTCTGGAGTATGGTGTACAATTTTGGTCGCCTAATTATAGGAAGGGTGTCAACAAAATAGAGAGAGTACAGAGGAGATTTACTAGAACGTTGCCTGGGTTCCAGCAACTAACTTACAGAGAAAGGTTGAACAAGTTAGGTCTTTATTCTTTGGAGCGCAGAAGGTTAAGGGGGGACTTGACTGAGGTCTTTAAAATGATGAAAGGGATAGACAGAGTTGATGTGGATAAGCTTTTCCCATTGAGGGTAGGGAAGATTCAAACAAGAGGGCATGACATGAGAATTAAGGGACAGAAGTTTAGGGGTAACATGAGGGGGAACTTCTATACTCAGAGAGTGGTGGCTGTGTGGAATGATCTTCCTGCAGAAGTGGTGGAGGCAGGATCGATTTTAACATTTAAAAGTAAAGTGGATAGGTTTATGGACGGGAAGGGAATGGAGGGGTATGGTCTGAATGCAGGTAGATGGGACTAGGGGAAAATAAATGTTCGGCACGGACTGGAAGGGCCGAGAAGGCCTGTTTCCGTGCTGTAATTGTTATATGGTTATATGGTTATATTAAGAGAAAGGAGGAGGAGATGGACCTTCAAGACTGATTCAACACTGAATAAAATCCTGGCCTCAGTTGCACTCTCTGGCCTGTTCACGTAACGCTTGACTCCAATAAAGACTGAAAATCTGCTCATCACACATTTGAATAAATTCAATATTCCATCCTCTGCAGCTCTCTGGGATTAAGTTTTCCAAAGGTTCACAGTCCACAGAGAGAGAACATTCCTTTTTTATTACCTTATTCTGAAACTAGATTTTCTGAGATGCTCATTAGAAAATTAATCCTCACACCATCTTTTATTGAATAGGAGCAACCTTCTCGGATTAGCTGAATCAAAAAAACAGGAGGCATGAATTTAACTAATTGATAGAAGAATCGATGGGGAATGAGGAATTTATTTTTCACCTTGCAGGCGAGAGGGGGTCCAGAATGCTCTTCCTAAAAGGGTTCCTGCTTCTTGTAGAGGAAGAAACTATCATGACATTTAAAAAAGTACTTCCATATTTACAAAAGCTGTGACTTACATGGCCATAAAACCAACTGTTGAAGTAGATTAATCTAGTCAGCTCTTTATCAGTTGGCATGGGCATGATAGGTTCCCTCAGCAATCATTCAATGTAATACTTGAAATAGAGTGGGCTTCTTGCAGTGAGTATATCCCACATATCTGATCACGATAGACTGCCTTAGAAGACCTCAGAAATGTAGTCAAAGGCATTAAACATTGTTGATAAAGTTAAATTAATTTAAAATATTAATAAAAAGGCAATTATAGCACAATAAAATAATGCAAAATAAAACAAGTAAAAAATAAATAAAAACACTTTCCTTCATATTTTTAACAGGGTTAATGAATGAGCTTGCAGTTTGCTTGCCAATTCTCCCAGGCATAAAGCTAAGTGGCTGAGTGTGCAATGCATCCAGACTCCTGAGTTTATCAACACTCTGCCAATGGATTCCATGGAAAGTTCGGTAATGGAACTGAAGCATTTGATGTTCAGTTTGTCCTGGAATTAAATGCTTCACTGAGCAGGTGCAAAGGTCAGAGATGAGCTGAGCAACACATGGTTGGTAGCCAGTGGATTCCTGTGGAACAACCAGTTGTAAGTCAGCTTGGTTCAGCCCATGATCCTCAAACTGAGTCTGCATGTAAGCACATGGAATTAATAATATAGTTAATCAGCTGGAAAACAACAGCCGTACCATGCAGTGAGAGGTCATTCCAACGTGCATCCAAAGTTCCAAAGGTGGCTGCAGATGAAAGCATTAATGGTTCCCCATAGGGTTGGCAATTGCAGGTAGGTTTGGGCCGAAGTGTATGATTGTTAAGTCAACCAAAAATGTACTTAGTTTAATTATTTTCCTCTGACGTTGAGACTCTTCTTGACATGACTGGGTTCAAAATAATGGAGACTGACATGGCAGCAGAGATGCTTTTATTTACAGGAAAGAAAATGGCCAAAAAAACCTCTCACAAGTAGATTGAAAGACCTTCTCCCTTGGTTTTAAGAGCAATTGCCCAAAAACTAACTTCATTCTTTGAAATGATTGATACAAATCAAGATGACATTTAAAATACCAACACAGCACATCCCTTGACTTCATGAAGTTAATTTACCGTGGGAGATTGGTAGTTTACTGCTGGCCAGGTTTTTATTAATAATAGGTAATAGGTTGAAAAGGGAATGTGATTGATTAAGAGAGATTTATGCTCTAATAGATGAAAATGAATTTGACTATGATCTCGTGAATGTCATAACAATACACATTTTAACATCACAGTGATCAAAAACAAGTAGAACAATTATTGAATCATTGAAAATGTTCTGAATTTTCTAAATTTATTTTACTGATGATATTTCTACAGAATGCTAGATTGGTTTGCTTCAATGAAACAAGTCAAATGACAATTTCTTTGTTCATTATCACATTTTATTAAATAAACAAAAACAATCAGAAATGTATTGGTATGAGATAATTTGATTTTAATAAAGCTATTTCAGCATAAGAAATGACAGACCAAGCAGTTTTTTGATGGTCATTCAATGATGTTTATTCTGGAATATAGAATACAAGCAAATCTCAAGCATCTGATGTCAGAATCAAGTAAAGAGTGGCACAATCAGATATAAGATACACAGCAAAGATCATTCATCATTCTCAGAAGTAAATCACTCTGCAGTCCGTATGAGCTTTTTTATTTTTGTCCTGTTAAGTGGATGTCTTGGCTTTAGTTTTTATATTATTTTTAGCTGTACATATGTGGGGACGGAAATTTGTAGCCTGGACATTTGTACACCAGGATTAATCTCTTCCCTGTACGGGGACTCGACTTTTTCCTATTTCATTGTCAAGTCCCCGTTGTCATTGGGCCTAACATCGTTGAGCCGGCGGCCTCCAACCGGAATCGACCTGGGTTCTCCAGTCGTGGAGCCTGCGCATTCACCATCGCGGAGCTGACCGACCGGAATGCGGAGCACTGTGGTGGCACACGGCTGTGACCCGACTTCGGAGCTTCGGAGGCTCCAGCCGCAGGCCTGTGGACGGTAACATCGGGAGCTCGTGGGTCCCTGGTGGGAGACCGCTTTTCGGAGTTCCCGCAAAGGCAAACTTTGCCTGCCCGAATCGAGTGATTTAAATTGACCCGGAGCGGGGCCTTACATCGCCCGGCGCGACTTAAACGGCTGTGGGACTTACCATCGCCCGCCGGGGGGGCTCTAACATCTACCATCAGGAGCCTCGATCGGCTCGATGCAGCAGTTTGGCTGCTTGACTGCGGGAGAGGAATGGGTACAGAGAACGGGGAAGAGATAAGACTTTTGCCTTCCATCACAGTGAGGAGGTGTTTGACGATTCACTGTGATGGATGTTTGTGTGGAATTGTGTGTTTTGGTTTTTTTGTTTGTATTATGACTGCAGAAACGTAATTTCGATTCAACTTATGTTCAAATGACAATAAACAATTCTGAATCTGATTCTGCAAAGCTTTTTTGTTCGGTTTTATCCAGTCAACGAAATGACATGATTATAATCAAGCCATCCACAGTGCACAGATAAAAGATAAAGGGTACAAATTTAATGCACGATAAAGTCCAATAAAGTCTGATTTAAAGATAATTCAACGGTCTCAATAGACAATAGCCATATGGGTGCAAGAGTAGGCCATTCGGCCCTTCGAGCCAGCACTGTGATCATGGCTGATCATCCACAATCAGTATCCCGTTCCTGTCTTCTCCCCATATCCCCTGACTCCGCTATCTTTAAGACTCTCTCTTGAAAGCATCCAGAGAATTGGCCTACACTGCCTTCTGAGGCAGAGAATTCCACAGATTCACAACTCTCTGGGTGAAAAGGTTTTTTCTCATCTCGGTTCTAAATGGCCTACCCCTTATTCTTAAACCACTGCCCCTGGTTTTGGACTCCCCCAACATCGGAAACATGTTTCCTGCCTCTAGCATGTCCAATCCCTTAATAATCTTCTATGTTTCAATAAGATCCCCTCTCATCCTTCTAAATTCCACAGTATACAAACCCAGCCGCTCCATTCTCTCAGCATATGACAGACCCGCCATCCCAGGAACTAACCTTGTGAACCTACACTGCACTTCCTCAATAGCAAGAATGTCTTTCCTCAAATTTGGTGACCAAAACTGCACACAATACTCCAGGTGTGGTCTCACTAGGGCCCTGTACAGCTGCAGACGAACTTCTCACCTCCTCTTGTTATGAAGGCCAACATGCCATTAGCTTTCTTCACTGCCTGCTGTACATTCATGCTTACTTTCAGTGACTGATGAGCAATGACCCCCAGATCTCTTTGTACTTCCCCTTTTCAGTGCTCTAATTTTGACAACTAATCTCCTATGTGGGACCTTATCAAATGCTTTCCAGGTACACTACATCCACTGAGGTCTCCAATGATGTTGTTGGGAGGTCAGGCCCACACTGTAGCTAATGACAGGATTGCTCAGTTGCCTCATAACAGCTGGGAAGAAACTGTCCCTAAATCTGGAGGTATGTGTTTTCAAATTTCTGTACCACTTGCCTGATGGGAGAGGGGAGAAGAGGGAGTGACTGGGATGAGACTGGTCCTTGGCTATGCTGATGACCTTGCCGAGGCAGCATGAAGTGTAGATGGACAAAATGGAAGGGAGTTTGGTTTGCATGATGGTCTGAAGTACATCCACAACTTTCTGCAATTTTGTGCGGACTTGGACAGAGCTGTTCCCAAGCCAGGGTGTGATGCATCCCGATAGAATGCTTTCTACGGCACATCTATAGATGTTGGCGAGAGTTGTGCGAGACATGCCGAGTTTCCTAAGCCTTCTTAGGAAGTAGAGGCATTGGTGTGCTTTCTTGGCTATTGCTTTGATGTGGCTTGTCCAGGACAAATTGGTCTTTATGGCTCTCCATGACTTTTTTTGAAGGAACACTCTTTATTACGGATACAGTGGCAAAAAAAACAACAGAAAAGATGAAATATGTATTTTTGGATATATTCATGAGTCACTGAATATTCTTAAATGTATTTGCATATAAAACATCTATAACATTTTAATGAGGCTTCAACATTTACAGCATTAATAACATTCTGATATAAGAATCACATACTAAATGCACAGACTAGGCTTGTATTCACTGGATTTTTGAAGGATGAGGGGAGATCTTATAGAAACATATAAAAATATAGAAGGACTGGACAAGCTAGATGCAGGAAAAATGTTCCCAATGTTGGGTGAGTCCAGAACCAGGGGCCACAGTCTTAGAATAAAGGGGAGGTCATTTAAGACTGAGGTGAGAAAAACCTTTTTTACCCAGAGGGTTGTGAATTTATGGAATTCCCTGCCACAGAGGGCAGTGGAGGCCAAATCTCTGGATGGATTTAAGAGAGAGTTGGATAGAGCTCTAGGGGCTAGTGGAGTCAAGGGATATGGGGAGAAGGCAGGCACGGGTTATTGATAGCGGACGATCAACCATGATCACAATGAATGCCGGTGCTGGCTCAAAGGGCCGAAAGGCCTCCTCCTGCACCTATATTCTATGTTTCTATGTTTCTATGTAAATATCTTGAAGGATTTCAACTTTGATTCAGTGTATTTTATTCAAATAGATGATAATTGAATGCAACAACCCATGCATTCCCAAACAGTTTCCCCAGCAACTGTCAAAGATGTAACACTTGTCACAACACCCCATCTTGCATTTCCAATCAAATAATCCACAAGCTCTTCTGGGTGAGGCTGAGATTCACACGCACCGCTTCCATCCTTTTCTGCTGTCCCGAATGTGGCCTCCTTTACATTGGGGTGACGAAGCATACACTGGATGACTGTTTCACCGAACACTTGCACTCAATCCGCCAAGGCCTGCTGGAGCTCCTTTTTGATTACCATTTTAATTCCCCTTCCTTTTCCCATTTCTGTCCTTGGCCTCCTCCATTGCCAGAGTGAGACCACATGCAAACTGGAAGAATAACATCTCACTGTGATTGTGGTGGAAGGTAGACATTCTGGCTAGAGGTCTGTGACCAGTGGAGTTTCTCAGTGATCTGAAGGGTCTGTTTCTGTGATGTGTGTCTCTACGATTCTGTGCCTCCGAGTTGATGCTGTAAATTGATTGAGGATAAGTGTGTGGTTTTTAATCGCAGCCTGTGACAAATAAAATTGACTTTGACTTCGGCAGGTGCTGTTGACTGTGAACTCCAGGTTAGTGATATGGATAGGAAGTTTGTTTGAAGGTGGAGGGCAAAAGATAGGTTTAATGGGTTTCTACTTAAACTGATAAGATGTGAGTTCTTGCATTCCCAGGATTTATAATGAGAGCTCAACATTCCACTTTTTTCTAAAAATTACTTTGGAGAATGAATAGCAAGCCATATATTCAAGTGTACAGATGACGCTAAGCTGGGTGAATGGTAAATATTGTAGCTGGAACCAATAAGTTGCAGAGAAACATTGATAGATTATGTAAATGCACAAACCTATGACAGTCTGAGTTCAATGTGAGGTTACTGGGTTGGGACCTAAGAAAGTTGAAATCAAATTATCTTCTAAATAAATTGTGAAAGAACAGTGTGATTTTGCAGTCAATGTATCAAGATCACCAAAGGCTAGTGGAAAGATATTAAATGTAATTTAAACAGCTGGTGAAATGTTAGAGTCATACAGCAAGGAAACAAGCCTATCGGCCCAACTCATCCATGCCGACCAAGATGCCCCATCTAAGCTAGTTCCATTTGAAAGCACATGGCTGATATCCCTCAAAACCTTTTCTATCCGTGTGCCCAAACAAATGTCTATTAAATGTTGTTATTGTACCTACTTCATCTAGCACCTTATTCCATATACCTGCCATTCTCTGTGTCAAAAGGTTGCCCCTCAGGTTACTATTAAAACTCTCTCCGCTCACCTTAAATATCTGTCCTCCAGTTTCTCGATTCCCCTACAGTTACTCTTTAATATACTGATAAAATCTCTTTGATTCTCCTTAATTTTATCTGCCCCCTACAATAATCCTCTGAGCATACAGGAATCCCCCACAATCCTCCAGATCCAAGTGTCTATAACTGATCTATGCCTCCTTCTCTTTCTTTACCTAAACCTCAATTTTGTCTCATCATCCATGGTTCTTAACTCCTAACTGCCTTGGCCTTCACACTAACATGGACATACATACGTTAAACTCTTACTATCACACTTCTAAAAGCATCCCACTCTCTGGACATCCCTTTGGCTGCAAACAATCTATCCAGTCACCTGTCGAATACCATTAAATTGCCTTGCTGCAATTTAGAACTTTAGCTTGTGGACTAGCCCTGTCCTCATCCATAACTATTTTAAACCTAATAGAACTGTGCTTGTTATTCCCAAAGTTCTCACTTTTTGATACTTCAGTTGTTCCCAATTCTCCAAGATTAGGTCAAGCTTTGCTCTCTTCCATGTAGGAGCCTCTATGTATCATAGAAACATAGAAACATAGAAAATAGGTGCAGGAGTAGGCCATTCGGCCCTTCGAGCCTGCACCGCCATTCAATGTGATCATGGCTGATCATCCAACTCAGTATCCCGTACCTGCCTTCTCTCCATACCCCCTGATCCCTTTAGCCACAAGTGCCACATCTAACGCCCTCTTAAATATAGCCAATGAACTGGCCTCAACTACCTTCTGTGGCAGAGAATTCCAGAGACTCACCACTCTCTGTGTAAAGAATGTTTTCCTCATTTCGGTCCTAAAGGAATTCCCCCTTATCCTTAGACTGTGACCCCTTGTTCTGGACTCCCCCAACATCGGGAACAATCTTCCAGCATCTAGCTTGTCCAACCCCTTAAGAATTTTGTAGGTTTCTATAAGATCCCCCCTCAATCTTCTAAATTCCATCGAGTACAAACCGAGTCTATCCAATCTTTCCTCATATGAAAGTCCTGACATCCCAGGAATCAGTCTGGTGAATCTTCTCTGTACCCCCTCTATGGCAAGGATGTCTTTCCTCAGATTTGGAGACCAAAACTGTACGCAGTACTCCAGGTGTGGCCTCACCAAAACCCTGTACAACTGCAGTAGAACCTCCCTGCTCCTATACTCAAATCCTTTAGCTATGAATGCTAACATACCATTTGCTTTCTTCACTGCCTGCTGCACCTGCATGCCCACTTTCAATGACTGGTGCACCATGACACCCAGGTCTCGTTGCATCTCCCCCTCACCCAATCTGCCACCATTCAGATAATAGTCCACCCTCATGTTTTTGACACCAAAGTGGACAACCTCACATTTATCCACATTGCACTGCATCTGCCATGCATCTGCCCATTCACTCAGCCTATCCAAATCACCCTGCAGCCTCCAAGCATCCTCCTCACACCCAACCACACCCCCCAGCTTGGTATCATCTGCAAATTTGGAGATGTTGCATTGAATTCCCTCGTCCAAATCATTAATATATATTGTAAATAGCTGGGGTCCCAGCACTGAGCCTTGCGGCACCCCACTAGTCACTGCCTGCCATTCTGAAAAGGACCCGTTTACTCCTACCCTTTGCCTCCTGTCTGCTAGCCAGTTCTCTATCCACATCAATACTGAACCCCCAATACCGTGTGCTTTAAGTTTGTATGCTAATCTCTTATGCGGGACCTTGTCGAAAGCCTTCTGAAAGTCTAGATATAACACATCCACTGGTTCTCCCTTATCCACTCTACTAGTTACATCCTCGAAAAATTCTATCAGATTTGTCAGACATGATTTACCTTTCGTAAATCCATGCTGACTTTGTCCAATGATTTCACCACTTTCCAAATGCGCTGCTATCCCATCTTTAATAACTGACTCTAGCAGTTTCCCTACTACCGATGTTAGACTAACTGGTCTGTAATTCCCCGCTTTCTCTCTCCCTCCTTTTTTAAAAAGTGGGGTTACATTAGCTACCCTCCAATCCTCAGGAACTACTCCAGAATCTAAGGAATTTTGAAAAATTATCACTAATGCATCCACTATTTCTGTGGCTACCTCCTTGAGTACTCTGGGATGCAGACTATCTGGCCCTGGGGATTTATCGGCCTTCAATCCGTTCAATTTACCCAACACCACCTCCCGGCTAACCTGGATTTCACTCAGTTCGTCCATCTTATTTGACCCCCGTTCCACTGCTATTTCCGGCAGATTATTTATGTCTTCCTTAGTGAAGACAGAACCAAAGTAGTTATTCAATTGGTCTGCCATGTCCTTGTTCCCCATGATCAATTCACCTGTTTCTGACTGCAAGGGACCAACATTTGTTTTAACTAGTCTCTTTCTCTTTACATATCTATAAAAACTTTTGCAGTCAGTTTTTATGTTCCCTGCCAGTTTCCTTTCATAATCTATTTTCCCTTTCCTAATTAAGCCCTTTGTCCTCCTCTGCTGGATTCTGAATTTCTCCCAGTCCTCCGGTAGGCTGCTTTTTCTGGCAAATTTGTATGCCTCATCTTTTGTTTTTATACTATCCCTGATTTCCCTTGTTATCCATGGATGCACCACCTTCCACGATTTATTCTTTTGCCAAACTGGTATGAACAACTTTTGTACTTCATCCATGCAGTCTTTAAATACCTTCCATTGCACATCCACTGTCAACCCTTTAAGAATCACCTGCCAGTCTATCTTGGCCAATTCACATCTCATACCTTCAAAGTTACCTTTGTTCAAGTTCAGAACCCTTGTTTCTGACTTAATTTTGTCACTCTCCATCCTAATGAAGAACTCAACCATATTATGGTCACTCTTGCCCAAGGGGCCACGCACAACAAGACTGCTAACTAACCCTTCCTCATTACTCAATACCCAGTCTAGAATAGCCTGCTCTCTCGTTGGTTCCTCCACATGTTGGTTGAGAAAACTATCCCGCATACATTCCAGGAAATCCTCTTCCTCAGCACCCCTGCCAATTTGATTCACCCAAATCGTCTGAAGAAACTTTCCTAAACACACTTCCACCCCATCTAAGCTCTTGGCAGTCCCAGACTACATTGGGAAAGTTAAAATCTGCTACTATGCAAATCATTTGGTCTTGCAACTACCTGCCATCTCCTACCATATTTGTTCCTCTAATTCCCATTGACTATTTAGGGTTTATAGTATAATCCGTACAAGGTGATCATCCCTTTTTAATTGCTCAGCTCCACCCATAAAGCTTCGCTGGACGGTCCCTCAGTAGAAATCTCCCAGTAGGATGGGAGTCTCCCAAGTAGGAGACTCCCATCCATTTCAGATGCAACCAATAACTTTTGTAAAGTTTATTTTTGTCGCTGAAAAGATACTAATGGTCCAAAAACTCTGAATCAATGCCCCCTGCACCAACTTCTCAGCTATGCATTCATTTTTCTTATCTTTCTATTCCTCTCCTCACATACAGGTTGCAATGAGAGTAAGGTGAACACACGTGATATGTTTTATTTACAGTGACAAGAAAGTCCAGGACCACATGGGGGCACTGCCCCATGTTGTCAGGGCTCTGGCGATCTCGGGCTTAGTTCAGACTTGGTCTCAAAGGAGTCAGGTCAAGTCAAGTCAATTTTATTTCTATAGCACATTTAAAAACAACTCTCGTTGACCAAAGTGCTTCACATCAGTGCAGGGACTAATGTGCATACAATGGTACATAGATCTAACAATACAAACATACACATATACAGCGCTCCCTCAGAGGACCTCAAGAAATGCTTGTGAGAAGAAATAAGTTTTAAGTCTAGACTTAAAGGAGTCGATTGAGGTGGCAGTTCTGATGAGAAGAGGGATGCTGTTCCACAGTCTAGGTGCTGCAACCGCAAAAGTGCGATCACCCCGAGCTTAAACCTGGACCGTGGGATAGTCAGTAGCCCCAAGTCAGCCGACCTGAGGGACCTGGAGGTAGAATGTTGGGTTAGCAGATTATTGATATAGGGGGAGGCAAGCCCATTAAGGGCTTTGTATAGATATATGAGGAGCTTGAAATTGATTCTGTACCGTACTGGGAGCCAGTGAAGAGATGCCAGAATTGGGGTGATGTGGTCCCTTTTACGGGTATCCATCAGAAGTTTCGCTGCGGCGTTTTGGACCAATTGCAGGCGGGACAGGGACGATTGACTGATTGGCTAAGCAATCGCAGGCTTCTCTCTGCAGTTCACCCTTGGCTTGAAACAATGTGCTGACAGTCTCTGGCTTATCCTGCTGGCTTTGACTCCATTTATTGGGGCCAGTCTCTCACTGTCTGAAGGCAGGAAGAGGAACTGGCACTCAGGCTTGCAGAGGCCACTCAGTCTTAGCCTCAGTAGTCACTGGCCATCTAGGGCTTCTTCCCAGCAGCCCAGTCTTGACCACATGGTGGCGCTAGTTGTTTTGGGTTTATCGTAGTGGTTCAGTCTTCCTCAAAGGAACACGGCCAGCAGGGAGGCCTCTCTCACTTCTTTTGTCCTGCTTACTTTCCCAAATCTTGCAGGAAGAGAATACCACTAACTACCCTAAGACTAAAGAGGAACTGAGGAAAAGAAAGACCATACCTTATCCTGCCTTCTCCCTCTGTTCAGCCTCATCACATACTCTCAAACACAGCACTTGCATCTCAACACATAGATTTACCCAAACGTTCGCTCCCATATGTTCTCTCAGCTAGTGCCTGCTGTCTTTTCATACATGATAAGGAGCAGTCACTCCTGGACATTAAAGGCTGCTTTTAAAATCCACCTCTGCTCCTCCTCTTAGCTGCTCACTTGCTGCAAAATCCAACTCAAAGTTAAGGGCCTATCCCACTGCGACGACCTAATTCGCGACTTTAGAAGAGTTTGCCCTCAACTCCTACTCGCAGCATGGTCAACGCGAGGTCCTAGGAGGTCTTTGTAACTCTCCTTCATGCTCGAGAGTAGTCCCCGTGTACTCGAGGCCTCAGCTAGGTCGCCGTGTTTTTTTCAACATGCTAAAAAATGCCCGCGAGGTAAAAAAAGGTCGCCATGGAAAAAATCTATTTTTTTTACTCGTAGCTTTAGTCGAGGTTGGTTGTAGTAGGTTGTAATGCTATCGTAGGTAATCAAAGGCAATCGAAGGTAAAGCTCGTTGAGAAAAAAAACAACCGGTAATGTTAAATGCCCGCTAAACTTGATTAAATGTTGTCTGGCTTCTTAAAAGTATCTCCCCACCTTCTCCCCACCTTCTCTCCCCCCCCTCTCCACGCTCTCTAGATGACTTACCGTAACTGTTGCAGGCGTCTTTTACCTTCCTGTTCATCGCGGGTGTGAATTTCAGATAGGGAACCCCCACTTTCCCTGGCCCCCGCCTTTGCGATGTGTTTGTGTGTGTGTGCGTGCGTGTGTGTGTGCAGACGGTCGATCCAGCTCGCGGTTTCATCGCTGATGGTTGATCCAGCTCGAGGTTTTTCAGGCGATTGCCATTGAGCCTGAAGGTTGAAGACCGTCGCTGAAAAGTCACGTTAGTGGGACAGGCCCTTTATGTTACCTTTATGTTACCTGGTTAAAACTCATTTAGAAATCAACATTGTTCTTGGCAAAACAAAACTTCATACACTCACAGACCTTATATTTTTCTCAGACGAAGTGGAACAAGTATTCACCAAGTTGATACTGGTTTACATTATAAGGAGAAGTTGTATAGATTAGGCTTGTTTTGTTTAAGCAGGTAAAGTTAAAGTATGATCTAATTAAATATGTACAATCTATGATAGACACAAAAAGCTGGAGCAACTCAGTGGGACAGGCAGCATCTCTGGAGAGAAGGAATGGGTGACGTTTCGGGTCGAGACCCTTCTTCAGACTTGATAATCTATGATCTGATTGAATATGTAAGATGGCTAAGGGAATTGATAGGGAAGATAAAAAGGAACTCTGGTGGAGATTCCTGAACAAGCCATCTTCTTGAAAGCTGAAGATAGATATAAATGCTGGAGAAACTCAGCGGGTGAGGCAGCATCTATGGAGCGAAGGAATAGGTGACGTTTCGGGTCGAGACCCTTTTTCAGACAGCTGGTGTAGGTTGTTCGTCAGTGAAGTCAGAAGCAAACAACAGGTCATCTGGAATTATTTTCTCTGCATTGTCATTGAAGATAGTTTCACTCAGAATTTTGAAACCAAGTTTGATGGACTTTTGTTGCGTATTATGGAACTACATGGGATATATTGAATTAAATCATAGACCTGAATCGTGAAAGGAATTGACCTTTTGTTCTTCATATGTTCTTGTGTTTCTATTACAACAGCTACAGAAATTATGGTGTTGAGAGCATAAACAGTAGTTCAAATTAGAATAAGCTGGAAGCCAACTGGGTGAAAGTCTTGTCAAATACTTAAATGGGATCCATTACAAAAAAATCCAAAATTGAATCAAATTAATTCTCACATGAATCAACTCTTACATGGCTAGGACAGGTTTGGAGGGATATGGACCAAATGCGGGCAGGTGGGACTTGTTTAGCTGGGACATGTTGGCCAGTGTGGGCAAGTTGGATTGAAGGGCCTGTTTCCACACTGCATCACTCTATGACTTTATGAACCTTCATAAATGAATACCATAAACAGTAAATAGACATAAAAAGCTGGAGTAACTCAGCGGGATGGGCAGCATCTCTGGAGAGAAGGAATGGGTGACATTTCAGATCGAGACCCTTCTTCAGACTTGGTCTCAACACAAAATGGCACCTATTCCTTCTCTCCAGAGAAGCTACCTGTCCCGCTGAGTTACTCCAGCTTTATGGTCTATCTTTGGTTTAACCAGTATCTGCAGTTCCTTCTTACACCATAAACAGTAAAACAGTAAAGTACTTGATTATAAAAATGTGCATCAGATACACAATGCTGTCACTGACCTCTGTCATTTGTTGCAGCCAGAAATAGAGTTAGAAACATAGAAATTAGGTGCAGGAGTAGGCCATTCAGCCCTTTGAGCCTGCACCGCCAGGAGTTCCCACCTTTAGGTATGGTTCAGTCTAAGGTGAAGAAAGTGACTTATAGCAAGACATTTTATTTTGAAGTCACGTGAGTGGCCACGTGAAGAAGCCCGCCAGACCACATGCGCATCAATGCGTCTAGCGCATGGCGCTAGTCAGAGCAGTTCCCGCACTGCTCTGCAAGGTAAGTCAGTTTTCTTTGGGCCGTTCTATAGCTGGCCCCCAAAAAAGTAGCTGGTCCACTGGAACTAGCGTAGGGTATATTTTCGCCGCAGTCTCCAACGTGAGCAAGCGGCTGAAGTTATAGGGCTTCATGCAGCTGTTGCTGTTCATCTGCATGGTGGGGGACGACCCAGTTCAGAGGCCGATAGGCTCATTAAAAGCTGGGTTTACGGCTGTGGCCGTTATAGTTTTCAGCAAACGGCCCTAATAATAGGAGGCTGCCGACATCAGAGCTCCATTCGGGAGCAGGCAGCCAGAGTTAGAAATACATGAGGCCCTGTCACGAGCTTCCATTCATAAGTTGCGGTTGTGTTACTACAGGAGATTTCCAGCAGCAGGTGAGTTTTAAAAATAGCCGCGGCCGACAGCTACCGTTTAGTACCAAGCTGACGGAACTTTTCCAGACAGTTACCAGATATGCTTATCTGTCCGGAATGTGTTTTCGAGCGTACAGTCCATGTTTCACCTTGAATGGAAAACTTAAAGATAAACAGAAGGACGTTGAAGATACAGAATTAATGAGGGAATTAATGAGGGACATGGAATGAGATATTACGGATTCCAGCTGCATGGGTTTGTTTAACCCCTTGGAACCTGCTTGTATTAAAGAATGGGATATAATGTAATACTATTGGATGGATATATATGGTAATGTTCAGAATAGATTAATGGTAGATAAATTGGAAAGGCGTATATACTTATAGAACTGAACATGTTGTGTTTTATTTTTGGTTTTATTATTCCCCCCTTTTTCTGAATTTTTTCTGTTTTCAATTGCTCTGGTATATGAAATGGTTCACAGCCTTTTATGAGACTCTGTTAAGGGGACGGAGCTCAATGTATAACAACAATGGAAGTCTATACATTTTTAGGTGGCTTCGCGTTTTTAAGGTATCTTCTCTTAGATACCTTAACATCACTTTTTTTTAAAATTCACTATCAAGATTCTTATTTGTTTTTATTTAAATTAACTTCACATCACATTTGTTCTTTTTTTTCTTATTAAGGTATTGCACAGGAGGGAGATGCAATATAAATTTTAAAATTTGAGATGTCCACCCAGCACCCAGAGTTCTGAGGTATTTGCACCATGTGAGTCAAAAACACTAAACTGATATATTATGCAAGACGATAGACAAATAAAGAATGGAGGAATCACATTCAGCAGTTGGAATATAAGGGGTGCCAATGAACCAATTAAGAGGGGTAAAATTTTTGCCCAATTAAAATCATTAAATTCTGACATCATGTATTTGCGAGAAACACACATTAAACAACAAACACAGATGAGGTTGAAGGCAAACTGGATAGGTCAAACATACTATTCTTCATTTACTTCTAAAGCTAGAGGTACGGCCATTATTATTCGGAAAGGTATACCATTTAAATTAAAGAATACTATTTCTGATAAAGAGGGAAGGCATATTATAGTTTCGGGAGGAATTTATTCAACCCCACTGACTATGATAAATATTTACGCCCTGAATTTTGATAACCCACAATTTTTTAATAAAATTATAGATATAATATCAGAATTTAATTACCAAAATGTAATAATATGGGGGGACTTTAATTGCGTTTTAGATCCATATTTAGACAAATCAGTAAAACAAAGGAGGGGTAACAAAATCTAAGTAGTGAACTTCTAAATACATATATAAAAATTACTAACATAATAGACTATGGAGAACTGCTAATCCAACTGGAAGGGAATATTCGTTTTACTCATCGGTACATAAAACTTATTCACGGATTGATTATTTTTTAGTGGATACAAAATTAATTCCATACACAACTAATCCTTCATATCACACCAGTATTATTTCCGATCATTCTCCATTGACTTTTCTATTAACATTTGAGGGAATGCCGGGTAAAAAATCTTTTTGGAGGTTTAACACACAAATTCTAAATGACCCACAAGGTTATAAATATTGAAAACAACAAATGTTTTTTTTTAGACAAATGAAACACCAGGTATTTCACCTTCTTTACTATGGGAAACTTTCAAGGCATTTATCAGAGGAGTTATAATCTCATATCAAATTTTTCAAAATAAACAGAATAAGACAGAAATTAGACAATTAGAGTTAGATAATGCCAAAGATCCAACTACAGATAAACATAATAAGATAATACGATTGAAATTTAATCGAATTTTATCGGCAAGAGTAATAAGATTATTCCAAATCACAAAACAGGAACATTTTGAATTTGGTGACAAGCCACATAAACTCTTAGCTCGTCAATTGAAAAAACAAGAAAAGGGAAATACTATCACTAAAATTAAATCAGAGAAAGGTGAATTACTAACATTACCTAAGGATATTAACAATAGATTTGCTCAATTTTATCAAAATTTCTTTACATCTAAAACTAAAATAGAAGATAATAAAATTATATATTTTTTAAATAACTGTAATCTTCCAAAACTTGACTTTTCGGAACAAGAGGAATTAGGAGCTCAGATTACACTTGAACAAATAGGTGAAACAATAAAATCGCTGAAAAATGGTTAGACGCCTGGACCAGATGGTTTCAGTAATGAATTTTATAAAAGATTTCATGAGATAACAGTTGCAGGCTTACTTAATTTATATACTCATGCCTTTAAAGAAAATAAATTACCAGAAACATTAGCTGAATCAACTATTACGCTTATACCAAAAAAAGATAAAGATTTAGATGAACCGGGTTCATATAGAGCTATATCACTTTTAAATACAGATCAGAAAATTTTAGCAAAGACCATAGCAAGAAGATTGAGTAAATATATTAGTTAATTGATAAATCCTGATCAAACGGGGTTTATACCCAAAAGTCATTCATTTAATAATTTGAGACGCCTGTTTAATAAAATGTACTCACATAAAACGGAGGAAGAAGATATATCAATTGTTTCTCTGAACGCAGATAAAGCATTTGATCAGGTAGTGTGGCAGTATTTATATAAAGTATTGCAAAAATGTAATATGGGACAGAATGTTATTGTATGGGTAAAATTACTATATGATAAACCAACGGCAAGAATATTAACCAATAATATGTTATCTCCAAAATTTCAATTATCGAGGGGCAATAGGCAGGGATGTGCTTTGCTATTTGCCCTTATGATAGAGCCCCTGGCTGAAAGTATAAGAAGTCATCTGAATATTCAAGGATATAATACTAGGGACTCAAATATTAAAATTTCATTATATGCAGACAATATACTTTTATATATTACAAACTCACAAACGAGCATACCAAACCTATATAGAGGATACCAAAGACTTTTATATCGTCTTTAATAGAGGAATTCGTTTTTTATTTTCTGGATACAGAATAAATTGGAATAAAAGTGAAATCATGACGTTAAAACCTCAAGAATCTACACACCTATTAAAATTCCCCTTTAAAATTGCAACAGAAACATTTAATTATTTGGGTATTCAAATTACTAGAAAATACAAAGCATTATTTAATGCTAATTTTATGCCTTTATTAAACAAACTCAACGCGTCGATTAAATTCTGGAAAACACTTCCGTTATCATTAATAGGCAGAATAAACGCTATAAAAATAATATTTTTACCACAAATATTATACCTATTTCAATCCATACCATTATATATACCAAAAACTTCTTTAAAAAACTAGACTCTAATATTACCAATTTTATCTTGGATTATAGATCACACGGAATCCAAATAAAACATTTGTGCAAAATAAAAGACATAGGGGGACTTTCACTTCCGAACTTTTTGTATTATTATTGGGCAGTGCATATTAAGAATATAATTTACTGGTTGGACAGTTCTACGCAACGGACAGAATGGATAAGAATGGAGAAAGAGGACTGTTCTCCTTATAATGTAGGAGCGATCCTCTTCTCCCTGATAAAACTGAACAACACAATATATAAGAATAACCCAATTATACATGATACAATAAGAATTTGTAAACAAATAAAATTATCCTTAAAATTAAGAAACCTATCATTGTTAATGCCAATAGTGAATACTCCTTCATTTAAACCATCTCTTATTGATACAACATATAATCAATGGGAAAGAATGGGAATTAAAAGGATCGGTGATATGTATGAAATGGGAAATCTGTTATCATTCCAACGATTACAATTAAAATTTAAACTGAAAAATAACCGATATTTTAAATATCTTCAGATCTGTGACTTCATGAAGAAATACATACAAATATATCAAAACATAACTTCAGAGCCACTGGAAGAAGCAATGAACATTAAGGCTGACTCACAGAAATTAATATCATATTTATATAATAGTATTTTAAATGTAGATTTACCATCGACAGAGGCACTTAGAGAAGAGAGGGAACGAGAATTAATGATAAAAATTACGAAGGAACCATGGGAAAAGTATTTGATATATATACACAAATGTTTGATTAATGTAAGACATAATTTAATTCAATTTAAAATTTTAGGTGGATTATATTACTCATGAACTAGATTGAATAAATTCTATCCAAATACTTCCCCCATTTATGATAAATGTCTATCCCAAAATGCAACTATAACACACTCTTTAGTCTCCTGCACAAAACTTTATAAATTCTGGAGTGATATTTTTGAAATATTTACAAAATTATTTAAGATAAAAATGGAACCTAATACTGAAATGATTATATTTGAAGTAATGGAAGATGGGAATAAATTGAACTCATCTCAAATTTTTTTTTTAAATTATGGGTTAATAACAGCAAAAAACGTATACTTAACTTGGAAAAATACAGTCATACCAATGCTTAAAATGTGGATTTCAAGCGTTGGACACTGCACATCTTGAGGAAATGCGATTCCTCCTAATAGATAAATCAGACCAATTTTTAACGAGTTGGTCTCCATTTGTCGATTTTTTGGAAGCATATGGTGCAACAAAACCGTAGAAGCTAATTGTTTCAGGATTGGGTGAGGGATGGTCAAGAATATAGATAACGATCTCCTTAATCTCTTACTTTCTACTCTTTTTCTTTCTTTTTTCTTTTTCTTTCTCAACTTTCTTCTTTCACACTTTTTTCTGTCTCACACACTATATATCACATTAAAAAAATAAATAAATAAAAAGGTAAGTTCCGCTTGCTGTAGCACCAAACAAATTTAACAGAGTAGCTGCTGCAGCTATGCTATAGCCACATATAGTGTATTATTTTAATTGAACGGCTATAATAGAGTTGGCATTTATAACAGTTGCCACAGGGTCACGTTTGTGACGATCATAGCCAATAGCATTCTATGAGCTGCAAACTCCACACAGATCTGTGGTCAGGATCGAAGCCAGGTCACTGGTGCTGCGAACTCAGGTCTCTGGCATCAGCTCTACCAGCTGCACCATTGTGCTGGTATCCTTTGCTTTACAATATCAGTTCAGGTTTAATTCTTGGCAAATATCACAAATATGTATCATCATGCAAATTAATTTATGTTTTACTAGGAAAATTACACTTACACCAATAAAAAGGTGTAAGTGGAATTGGACCTGCCATTGCAGTCCAGAGCTCCTGGCTTGGGAAGCCTTGTTTGAGCTGTGCCTATCAGTCACCTGTGGGAGCTACACCTGGTGGCGTAATGGTAATTTACGCTCATTAGAGGGACTGTGGAAGATTCCTTTACAAAAGACGCCAACTTTATGCATATCAATAAAGTAATCAAATCTCTGATTTAATAGGCATAGGGTTCTTTTAGTGATATAAACATCATTGTCTATGACAAACACCTGGCAGGGTTGCAGAATTTCAGGCAGCAGCTCCTGGTTCAGGGTTGCAAATTTCTTCCCACTCAAATGAACGGAGTGGTGGCGATGGTGCTAAAGTATATGCACACATGCCTGAGGCAGCTCCTGGTTCAGGTTTGCATTAGTCCTCCCATTCAGAAGTATGAAGTATGAAGATGGAGCCATATATATTATGCCCCATATTACGGATGCATACAAAGGCAGTTCAAGTCATATGCCTGCAGCTGCCCTGGTTTCAAGGGTCGCATTTTCCTCCCATCCGAAAGACTATCGGAGATGATGTCGCAAAATATGCTTGGTATTATAGAAGCATGCACAGAGAGTTCGAGGCATGCAGATATGGCAACACCTGGTTCAGGGTGCAATTTTACTCACACTCAAAGAGAGTGTCAAAGGTCAATACAGACTAACTCCATACATGAGCCCGAACATGACTATGTGCCGGGGTCCCATGCTTTAATGCGTGATGTACGTCAATCACATGAGGAAAAGCTGTGTCTCTTGCCTCTAAAACTGCTATTCCCTCAGGGATGGGCAAGCCACCATAAGAGAAGTTGACCAGCGGCATCAGCTATCTAACAGAAATGACCAGCGTGATGGAGGGAGTCTGCAAATGGAACTTCGCTGAAGCTCCAACAAAGGTAAGCGGCCTTGGGTTAGAGACGCTGGTAAGTAGGTCTCATTATTAAACTCCGTAAACTCCAAAATGGAGCAGTTTGTTGGCCCAGCTTGGGTTTACTACCAGCATGGGTTGTCTAGTCGTTTTTACTGTCTCTGGGATAAGATCAGGTTGATGTAGAGACATTGGCAAGGTGCCTTACACAGTAACCTCTGTAAGTTCCAAGTAGGAACAGTTTGGTTACCCTGGATCAGGGTAGACCATCATGAAACTGGCTGGCCATACGAGTCATAGTGACCAGAAAAGCACTGCTTCATCATCTATGAGAGGTTATCAGACTGGTCAATAGAATTAAGTAGTTGAAGTTTTTCTCAACATATGGTTTATTTCTCCCCCGTTAGCAGAGTTACTGGGACAAATAGTTACCAACAGGAAACTCGTCTGGCATATATTATAACTTTATCTGACCTGCAGGTTCATGTTGTGAATCAACAATGTATTCATAATAATCCATAGGTTCTCAATACCAGTATTCCTGATTGAGTGGTGCGTCGAACAGGTGATTCTTGATTCAGCTTTGCATTATACTAATCTCCACTCTGAAGGGAATGCTACGTATTCATCGTGCTCTTAGTCAACAGTTGACAGGGAACTAGTTTTCTCACATCTAAGGGAAACTGTGGTTCAGCTCTAGTCATTAGCTGCTGATTAAATACTATCAGCGATCTGTATGAATAGCTAGATATGCATCTTCCGCGGGTATGGGAGCCCCACAAAATTTCAGTCCGTAGGATCTACGGAGGAACAGCGGTTCCAAGTACATTCAGTGACAACTCATCCGAGGATGTGTGGTCTGACCAAGGACTAGAGGGGTATATTTCTCAAGATTACTGAAATATGGTGCAGGCCTAATCGGGTTAGCATTAGGCTAATCAAATTGTGGGTTCACTTACCCAGTTTAAGATGGATGATTGGGTGTCTGCAATTTAACTAACTCAGAGAATCGATCTTGTAGTTGCATACTCTGTCATATCTATACACATAGGCACAGTTTCTGCTGTTTTATAATGAAGCTAATGGTGAAAGCCTATGCTGCCCTTCTCAGATTAAGGGCATTATGTCATCGAGTTTTGGGTATTATGCAAAATCGCAAATTATAAATCTTATGCATTGTCGGTAGATATTTTTGGCAATATTACATTTAAGGCAACATGGAATTTAACAGTACCAGTTTGCCTATTTAGTCACGCCATGGTAGACGGCTGAAGCAACTCTTATTTACTCCTTCACATGTGACAGCTGGGACAGCCCGTCTACTCGGCCAGCTAGCTCTGCACGATTGTATGAGAAGCTTGTGAACAACATATGTGAGTCAATTCTATACAGAAGTAACAAAGGTTGTGTGGCTTCTAGTTTGAGCCTAGAGAAACTTTATGTGACAGCACAATTGACAGTTCCTGTGCTGCTTTATCATTTCTGCTGTACCATATGTGGGACGTAAATGATTAGTTCTTCACCCACTATTCTCTAATGTTATGCAGGGTGTCTTTTATTTCACCACTCTAATAGCCTACACTCATTGTAGTGTGCGAGGTATATCAGTAATTTGTTGTGCAAATATTCCTCAAAATGTTCCTATTGGGACCAATATCTTAAGATAATTATGCTTTCAGCAGCTGATCTCAGCATTAAGAACACATCCTTGCTCAATCTCTGGCTTAGTCTCCACGTCATACTGACATTAGGGTAGCTTGTTGTAGAAATAATCTCATAAGCAAATGAGCAGGATTGTGTGCATTTGAGGTTGACAGCATACCCACCACAGCAGAGGTCAGGGATGTCATTAGGTATACAAGTGCACTCAGTTGCTAGTGCCTATGATATGAAAGATAGTTATTTTCTTTCAATACTCTCAAGATATTGCTGATGGCTAATTAGCAGCCAATACAATGGTTTCCCTTTCATCATACAGCATGATGTTTACATAATGCAGCTTAATAAATTATAAAATTTGGTGGAATACGTCTGGATGTTTGCAGACAGAATTATGCACATTGTTGCATAAGTTATTGTCTAACTCAACAGTCTATTGGGACTACAGGCCAGTTTAGAGCAATGGCCATGTATGCAAGTTAGCATTGTGATATTAATAACTCATGTTTTCCTGCCATTAATGGTTTATATGTTTTAGTGTTTCACACACAGATTATGTCACAGTATGAAACCACAGAGCTTTGAAATCTTCATGTAGTCACTCACGTGACTTCGAAATAAAATGGGAAGATTAAATGAGAACTTACGGTTTGAGGTTTGATCTTTATTTTATGAGAAGTTGCGATGAGGGATTACGTCATTAATCCCAACCCTATTCTCATAAAGATCATTCGGTAGTTCTAGCCTTCAATCTTTCTATTCTGTGGGTCCATACAGTTATTTTGAAGGTTGACGCGCATGCGGGCTGGTGGGCTTCTTCATGTAACCCCTCATCGCAACTTCTAACAAAATAAAGATCAAACCTCAAATGGTAAGTTCTCGTTTAATCTTTCTAGTTACTCCGACATCAAGCAGATTTAAAATATGTGATGTAAATTGACATTTTTATCAACTTTCATCAGGGGGCTCAAAGCTAGAAATTTCCTCAATTTACCCCAAAATAGCAGCTCTTTTTAGGTGGAAATTGGCTTCACCTATAATACAGCAATTTTATGCACTTGTCTCAACAATTATTGTTCTGTAGCAACCTTTTCAGTTCCCTCTAAGTTTTGGGTAAAATTCCCCCATTATTGAAAATTCCATTCTTCAAAAGTAACACTCCCCAGCTGGAAGACATTTGCTCTTGTTGTAAGTTTATAGCTGTCCAAAAGGAGCGCACTTGGAATGTGAAATTCAAGGACACAAGACAAATTGCAATACATCAGGGAGGAACCCTGGGATAGTTAAAATGCAGCATTACACAAGAAAAACAATGTGGCTCTTCGAAACGCACAATTGAAACATAGAAACATAGAACATAGAAAATAGGTGCAGGAATAGGCCATTCGGCCCTTCGAGCCTGCACGTCCATTCAATATGATCATGGCTGATCATACAACTCAGTATCCTGTACCTGCCTTCTCTCCATACCCCCTGATCCCTTTAGCCACAAGGGCCACATCTAACTCCCTCTTAAATATAGCCAATGAACTGGCCTCAACTACCTTCTGTGGCAGAGAATTCCAGAGACTCACCACTCTGTGTGAAAAATGTTTTCCTCATCTCGGTCCTAAAGGAATTCCCCCTTAACCTTAGACTGTGACCCCTTGTTCTGGACCTCCTCAACATCAGGAAAAATCTTCCTGCATCTAGCCTATCCAACCCCTTAAGAATTTTGTAAGTTTCTATAAGATCCCCCCTCAGTCTTCTAAATTCTAGTGTGTACAATCCAAGTCTATCCAGTCATTCCAAATATGAAAGTCCTGACATCCCAGGAATCAGTCTGGTGAAGGTTACACAAAAAGCTGGAGAAACTCAGCGGGTGCAGCAGCATCTAAGGAGCGAAGGAGATAGGCGACGTTTCGGGTCGAGACCCTTCTTCAGACTGGTCAGGGATCAGGGAAACGAGAGATATAAACAGTGATGTGGAGAGATAAAGAACAATGAGTGAAAGATATGCAAAAAAGTATTGGTGATAAAGGAAGCAGGCCATTGTAAGCTGTTTGTGGTGTGAAAATGAGAAGCTAGTGCGACTGGGGGGCGGGGGGGGGGGAGATGGAGAAGGAATGTCAGGGCCCGAGGGCTGAGGGAGAGGTGGGGAGGAGGCAGTCTGGGTTAACAGAATTGAGAAAATTCAATGTTTAAGCCCAGAGGATGCAGACTCCACAAGCGGAATATGAGGTGCTGTTCCTCCAACTTGCGGTGTTGCTCACTCTGGCCGTGGAGGAGGCCCAGGACCGAGAGGTCGTATACGGAGTGGGAGGGGGAGTTGAAATGCTGAGCCACCGGGAGGTTGGTTATTGCGGACCGAGCGGAGGTGTTCGGCGAAACGATCGCCTATCCTCCGCTTGGTCTCACCGATGTAGATCAGCTGGCATCTGGAGCAACGGATGCAGTAGATGAGGTTGGAGGAGGTGCAGGTGAACCTCTGTCGGACTTGGAATGACTGCTTGGGTCCCTGAAAGGAGTGGATGGGGGAGGTGAAGGGACAAGTGTAGCATCTCTTGCGGTTGCAAGGGAAAGTGCCCGGGGAAAGAGTGGAGCGGGAGGGAAGGGAAGAATTGACGAGGGAGTTGCGGAGGGAGCGGTATTTGCGGAAGGCAGACAGGGGGGGAGATGGGAAGATGTGGCGAGTGGAGGGGTCACGTTGGAGGTGGCGAAACTGGCGGAGGACTATCTGTTGTATGCGCTGGCTGGTGGGGTGAAAGGTGAGGACCAGGGGGACTCGGCCCTTGTTGTGAGTGGGGGAATGGGGAGAGAGGGCAGTGTTGCGGGGTATGGAGGAGACCCTGGTGCGAGCCTCATCTATAGTGGGGGTGGGGAAACCCCGTTCTCTGAAGAACGAGGACATTTGCGATGACCTGGTGTGGAATACGTCATCCTGGGAGCAGATGCGGCGTAGACGGAGGAATTGGGAATAGGGGATGGAGTCCTTACAGGAAGCAGGGTGGGAGGAAGAGTAGTAGGTCCCAGGTATCTGTGGGAGTCAGTTGGTTTGTAGTGGATGTCAGTCAGGAGTGTATCACCTGCAATAGAGATGGTGAGGTCAAGGAATGGTAGGGAAATGTCGGAAATGGTCCAAGTATATTTGAGTGCCGGATGGAAGTTGGCGGTGAAATGGATGAAGTCAGTCAGTTCTGCGTGGGTGCAGGAGGTGACACCAAAGCAGGCGTCAATGTAACGGAGGTAAAGGTCGGGGGTGGGGGGGGGTTAACCCAGACTGCCTCCTCCCCACCTCTCCCTCAGCCCTCGGGCCCTGACATTCCTTCTCCATCTCCCCCCCCCCCCCCAGTCACACTAGCTTCTCATTTTCACACCACAAACAGCTTACAATGGCCTGCTTCCTTTATCACCAATACTTTTTTGCATATCTTTCACTCATTGTTCTTTATCTCTCCACATCACTGTTTATATCTCTCGTTTCCCTGATCCCTGACCAGTCTGAAGAAGGGTCTCGACCCGAAACGTCGCCTATCTCTTTCGCTCCTTAGATGCTGCTGCACCCGCTGAGTTTCTCCAGCTTTTTGTGTAACCCTCGATTCTCCAGCATCTGCAGTTCCTTCTTTAACAATCAGTCTGGTGAACCTTCTCTATACCCCCTCTATGGCAAGAATGTATTTTCTCAGATTTGGAGACCAAAACTGTACGCAATGCTCCAGGTGTGGTCTCACCCTGTACAACTGCAGTAGAACCTCCCTGCTCCTATACTCAAATCCTTTTGCTATGAATGCTAACATACCATTTGCTTTCTTCACTGCCTGCTGCACCTGCATGCCTACTTTCAATGATTGGTGTACCATGACACCCAGGTCTCGTTGCATCTCCCCTTTTCCTAATTTGCCACCATTCAGATAATAGTCTACCCTCCTGTTTTTGCCACCAAAGTGGATAACCTCACATTTATCCACATTCTACTGCATCTGCCATGCATTTGCCCACTTACTCAGCCTATCCAACTCACCTTGCGGCCTCCTAGCATCCTCCTCACACCTAACAGTACCCCCCAGTTTAGTGAAGATCTTACTCGTGATATAACCGTCAGATACAACTTTAGTGTAACCCACTGTGCTATTTTATCATTATTACAAGCTATTTCTAAGCCCGGATTTCTTTCTGTACTCCATCGGGAAACACAGCTCAATGTTGCTAATCTCAGCAAGTGCATTCACTTGCGCCTAAATTGTTCTGATCCAAATTTTGTTCAAATGATTTTTTACTTTTGTATCTCTGTGTTTAAGAGGTAAGTTGTCTGCTTGGTACTGATCAATTTACAGAGAGTTCAGCTTCTCATTATTGATCTGTAGACACCATGTGATATTACTCAGATACTGTGTGTCAGTGTTATTTCAAGAAAGAATTAGCTTTTTTTATCGTCCCTTATCACATTCTTTGTACAGCCAAGAAAGAATTACTTTCTGAAATATGGACATCTTGACAGACAGAGCAATCCAACAATCTCTCACAAATAAGGTGAAGCTGAGCCACAGTTTGTTTAGTGAGGAATGTTAGTATTACGACTCTTTTTGCCCTTGTCCCACTGTACGAGGTAATTCAAGAGTTCTCCCAAGTTTTCCCCTGATTCGAGCTTGGAGAATGTCCGTAGAGGGTCCATAGGAGTTTGTGGATGTCTCGTAGCGGCTCGTAATGCTAACGGTAGGTACTCTGAACATCTGGTAACTGGTGACTTTTTTCATTCCTGCAGAAAATGTCCACGAGTAAAAAAATACTCGTGATGAAAAAAATTGTCACATTTTATACCTATCATAAGCAATATGAGCTGCTACGAGACATCCACGAAATCCTACGGACCCTCTACGGACGTTCTCCGAGTTCAAATCGGGGAGAACTCATGAATTACCTCGTACAGTAGGACAGGGGCTTTACTCTTGAAGTAATGGCACAGAACTTGTCAGAAAATCAGAGCAGTCACCCATACATGTTGCGAGGGTGGGGCAATGGTCTTGAGATGTTTTGGGATGTGGAATTATTAGTGATTGGGGTGTGCTCGTAGGGCATCTGAGGGTGTTGAGAGGCATCTACCTGAGATGGACTATCTGTGCTAGATTCATGAGTTTGGATCTTTAAGTAATGTTAAAAGTTTCCCCACAAACATTGTGCTTCTGCATGTGTGGTGTGCGCTACCCATTTTCGTTACACAGTGATCGGGCATGATTTGGGTGGTATTGATCACAATGACCTTGTTCTATGTGAGTAAATGAGTGAAATGCACGAAAATTATGTAATAGAATTATGCAACTCACAAACAGCCATCCCTGCCAACCAAGGTGCCTTCCAAAGCTAGTTTTATTGTTCTATATTTGGCCTGTATCTCTGTAAACCTCTCATATGCAATGTACTTGTGCAAATCCCTTTTAAAACTTTTAATTGAGCCTGTCCCTACCACTTCCTCCGGCAGCTTGTTTCATATACCCACCACCCTTGTGCAAAACGTGTCCCTCAGTACCCATCTTCCCCCCTCATCTTAAACCTACACCATCTAGTTATAGTGTTATGGGGAAAAGACTGTCCATTCAACTTATAATTTTATGAATATCTATTAGCCTCCTTCACTCCAGGGCAAACCATGGCAGTCTATTCATCTATTTTTATAACTCCTCACTAGTCCTGGCAACAAACTTATGATACTTGGATACGGGTGTCACAGGTTTATGGGGAGAAGGCAGGAGAATGGGTTTAGGAGGGAGAGATAGATCAGCGGTGATTGAATAGTGTAGTAGACTTGATGGGCCAAATGGCCTAATTCTACACCTATCACATGATCTTATGATACTTTTCACACCCTGTCTAGATTAATCACATCTTTTCAATACTATGGCAATGAGAACTCCGCTTGCTGCAGTCTCATTGACATCTTACACAGCTGTAACTTGATGCCCCAACTCTTGTACTCAGTGCTCCAGTCGAGGAAGGCAAACACACCATGCGCATTCTTCACTACCTTCTCTAACTGCGTTAACACTTTCAGGGGACTATGTACTTGTACCTCTCTGTTGTACAATACTGCACAGTGCCCTGCCATTCACTGTGTATGTTCTGGTTCCCAAAATGCATCATTTCATACGTTTGAATTACATTCTGGCCTTTGCCCACTTTCTCAGTTGATCATGAAAGTTGTAACCTTGGATTAATTTTTTTTCTCTATTCACTACACCATACATTTTGGTAACATCTGCAAACTTGCTAATCTTACCATGCTCATCAGAATTATTAATATAATGATTCAACAACAGTGGACCTAACACTGATCACTGTGGCACACCACTGGTTACAGGCTTCCAATTCTCCATTGCCACTTAATTTTCCTTTATCATTGATAGTTTCTAACAATAGTTATCAAGGCCTAGCTCAAAACAGTAACTGTGACAGATGCCTAATGTAGCATTTCTAGTGTGCTTCAGTAAAGCCAATTACCAGGTCAGGTCGGTTTCACTTGTGAGTGAGAAATTGACAGGAGGAGCAGCCTTTAGCATATGGGAGTGACTGTTCCTAGTTTGCATAAAAGGAAGGCAGGTACAAGTGTATCAGCCTATTGAGAGTGACTATGTTGGCAGAAGCTGTGTGTTGAGGGTACAAGCTGAGGCTTTGGCCTATTTGGCTTCGGTGAGCAGAGGGTGATGGTAAGGTCTTGTTTTATGTTAATCTACCTTTGTCAGTGCAGTACAGATGGCATTTAGTTTAGTTTAGTTTCATTCAATTTAGAGATACAGTGTGGAAACAGGCCCTTCGGCCCACTGAGTCCATGCTGGCCACAATCCCCATACTAGTTCTATCCTACACACTATGGATAATTTACAGAAGCCAAAAATAACCTACAAACCTGCACATCTTTGGAATGAGGGAGGAAACTGGAGCACCCAGAGAAAACTCACAAGGTTACAGGGAGAACGTACAAACTCCATACAGACAGCACCCATAATCAGGATTGAACTCAGGACTGGCGCTGTACGGCAGACATTCTACCACTGCCCCATTGTGACACCCTTAATGTACTAGTATGCTCTGCCTGCAGAAAGTGGGAAGTCAAGGATTGAGGACTACACCCCATGTGAAGTGTGCCCAGTTTCAACTCCTGACTGACCGGATGAGGGAACTGGAGTTGCAGCTAGAATGCCTCAGGGTTGTCCAAACAAATGAGTGTGTCACAGACAGGAAAGAGAGTAGGCAAATAGAGCAGGAATAGTAAGATTTAATGAGAACTTACCAGTTTGAAGTTTAATCTTGATTTTATGAGGAGTTACGTTGCTGTTTACGTGAAGAACCCTGCCAGTTTTCATGCGCGTCAATCTTCAAAGCAGCGGTATGAAATCACAGATAACCAAAAATCGAAGTTAACATAGTAAGATTAGGAACCTGAGAACTACCAGATGATCTTTATGAGAGAGGGTTGGGTGTGGAGGGCACGTAATCACCAACGTAACTCCTCATAAAATCAAGATCAAGCTTCAAACTGGTAAGATCTAGTTTAATCTTACTATTTAACTTCGGAGTCACGCGAGTGATTCCGTGAAGAGTTCGAAGCTTTGTGATTTCATGCCGCAAATCAAAATCTCGGCGTCTCACTGCATCGATTGACTCAGGATGAGTGAATAATCAAAAAATGCATTAAGCATGACATTGATTCAAATGTATTAATGGTTTACATTAATAAATAAATCAATAGCAACCCCTGTATCGCAGGGGAGGCTAAAGTGGACGCAAAACAGAATGGGCAAACACCCCAAGTCAGTAACCGGACTATGGTAAAAAAAAAATTAAAAATCAATTCAGGTGATCATCCTGCGGTCGCGAGGATATGGTCGATGGGAATGTCCATTGCCCTGGCCGCTGATGTTGATGCTGCCCTGGTGGAATGAGATATACAAACGTCAGTGTTAATACCTGCATAAACCAGAACCTGCTGCAGCCACCTTGAAATAGTCTGAACCGACCTTCCCTTGTGTGGTTGTTTGTCGCTTAATAAACAATGCTGATTCCACACTTCTTAGGATTCTGGTGGCTTTGATATAATATAGCAAGCCTGCCCTCCCACATAACCATATAACTATATAACAATTACAGCACGGAAACAGGCCTTCTCGGCCCTTCCTGTCCGTGCTGACCATTTATTTTCCCCTAGTCCCATCTACCTGCACTCAGATCATACCCTTCCATTCCCTTCCCATCCGTATACCTATCCACTTTACTTTTAAATGTTAAAATCGATCCTGCCTCCACCACTTCTGCAGGAAGATCATTCCACACAGCCACCACTCTCTGAGTAAAGAAGTTACCCCTCATGTTACCCCTAAACGTCTGTCCCTTAATTCTCATGTCATGTCGTCTTGTTTGAATCTTACCTACCCTCAATGGGAAAAGCTTATCCACATCAACTCTGTCTATCCCTTTCATCATTTTAAAGACCTCAATCAAGTCCCCCCCCTTAACCTTCTGCGCTCCAAAGAATAAAGACCTAACTTGTTCAACCTTTCTCTGTAACTTAGTTTCTGGAACCCAGGCAACATTCTAGTAAATCTCCTCTGTACTTTCTCTATTTTGTTGACATCCTTCCTATAATTAGGCTACCAAAATTGTACACCATACTCCAGAATTGGTCTCACCAAAGCCTTGTACAATTTTAACATTACTTCCCTACTCCTATATTCAATGCTCTGATTTATAAAGGCCAGCACACCAAAAGCTTTCTTTACCACCCTATCTACATGCGATCCCACCTTCAGGGAACTATGCACAGTTATTCCTAGATCCCTCTGTTCCACAGCATTCCTCAATTTCCTACCATTTACCATGTACGTCCTATTTTGATTTGTCCTGCCAAGATGTAGCACCTCACACTTATCAGCATTAAACTCCATCTGCCATCTTTCAGCCCACTCTTCCAAATGGCCCTAATCTCTCTGTAGACTTTGAAAATCTACTTCATTATCCACAGCACCACCTATCTTAGTATCATCTGCATACTTACTTATCCAATTTTCCACCCCATCATCTAGATCATTGATGTACATGACAAACAACAGTGGACCCAACCCCGATCCCTGAGGCACCCCACTAGTCACCGGCTTCCAACCTGACAAACAGCCATCCACCATTACTCTCTGGCATCTCCCATTCAGCCACTGTTGAATCCATCTTGCTACTCTGCCATTAACACCCTAAGATTGAACCTTCTTAACCAACCTTCCATGGGGAACCTTGTCAAAGGCCTTACTGAAATCCATATAGACAACATCCACTGCTTTACCCTCATCAATTTCCCTAGTAACCTCTTCAAAAAATTCAAGGTTTGTCAAACATGACCTTCCAGGCACAAATCCATGTTGACTGTTCTTGATCAGACCCTGTTTATCCAGATGCTTATATATATTATCTCTAAGTATCCTTTCCATTAATTTGCCCACCACTGACGTCAAACTAACAGGTCTATAATTGCTAGGTTTATTCTTTGAACCCTTTATAAACAATGGAACAACATGCGCAGTACACCAATCCTCCGGCACTATTCCCATTTCTAATGACATTTGAAATATTTCTGTCATAGCCCCTGCTATTTCTACACTAACTTCTCTCAATCTCCTAGGGAATATCCTGTCAGGACCTGGAGACTTATCCACTTTTATATTTTTCAAAAGTGTCAGTACTTCCTCCTCTTTG
The DNA here is from genome assembly GCA_963514005.1 of Raja brachyura. Next base: position 103,399,499 of record OY740784.1, read on the forward strand.
AATCTCATAGACGTGAGTCCGTGGGGTATCCGAAAATGATCTTAAATCCTGCCACCCCTGGTCTGCTCTGCTGGTGTAGATCAGAATGTAAAATGTAATTGCACCTGCTGCCAGTTCCATCCTATCTAGCCACAGCGTTTGCAATGTATGCCCTCGTTGTGCTGATATTAGTGTCATGACTAAGCATGTAGCTGGAACCCCCTGGTGAAATAATGTTAACACATTTTCAATATCCAAACTGCAAATTCTTGTAGTGGGAGAACTGTGTCAAGAGCTCTTTTACAACTTGATGGTTAAACCCGACAGAGTGGTTCCCGTTTGTTGCATATGTAGTGGCTCTATAACTGAATTATTGTCAAAGACCATTTAAGAATGAACTGGAAGATGTCAGTAATTTGTACCATATTAAATGTAATATTAACATTTAAACAAAACCGTTTGCGATCCCCTCAATAGGAATTGACTGCTTTTTTGGGTGCTATCCCTGCATTCTGCAATGAGCACATTCATGGCTTGATGTGACAATCTGAGCCGTAAGTCAATCCATTCAGAATGTGTAAGTCAATAATTGTTTTATTATGCAGAGGCCGGTTTCCTGAACCACAGTTTGTACCAGCAAAGTTTTTGTTTTTTAGAATAACCGTACACCGTTGTATTATTATGTCTGACGAAAGCAGGCAACATGGCTGCTTAGCCAGTCCGACAGTACGAAATAACTTTAAGTCGAGCATGTAGATTATGTATATTCGCTCAATAGCCCCTTACCCATGGGGTGCATCTAGTGTATATATTTAGTTTATATTAACAACTGAAGAATTGGTAACTCATGCAAATCTCAACTACCTCCAACTCAGGCTCGTGCCGTGAGTAATTACTCAGGGTAGGCACTCAGTCCGCTTTAAAAATAAAATTAAACCGCGCATGCGCAGATTGTTCTCCCCGTTAAATAAATAAATAAATAAAAACAGTGACATTTCAATTTGCCCAAGGCTTCCTAGTCCTAGACTAATTGGGGGAACAGTTCCTTTCACAGTGTGTGTAGAGTCTGTGCCAGGGGTAAAGTTGTGGGGAGGGCACGAGTGTTGAGAAGGAGGGTGTCAGGGATACTGCCAGTAACTCACTCACTCACCGCTACCGCAGCTCTCCTGGCGCGAATCCACGCACTGTAGCTGGGGTAGAAGTGGCTTGGGGAGCGGCCACCGGGACCCGACAGCTGAACTGGCCACCACTTCAGCGCCTACTGCCGGCCCGCTCACCTCTGGCAGTGCTCGCCGTCGGAACACCTGTCACCTGCCGTTCGCCGACTTCGCTCATGTCAGCGACTTCCTGCAAATCCTTAAATTCCCACAGCCGAGTAACCTCAATCGTGCTATCGGAATTTAAGGACACGAGTGAGGCCAGCGAGCGGCAGGAGAGAGGTTTTTAGACGGAGAGCTGCTAGAGGTGAGCCGGGACCGGCAGAAGGAGCTAAGGTGGCGGCTGGTTCCGCTGTCCGGCCCGGCAGACGCTCAGCCACCCGAGCTACTTCTCTCTCTCTCCCCCCCCCCACTCCCGGCCTCAATGCGGTGTCATTGCACGCCGCCGTGCAAGGAGCGTCGCAAGTGGCATTATCCCAATCCCCTCATTCATAACATTCGTGCCCTCCCCGCAACTTTACCCCGGGCGAGACTCCCCAAACGCTGAGAAAGGAGCTCTCCCCCCACCCCCACACCACGGGAAATACGGTATTAAAAAAAAAATCGCAGAATGCACTTACCACCTCATTGGTACACGACAAACCATAGTTGAAAACCCCGCCAAGAAACTTGCGATGCGCATGTGCAGTAGACTGGTGCGCATGCGCAGTACAGCAAAGGCAGAATTTCTGCTGCCTTCAGCCCCGCTTGAAACTGACGGCTCAGGCAGCGGTGACGGCACGTGGGCTGCACAGAGCTTCCCGTGTTACAAGTGCTGCGGATGAAAGGCACGGAGAATTATGCCTACCTAGGAGATCAAACTCTTAGATAGGCATAATTCTCCCATGCCTTTACTATTTATATTTAATAATTGCCATTTCATAATTTTAGTCAGGGTAGGCAGTGCCTACCTTGCCTACCCTGACGGCACGTGCCTGCTCCAACTAGAGATGGTATTCGGAACGTCTCACCTCAGAGCCCTTAGCATCAGTTTGTAATAACTGAATTTGACCGACCAAACTACTGGAGCAATGCTGAATACTGTTTGTTCATCATTGTGACTGAGGTAGCTTCAGCTGATAATAGCATAAGGTTGTTAACAATGGTCTACATGTCCTTTAAGAGATCGCTACTTTGCACAATATCAGTTCCTTGATTTGCACAGCTGAAACACAGCTACTATATTGCCAATTACTCCTGATGAAATAGAAGTCAGTTTTGCAGGTTGCTATTAACACCAATCTCTTGCCACAGGGCGGATTAATAGTTAAAGTCAATATACAATAAAGTCAATAGTCAATAAAGTTAATAGTCAATGGTCTCCAAATTTGAGGAAAGGCATCCTTGCCATAGAGGGGGTACAGAGAAGATTCACCCGACTGATTCCTGGGATGTCAGGACTTTCATATGAGGAAAGATTGGATAGACTCGGCTTGTACTCGCTGGAATTTAGAAGATTGAGGGGGGATCTTATAGAAACCTACAAAATTCTTAAGGGGTTGGACAAGCTAGATGCTGGAAGATTGTTCCTGATGTTGGGGGAGTCCAGAACAATGGGCCACAGTCTAAGGATAAGGGGGAATTCCTTTAGGACCGAGATGAGGAAAACATTCTTTACACAGAGAGTGGTGAGTCTCTGGAATTCTCTGCCACAGAATGTAGTTGAGGCCAGTTGTTTGGCTATATTTAAGAGGGAGTTGGATGTGGCTCTTGTGGCTAAAGGGATCAGGGGGTATGGAGAGAAGGCAGGTACGGGATACTGAGTTGGATGATCAGCCATGATCACATTGAATGGCGGTGCAGGCTCGAAGGGCCGAATGGCCTACTCCTGCACCTATTTTTCTATGTTTCTATGTTTCAATGTAAAGGTAAATCCCAATGACCAACAAAACAACAATGATAAACAAAACGGGCAATACGGGCTGAAAAGATGAAGTATTGAGGGAAGCTGGCCAGGAATATAAAGAAGAACAGTAAACGCTTATTTAGATATGTTAAGGGAAAAAGAGTAGCAAAGTCAAATGTGGGTCCCTTGAAGGCAAGCACGGGTGAAATAATTATGGGCAACAAGGACATGACAGAAGAGTCGAATAGATACTTCAGATCTGTCTTCACTAAGGAGGACACAAACAATCTCCCAGATGTACTGGAGGACAGAAGATCTAAGGGGATAGAGGAACTGAAAGACATTTTCATTAGGCGAGAAATAGTATTGGGTAGGCTAATGGGACTGAAGGATGATAAATCCCCTGGGCCTGATGGTCTGCATCCCAGGTTCCTCGGGGGGGGTGGCTCTGGAAATAGTGGACGCATTGGTGATAATTTTCAATATTCAATAGATTCAGGATCAGTTCCTGTGGATTGGAGGATAGCTAATGTTATCCCACTTTTCAAGAAAGGAGCGAGAGAGAAAACAGGGAATTACAGACCAGTTAGCCTGACTTCGGTGGTGGGAAAGATGTTGGAGTCAATTATTAAAGGGGTAATAATGGAGCATTTGGATAACAGTAAAAGGATTAGTCCAAGTCAACATTTTTTGAATTTTTTGAAGAGGTTACTAGGGAAATTGACGAGGGTAAAGCAGTGGATGTTGTCTATGTGGACTTTAGTAAGGCCTTTGACAAGGTTCCTCATGGAAGGTTGGTTAAACAGGTTCAACTGTTGGGTATAAATGCAGGAATAGCAAGATGGATTCAACAGTGGCTGAATGGGAGAAGCCAGAGGGTAATGGTGGATGGCTGTTTGTCGGGTTGGAGGCAGGCGACTAGTGGGGTGCCTCAGGGATCTGTGTTGGGTCCTTTGTTGTTTGTCATGTACATCAATGATCTGGATGAAGGGGTGGTAAATTGGATTAGTAAGTATGCAGATGATACCAAGATAGGGGGTGTTGTGGATAATGAAGAGGATTTCCAAAGTCTACAGAGTGATTTAGGCCAGTTGGAAAAATGGGCTGAAAGATGGCAGATGGAGTTTAATGCTGATAAATGTGAGGTGCTACACCTTGGCAGGACAAATCAAAATAGGACGTACATGGTAAACGGTAGGGAATTGAAGAATACAGTTGAACAGAGGGATCTAGGAATAACCGTGCATAGTTCCTTGAAAGTGGAATCTCATATAGATAGGGTGGTAAAGAAAGCTTTTGGTATGCTAGCCTTTATAAATCAGAGCATTGAGTATAGAAGCTGGGATGTAATGTTAAAATTGTACAAGGCATTGGTGAGACCAAATCTGGAGTATGGTGTACAATTTTGGTTGCCCAATTATAGGAAGGATGTCAACAAAATAGAGAGGATACAGAGGAGATTTACTAGAATGTTGCCTGGGTTTCAACAGCTAAGTTACAGAGATAGGTTGAATAAGTTAGGTCTTTATTCTCTGGAGCGCAGTAGGTTAAGGGGGGACTTGATAAAGGTCTTTAAAATGATGAGAGGGATAGACAGAGTTGATGTGGACAAGCTTTTCCCTTTGAGAATAGGGAAGATTCAAACAAGAGGACATGACTTTAGAATTAAGGGACTGAAGTTTAGGGGTAACATGAGGGGGGACTTCTTTACTCAGAGATTGGTAGCAGTGTGGAATGAGCTTCCAGTGGAAGTGGTGGCGGCAGGTTCATTGATATCATTTAAAAATAAATTGGATAGGCATATGGATGAGAAGGGTATGGAGGGTTATGGTATGAGTGCAGGCAGGTGGGACTAAGGGAAAAAAGTTGTTTGGCACGGACTTCAAGGGCCGAGATGGCCTGTTTCCGTGCTGTAATTGTTATATGGTTATATGGTTATATAACATGGATTTATGAAAGGGAAATCTTAAGGAATTTTTTGAGGATGTGACAAGTAAAATGGATGAAGGGGTGCCAGTGGATGTAGTGTATCTAGACTTTCAGAAAGCCTTTAATAAGGTCCCGCACGGGAGGCTGGTGACTAAAATTAGAGCACATGGTATTGCGGGTAGGGTGTTGACGTGGATAGAAAATTGGTTGGCAGACCGGAAGCAAAGATTAGGTGTGAACGGGTCCTTTTCAGAATGGCAGGCAGTGGCGAGTGGCGTGCCGCAAGGCTCGGTGTTGGGGCCGCAACTGTTTACCATATATATTAGTGATTTGGAAGAGGGAATTAGGAGCAACACTAGCAAGTTTGCGGATGACACAAAGCTGGGTGGCAGTGTGAACTGTGAAGAGGAGGTTGCAGGGGGACCTGGACAGGTTGAGTGAGTGGGCAGATTTGTGGCAGATGCAGGATAATATAGATAAATGTGAGGTTATCCACTTTGGCGGCAAAAACAAGGGGGCAGATTATTATCTCAATGGGGTTAGGTTAGGTAAGGGGGAGGTACAGTGAGACCTGGGTGTCCTTGTACACCGATCACTGAAAGCTAGAATGCAGGTACAGCAGGCAGTGATGAAAGCTAATGGAATGTTGGCCTTCATAACAAGAGGATTTCAGTACTGGAGTAAAGATGTTATTCTGCAGTTGTATAAGGATCTGGTGAGGCCACATCTGGAGTATTGTGTACATTTTTGGTCTCCTAATTTGAGGAAGGACATCCTTGTGATTGAGGCAGTGCAGCGTAGGTTCACGAGATTGATCCCTAAGATGGCGGGACTGTCATATGAGGAAAGATTGAAAAGACTAGGCTTATATTCACTGGAGTTTAGAAGGATGAGGGGGGATCTTATAGAAACATATACAATTATAAAAGGACTGGACAAGCTAGACAGGAAAAAATGTTGCCAATGTTGGATGAGTCCAGAATCAGCAGCCACAGTCTTAGAATAAAGGCTAGGTCATTTAAGACTGAGGTGAGAAAAAACTTTTTTACCCAGAGAGTTGTGAATTTATGGAATTCCCTGTCACAGAGGGCAGTGGAGGCCAAATCACTGGATGGATTTAAGAGAGAGTTGGATAGAGTTCTAGGGGCTAGAGGAGTCAAGGGATATGGGGAGAAGGCCGGCATGGGTTATTGATAGCGGACGATCAGCCATGATCACAAAGAATGGCGGTGCTGGCTCGAAGGGCCGAATGGCCTCCTCCTGCACCTATTTTCTATGTTTCTATGTTTCTAAACAGTTTATCCCATTCCGCAATGTTTTACTGTTATTAGTACAGTTATATTGTCTTTGATAACCTCTGTAATGGGAATCGTTGAGACCCTTATGAATCTATTGTTAGTCAGGAAAAAAAAAAAAAAAGTTTTCATATTCGGAAAGTTCATATGCCCGACACTCTCCATTTTCCATAATAAACAGGCCACTCCTGCCTTATTCCATGGGTGCTTTGCATGAGAATTCTGGCCCGATTTCCGAACCTTATCTTCAACGACAACCCTGGCCATAATCCAAACTTGCTTGAAAAGCTAGTACTGTGCCTCTAAGCAGATGTTTTTATACTTTGTGTGTTGTACAAACAAGTGTACATATTGCAACTTGTGAGTGGTGCACTTACCCATGTTTTGGAAGTGCGAGACCCACTTTGTTGAGTAGGGTTGGTGGGGTGCATGGAACTTCTGCCCAGCTGTCATGCTGCCCTCCCCCCACCACCCCCCCCCCCCAGCTCCAGTGAACCGCCTACTGCCGATGAGCACCTGGGGTGCGTTCTGAAACGATGAACCTTTGCCTGCCGTTGGCCTTTAATTGATTCGTCTGCCAGGTTTTCTCATGTGTTGAATAGGCCTTACCTGAATAACAGATTCGCCGGCTGGCTCTCCCATCCCCCTGTTGGCACTGCCGGCACATATATGCTCTAGCATATTCCATCGACCTCTTTAGAGCCTGGAGTCAGTTATATCTTGACCTTTCGCACTCCCCTCCTCAGAGAGGGTGATTCGTAGGCAGCCCTAAACAGGCGCTGCCGCAGGCTGCAGGATACCTATGCTGATATGACCCCATTGGACCTGTACCCGAATGGAACATTCTGCTGGGATGGAAACTTTGTTGGCAGGAAAGGTACCTCTGCCACGTGCCCTTCATCCCTTGGGGTATGCCCCACGGCCATACCCTGAGACTCAGCGTCAGCAGATACTGCCCCGTCTTGGTCTCCACCTCCAAGAGGGAGACCTGAAGCAGCCCTGTCAACTGGCACTGCTGGTGCGGCCTGCAGTGATGGAACATCTGGCTCAACCATGAAGCAGCCCTATCCAGGCGCTGCTGGTGCGGCCTGTCCCCATAGTGTAGGCTCACTAATTGAAATTATTTGTGTAGAGCTTCACCTGTGAAGGGTTAAAGCAATTTCAATCCTTTACAGCAACTTGTGCTAAGCAAAGAAATAATTTCATTGTCAGGGACACATGACAATAAACTCTTTTGACTTTGACTTTACCTTTTGACTTTAAAAACACTATAGTATACATGCAAACTTTATTATTAGAGAAAAACCCTTGCAGCCCAACTCGCCCGAATCCAATAGGTCTGAGCGAGTCCTCTCTTCCACCAATTTTACTCCCTGCCTGGGGACCAACATGTCTGTGAGCCGCTGACTGCACTGTCAGCGACTCTGGCGTTACTTACTTGCTACTCCACTGCATCCCCGCAGGCTGGAAAGCCACTGACTGCCTTGTCACCAGTTTCTTATCTCACAACCCGATCTTTTGCCGGTTATCTGCTTCCGTGGTCGGACCGGGGTTTCCCCATAGTTCATAGCCGGCTCACTCGTCGGGCTGTGAATCTGGCAGGAAAACCTCTGTGAAGAGAGGCTCCTGCTCGAAAAAACCCTGGTAAGTAAAAAGAACTTGCCTTCTAGGTTTAACTTAACGCCGGCAGGAGTGCTGCCCTGCCAGTCCGGTGCTTGCGCCAATGCGGCTGATGTACTGACCCACATGCAAACTGGCGGGGTTCTTCACGGAATCGCTCACGTGACTCCGAAGTAAAATCCCATGTGGCCAATCCCTCTAAGTATGTATATACTTTTGAATATGGTTGGGGAAAGGGGAATTGACCATTCTGAAGAGAACAGCAGCTGCCATCAGGTCTGTGGCATCATGTCTGGATCTGATGCACAGTGGGATAGGGTGAAGTCAGACAGGGCTATAGTGATAGGAGACTCATTAGTTAGGGACAGACTGGAGATTCTGCGGCAGCAAACATGTGTTGACTCCTTGGTGCCAGGGTCCAAGATGTCTCAGAGCGGCTGCAAAACATTCTTAAGGGGGAGTGTGAGCAGCCGGAAGTCATTGTGCACATTGACACGAATGTGATCGGTAGGAAAATCGATGAGATGCTAGTGTAAGTGAGGGAATGATTAGGAAGATAGGACGAATGAATGTGTGGCTGAGTGGTTGATGCAGGGGTCAATGATTCAGATTTCTGGACGATCGGGACAGGGGTGAAATCCACAAGGTGGGTTGAACCTGAACAGGCGGGGGACCAATAATCTGGTGAGCAGGTTTGCTTGTGTTACTTTGAATGGTTTAAACAAAATTGGCTGATGGTCGGCATCCAATGAAGTAGTGAGATAGGTGGGAAGCTTGAAGTCAGTACAGAAGTCAACGTTGGCAAGTTCATAAAATGGGACAGGCAGGAGCATGGCAGGGAGCAAGGAAAACTGTTGGACTAAATTACATTTATTTCAATGCTAGATCCCTTAAATTGCTGATATGGAAGGGACCGGGGGACAGGGGTGACACAATTTTTTGGCGGCCGCTTGTCCAACGTCTCTCTTGCCCAATCGGCGCCCTCGATCAGCAGTACCACTTCCACTGTCTTGTGGAAAGCGGAGATTTTAAAATCCGGATTACAAAAACTTTGGGGGGATGTCCCCCACCTCTCAAAACATGGGGGGGACATTGTCCCCTCTGCCCCCCCCCCCCCCCACCGTGTTTTCCGCCCCTGCCGGGAGGTCTATACCCGATGTGTATTTTGTCACTGGACTCATACTTAGGTTTTACTTAGGAGTCACGTGAGTGATTCCGTGAAGAACCCCATCCAGGCCGCATGTGCGTCAGTACGTCAGTCGCACTGGCGCAAGCACCAGACTGGCAGGACAGAGCTCCAGCCCGCGACAAGTTAAACCTAGAAGGTAAGTTTGTTTTTACTTAGCAGGGGTTTTTTCAAGCAGAGGTTTTCCTGCCAGTTTCACAGCCCGACGAGTGAACCGGTTATGGACTGTGGGGAAACCCCAGTCCGACTGCGGAAGCGGATAACCGGCAAAAAGTTTGGGTTGTGAGATAAGGAGCCGCTGGCAAGGCAGTCAGCGGCTCCCAGCCTGAGGGGATGCCGTGGAGTGGCAAGTGAGTAATGCCAGAGTTGCTGACAGTGCGGTCAGCAGCTCACAGACGTCAGTCCCCAGGCAGGGAATAAAAATTGTTTTAACCCTTCATAGGTAAAGCTGTACACTAAAAAATTTTTGATTTAGTGAACCTACTGTAATAGCACGGGCTTATGGGACAGGCGGCGCCAGCAACTCCTGGGATAGGGCAGCTTAATGTGTAATAGCGACAGCCTACGGGAGAGCCGCGCTTGCAGCACCTGGTACAGGGCTGTTTCATGTCAAAAAGCGGCGGCCTCTACGAGAGGCGGCACCAGCAACGCCTGGGACAGGGTTGCTCAAGTTCACACATAAGTCTGCTACGTCCACGGAGTCGGGAGATGAGTCTCCACTGGGGCTGGATAGCAAGGCCCATGGAGTCGGGGGATGATTCCTCACCAGGGCTGGGTAGTGCGTTTGAAACGACTATTCCAAATGCAGCAACTGTTGCATACAATGCTACAGCAGGGCACACGCCAACAGGAGGAGTATCAGCGCCATCCTGAACAAAAAGGCACCAGCAGTATCTAGTAGAGAACTGTTTGATAGCACCTTCATAGATGAGGATTGGTTCTGACACCGACTCTGATGGTAAGGTTGAGACAGAAGTTCCAACTCTGCAGGCCGCACCAGCAGCTCCAGTTGACAGAGCTGCCACAGGTCTCTCTCTTGGAGACAGAGACCAAGACGGGTCAGTATCCTGCTGACACTGAGTCTCAGGGTATGGCTGTGGGGCATACTCCAAGGGATGAAGGGCACATGTCAGAGGTACCTTTTTTCCTGACAACAAAGTTGCCATCCCAGCAGAATATTCTGTTCGGGTATAGGTCCAATGGGTTCATATCAGTATAGGTATCCTGCGGCCTGCAGCAGCGCCTGTTTAGGGCTGCCTACAAATCACCCTCTCTGAGGAGGGAAGAGCAAAAGGTCAAGATATAACTGACTCCAGGCTCTAAAGTCAATAGAACATACTGAAGCACTTATGTGCCAGCAGTGAACAGCGCCAACAGTGGGTTAAAGAAGGAACTGCAGATGCTGGAGAATCGAGGGTTACACAAAAAGCTGGAGAAACTCAGCGGGTGCAGCAGCATCTAAGGAGTGAAGGAGATAGGCGACGTTTCGGGTCGAGACCCTTCTTCAGACTGGTCCAGTCTGAAGAAGGGTCTCGACCCGAAACGTCGCCTATCTCCTTCACTCCTTAGATGCTGCTGCACCCGCTGAGTTTCTCCAGCTTTTTGTGTAACCCAGCGCCAACAGTGGGATGTGAGAGCCAGCCGCCGAATCTGTTATTCAGGTAGGCCTATTCAACAGGGGAAGAAAACCTGGCAGACGAATCAAATAAGGCCAATGGCGGGCAAAGGTAATCGTTTCAGAATGCACCCCAGGCGCTCATCGGCAGTAGATGGTTCACTGGAGCTGGGGGCAACATGATAGCTCAGAAATTCCATGCACCTTACCAACCCTACTCAACAAAGTGGGTCTAGTCCTTCCAAAACATGGGTAAGTGCACCGTTCAAAAGTTGTAATATTTACATTTGTTTGTACAACACACAAAGGACAAAATCATCTGGTTGAGGCACAGTAGTAGCATTCCAAGCAAGTTTGGATTATGGCCAGGGTTATTTTTTAAAGTTAAGGTTCGGATATCGGGCCAAAGTTCTCATGCAAACCACTCATGGAATAAGGCATGGGTGGCATGTTTATTATGAAAAATGGAGAGTGTCGGGCATATGATCTTTCCGAATATGAAAACTTATTTTCCTGACTAACAACAGATTCATAAGGGTCTCAAAGATCCATGCTATGCAATTCCCATTACAGAGGTTATCAAATACAATATAACTGTACTAATAACAGTAAAACATTGCGGAATGGGATAAACTGTTTGTTGTTCATTGGGATTTACCTTTAATTATTAATTACCCTACGGCTCCGCCCTGTGGCAAGAGATTGGAGTTAATAGCAACCTGTTATAAAACTGACTTATATTTCATCAAGAGTATTGGCAATATAGTAGCTGTGTTTCAGCTGAGCAAATCAAGGAACTGATATCGTGTAAAGTAGCAACTTCTCAAAGGACATGTAGACCATTGTTAACAACCTTATGCTATTGTCAGCTGAAGCTACCTCAGTCACAATGATGAAAAAACAGTATTCAGCATTGCTGAACATGACAATAACTCATTTTAACTTGAACTTGAAGTTCCAGTAGTTACTCGCTCCGGTAATTTGTTCAGTCGAATTCAGTTATTACAAGCTGATGCTAAGGACTCTAAGGTGAGAAGTTCAGAATACCATCTCTAGTTGGAGGTATTGGAGATTTGCATGAGTTACCAATTCTTCAATTGTTGGTATCAACTAAATATATACACCAGATGCACCCCATGGGTAAGGGGCTATTGAACAAATATACATATTCTACATGCTCAACTTCAAGTTGCTACACTACGGTGGTGGCATATGTTAGTCACATGGCAATCAAGTAAAAGTATCATGTAATAATTTACCTAATCTCCTTTGCCACTGGTGTATCATCCAGTTCAGATCGATGACAACACACAATAGGTATTGGATCTCAAAGTATTATGAAAGTATGGTTCAATGCTACATCGAATATCGACATGTTGGTGCATGTTTATTCACTGATTGCAAAAATATGTGGCACAACAGTGCAGAGAAATACATTGTCGCTACAAAAGGAGGAATGTTCTTTTATGTCTTCCTCCATTTTTGCCTCATTAGCCGGGTCTTAAAACAGTCCGCAAACCCTCGCTTGGGTTCGTACTGTCGGACTGGCTAAGCAGCCATGTTGCCTGCTTCATCAGGCATAATAATACAACGGTATACAGTTATTCCAAAAAACAAAAACTTGCTGGTTCAAACTGTGGTTCAGGAGACCGGCCTTTGCATAATAAAACAATTATTGACTTACACATTTTGAATGGATTGATTTATGGCTCAGGTTGTCATATCAAGCCGTGAAAGTGCTCACTGCAGAGTGCAGGGATAGCAACCAAAAAAGCAGTACATTCCTATTGAGGGGATCGGAAGTGATTTTGTTTAAATGTTAATGTTACATTTAATACGGTACAGATTACTGACATCTTCCAGTTCATTCTTAAATGGTATTTGACAATAATTCAGTTATAGAGACACTACAGCTGCAATAAACGGGAACTACTCTGTCAGGTTCAACCCGGATATCGAGTTGTTAAAGAGATCTTGACACAAGATCTCCCACTACAAGAATATGCAGTTAGTTATTGAAAATGTGTGAACATTACTTCACCAAGGGGTTCCAGCTATATCCTTAGTTATGACACTAATTTCAGCACAACAACGGCAAACATTGCATTTTACATTATGATCTACACAAGCAGAGAGACTAGGGATAGCATGATTTAAGATCATTTTTTGGATAACCCATGTTCTCACGTTTATGTGGGAGGACAGGCTTGCTATATTATATCAAGGCCACCAGAATCCTAAGAAGTGTGGAATCAGCATTGTTTATTAATCAACAAACAACTACACAAAGGAAGGTCGGTTCAGACTATTTCAAGGTGGCTGCAGCAGGTTCTGGGTTATGCAGGTATTAACACTGATGATTGAATATCTCATTCAACCAGGTCAGCATCAACGTCAGCGGCCAGGGCAATGGACATGCCCATCGACCATGTCCTCGCGACCGCAGGATGGTCAACAAAATCGATTTTTAAAAAATTTCCATAGGCCGGTTACTGACCCAGGGTTTTGCCCATTCTGTTTTACATCCACTTTAGCCCCCCCTGAATTACAGGGGTTGCTATTGATTTATTTATTAACGTAAACCATTAATACATTTGAATCAATATCATGCTAAATGCATTTTTTGATTATTCACTCATCCTGAGTCAATCGATGCAGTGAGATGCCGAGATTTCGATCTGTGGCATGAAATCACAAAGCTTCAAACTCTTCACGGAATGTCTCACGTGACTCCGAAGTAAAATAGCAAAATTAAACGGGAACTGACCAGTTTGAAGTTTGATCTTGATTTTATGAGGAGTTACGTTGGTGATTACGTGCTCTCCATGCCAAACCCTCTCTCATAAAGATCATCTGGTAGTTCTCGAGTCATGCATCTTACTATGTCACTTTGGTGATTGTTATTTGTGATTTCATACCGCGGCCTTGAAGATTGACGCGCATGCGGCCTGGACGGGGTTCTTCACGTAATCACCAACGTAACTCCTCATAAAATCAAGATCAAACTTCAAACTGGTAAGTTCTCATTTAATCTTACTATTATACTTGTTATTAATGTAATCCTGATCCTTATGTATCAATATCACTGTTATGTTTATCATTATCATTATTGTTTTGTTGTTTTGTTTTTGCTTTTGAAAAAAATAAATAAAAAAATTTTAAAAGAAAGAAAGAATGTTAGATCCCTGACAGTTAAGGTAGATGATCTCAGGGTGTAGATAGGTATGTGTGATTGGGGCATTATAGTCTTTAAGAAAACCTGGCAAAGAGAGTGACAGGACTGACAGCTGAATGTTCCAGCATACATGTGCTACAGGTGAGATAGAGGTAGGGGCAAAAGGGGAGAAAATTACTGATTAAGCAGAACATCACAGCAACAGTCCACGATGACCTACTGAAGGATTGTCCCATGAAGCTCCGCCGATGGAGCTAAGAAATAAAAATGGGATAATCATCTTGATGGGATTGTGCTATGGGCCCCTAAACAGTAAACTTATGAACAGGTATGCCAGGAGAATGATAACAACTGCAGAACTAACAGGATTGTCATTGTAGGGGATCCAAACTTTCCCAATATAGACTTTGACTGCCATAGTAGGATGGAATTTGTTAAGTTTATTCAGGAAGGTTTCCTCAAGCAATATGTAGAGAGCTCTACGAGGGAGAGGCAAAGCTTGACCTACTTTTAGGAGCATGGCTGAGCAAGTGACTATGTCAATTGGCGAGCCTTTTGGGAGCAGTGACCACAATTCTATTAGCTCTATTAGCCCTCTCCATTATGGAAATGGAGGGGGCTGGTTCACAATATACATTTTTAATCGGGGCAAGGCCAACTTTAAAACGTTGATAACCATGCTGTTGGACAGATGCCATTAAGCTGAAAAGACAGCATGCAAATACAAATGGGACAGCATTTACAAGGATGATGTCAGGATCAAGTGCTTGATGTTGGGCAGGCAAGGATTCATGAGTCAAGAACTGGAGGGCCTAGATTTAAGATGAGGGGGGAAAAGATTTAATAGGAATCTGAGGGGCAACATTTGCATACAGAGTGCGATGCACGTATGGAACACGCTGCCAGAGAAACTAGTTGAGGCAGCTACAACAACATTTAAAATACATCTGGACAGTTACATTGTTAGGATAGGCTTAGATGGGTGTGGGCCAAATGCTCGCAAATAGGAATAGCTTAGATGGGTATTTTGCCTGACATGGACAAGTCAGACTTAAGGACCTGCTTCAATGCTGTATGACTCTAAACACAGTATAATCATTTTGTACAGATTTTTTTCCTGTAGTTTCAATACTTTCTGATGAAGGCCATACCTCTTGGTATCTAGGGTGGCGGAGGAGTTTATCTTTCAACGATTATCTAATAATGATAGATTTTACCTGTCATTTGGATGATTTTCTAATTAGAGATGTAATGGAAGAACATCTGCCTGCTGTAAATAGCTTCCATCAGGCTTGACACAGACCAGGACCTCTTCTAGATGTTGGCTTACCTCCAAGTCAATCCATTTCAATTTATTCCTGCATAAGGAGGTGAGGGTGGAATGATAGAGTCTTCACAAATGGTTTGGAGATAGCAAAGTTGAATATTAATCTCTAGGACACCCAGGGAAATTTCATAAGGGGATTTAAAACAATATTTTCTCTAATCTATTATTATAAAAACATTGGGGATAAGAATTAAAACTGGTTCACTCACAGTTAAAAGTAACACAATTGGGTGAAGAAGCATGTCTTTGCCTCTCAATTGACAAGGAGAGGTGGGCCACCTTGCGCATGGATATAATAGGCATCCATGGCAGGTGGTCATACAATGAACCTGCAGGATAATATTTAACCATAATGAGAATTGAAAGTACATAATAAATAGGTTGAAAATATTTTCTAAAACAATTTTATTTTCTGTGCCTCTGTAGTTATAAAAATCGGTAATAGAATTTTACCAAAACCTTGCACAGCCTGAAAGATCACTCGGAGATCCTGGAAACCACAGTTTTATCTGTTTAACCCAATTGGCTACATCAATGCTGCTGTTAGATTGAGTGTGTTAAGTTAGTGCAAGTAGACTGTCATGGGACATTTTATTGCAGTAAATGCCTTTATAGAGGAGCTCCAACCACCAACCCTGCGGTCTGCGGTGCTTCCAGTTGCAGCGCGGCGGGGACTTTAGATCTTCGACCGCCGGCGTGCGGTCTACACCAACCTGAAGATGCGATCTCCGGTGGGGAGACACCGATTCAGGACTTACCTGGACTTTACCTGGACATTACCTTGTCTACAAATCTGGAATCCCGCAGCGACGGCTGCGGAGGGTGGAAGTCCAAACCACGGGGGAAAATGGAGGACTGTCCAAATTTTGTTCCTTCCACCACAGTGATGAATGCTGTGGTGGATGTTTGTGTTCAATTTTTATTGTGTTTTTGTGTGTTCTTTTTTCATTGTACCACTGCTGGCAAATTCATTTCACTTGCACTTTATGTGAATAAGCAGAAATAAGGAGACCGATCCTGTGCACAGTATTTCCCTTCAGTACCTTACATAATTGAAGCATGACCTCTGTCATAGTGGATGCATTAGTGATAATTTTTCAAAACGCTTTAGATTCTGGAGTAGTTCCTGAGGATTGGAGGGTAGCTAATGTAACCCCACTTCTTAAAAAGGGAGGGAGAGAGAAAACGGGGAATTACAGACCAGTTAGTCTAACATCGGTAGTGGGGAAAATGCTAGAGTCAGTTATTAAAGATGGGATGGCAGCACATTTGGAAAGCGGTGAAATTATTGGACAAAGTCAGCGTGGATTTATAAAAGGTAAATCATGTCTGACGAATCTTATAGAATTTTTTGAGGATGTAACTAGTAGAGTGGATAAGGGAGAACCAGTGGATGTGTTATATCTGGACTTTCAGAAGGCTTGGTTATGTGAGGTTATCCACTTTGGTGGTAAAAACAGGAAAGTAGACTATTATCTGAATGGTGGCCGATTAGGAAAAGGGGAGATGCAACGTGACCTGGCTGTCATGGTACACCAGTCATTGAAAGTAGGCATGCAGGTGCAGCAGGCAGTGAAGAAAGCGAATGGTATGTTGGCATTCATAGCAAAAGTATTTGAGTACAAGAGCAGGGAGGTTCTACTGCAGTTGTACAGGGTCTTGGTCAGGCCACACCTGACGTATTGTGTACAGTTTTGGTCTCCTAATCTGAGGTAAGACATTCTTGCCATAGAGTACAGAGAAGGTTCACCAGACTGATTCCTGGGATGGCAGGTCTTGCATATGATGAAAGACTGGATAGACTGGGCTTGTACTTGCTGGAATTTAGAAGATTGAGGGGGGATCTTATAGAGACTTACAAAATTAGGGGTTAGGGGTTGGACAGGCTAGATGCAGGAAGATTGTTCCCGATGTTGGGGAAGTCCAGAACAACGGGTCACAGTTTAAGGATAAGAGGGGAGTCTTTTAGGACCAAGATGAGAACATCATTTTTCACACAGAGAGTGGTGAATCTGTGGAATTCTCTGCCACAGAATGTAGTTGAGGCCAGTTCATTGGCTATATTTAAGAGGGAGTTAGATGTGGCCCTTGTGGCTAAAGGGATCAGGGGGTATGGAGAGAAGGCAGGTACAGGATACTGAGTTGGATGATCAGCCATGATCATATTGAATGGCGGTGCAGGCCTGAAGGGCCGAATAGCCTACTCCTGTACCTATTTTCTATGTTTCTATGATTCTATGTTCTTCTGCTAGAATCTATTATTAAGGAACTGGTCACCAGATACCAGCAAAAGGAGGGAGATTAATTTGGGAAACATGTGGATACATTTCAGATGGTTTACTAAACTAGTACTGGAATAGGCATGTTGTCATATGAGGGTGAGATGGACAGAACTTGTACATTTTGAAATTTTAAGGAGTGAGAATAAAATTCCCCATTTTAGATTCTACAGTTAGGATAAATGTGGAGTGGATGTTTCTCCTTGTGAGAGGATCTAGAACTATAAAGAAATGAGAGGTTGTTCACTTAAGATATTGGTAAGATTTTGTTTCCTTCCAAGAATTCTGAATCTTCGCAACTCTCTTCCTCAAAGAGCAGTGGAAGCAGAAGCTTCAAGTAGTTTTAAAGCAGATGTAGATAGATAAATAAAAATGAGGAAATGCTGGAAACACTCAGTCGGACTGTGGAAAAAGAAATAGAGTTGAGACTGTTTTTCAGAACCTGACGCTGAGCAGAACAGATGCTGCCTGGACAGCTGAGTGTTTCCTGCACCTGCTGTTATTTTTGCGGATTGAAGGGTAACTAGGGTAGAGGAGAATATGTAGCTGAGTTTATAATCAAATCACCCGTGATCTTAATAAATAGCAGAAGAGGCTTGGGGCATGGCTATGATTGTGGCAAGCAGCCAACTCTTGCTCATAATGCAAATCCAGTCTTCTCTGTTGAATATATCCAATATATAAAAATTATGCATTTTTACTTAATGTTGTTGGTATCTATAAGATGTTGCTTTTGTTGAAATCCATATAGCTCATTTTCTGTGTTTCAGTTCTGTACTGTCTAGGGAAAATGCTGCTGTGAGGACACATTGGAATGAAAATGCTAAAGGATTACCAACTTGATTGATGGACAAGTTCTTAACATCTATACTTGGCCCAAATATCCATGAATAGATCCCAATTAGTGCAACCTTGAGCAGAGGTCTCCCGATTGCTTGCTGACATTTTGTAATCACACAGGCCGTATAGCCAGATGGAACGGGGAGTGCGATGCGTAAAAGCAAAGATGAGGAACAGTTGATTTGATATCGGTATTAATAATGACATGTAAAATTTGTTGCAATTTACTTAAATTGATGATGGGAGAGGTTGATTGGTACAGTAAAGTCAGCCTAAAAATATTAATTACTGCAGATGGTCCAAATGTGGATAAATATTGGTTTAGAAATGACTGTAGTTGTTTTCTCCAGCTGGTACAGAGACAATACAAGTTCATGTGTTTTCTTGTCATAGAATGAATGTAGTTAAACCAGGACAGCTCTGTTGGATGTACCCAGTGGGTCAGGCAGCATCTGTGAAGGGAAATTGACATAATATTTTGGGTTGAATCTCTACCATTGGGCTAGTTTGTCCATTTCCCTCCACAGATGCTTCATGTTTATTTCCTGCCACAAATGCTGCCTGACTTGCTGAGTTCCTCCAGCAGTTTGATTTTTCCTCAATATTCCAGCATCTGCAGATAATTGTGTCTCCTTTAGTTTTGTGTAGGTGTGCTAATTATATATTTTTACAATTCAATTTAAATTGATGAGAATGTATCATCAAAGTACATTGCTGGCAGGTCAGAATCCTATTACCTACGTGCATTTGGAAACTTCCACTGATGTTTAAACCACTGTGAAATCACCCACAGTTGTAAAGGGGGGAAAGTAGTAGGGATCTGGCAGGAAGGAATGATCGAAAGTCAAGAGTAATTAATTGTCATATGCACCAGGAACGGGCCAATGAAATTCTTACTTGCTGCACCTTTTACAGGCACATTAATGCAACAACACAACAAATAAATATACAATAAACAATACTACAATAAATCATTAGATATACTAATTATATTAGATGGACAATAGTGTAGTGGCAGATTATTATATTGTTCAAGAGATTGCTCCCTCTAGCCACTTAGGAGTCAGCATGGGGTGAGGAGAATGCCGTTTTACACATGTGAACTCTCCACAAGACTTTCAGAGCTTTTCAAAAGATAAATCTTCATAACACAGTCTTTTGATTAATAGTTTCTTTATTGTTGAAGAAAAACAGTAAGATATTCATCCAACCTTCTTCTTTGAATCATACACTTTAATCTTCGTCAAACTCCAGCATATCGCTTTTAAGCATTAGAAAACTCCTCATGTCTCAGCATAGCTCCACATGGTCGAAGGATATTCCTTCCTACCATGTTGGCTCCAATATTAAAACTAAACCTAACAGCTTCTGCGCAAAAAAACCCAGCAGCAAACACGCCTCCAACTACGTAATAAATCCCACCCACATAATTATAGGCTGGCAAAATTTAAAGGCAAATGCCATAATTTATGGCATACAAAATTAAGCCAAATGGCCACTACATACCGGCCCCTAATTGTTCTGCGTATATAACGAGGCAATTACTAATAAACATCAAAAAAGTAGCCACGAAGGCTTAACATATATCAAGAGCAAAAAGTAGCATGCATTATATATCCGCATTCAGAATCCTTAAGGGATTCTTCCATCTTCATCTTCACCTTCTAGAAGCAAGCATAACTTGGTTATTGGTCTTATTAAAACATTGTTTTTAGTTTAAAATCATACCGTGCGCACCAAACCCTTAACATCAGGTATGTTACCCAGTATATAGTCCAAAACACAAAAGTCCAAAGTTTTGATAGCATGAAACTTCTTCCTCCATGTTGGATCAACGCATGGATGTGTTGTAACAATAATGTTGAAGTGTGAAAATCCTTCGTGAGAATATTAGGATTTTTAGCAATCACGTTCAATGTGATGTTTTTGTTTAATTTCCGGATCATTAGTAGAGATTTTAAATCCCAGCTCAAGTTTTGGCCATTCTCTGTCTGGCTTACAATGAGACTCTAATTCATTCATCCATCTCTTATTTCTTAAGAAGTGGTCTGTTGTCTGTCCTCTAGAAGCTTCATCCGCAGGATTTTTGTTTGCGTTAACATATTTCCATTGTGAAACATTAGTAGCTCCCAATGCTCTTTCTGTTGGCAAATTGTCTTTGTCCAAATCCAACTATCTGGTTTCCTTGGCTCCAACATCTGGTGGAATGCTTTCCAATACAACACGATTGTTGCTGATCCACTTGGAAAGCGTGAATCCTCCCTTATTGCAGCGGGAGCTCCGATGGTTTACCATTTGAATTGCTTCTTGCTCAGTAGACATGAATTTTAAGCAATTGTCTACATAGAAATTATTCTTCAAAGTAGTTATTACTTCCTCTGGAAAGTGAACTTTATTGTCTTCTGCGGTTTTCTTTAAAGCAAAATTCGCACAACTTGGTGATGACCCTGCTCCAAAGAGATGTACCTTTATCTGGTATTCAACAAGATCTTATTGTACATGACCTTCAGGCCACCATAAGAATCGCAGGTAGTCAATGTGTTTTTCTGTTACTTTGACATGATGAAACATCGCTGTGATATCAGCCATCAAAGCAATTGGCTCTTGTCTGAATTTAATGAGAACTCCAATGAGTGAGTTGGTA
Organism: Raja brachyura; assembly: GCA_963514005.1. Next base: position 103,420,430 of record OY740784.1, read on the forward strand.
AGGTCTGGATCTTGCAGTCGTTGACAGTTAAGTGATGTTCCTTTGAAGACTGCAGCACAGTCAAAGACCACCCTCAAGGTCCCTTTCTTTGAGTGATACACCCCATGGTTCAGAATGTACCAAGGCTCGCCATCATTTTGATTCAGTTAGTTTGTTGGTACTATTTCGGCATAATCATTATAAATCATATCCTTTAGGAAAGACGTATATTCCTTGTGAACTTTCGTATTCTTGCCAAACTTGCATTTCAAATTCTGAGTGCATTGCTCTGCCATACGACGATTATTCGGCAGACTAACACTTTCTTGTTTGAAAGGTAAGTCCAGACAATAATGTCCATCTATCATCTTTACTGAGTAGTTCATAATACCTAAGAACTTTAACTGTTCCTTGGACATTTCTTCAGATTCCTTACTGGTACTTTCATTGAAGTCATGATTGTATTGCTTAAACAGCCTTTCTAATACAGCCTTTATAACAGCCTTTGATTAACAGCAGCGACAGGGTAGTTCTTCTGGTTCCCACTTTCGTTGTCCCTTCTCAAGGAGCCATAGATAACCCATCCTAGTAGGGGTTTTTTCAGCACCTTGGCTCCTCACAATCTGTATAGGTTCCAATGCCTTCTAAGCATTCATTCTGATAAGTAGGTCAACACCAGAATTTATTTTAGATATTTTGACATCCTTCAAGTAAGGCCATTGTCTCAAGACCTCATGTCTGGGTATATTTTGACGATCAACAGGCTTGGTCTCATGTGTGCACACTTCAGATATTGTTATAAAATTATCTTCATCCAGACTGGATATCTCCATACTTGTAATGAAATGATTAATTCATTCTTTATCTTCATTCATGGTACGTAATCGAATCTTGATCACTTCTCCTTCTCTTGATCAGATTCTCCAAATCTGAGGAAAGACATTCTTGCCATAGAGAGGGTTCAGAGAAGGTTAACCAGACTGATTCCTGGGATGTCGGGACTTTCATATGAAGAAAGACTGGATAGACTCGGCTTGTACTCACTGGAATTTAGAAGATTGAGGGGGGATATTATAGAAACTTACAAAATTCTTAAGGGGTTGGACAAGCTAGATGCAGGAAGATTGTTCCAGATGTTGGGGGAGTCCAGAACAAGGGATCACAGTCTAAGGATAAGGGGGAATTCCTTTCGGACCGAGATGAGGAAAACATTCTTTACACAGAGAGTGGTGAGTCTCTGGAATTCTCTGCCACAGAAGGTCGTTGAGGCCAGTTCATTGGCTATATTCAAGAGGGAATTGGATGTGGCTCTTGTGGCTAAAGGGATCAGGGGGTATGTAAAGAAAGCAGGTACGGGATACTGAGTTGGATGATCAGCCATGATCATATTGAACGGCGGTGCAGGCTCGAAGGGCCGAATGGCCTCCTCCTGCACCTATTTTTCTATGTTTCTATGTTTCTATGATGTCCAGCCTTCTCATCAGGTTTTCTGTGCAAAACTAGCTGAACTTCCATGATCCAAATATGTATATGTTTGCAACACTGCATTCGTCTTGCTATTCCTTACCTGTATTGGTAAGATAGAGAAGATACAGGCTTCTACCCCATCCCCAATGTGAGCAGTTACTTGAGGCGAGATATCAGCATCACTAGTAACTGGCTTTTCCTTCTGTTCTGTTTTGCTCCGGCTCTTTCTCTTCTATTTTACAACAGCCTTTGATTAACAGCAGCGGCAGGGTATAGAAACTTTTCTTCTATTTGCTCTGGTGGCTTCTGTACAGTGTGAAGTGCTTCAGGTTGATTTTGCTTGCACTTATCACAAATTATAGGACTCCTCCATTTTTTCACCATGTGTCCTTTTTTCAAACATCCATAAACAGATTATCTTCTCTTTTAAGAAATCCACCTTTCCTTCATATTCCTTCTTCTTGAATCTTCGACACCACCTTATGGTGTGACCAACTTCATCACATAGCAAACAAAATCATTTTTGCTTGATAGTAGATACATCTCCTGTCATTCCACCTGTCGTTTCCCCAGGTATTGTAGCGGTAGCGAAACTGCCTCCCATAGGTCCTGATCTTCCATTAGTTTTGGCAAAGGTAGAACCTTTGATACTTGCAGTTGGTTTATGATCTTCAATACTCCCGTGGTGTGGTTCTAACATGTACCGTACTTGACTTTCCAAGAAATGCACCAGGTCTGGAAGCATGCCTACCCGCTTCTTCTTATCCAATATTTGGCCTGCTTTATCTCTCCATTTTTCTCTAAGACATGGGCAGCTTTTTAATGATGGCTCTAATATTACTAACAAGATTTATTTCCTCCATGTGGCCGAGATTTTTCATCAAGCTGCAACAACCTCAAAGAAATATTGCATAATTACTCAATGCATCCACTTCTTCTGGCTTGATATCTTTCCAAGCATTGGCCTTCTCCATGTATGCATTAGCAATCCTCTGTTCATTATCAAAACGTTCTTTAAGTAACCTTCTTGCCTCTTTATAGCCTTGGCCGTCAGGCTCATTTTGACAACTTTCTACAAGTATCTTAGCACTTATGCTTGTGCAATGCACCAGAAATTGAAGCGTTCTTTTTCATTAGTAATTTTCATTTCTACTACCTCATCTAATGCCCTTATAAAACCATCATATTGCAAAGGATCACCATCATATGTAGTAATTTCTATTGGTGGTAGAGTAATAGAGAGATTTTGTTGAGCTATGATCGTGTTGAATTCAGCTTGCCTATTCGCCAATGCAAATAATCCATCCTGATATCTTTGGCTTGGCGCCAACGGACGATAGACAGGCCCCTGATCTATATACTGGCTTGCTCGAACCTGTGTATATGCCCTCGGTAAAACGTACTCCGCTGTTGCTTTGTCCCGAACCTCTACAGATAAGTAGAGGTTTGTTTCAGTCTACCACCCATTTGCTGAAATGAAGTTTTGCCCATCTGTTGGCTACGTGCCAGTTCTAATGGGTGTTCAAAGCCATGAAATCCGGTGGTCCTCGGTTGTGGAATTGATCCAACTGCTGACTCACTTTGAGCAGTTCTTCTCAAACCAGAGTTCATCACATCCGATGCTCTAGAGCTGCATATTGAACCCTCACTTTCCATTATCTCCTTCTTTGATTTGACCATCGCCATCTTTGTGGCTAGTTCCAGCTGTTCTTTTTGTTTCCTCATCTCTTCTTTCAGCTGTTCTTCTTCTCGCTCAATCTCATTTTTCTTCTCCAAGGCATCCGCTTCTATTGAGAGAGCAGCTAGATCAGCTTCCATTCCCAATCGAGCAGAGGCCCTTGATGCCGAACTGGCTATAGAACCAGATTTATGTCTTTACCTTCATGTAGATACATTCAAGATACTATCTTGTGGTGTAATCTCCTCTTCCATTTCAGCACCTTGGTGCGTAGCACTTCCAGCTGTTGAGTGCGTAAGTTGTGGTATAATTTCAGATAACCACTCCTCCACCACATCCATGAAATCTTTGAATCACTTCAGCCTTTCTTCCCCCCACTGGGTGCATCATTCGCATTCTTCCAGAGGCGGCAGTGAACACAGCAGTACATTTTGTTTCTCTCCAACCTCATGGCAGAGGTTGCATTGTTAACCCAGATTAGATCGTACTTTCTTTGCATTCTGATCTGATTCCATTAGTTTCTTCTGGTTTTCAATTGATTTGGTAACCTGTTTCCATAACGTATTTCTCTCCATCTGGGTTTCTTTCAGGTAGGTAGATTGGGCCTTATCTGCATCTTCTAGATACTTTAGCCTGGCTCTGCCACCTTGTGGTTCTTCTGACTCACCTGCTCTATCTTGCTCCATGGATTTAAACAGGTCTTGGCAGATTGCCAAATCTTTAAATTGGACGAACAAAGAATTCTTCAATTTGCTTCAGTCTTATTGATAAACATTATGCAGAATGTTCCAAAACATTAGATAAGAAACTATACCAAACTGGAGTTTCAGACAACACCCAAAATATTTTGAAGTTATTGATGACTTCAATTCTGAAATAATGTGTCTTATTTCGACTTCAAAACAACTCAAGGATGGGCACCTGAGTCTCTCCAGACTGAACTGAAAAACAGTCTTGGCTATTTTCCAAGCTAGCAGAACAAGCGTTTAAATCACAATTCAGAAGCCTTTCGGATTAAAGCGTTCCAACTTTCAAATTCAGTGTGGTATAATAGTTGATCTACTCACGGTTCCGTGGTAAAGTCTTCATTCTTCAGATAAGTCATGTAGCTGTCGGTAAATCTCTAAGCCAATCTCTGGCCGAGATCTATTGTCTTCAGTTCCTCTTATGGAACCAGTTCTTCTGGCCGAACCCCTCCAGAGAACCAGGCTTTATCTCCTGTCCCTCTTCTTTGGGACATGGCTCAGTGAGGTATCCTTTAACATAATGCAGTTGCAGATTATTATATTGTTCAAGAGATTGCTCCCTCTAGCCACTTGGGAGAGAGCATGGAGTTCAGAGAATGTCGTTTTATGCCTATGAGATCTCCTATTCATCCAACCTTCTGCTTTGACTTGTACACTTTAATCTTCGTCAAACTCCAGCATATCGCTTTTAAACTTTAGAAAACACCTTATTTCTCAGCAAAGCTCCACATGGTTGAAGGATATTCCTTCCTACCATGTTGGCTCCAAAACTAAAACTAAACTGCTAACAGCTTCTGTGCACAAAAAAATGGCAGCAAACATGCCTCCGAATAAATAAATCCCACCCACATAATTAGAGGCTGGCAAAATTTAAAGGTAAATGTCATAATTTATGACACACAAAATAAAGCGAAATGGCCACTACAAATAGTGCAAACTGAAATATGTAGTAATGGTGGATATTTGGAGTAGAGAAACACCCCTGTCCCCTGTCTCCATCCATGGTCTGGATGTGCAGTTTACCAGGAAATACAGTAACTGACCTTGTTCTAACAAATCTATATGGTGCAGCTGCATAGGCCAATGACTGCAATGGTCGGAAGCACCACTGCACAATCCAAACAAGACAAAGTTAAAATTTCTCATTGAAGTCACATCTATTGTGTTGTATGGATCTGCTATTGCAGTAACACGGAATGATTCAGAAAAGATGTATTAGCTGGGTGTCAATGGAGTGCTGTGAATCAATTGAACAGCAGAACTATATTCAACCAGAATCTGCCACCTGATCCACTGGTATATGCATTAATCTGCAGTATCAAGTTTGATTTCAATGAAATCAAATAATTGAAGAACAAAATAGATTGAATGCCTGCCTCTTTATGAGCATAATTTACACTGCTGAACCTGGAGCAAGTTTTAAGAAAATGACTAATCTTGTGTATTCAAGTTAATTTTTTTTAACACAACATTTGGAGTACAGTGAGCAACTTTGGGTATCATACCTGAACAGGGATGTGCTGGCCCTGGAGAGGGTCCAGAGGCAGTTTACAAGAATAATCCCAGGAATGAGTGAGTTAACCTGTGATGAGTGTTTGACGGCAGTGGGCCTGTACTCGCTGGAGTTGAGAAGAGTGAAGGAGGATCTCATTGAAACTTACCGAGTAGTGAAAGGCTTGGATAGAGTGGATGTGGAGAGGATGTTTCCACTAGTGGAAGAGTCTAGGACTAGAGGTCATAGCCTCAGAATTAAAGGATGTTCCTTTAGGAAGGACATGAGAAGGAATTTATTTTGTCAGTGGGTTGTGAATCTGGGGAATGATTTGCTGCAGATGGCTGTCAATGGATATTTTTAAGGCAGAGATGGATAGATTCTTGATTGGTATGGGTGTCAGGGGTTATGGGGAGAAGGCAGGAGAATGCGGTTAGGAAGGAGAGATAGATCAGCCATGATTGAATGCCAGAGTAGACTAGATGGGCCTCGAATGGCTTAATTCTGCACCTATTACTTATGATTTATGACATAAGTTATAAAACAATTGTCAGATCAGGATGATTCTGAGCCCAACACTTAAGGGCCTGCCCCACTTACATGTGATTGCATGCGTTTGGCACGACCAACCGGAAGCGGAGGTCGCGCGAAGTTTGCAGTAAGTTCACGCTAAGTTCACGCGTGATGTAATTTACATCATGCTTACAAATCAGCTGGGCAGGCAGCGGGCCGACTGAATTTGGGCGTCACACGGTGTCGGGTGGTGATGTCATCACGCAACGCCACATGCTAGGCATACGCCATCAAGATGCTGCGTACACGCCATCAAGAAGCAGCGTACGACTGCAATGCGCTTGCATGCGTACGCGGGCCGACAGTCCGTTGGCGCGCAAAGACTTCGGTCACTGCAAGAATTTTGGAGCCCCACGCGATGTCGGGACCAGTCCCGCACAACTCCAAACCCCTCTGCGCTTCTAAGTGGGACCGGCCCCGCGCGGCCTTACGGTGCCCGTACGCCTCAAGCGACCACAAGGTCGCGTAATTTGCGAGCCAAGGTCGCGTAAGTGGGACAGGCCCTTTAGATGTTATCACAAATAACATGCACCAGCACCTCTACTTACTTTGAAATTTAAAGAGATTTGGTATGTCACCAAATACTCTAAACATTTACAGATGTATTGTGGAAAGTATCTTAACCGATCACATCACGGTTCTATCATCAAAGACCTTAATCACCTGGGTTATGACCTTTTCTCATTACTACCATTGTGCAGGAGATACAAAAGGCTAAATTCTGACACCACCAATTTCAGGGACGGCTACTTTCCAACAACTATCCAATTCTTGAACCTATCTGCACAACCTTGATCACGTAACACCGCAAAACATCTGTTGCACAACACACTTCTTTTTCTAATTGATTTTGCAATCATGTCTTGTTTTTTGCAGTTTGCTAGAAATGTTATGTATAATTTGTATATAATTGATGTATAATATTTTTATGTTGATGCAAGCACGATTTTTCATTGTACTTGTTCCTCACTGTAATTGTGCACGTGAATTGGTGCAGGAGCAGCATTGATGTAGCAGAACAAAGAGTTAAAGAAATGGGCTTGAGATAGACTGATAAAGGCTATTCCATGTATCCCATATAAAGTTGCTGTAGCTTGGGTTATGTCTGTGCCAATAACTGCACATTTGATCTGAAGTTGATCTATCTGAAGAAATATTCAGCCAGGCAAATTAATGTGTTGGGGGAGGGGAAGAGATTGGGTCCCTGTTCAAGGAATAAATTAAGGGCTCAGACCCTCCTGATGTGGGATGGTAGTGTAATGGGATTGTGCATACATGATGAAGTTGAACAGCTTGGGGCCACGGAATTGAATGATGTCAGAATGATATAGTTGTAAATGGGTAGGTAATAAACCAGGCGAGAAAGGATGGAATTAAGATGGCAGGAAACAGTTTAGCAGGGCAAGAACAGGCTAAAACAATGGATCTAACTAGACAATACTGCTAATGGGTCATGGGCAGAAGGTAGCATGGGCATTGCGGGTCTGAGCACTACAAAGTTGAAACCCTGAGGGAAGATATTTAAGGAAATGTGGTTTGTGAGTGTGTGGGAGACAATGGCCTGACCCTTGATGCTGGAATCTTGGTCCAGGAGAAGGGAGGAGGTATGTGGTGGATGTGTATGAGAGATGATATTTGCCCTCAGATGGCAACAGCACCAGTTGACAGGTTTAATAACGATGCAAGGATTGGTTCTTCATGAGCCAAGTGCTGCAAGGTCTATAGGCGATAGGTTAGAATGAGTGAAGGGAGTGGAAACGAGAAGGTGGTTATTGTTTCATCAGTATTTAGCAATGAGTAGAGCAAGAGACCCAAATGGAAGGGCCATGTGGATTGTGAGCTCTGGAGATGGGAGAATGGGTGTGCAGGGGTAAGGATTTTTGGACTAGACTTGGGATATCCACAGGTGCATCCACTTCCTCCACCACAAAGTGCAGCATCTTGTCAACCACCTGACAGGAGTAGTGCAACGTTACAGTAGAACAATGAAGCTCTCATGAAAGACAAGCACAGAGGAGGATCAGTTGAATTTGCAAAGGTTCGTTCAGCTGTTATTATTTTGGCCAAAATGAATGAGCTTTTAAGTTCTGACCTTTAAGTTTTATTTCATTTTGCATGCTGAATAAAGCACTCCTGTGAAGGTTTGAAATTTCATGTTACATAAATAAATTGTGCAGAGAAATGAATGGACCTATTCAACTGAAAGAGACTAATCCATTGTATAACAGTTCCTTTTTGTAATTTAAAACACCAGAATCAGTCTTTGCAACAAGGGATGGAGATGACGGATGCTTGAGATATAGGTGATAAGGTGTTTGCATTCATCATTGTAAAAGGTAAGGCAAGAGTCCTAACTTTGAAAATTGATCTATAGGTGATGTCTGTGCCCATTAATGGAAAAAGTCACAATTGGCTCTCATTACATAACGGCACAGAAATGCATGCACCTATGGGAGATTCATAGACACTGACCTTGACCCTGATCCCAGATGTCCATCTCTGATAAACAAGGTGATGGTCATACACTGCTGGTGAATTGATAGCTTAACGTAGTCATGTAATAGCAGTGTCTGCCCTTACGACAACAAAAGCAAGAGTTACTGAAGCTTAACAGTGTCATTCTGTTCAAGGGGGGAGAATGCGCTCCATGTTGTCCCAGGTTTGCAGTGCTACTGACGATATTTACCGAAATATTCTGCAGGGTGACTGCTGGTGCATCACCGGTATTCACCGCAGTGGCTGATTACAGGTCACCGAGACCAGCTTAGATCACAGTGCTGTGACACCAGATACAGTGCATGTTTTATGGCCAGTCTGCGGAGATTAGCGGCCTAGTGAATTCAGCCAGGATACTATGCTGGATATCAGAGGCTCTGATAATTATCTGCCAAAGTTAGGGTGTTGAAACAACTAAAAATTAGTTTTCCATGAATCTCTAAGAGATGCACGGACCATTAAAGACCCACATTTTGGCCATTCCTGATATATATACTTTGTATACTAGAAATATGTACTGCATTATGCTGATATATTATGGAACTAAAATGTTAATGTGTTTTTCTCCCTCTGCAGACGGTATAAGTATCTTCAGTTTTATTTTAGTTGTTGTGGAATGGCTGCAGTGCCACAAATTTTCTGCTGATGGCACTGTCGATCTGTGAAAATGACGTGCAATGCATGGTCCACAATGTCAAAACATGCAAGGGAACGAACAAAAGGTTATGGCCAATGCAACTGGTTTGCAATTTTCACATAAATAAAATTGTAGTCCGTCATACTATTACAAACCACCAAAGTAATCCCACAAAATCCTGCAACACTGTGCAATTGAAATGAAATTTGACATTTGGTCACTTTAAACAGGGATGTTGAGGGAGATAAATAAAGCTTGTACAGAAAAGGGTATCTGCTGTGAAATGACTAAACTGTACATCTGTTCACATGTCTGGAATCACAAGATGTTTTTGCATGCAGAAGGAGGCCATTCATCCCTTTAAGATGATGCCTACCTTATTTAAGGGAAACTCTGTTAAGAGGGTTCGGCAACATCTGTGGAGGGAAATGAAGAGTTGGCATTTCAGGTCAAGACTGAAGATATGGAATTCAATATTAAGTTGAGATGGTTGGAACGTGCCTTGACAGATTTGCCCACATTCTCACTTTTTAACTGCTCCCATTCATCTTTCAACAATTAACTTTGTTAACGGCATGTCCCCTGAACACTCCGGCTTTACTGTCACCAGTGTCATCCTGCTCTTCCACCTTACCTACAGCTTTTTTGTCTCCTTGCCACAGATGCTTCCTGATCTGCTGAGCATTTCCAGCATTTTCCATTTTTCTTTTTCTTTCTCAGCTAGCTTGGTATCATCGTTTAACTTGGATAATTCACAGTCTATGTGTTCACTCAAGTCATGAAGATGAATTGCGAATGGTTGTGGGAATGGCTGATCCACACATAACCGCTAACAGCAACAAGGCGACCCAAGGAAAATCTTTGCCAAGGAATTAGATTTCATCTTTTTGTTCTCAAAACACATTATGTTTGTAGGATAGAAATTAGGCAAAAATGCCAAGAACAGAGCTGCACCAGTTTGAACACAGATCGTACTGAAATTAGATCAATACAGTTTATGTTGAGAGTTGTATTCAAAGTTTGCAGCTGCTACAACATTGCTGAGCTGATGGCTAGGGAGATGGCCACTCCCCTCTCCATGTCAGATACATTCCAGTTGCAGACAAGGCTGGCATAAAGTATGGGTAAATGCTGGGAAGGAGTGCCAGCAATCTCCAGTGTGTGCGGTCACGTGACTCCATGCACTGTGGGACCCAGTGCCACGATAAAGTCTCACACCATGAGTGGTCCCATAACTCTGCGAGGTATGGGTCAATCTGCCTGGCAGACATCAAAGAATCGAGCCAGGAGACACAGAAATGTTTCAGCATTCCTGATCAGCAACAAAAAAATTGATTCCGCCAGTGATATTGTGCTACAGATTCTAGCACTTGCAGTCTCTTGTGCCTCCATTTAGTTAATCTTTGACGTCACTCTGGGAGCCTTCAATTCAAATCTTTCTGTGATTTACAGCAAGTTTTCCCCCTGTGTCTTTGTGCCATATAAGTAAAGGTTGTTGATTGAACCAGCAAAACTCAACTGCACTAAACTCAGTTGAGCAGGGAAATCCCCAAGTGGTTTTACCCAGGAATAATTGTTCATACAATCTATGGTACAGATACTGTACATGGTTTTGTTTGCATTTTGTACATACATATCTTTATAAAGGTATAGCTTCTGGGTATGTAATTCTATTTTATGTTTTCTATTCTCTAGCTAACTTGTTGTTTCTGCCGATATGACACCATATGACACCGGTGTTTCCTCATTTCATGAAACACCATTTTGTGTGGTACTTATCAATTGTTTTCAGAAAATTCAGATGTATTAAATATATTGGTTTGTGCTTATCCCGTCTACTAGTTACATGCTCTTTTGTGGGATGCCTCCTCTTTCAACAGGCTCCATTCAGGGCCATTACGTGAGCATCCTTGAAGCTGCTGCATAACATAAACTAGCACCCCTCAAATTAGCACTGGGTGCCAGTGGTTCCAGAGGGTGGCAAGCCTGGTCCTAGGTTTCCAGTCAGGGATCTTGAGAGGGTCGACTATATTACCTGAAGCAGGGATGCCTTGCGCTTTGGGATGCTGCAGAGATCCCCCGGGAAGGTTCCTGCAAAAGGCAAGAGTGCAATTCCTGAAATTCTGGACAAAAATCATAGGAAACAGGGTTTATAAAATTATGAGGTGTATAGATAGGGGAGATATTATTTTTAACAGGACAGTACAGTATAGAATCAGAGGTAGACACAAAATGCAGGAATAACTCAATGGGTCAGGCAGCATATCTGGAGGAAAGGAATAGGTGATGTTTCAGGTCGAAACCCTTCTTCAATGCGAAACATCACCTACTTTTCTCCAGAGAGGGGAAAGATTTAATAGAAAACTGAATGGCAACATTTTTACACAAAGGATGGTTGGTATATGTAACAATCTGCTGGAGGAGGTAATTGAGGCAGGTACTATCACAATATTTAAAATACTTTTGGACAGGTACATGGATAGGAAAGGTTGAGAAGGATATGGCCCGAAGGAAGGCAGGTGGAACTAGTGTAATCCATCAAAGGATTACGCTACATCTTATCCTTCATCAGTTGGGGCATCTTGGACACCGTGAGGAAGTTGGGCCGAAGGGCCTGTTTCCATGTTGTACGACTGTAATTCTAAATTAGGTAAAGGGCCTGTCCCACTTAGGCGACTTATTTTGTGAGTGCAGGCGACTGCCATAATCTTGATGAATCGCCGAAAAGGTGAATGTATCAAACGCATCCTCTGACTACGTAGAAGACATCCTATGACTATGTAGGACAAGCTATGACTATTTACAACTTAATCATTAATGCACTCATTACAATTGGTGACTGGGAAGAGACTGACTTTGGTGCCTTCCCTCACAGCGGGAAACTTTGATCCTGCTGTGAGGGGATGTTTTATGTTTTATGTTGAATTTCTACTCCATGTTGTGCTCTTTATTTTTTACTGTATGGCTGTATGATGGTTTCAAGCCATGGTTGCCTAGCCAGATGCAACTGGAAAACGGAAGTCATGAAGAGACGAAGAGCGTGTGACGTGCCTTGGACATGGGTGGGGAGGGATTGGACTAGGGGGGATAGGATGGAATCGAGGTATGTGGAAATTAATTCAGTGCGACATGAACAAGCAGAAACAATGGGTCTGCCATGGCAGTTATGTTTGTGGATTTTGGGGAGAAGATAAAATTGGGCTGTGCGGGGCTGGGGAACGATGAGATTAGAGGCTTTAGAGGGCAGGGGGTTGGAGGTTTTGACATCAGTGATGGTGCTTGAGATTAAGGCCTGGTGCTGTGGGGTCATGGACCAAGGATAAGTAGGAGGAATTGTTTGAGAATTGACGCCTGCCCTCAGACCGGTAGAGGTCAGCGCGCCTGATTACCTATTTCAACTCTGAAGAAGGGACTTGACCTAAAACGCCACTCGTTCATTCTCTCCATAGATGCTGCCTGTCCAACTGGGTTACTGCAGCATTTTTAGTCCACAGTGCCCTCCATAATGTTTAGGACAAAAACCCATCATTTTTATTTATTTGCCTCTGTACTCCACAATTTGAGATTTGTAATAGAAAAAAATCACATGTGGTTAAAGTGCACATTGTCAGATTTTAATAAAGACTATTTTTATACATGTTGGTTTCACCTTGTAGAAATTACAGCAGTGTTTACACATAGTCCCCCCATTTCAGGGCACCATAAGGTTTGGGAGACAGCAATGTCATGTAAATGAAAGTATTCTTGTTTAGTATTTTGTAGCGTATTCTTTGCATGCAATGACTGCTTGAAGTCTGCGATTCTTGGACATCACCAGTTGCCGAGTGTCTTCTCTGGTGATGCTCTGCAAGGCCTGTATTGCAGCCATCTTTAGCTTATGCTTGTTTTGTGGGCTAGTACCCTTCAGTTTTCTCTTCAGCATATAAAAGACATGCTCAATTGGGTTCAGATCGGGTAATCTCAAGAATTGACATTTTTTTAGCTTTGAAAAACTCCTTTGTTGCTTTAAGGGCCTGTCCCACTTGGGCAACATTTTCGGCGACAGCCTGAAAAGAGGTTGCAGCGTGGTCGGGGTGTGACACGGCGTGACGCAGGGTGACTCATGTAGTGACGCGCGGTGTCTCCCTGCCATCCCTGGATTTTGGGATGTTCAGAATCTTCAGGCGACATCTGGGTATCTTATCATGTTGTGCGCCCTGTCACACGCTGACGTATGCTGTCCTGCGGGTGATGCCGGATTAGGGTTAGTGTTAGGGTTAGGGTTAGGGCTAACCCTAACGCTGACCCTGTCCCTGGCCCTGACCCCAATGAAAAGTACAAAAGTACATAAATGTACAAAGTACATTATTAAGAACATCTGAAATGATGTTCTTTCTGGTGTGGCGAATAAATAAAGATATTTTTGTCTTCTTGAAGTTCATTGTAGACTAGACCAAGTGGGACCTCCCCACCGCAACCCATTCCCCCAACGCAATATTCGACCATTCACCCATAGCCCCCACGGGAGGCCTGATCCCCCAACGCAACCCCTTCCCCAATGCAATATTCCACACTCACCCATTCCCCCATATTCCAGCACTCACCCATAGCCCCCACCTGTGCAGGGGTGTATCCCTAAATTGGAGCAGCCATGGCATTGAAATTGAGAAAGGGCTAATGTACTGCTAGGCCTTTTTGGTCAAATTAAATGTGCCTTTGCAGAACTGAGACAAGCTGCTGAATGGTGCCAGAATCTGTGGCCTAGATAAGTGCTATAGGGAAAGAATGGGACATCTGCAGAGTTCTTACAATGAGGTGGAAAATGCATATAACTGATTGGGTCAATGCAACCCGAGTGTACATAGTATATATAATGTTGTGAGACGGTTATCCTGTTAATTGCCGATTGGTTGAAATGTTGCACCTTGGAGGAATTGTTTGAATCTCAGGGCACATGTTGCACTATTCTTCTGTGTTGGCTTCCTTCTGGAAGCTTCTTTTGAATACAATGTATATAAGATTATATTATTGAGTTAGCGAACTGTCAATTATGTAGTTATCATCAATATGTTTGATTGGTTTATAAAGAGACCACCCCCATGTGGTTTGGCCTCTCAAGGTTCGGGGACCTATAAAAGGCAGCCCTCACGAGGTCCTGTGTCGATCTTTTGGAAGAGCTCTTGGGACTGCGTGACCTTGTGGAGTATATCTTCTTACATGGGGCTAGAGGGGCTTGGCCAAGCAGATACAAGGATTGAACCCGCGGTTGTTAGGTATTGTATAGGGGATCTGTTGTTGTGTTATCCAAAATAAAGTTTATTTGCTCAAGTGGTTGATTTTATTGACTGAAATTAGACTGGGGGGAACTTAGAATGAGCTATTCACATTGGGGGCTCATCCACAATCTCAATGGACCCCCAAACAAAAGTGTGTGATTAAGGGTGTTGAGCTGTTCCGATCGCAAGTGCCACGGTGCGGTTTTCCCATTGATTTTCGGCACTTTGCTAGTCAGAGCAGATCATTCATTCGCGGGCTTTGGAAAGGCTCCCAACGAGATCATAGAACAGAGTCTCGCAAGCACATGGGGGGGGGGGAGGGGGGGGGTTGGTGATAGCGCTCCTTTGGGTTAGAGGCCCATAAAACCAGGGTGGGGTTAGAGGTCCTTTCCTGGGTCAGAGGCCTGAAATTCTTGGTCGAAGCTGGTAGCTGCAGCTGCTGCTGGACCAATTTGGGGTTGGGTTAAAAGCCCCCTCCTTTGGGTTAGAGGCCCATAAAAGTAGGGTTGGATTAGAGGCCCTCTCGTTTGGGTTAGAGGCCCGCAAAACCTGGGCCAGAGGTCCAGCCCAGAGTTGGATATCCGATAGGCAGGATATTTAAAGACCAATTGGGTTTAAGCGGTGCTAAGCGGCAAAGTAGTGCGTCGTGGTGGGGATGCAGGTTGGAAAGGCGCTCCGAAAATCGGCATCGTCTGCCAGCGTAAAGAGGCTACACGCTATACCCGATACTTAGTAGGTAAAAAGGGAAACCCTCCGCAAAGGTGTACATAGTTGGGTTAAAATCCCCACCTGCGTGAGATATCTGGATACCTGTAAAACGGAGGAAGGAATCTCGAAAGGTATCGGGAATTCAATGGTTACAGTAAATTGGTAAAAAGTACTTTAGCCAATCTGAAAATTTCATGTTTCTATAGGTAAACATTATTCAAATTCAATAATATTTAGTGTCTCATACTAGGGTGCTGGTTAATTCCTAGTGTATATATCTTTCCTTCCAAGTTAATGTGTACAAATCCCTTGTAAAAATTTGAGGTATATTTGAAAAATTGTGAATCGATTTCGATTTGAAGTATATATACCTTATATCTACATAAGTGTAGATTTACCTGGGCATAATAAAGCTTTGAAGTAATAATTATAGTGTATTTAGACTGCCGGTATTGCATTGTATTTACTGTGTACTGTGTATTGTTTTTGATTTAACTTTTGAATGTTAGAAACACTGTTGTGTTATCGGTTTGAATGGGCTGTAGAGGTAAATAGTTGATTAAGACTGCTAGTGTAATTGGAGTCCAAATCTCGCCTGATCAACCAGCAGTTCGTACCCCCTCTGATCGATTGTTGATTAGTACCTGATAGCTAAGAGTAACTGAGAGAAGGGAACCTGTTTTTTTTGGTGAAAAGTAACCGGACGGGAAAAAGTAACCCTAATTCTGAGAACTTAGTGGAGGGATAGAGGTCTCCCAATAGAAGCCCAATCTTAGACGAGAAGAAAGTATCTGAAGAGGGAAAGTAGTCAATTCAGAAGTAGTACCCCTTAGCAAAGAGTACCCTAGGAAGGGGAAAGTCTTCGGTATCAGAGGAAGAGGTTCACTGGTTGATAACAGCGCAATGCGAGATTTATTTGCTTTTGGAACTGTACAATTACTGAATGTGATATTGGACGAATGATTGTGGTCCATGCAGGAGTGTGGTTGTGTATGATAATAATAAGCGGTGTGATTTCTTGTCTGTGTACGGTGTTGCTTGCATGTTTGGAGCTCATTTTCATGTGTTTCGATTGAAGGCTGTGGGAAAGTGTTCGAATATGTTTGATTGGGCCCTAGAGTACTCTGATCTTTGGATGACTGAGGAATGTGGAAATTGTAAGGTTGAAAGTAGCGTGTGTGGACTTGTGGGAGATAGGAAAATCATTTGAACAGGAAATTAGGATTGGTTTTGTAAAGAAGTACAGAGGTGTAAGGCTGCGAATGCTTCGAAGCCATTAGACTTAGGAATTTGTTTTCGGTTGTTCGGAGGCATGGGGAACAGCATAGACCAAGATACAACAGAAGATGCTAGGAGCCCATTGCAAATAATGTACAATGAGTTCCCATACAAGGCAGAGAAATTAAGAGGAGCGCTGCATAAGAAATTAGGAAATAAGCTAAAGTACATATAACAAATTATTTTGCAGCATTGTAATAGTGAATGCAAAATAATTAATAGGATTATGGAAGAAATATTATGAGGAACGAAAGGCGAATAAAGATTACGGAGAGTCTGTATGTCAAGGAGGACTCTCTCGAACTTCTACAGGTGCACAGTAGAGAGTTTGCTGACCGGTTGCATCGTGGCTTGGTTCGGCAACTTGAGCACCTAGGAGCAGAAAAAACTGCAACAAGTTGTAAACCCTGCCCAGTCCAACATCAGCTCTGACCTCCCTACCATCGAGGGGATCTACCACAGTTGCTGCCTCAAAAAGGCTGGCAGCATCATCAAGGACCCACACCATTCTGGCCACACACTCATCTCTCCACTGCCTTCTGATTGAAGGTACAGGAGCCTGAAATCTGCAACATCCAGGTTCAAGAGCAGCTCCTTCCCCACAGCCATCAGACTATTAAACTCAACTCAAACAAAAACCTGAACTTTAATAGCCTATTGCACTTTATATGCTTACTTATGTATGTATATATATATTCAATGGTATATGGACACACTGATCTGTTCTGTATTTATTTATGCCTACAATATTCTGTTGTGTTGAAGCAAAGCAAGAATTTAATTGTCCTATCTGGGACACATGACATTAAACTCTCTTAAATCTCTTGAATCTTGAATCTTGAATCCTGAGGTTAGGAGGATGGTGAGTTGGGAAAATATTTCTAAACTTGAAATAGAACTGAAAGAAGGTGAAGTAGATCGGCCTCCAGGCAGTAGGAAGGATAGGAGTGGAGATGAAGGAAGGCACATGGAACAGGGAAGAGGGAGATCTCCTGGAAGGAAACTAGCCCCAATAAATTTAAAGTTTAGGGATCCGATGGTTAGCGTTGACTTCGAGGGGGAAGGAGATGAATATTTGGAAGAATGGACAATTGTTAACGCTAGTGGAAATTCACAGCTCCCTCCACGTTCCTCTTGCGTTCCCCAAGCTTCATTTACACCTTGTATGACTTGTGTCCGTAATAAATATTTCAGGTCTGCAGAACCTATCACAACTTTTGCAGATTCTACGTCTGAACATACTCTACCAATAGCAACGACTGGGGTGCCAGATTCTTTGACTCTATCCACCCCACCATTAATAGATCGTCCAGTAGCTTATGGTACCAGGAGTTGAACGAAGAGGTTAGCCCCGGTATTTAAAGAAAAAGAAGGTATGATAGATATAGTGCAACTGCCAGAATATTTCTCTGAGCCACAACCTAGACAGGTTATACGAGTAGCGAGAAAGAGGAACAAATTATTTAGACAGTATCGGGAACCCCCTGGCGAATGGGAATATTCATCTGAGGGTGAGACAGTAATTGAAGATACTAAGATAGATTTTGATGTAACCGAAAGTGTACAAATTGGACAGATATCCCATAGGTCCCATAAGCAGTTCCCGGTTAGGGAAGTGCGAATACAGCCTTTGATTCCACCAGCGCAGTGGGTGTAAACAATCCCAGTACCACAGATGTCCATACTCAAGTGGAAGCCCCATGAAATAATACCAGTACTAAACAAAATCCCTGATAGAAAGAAGTCACCTGCTGCCTTTATAGATTATTTAATAACCACAATGCGTGTATATCATGCAGATTCCCGAGACCTATGGGAGACTATACAACAAATAAGCACTCCAGCTGAAAATACCATATTTCTAGTAGCCCTAGGATACCCAACATATGAAGCCATGGCAAACATAATAGTGGATGATAGTCCAAGAGAAGAGGCTGTTTTAACGACCCTTGCAAACAGTTTCAAAAGCCGTGATTTAACACAAATTCTGGAGATAAAACCAAAAAAGGGGGAAGGAGCAGATGAATTTTTAGAATGATTCTCAAAATTATACATGGATCAATCAGGTGACTTAAACTATCAAAATGGAGCAAGTTTCCCACAGTATTGTGCCATCTTATTGAATTGTCTTACCACTACAGTAGCTAACTCAATTAAGACTGATAACAGGGACTGGTCAGAGAACCGCACCAGTCAAATAGCCAGAGCTGTGGCACTATTGGAAAGATGGTAGGAAACAGGAAGATTATCCCGTAACTAAAAGAGAAACTGAACGTATGGTTAAGAAGGAGGGATCGAGCTCTGGCTCAGGACCATGGAGTCCTCAAATGTTAGCAAGGAATGGAATGGAAGAAATTAGACTCCCAAACTACCCAGATTATTATTACAATTATATTCCCAATTTAGAACCCATTCAACTGGAACCAAGGGGTAGAAGAAATTCCATCACATTACCTAATCAATGTTACACTGGAATGGGACACTGGAGTCGAGCCTGCCCGACAAGGGAGCGTGTGAGAGAGAGGGATCAAGGAAAGAATTTCCAGGATCATGAAGAAATTAGGGATCCTAGAGGATATAGAAAATCCAAGATTCCAGGAATTATAGGAGGTCCTTCAATTTAAGAGACTACTGGGACCCGAGAGAACGGAGAGAAAGCTGGCCCGAAGGTCAGGAACTAAGAAGTCACACACCATTTACTCAAACCAACCCATTTTCTCAGTCCTGTCTTACCAACATGTCCAGGAATTGTGGACTTGGAAATATGACCCCTACCCTAGAACCCCCTCAAGTAATTTACCAGAATGAAATAATTGGATGTACTATCATAGTGAAAACTGAAGATCACATAAAAAAAAATTGTAAGGAATTCTATAACAGCCCAAGGAAACAGCTTAAAGCAAAGAACACTGTAAATTTGGGAGCTTGTTATAACTGTACACAATTAGGGCATTGGAGTAAGGAGTGCCGATCCGGAAGAGAGAATATAGCAAAATGGAAGAGAAATCAAGGGGAAATTAAGAAATTAAGAAAAGGAACACAATTGTCAAAAAGGAAAAGAACTGAAGGGAACTAGAATCAACTTCAATATGATCATGATCAGCCATGATCATATTGAATGGCGGTGCAGGCTCGAAGGGCCGAATGGCCTATTCCTGCACCTAATTTCTATGTTTCTATGTTTCTATGTTTAGAACTGGCACTAAGAGAGGAAAAAATGAATTTATTGCGCAGGAGGTACAGGAGTAGGGATAAGAGTCATTACAATAACTTGTTAAAAGGTTGTTGTGCCTGCAGGACAGTATCACCTACAACATGCCACTATCTGGGGAGTGAGGTAACAGAGTATGTGGATTCAGAAGAACGGGCAGAAGACACAACTCAGGTAGGATGTGTAGCCATTATCTCCATCCAGGTAGCTCCCTCGAGACAAAGACTAACAATGAAGAAGAAGTGATACTGTCCTGTCCCTTTAATATGCCATCTGGGGAAGGGCAGCAAACAAAGAAGGCTGCTCCTCAGTATTCCTACTCCTTCAGAATTAACATCGAGAAAGAAGAAGAAGACACCTACCCTAACGCCCACCTTTAACATACCATATATTTGACACCAGTGAAGGGAAAAGAAAAGAACAATGTCCACTACTTTCTAAAGAAATACAGTCCACCTCTGAAGACTATTGGGACAAGCTCCGATTTGATGAATTAAATTTGGAAATTTGGAAATGAAAACTACTCTGGGGGATGGGATATTTAATTTGCGCCTAAATTTAGTTATTAAAAATAAATTGATTTGAAAAGGGCTTATGGGATATAGTCTTAAAATAATTAGAAAATTGATTGTTGACTTGGCATTCTTCTCCTGTCTCACCAATAGGAGGATTGTCGAAGATGGGACACGACTATTTAATGGCTGTGACGGGGATTGAAAGGGACAGACCCTAGCGGATATCAGAAGTTAAGAAATACCAAGAAAACGTAAGGTGGTGGTATAGAATGATGAGGTATACTGAAAGTTTAGATGACGAGTTCCCCTCGGACAGGTCAATACTAACCATCCAGAAGGTTTCTCAGTGGTAAGAGGTGTTATAAGGAGGAACCCCTATTGTCTGTGAGCCTATTCAACATACTAAGAAATAGTTACTGGAGGAGAAGTCTTATTGAATTAGAAGAAGTACTAGGGGAATGGATACTTGTGTCGGAGTCGATGTATTTGACCGGTGAATCTAAATTTGTCTAACCCTTGATAGTAAAGTGGCTCTTATTATCAAGGTGTAAAGAAATCGTCCCTAGATTCGGCATTCTTAATTGGCTTTATAATAATCTACATATGGAAATTAATTGATTATATTTGAGCAGTTGGGAATTCCACAGCAATTGAAAGGAATTGTGTTATCGACCAGAGGCTGTGGAATGAAAAGGGTGAGATGGACCCTAGAAACTCAAAATATTAAATTTAAGGCTAAGAATGAAACATTCCTCATGGTTTGCCTTGAATAAGATTCACGCCTGCAGGGAAATCTGGACTGAAACCAGCTGAAATTTACATGAGAAACCATCATCAGATATACATTGAAGAACATTGTGTGAATACAGAGAGGGCTGATTAGTGTTGATCCTCGTAGGGGAGAGATTATATAGTATAGAATAATGATAGTAAATAGAAAAGGGCTTGTGACTGACAGAATAGTACAGTGGATTAATGTATGGGAAAGCACCAGTGCATGAATGGTAACTTGCTTAATCCCAAGTCCTTTTAGGAATTATAGGTTCAACCATGGATAGAGTACAGAGGGATTGAGAATGCAGATGGAGGGGGTAGGCGCCCACGAAAACTCGGGAGGTGAAGACTCATCAGACGGAAATCGTGAAGCTATGCCACTGAAAACTCGGGAAGCTTGATGAGATTCTGAGAAGAGACATCATCATCTTGTCATTGTTGATAAGATTGATAATGTAACAGTCACCCATGTATATTTGATTATCATAAATGATGGTTTATCATATATGATAAAAGGAAGGAATGTTAATCCTGGCTAAATTGGAGCAGCCATGGCATTGAAATTGAGAAAGGGCTTATATACTGCTAAGCCATTTTGGTCAAGTTAAATGTGCCTCTGCAGAACTGAGACAAGCTGCTGAATGGTGCCAGCATGTCTGTGGCCTAGATAAGTGCTGTAGAGAAAGAACGGGACATCTGCAGAATTCTTAAGATGAGGTGGAAAATGCATATAACTGATTGGGTCAATGCAAACTGAGTGTACATAGTATATATAATGTTGTAAGACAGTTATCCTGTTAATTGCCGATTGGTTGAAATGTTGAGCCTTGGAGGAACTGTTTGCACTATTCATCTGTGTTGGCTTCCTTGTTTAGAATACAATGTATACAAGATTATATTATTGCGTTAAGGAACTGTCAATTATGTAGCTATTATCAATATGTTTGATTAGTTTATAAAGAGACCACCCCCATGTGGTTCAGCCCCTCAAGGTTCATGGACCTATAAAAGGCAGCCCCCACGAGGTCCTGTGTCAATCTTCTGGAAGAGCTCTTGGGACTGCATGACCTTTTGGAGTGTCTCTGCTTGCACGAGGCTAGAGGGGCTTGGCCAAGTAGATACAAGGATCGAACCCGTGGTGGTCAGGTATTGTTTAGGAGAACTGTTGTGTTATCCAAAATAAAGTTTAGTTGCTCAAGTGCTTGATTCAGTATTTTATTGAGTGAAACTAGACTAGGGGAGCTTAGAATGAGCTATTTACACCAGCACTGCCTCCCCCTCCTCTAGCTTCGAGGACTTAAAAAAAAATACAATTACCTCAGCTAAAAACTTGCTGGAAGAGCTGAGTGTTCCTCGTTTGCAACTTTGTTGCAAGCTGGGCCAGCAAGGGTTTGGATCCCAATAGCTGCAAACTTGAATTTGTAAAATTTTAAATGTTAATAACTTGTGAAATATAAATCTAAACAAAACTTGGCACAATTGACCTTAGGACAATAGTGAGTACAGTAGTGCAAAAATGTTAGCACTATCATGTACTGTTTTGGCGTAGTTCCAGGATCACATGGGCAAACACGCATAGATAGATAGATGCAAACAAGGCAAGAGTTTTAGTAATATATAGATCAGTTCATTACCAATGTGATTATTATACTTCAGTGCAACCTTCTTGTGTTGTGTAGGCAGGTGATGCAGAGTGTCGTAGCCTGTCGTAGATTGTCGTACAACTTGACGGTTTTTAGGGCAACTATGGGCGACAGTCACTGACATTCACAGTCGCCGAAAAACTTGAAAAGTGGGACAGGCCCTTTAGCAGTTTGGGATCATTGTCTTGTGTAAAATGAAACACAGGCCAATGTTTTGAGGCATTTGTTTGAACTTAAGCAGATAGGATGTGTCTATACACTTCAGAATTCATTATGCTACTACTATCAGCAGTTGTATTATCAATGACGATAAATGAGAGAGTACCTTCAGCAGCCATACATGCCCAGGCTGGTCCCTGCCTGAAGCTGTCCCCAGCTGCAGGATGCTTCCCACCCCCCACCACCGGCCCCCACCTGAAGCCGTCCTGTCCCATCCACAGCTGCAGGATGCTCCCCCAGCCCCCAACTGAAGCCGTCCCTGTCCCTAGCTGCAGGATGCTCCCACCAGTCCCCACCTGAGGCCACTGGGGAGCAGCAGCGGTAGTCCATATCAGCGACAGGCCACGGCCATGGCAGCAATAGGCCACGGCAGGGGTAGGCCGGGGCTGGGGTAGGCCAGGGCAGCGGTAGGCCAGAGCAGTGCTCCCCCCCACCCCCCCCCCCCAGCCCCTGACAGGCCCCTGACAAGCCAACCCCCTCCCCTGGCTGCAGGATGCTCCCCGCCAGAAGCCGTCTCCGTCCCCTGACTACAGAGCGCTCTCGCCAGCCCCAGCCTGAAGCCGTCCCCCTTCACTGGCTACAGAATGCTCCCCGCCTGAAGCCATCCCTCGTTGCAATCCATTCGGCCCACAACACCTGTACTAGCCCAATAAAAGTCAGTTCGGCCCACAATGTCCTAGTAACCCTCCGGAAACCAGTACCTCTGGCCCACAACACCAGTACTAGCTCAAGAAAAGTCCCTTTGGCCCATAATATTTTTACTAGCCCTCTGGAAACCAGTCCCTTTGGACCACAACACACACACTTGCCCTCCAGAAAGCCCCCCACATGAAGCCCACCCGCTTCCCTAATTGTACATGGGGAAATCACCTTATGGTAGAGTACTATATTTATGGTAGGTACTATATATGGCCTGCTTTTAAGCAAAAGAATTATGTAAGAATATGAAAGAATCAGTATTTTTAGAACCTGCCATTACAATGCAGGCAGCTTTAACATCTCTTATCTATGTATACTGTATACATCAAATCCATGCATCTTCAATCATGACTGCATGAGTTGTTTCTTTTTGAGAATTAAAATATGTTCTCAGCAAATATCCTGTTGACAAAAATATCCATTGTTAAGATGGTGGGTTATTGTGGAGATTTTGATATTTATACCTAATACTATTGTTGGAACTATATGTCTAAAGATTGCTAGCATTATAACGATGTATTTTGCAAAACTCAACAATCGTAGAATTGTATTTGATAGCTTTAAACATACAACTGGGGATAATGCTAGGTTGATCACAATAGGAAAATTCTATTTGGGTTGGTTATAAATTCTTAATTGGAAAAAAGTGAGACCCACATTAGAACAATCCTACTCTAATTTTCCATCAATTTGAACGAGAGAGATTAAGTAAATGTTGAAGTAAGAAATTGTAATCTAGAGGTACGGCAATTATTATTCGTAAAGGTATACCATTTAAATCAAAGAATATCATAACAGATAAAGAGGGGGGATATCTCATAGTTATTGGAGAGATCCACTCTACCCCAATCACTATGGTAAATATTTATGCACCTAATTTTGATAATCCCCAATTTTTTAATAAAATCCTGAATATAATTTCAGAGTTTAATGATCAAAATGTGATTATTGGGGTAGACTTTAATTGCGTTTTACATCCTTACCTGGACAAATCTGCACAACAAAAGAGCCGCAACATAAAATCTAAAACTAGTGAACTCCTAAATACATACATAAAAAACACAAATATAACAGATGTTTGGAGGATCGCTAACCCAGCTGGAAGGGAATACTCGTTTTACTCAATGGTACACAAAACATATTCACGTATCGACTATTTTTTAGTGGGTACAAAATTAATTCCTTACACAACAAACCCAAAATATCACAAAAGCATTATCTCTGATCACCCCCCATTAACTTTTTTTTTAACTAAAAGGAATGCCTAATAAAAAATCGTTTTGGAGATTTCATCCTCAAATTCTAAATGATCCACAAGGTGGTATATATCTAAAACAACAGATGGAACTTTTTTTTTAGACCAACGACACCCCAGATATTTCATCCGCTATACTACGGGAATCTTTTAAGGCATTTATCAGAGGATCTATAATTTCATATCAAGCTTTTCAAAATAAAAAGAATAAGAATGAACAAATGCAGTTAGAAGAACAAATTAGACAATTGGACCTAGATAATGCTAAAGAGCCAACTATAGATAAACATAATAAACTAACAATATTGAAATTTAAATTAAATAGAATATTGTTTGCAATAGTTATAAGAATATTTCAAATTACAAAACAGGAAAATTTTGAATTCGGTAATAAACCACATAAACTTTTGGCAGGTCAATTGAAAAAACGGGAAAAAGATCATACGATTTTAAAGATTAAATCAGATAAAGGTGAATTGTTAACATTACCTAATGACACCAATAACAGATTTGCTCAATTTTATCAAAATTTATATACATCTAAAACGTCAGCAGATAGTACTAAAGTTATTAAGTTTTTGGGTAATTGTAATCTCCCAAAACTTAATCTGCTGGCACAAGAGGAATTAGGAGCTCAGGTCTCAATTAAGGAAATAGAAGAAACAATAAACTCACTGAAGAATGGTAAAACACCAGGACTGGATGGATTTAATAATGAATTTTATAAAAGATTGTATGAGATAATTTCACCACGTTTACATAAAATGTATACATATGCTTTCAAAGAACAAACATTACCAGAAACATTACCGGAATCAACTTAAATTATCCTCCGTTATTGAATAAACTAAAAAAGAATATTCTATACTGGAAAACACTACCAATATCAATGATTGGCAGAATAAATGCTATAAAAATTATCTTTTTACCACGATTATTATATTTATTTCAAGCTATCCATTTATATCTCCCTAAAACTTTTTTTTTTTTTTAATCGATTCTATTATTAACAGCTTTATTTGGGATTATAGAAATCACAGAATAAGTAAAAAACACTTATGTAAATCCAAGATAAATGGAGGATTAGCATCACCTAATTTTTTATATTATTTTTGGGTGGTGCAGATTAAGAATATGAATTTTTGGTTGGTAAAAGTGGATCAGGAACCATCTTGGCTAAAGATGGAAAAGGAAGACTGTTTACCGTTTGATATAAGTTCGATTCTTCTTGCTCCAAGTGAAGTACAAAAAACAACTTACAGGGAAAACCCTATAATTTATAGCAATAGACGTATTTGGAAACAGATAGTTAAGACTTTACATTTGGATAATATGTCACTTTGTTTACCAATTATGAATAATCCCTTATTTAAACCTTCTATACTGGATAAGGGGTTTAGACACTGGAAACATTTAGGAATTATAAGGATAGAACACCTTTACAGGAAAGGAAAATTTCTCTAATTTCAAGAGTTAAAAGATATCTATGGATTGCACCCAAATAACTTGTTTAGGTATTTACAAATTAGAGACTATATCAAGTCAAACATGCAACACTATACGAATAGAGAACCAGGATTACTGGACGAATGGCTTAACAAGTATCCAAATACAGAAAAACTAATAGCATACATATATAATACTCTTTTGGATAGGGAAGTCCCAACAACAGAATCATACCGACAGATATGGGAAAATGAAATAGGTCTATCTATAATGAAAGACATTTGGGAAGAAAGTTTACAACATATACACCGATGCTCATTAAATGCCAGACATACCTTGATACAATTTAAAGTATTACATAGATTACACTACTCAAAAACGAAATTAAATAGAATTTTTCCTAACATTTCTTCTTTTAATTTGTTTAGTTTTATTTTATTTATTATTATTTTTTTAATTATTTTTTATTTTTTTATTTTTCTTATATAATCATTATTATTTAATCACCATCTCTTGATTATTGATCTATACTTTTACTTATTTTACCACTCCTTTACTTTCCAAAACAAACCAGAAGCATACATAAACTATTTCGTAACATCTGGACAATTTTTGTAACAAGTTCAATTTGTATTTGAAGAATTGTTATACTTAAGACAATATGCATTGTTTCGAATAAAAATATATATTTTTAAAAAGGAATCAACGATAACACTCATACCTAAAAAAGATAAAGATTTAGAAGACCCTGGCTCATACAGAGCCATCGCACTGTTAAATACAGATCAAAAAATATTAACGAAAACTTTAGCAATAAGATTAAGTAAATATGTTAGCAAATTAATAAATGCGGATTAAACGGGATTTATACCCAAGAGATACTCATGCAATAATTTGAGACGTCTGTTTAATCAAATGCACTCATACAAAACTGAAGAGCAAGACTTATTAATTATTTCATTTCAGAAAATGTATTTGAACAAGTGGGATGGGATTACCTCATTAAAGTATTGCAAAAATTTCAAATGGGAGTGAATTTTATTTCATGGGTAAAACTATTATATGACAAGCAGTCTGCTAGAATATTAACTCATAACATGCTGTCTCCAAAATTTCAACTATCCACGGGCAATTATCAGGGATGTTCACTATCACCCCTGCAATTTGCTCTTGTAATAGAACCCCTAGCTGAAAGCATATGAACACATCCGAATATCCATGGTTATAATACAAAATACTCAAATAATAAAATGTCATTATATGCAGATGATGTACTATTGTATATTACAAAATCACAAATCAGTATACCAAATATATTAAATCTAATAGAGGAATTCGGATCCTTCTCAGGATATAGAATAAATTGGAATAAAAGTGAAATTATGATGATAAAACCTCAACACATCTTTTAAAATTCCCTTTTAAAATTGCTACAGACAAAAATTTAAATACTTGGGAATCGAAATCACCAGAAAATATAAATCGTTACTCAAGGCAAATTATATGCCCCTACTTACTAAATTAAATGCCCTGACTAAATTTTGGAAAACTCTTCCGATGTCCTTAATAGGCAGAATAAATGCTATAACAATGGTATTCCTACCACAAGTTTTATATTTATTTCAATCAATACCAATATACTTACCTAAAAAGTTTTTCAAAAAATTGGATTCTGGTATCACAAATTTTATATGGGACTATAAATCCCATAGAATTCAAAGAAGACACTTGTGTAAACCTAAAGAATTTGATGGATTAACACTCCCTGATTTTTTGTATTATTATTGGGCAGTAAATGTCAAAAATGTAATTCATCTGTTGGACAATTCTGCCCAGCGGGTGGATTGGATAGTAATGGAGAGAGTGGATTGTTCCCCTTTTAATATAGGAGCAATCCTTCTCTCACCAATAAAATTGAATAATACAATATACAAGAAAAATCAAATTATTCATAGTACTATTAGAATTTGGAAACAAATAAAATTAACCCTTAAATTAAGAAACCTATCACTTCTCTCTCCTAGAGTTAATAATCCATCGTTTATACCATCCATTATTGATAAATCACTTACACATTGGGAAAGAATAGGAATTAAAATGTTTGGAGACATGTATGAAACCGGAAATGTTTTATCATTCCAACAACTACAACTTAAATACAATCTGAGAAGTAATCAATATTTTAAATATTTTCAAATCTGTGATTATTTGGGCGTCTGCAACAGCAGCCGGGCCTCCGGCACAGAGAACGGCCCTGATGCTCAGAAGGGTAGCAAAAAGAGGAGGGCAATTGTAATAGGGGACTCCATAGTTAGGGGGTCAGATTGGCGATTCTGTGGACGCAGTCGGGAGACCCGGATGCTAGTTTGCCTCCCTGGTGCCAGGGTCTCGGATGTGTCGGAACGTGTCGAAAAGATTCTTAAAAGGGAGGGAGAGGAGCCTGATGTTGTGGTACACATTGGTACCAATGACATAGGCAGAAAAAGAGAAGAGGTCCTGAAAGGGGAATTTAGGGAGTTGCGGGGAAAGTTAGAGAAGGACCAAAAGAGTAACAATTTCAGGATTACTGCCTGTGCCACGTGACAGTGAGAGTAGAAATGGAATGAGGTGGAGGATAAATGCGTGGCTGAGGGACTGGTGCAGTGGGCAGGGATTCAAGTTTCTTGATCACTGGGACCTCTTTTGGGGAAGGCATGATCTGTACAAAAAGGACGGGTTGCACTTGAACCCGAGGGGAACCAATATCCTGGCGGGGAGATTTGCAAAGGAGACTTTAAACTAGAAAGGCTGGGAGGAGGGACTCGAGTAGAGGGGGCTAGGGGACAGGGTGAGGGGCAAGAGGCAGAGAAGGGAAGCACTCTGAACCAAAATGTAGGCAAGAAAGAGGAAAAAGATAATAAACAGAGAATAAGGGATGGTGGGTTTCTAAAATGTGTATATTTTAATGCTAGGAGCATTGTAAGAAAGGTGGATGAACTTAGAGCCTGGATTGACACCCGGAAATATGATGTTGTGGCAATCAGTGAAACATGGTTGCGGGAGGGTTGTGATTGGAAACTAAATATTCCAGGATTTCATTGCTTCAGGTGTGATAGAATTGGAGGGACCAGAGGTGGATGGGTTGCATTGCTTGTCAGAGAAGATATTACGGCAGTGCTTTGGCAGGATAGATTAGAGGGCTTGCTAGGGAGGCTATTTGGGTGGAACTGAGAAGTGGGAACGGTGTAGCAACACTTTTAGGGGTGTATTATAGACTGCCAAATGGGGAGCGAGAATTGGAAGAGCTAATATGTAAGGAGTTAGCAGATATTAGTAGTAAGCACAAGGTAGTGATTGTGGGAGATTTCAATTTTCCAAAAATAGACTGGGAAACACATTCTGTAAATGGGCTGGGTGGTTTGGAGTTTGTTAAATGTGTGCAGGATAGTTTTTTGCAGCAATACATAGAGGTATCGACCAGAAAAGGGGCAGTGCTGGACCTCCTGTTAGGATATGAGGCAGATCAGGTGACGGAGGTATGCTTTGGTGAGCACTTCGGGACCAGTGATCAAAATACCATTAGTTTCAATATAATTATGGAGAGAGTCAGAACTGGACCTAGGGTTGAGATTTTTGATTGGAGAAAGGCTAACTTTGAGGGAATGCGTAATGATTTAAAAGGAGTGAATTGGGACATTTTGTTTTATGGGAAGGACGTAGAAGAGAAATGGAGCACATTTAAAGGGGAAATTGTAAGAGTACAGAATCTTTATGTTCCTGTTCGGTTGAAAGGAAATAGTATAAATCGGAAAGAGCCATGGTTTTCAAGGGAAATTGGACACGGTTCGAAAAAAGAGAGTTATCTACGATATTTATAGGAGTCATGGAGTAAATGAGGTGCTAGATGACTATATAGAATGTAAAAAGAATCTTAAGAAAGAAATAAGAAAAGCTAAAAGAAGATATGAGGTTGCTTTGGCAAGAAAGGTGAAAGTAAATCCAAAGGGTTTCTACAGCTATATTAATAGCAAAAGGATAACGAGTGATAAAATTGGACCATTAGAGAGCCAGAGTGGACAGCTATGTGCAGAGCCAAAAGAGATGGGGGAAATATTGAACAATTTCTTTTCTTCAGTATTCACCAAGGAGAAGGATATTGAACTCTGTGAAGTAAGGGAAAAAAGTAGATTAGCTATGGAAACTATGAGATTCAAAGAGGAGGAAGTACTGACACTTTAAAAAATATATAAAAGTGGATAAGTCTCCAGGTCCTGACAGGATATTCCCTAGGACATTGAGGGAAGTTAGTGTAGAAATAGCAGGGGCTATGACAGAAATATTTCCAATGACATTAGAAACGGGAATAGTGCCGGAGGATTGGCATACTGCGCATATTGTTCCATTGTTTAAAAAGGGTTCAAAGAACAAACCTAGCAATTATAGACCTGTTAGTTTGACGTCAGTGGTGGGCAAATTAATGGAAAGGATACTTAAAGATAATATATATATAAGCATCTGGATAAACATGGTCTGATCAAGAATAGTCAACATGGATTTGTGCCTGGAAGGTCATGTTTGACAAACCTTCTTGAATTTTTTGAAGATGTTACTAGGGAAATTGATGAGGGTAAAGTAGTGGATGTTGTCTATATGGATTTCAGTAAGGCCTTTGACAAGGTTCCCCATGGAAGGTTGGTTAAGAAGGTTCAATCTTTGGGTGTTAATGGCAGAGTAGCAAGATGGATTCAAGAGTGGCTGAATGGGAGATGCCAGAGAGTAATGGTGGATGGCTGTTTGTCAGGTTGGAAGCCGGTGTCCAGTGGGGTGCCTCAGGGATCTCTATTGGGTTGTTTGTCATGTACATCAATGATCTAGATGATGAGGTGGAAAATTGGATAAGTAAGTATGCAGATGATACTAAGATAGGTGGTGCTGTGGATAATGAAGTAGATTTTCAAAGTCTACAGAGAGATTTGGGCCATTTGGAAGATTGGGCTGAAAGATGGCAGATAGAGTTTAATGCTGATAAGTGTGGGGTGCTACATCTTGGCAGGACAAATCAAAATAGGACTTACATGGTAAATGGTAGAGAATTGAGGAATGCTGTGGAACAGAGGGTTCTAGGAATAACTGTGCATAGTTCCCTGAAGGTGGAATCGCATGTAGATAGGGTGGTAAAGAAAGCTTTTGGTGTACTGGCCTTTATAAATCAGAGCATTGA
This sequence comes from Raja brachyura, assembly GCA_963514005.1. Next base: position 103,451,701 of record OY740784.1, read on the forward strand.
ATATAGGAGTAGGGAAGTAATGTTAAAATTGTACAAAGCATTGGTGAGACCAATTCTGGAGTATGGTGTACAATTTTGGTCGCCTAATTATAGGAAGGATGTCAACAAAATAGAGAGAGTACAGAGGAGATTTACTAGAATGTTGCCTGGGTTCCAGCAACCAAGTTACAGAGAAAGGTTGAACAAGTTAGGTCTTTATTCTTTGGAGCGCAGAAGGTTAAGGGGGGGACTTGATTGAGGTCTTTAAAATGATGAAAGGGATAGATAGAGTTGACGTGGATAAGCTTTTCCTATTGAGGGTAGGGAAGATTCAAACAAGAGGGCATGACATGAGAATTAAGGGACAGAAGTTTAGGGGTAACATGAGGGGGAACTTCTTTACTCAGAGAGTGGTGGCTGTGTGGAATTAGCTTCCAGCAGAAGTGGTGGAGGCAGGATCGATTTTAACATTTATAAGTAAAATGGATAGGTAAATGGATGGGAAGGGAATGGAGGGGTATGGTCTGAGTGCAGGTACATGGGACTAGGGGAAAATAAATGGTCGGCACGGCCTGGAAGGGCTGAGAAGGCCTCTTTCCGTGCTGTAATTGTTATATGGTTATATGGTTATTTGAAAAAAACATACACAAGAATACCAAAAATTAACTCCAGACCTATTAGGTGAACAGAAAGGCGGACTCAACTAACTTAATATCATACTTGTATAATATCATCCTAAATATAGAAATACCATCATCCAATAGAATTAGAAGAGATTGGGAACAAGAACTATCTATAAAAATCTCGAAAGAGAGTTGGGATAAACACTTGCTTATATTATTCGAAAACTAAAATAAGTAAAATCTTTCCAAATGTTTCCCTCACTTGTGATAAATGTTTATCTCAAGATGCAACTATAGCACATTCCTTTGATTTTTGCATAAAAATCCAAAAATTTTGGAATTAAATCTTTGAAATTTTTACAAAATTATTTAAAAATAAAATTGAAACCAAACGCAGAATTAATTATTTTTGGAACAATGGAAGTCGGCTTTGAGCTGACTTAGTTCCAAAAGAGTTCCCTCAATTATGGCTTAATAATGGCAAAAAAACATACTTAAATTCTGAAAAAATGCATCCACACCAATGGTAAAAATGTGGATTTCAAATATGTCCGAAATGTTACACCTCGAAGACATGAGATTCGTCCTAGCAGGCAAATAAGACCAATTCTTAAAGATTTGGTCTCCATTTATCGACTTGTTACAAGCATAGGGTGCAACATAACTTTGGAAATAAATGGTTTCAAGACCTGGTCTGTAAAGATATGAAATAGGTACATCCCTTTCATCTTATCTTATCTTACTTTCTTATATTTACTTTTTTTAAATTTTGTTTTTATTTTTTTTATTCTTCCTCGTGTTCTACACCTTTACGGGTTATTTCTTTTCACTTTCTCAGGTACTTACTATCTTATCTAACCTTCTCTATTTTTATTTTTCTTTCTTCTGTTACTTTCCTATTATTAAAGTTTAAACCAAGAAGTGGTACATGAAATGTAATATGTTATTTTGGGCTTATATTACTGTACTCTACATTACTTCTAATAAAAATATATATATTTTTTTTTTAATTAAAAAAAAAAATTGTAATGTAATTGATGTCCCTTCTAGTACAAAGTCACCTTGATATATTCCTCACAACTGGGCAATGTCACTGATTTGTGGAACAAAACAACACAATGAAACATCAAGTAATTTTCTCACAAGACCTGAGACATGGGTTCAATCTTGACCGTGTGTCCTGTCTTTCAGGAGTTTGCAGGTTCTCCCTGTGACCGCATGTGTTTCCTCTGCAGGCTCCCGTTTTCTCCCACATCCCAAAGTGTGGCCACTAAATTGCCTCCAGGGTGTAAAATCTGGGTGAAAATTGATGAGAATGTGGGTAGAATAAGAATTAAGTTAATGCAAGATTAGTGTAAATGGATTGGCATGGACTTAATGGACCAAAGGTCCTGTTTCCATGCTGTATCTCTTGTTGACTCTGTGACATGTTCACACTGATTATTTTGTGCATTATAAGAATGAATCACAGTTGAATCAGGAACCAGGGGCCACTGTCTTTGAATAAGGAGGAGGTCATTTAGGACTGAGGTGAGGAAAACCTTTTTCACCCAGAGAGTTGTGAATTTATGGAATTCCCTGCCACATAGGACAGTGGAGGTCAAGTCACTGGATGGACTTAAGAGAGAGTTAGATAGAGCTTTAGGGGCTAGTGGAGTCAAGGGATATGGGGGGAAGGCAGGCACGGGTTATTAATAAGGGACGATCAGCCATGATCACAATGAATGGCGGTGCTGGCTCGAAGAGCCGAAGGGCCGATTGGCCTCCTCCTGCACCTATTTTCTATGTTTCTATGAATCAATCACAAGGATAGAGGTATTTTTTCCATGAATAATTGACAATGAGTGAAGAAAACACTCATCTAATTAATACATTGTTTAGAAATCTCAAATTGCATCACATATTAAGTTATTTTTACAAGTACTATGATATTTTTAATGTCGTCAAATATAGATATTTCACAAGCAGTTGAATTACAACTTTAATGATATTAGTATGATGATAGAAATTAAAATTTGAATAATCATTATGCAACGTTAGTACAGCACAGACAGAGCATTGTGGCCAATTCTGAAGACAAGAATTTAGAAAGCATGGCAAAACCGTGAAGACCAGGTTTACTTAACAGTTTCCAGTGATATGGGAATTCTGTAAGATGGAAAGACTAAAGTAGCTGGGATCGTTCACCCTAGAGCAGGAAGGAAAACAAGTACTTTTTGACTGAACATTTTGTCAAATAAACTGATTTCACTGTCAGGAGGTTCATAACGCAAAGGGTACAGCTTTAAGATAATTTGCAAAAGTATCAAGGCACTGTACGAAGACAACATTTGAGCAGGTTCTTATAATCCAAAACGATTTTAGTGACAATGCAAGGGCAATGGAAGCAGATTCAACGGTAACATTTGAGGCGGGGAACGAGTACGGGAATGCAGTACATAGAGCCAACCAAAATATGGCCAAATGGCATCCTACTGTGCTCTATGGTTTAATGTGGGAAACATGGAACTCCAAGATAGACACAAAACGCTCGAGTAACTCAACGGGACAGGCAGCATCTCTGGAGAGAAGGAATGGGTGATGTTTCGGGTCGAGACCCTTCTTCAGACTCTAAATTGAATTAGGTCTGAAGAAAGGTCAAGCATTTTGTGAATATCTTCGATTTAAACCAGCATCTGTAGTTCTTTCCTACACATCGAACTCCAAGATATCTTTCCATTAGATATAAATAGAGCAGATGTGTTTATTGTTCACCTGAACTGGAATATCTGGCCTTAGTTTAAAGTTCTCCCCACAGGGTGGAAACTTTGACGATGCCACATCTCTTCAATACCAGAGTAGAGTGATTATGTCAGCCTAGATTATGTGCTCAAATCCTGCTTTGTGGCTTGAAACCATAGCGTTCTGACCCAGGATTGACAATGATAATAACTGCGGTGAGCTGACAATGGTGGCCGTAGAGCTGCATCTGAAGTATTATGGGAGGAGGCTGCTTCACTGGCTTCTTATCTTGGGAGCAGTGAATGGTATCAGGAATTGAAAAATAAAAATAAAACTTTTTCTTCAAAAATAAAAGATGAGAAGTATGTTATTAAAAACTTTTTTAAACGGATCATGACAAACACATGATTTTTGGAAAGTGAAGTCTTTTAATCCTTCACTTAAACGAATAGCTTCGTGGACATTGCAGCTTTTAAATCAAAGTTTATCATCTAGCACAATAAAGCCAGTCCCTTACAGGGATTATGTTCCATACATGATCCCTTCAGCTCTGTAACCCTTTCCCAGCATGAAGTTTACCAATGGTGCTGCTCAGAAATTGCTCTTTTTTTTTGTACTTTACAGATCAATTTTGGATCAAATTAATCTGATTTTTTTGAAAACTATTCTAAAAGTAATGAATAAATCCTCCAAGTGGTCTCATAGTAAAAATTATTTTGTCAATGCAAAACATTCAACTCACAAGAGCATCATTCATACTCTCAGTTGGGAAATGGCTTCACAAGGAGCAAAGATCAGAAACAAGGCTACAATATCCTCACCCTGCACCTCTGACCTTTGCTTTCTTTGAGGGAGCTTTCACTGCATGACCAAGATCACAATCATTTAATTTTCTCTTGGATTTCCTATTTCCAGTTTTCCCACAGTTTAATCAATAAGCACAGTTCAGTAGTATTCCATTGGTTGTAAAGATTTTTAGGGTGCCTTGAGATTTTTGAAGTTGCTACTCATACAAATTGTTCTTCTTTTCATTTGTGGAGAAAGGTTAAGCAGCCTTCATCTGGTAATCATTGTCAAGCAAGCATATAAGCAAAACAGAAAATAACCCAACGACCATCATAACCAGTAATGTCACCACCTCTGTGACTAGTGATATAAGCAAAATGATAACAAGCTTTCCTTAAATCGATTAATTTTGATTAAATTCAGTTTTCATGTCAGAGGGACAAGAATTGTAATATGACCAGTATGTCAGTAACTAGTATCTCTGTGAGCAGGATTTCAGTGAGCAAGGATGTCAGTATCACTGTGACCCCAGGTATACACAATGAACGGTAATATTTACCACCATGATCAGTGATGTCAATATCATTGCAACCAGTTCATAATGAGCAGCATTATCAGAATCTCAGTGACCAGCATCACAGTGAAATGGATCATTTTAGTCATAGTGCTATCAACATTGCAATGATTAAAGTATCAGAATGACCAATGATCTGAGTGTCACTGTGACCAGAGTGTCATGCTGAAGCAATATTGGTGAAGAATGACCAGTGGTCGTGTATCTGCATGACTAGTGTCATAGTGACCAATGATGTCAGTATATCGGGATCTGATATAGAAAGCTGGATGAGAGAAGAGACAAGACAAAGCCTGGCAGGCAAAGCGAGAGGAGTATTTCTGATAGGCAGATGGTTGGACAAAGGCCAAAGATAAAAAAGAAAAACAGAGGGTGTGAGACAATAAGATTGAAGAATTGTTAATTGTGAAGCCAAAAGAAGGCATGGGGTAGAGGGGGGTTCGGTAGGGGGAAAATAGGTGCGAATCCAAGTGGGACATGGTGAAGGGGGATGAAAGAGAAAGGTGAGTGGGATGGAGGGGGAGGGCAGGGGTTGTGGGAGGTAATTTAGAAGTGGAGAATTCTATGTCCGTATTGTTGGGTTTCATTCCGAAACGTCACCAATTCCTTGCATCCAGAGATACTGCCTGTCCTGCTGAATTACTCCAGCATTTAGCATCTATCATCGGTGTAAACCAGTATCTGCAGTTCCTTCCTATACATTGAAAATGGACAAGTTGTTGGTGAAGCAATTCTGAATATTGACATTAGAGTTTAGAGATGCACAGGTTATTAGATTTGTTCAGGAAAGATTATGTCAAACTTACTTCAGTGAAATGTTTTAAAGGGACAAATAGGATGTACCCTGAGAACTGAGCATTTAATGTAACATACATGTATTTTAGCAAGGTATTCGACCAGGTTCCACAGAGCAGATTGATCAAGAAAGTAAAAGCCTTTAAAATCCAAATGAAATTGGCAAATTGGATTAAAATTTGATTCAGTAGCAGAAAGCAATTGGTGACTTTTAATACCCAGAGGCTGAATGCAGTATGGTTCTGCAGGATATAGTACCTGATGCCTGGATTTTTGTGGTGGAATTAAATGATTTACATTTCAATGCAAGTGTCATAATTAAGAATGTTGCCTTGGAGACCAAAAGTAACTGTGTGATTGCCAGTGACACGTAACAATCTCAATCGGTTAGTGAGATAGTTATAAAAGTGGTAAATGGAATTCAGCCTGACAAAGTGCGAGGTAAGGTTTTTCTAAAGGACAAACAAGGCAAAGGATCACATGATAACAGATGGATCTTGGAGTGAATGTCTATAAAGTTAGCAGGGCAAGTAGCCAGTCTGGTTTCTAAACTATTTCATTCAACCATTGGTTGGGGGTCTGGAATTCATTACCTCAAAGAGTGAAAAAGACATAAACCCCTTCACCTTAAATAAAAGTGCCTGGGTGAGCACTTGAAGAGGCACAATGTACAGGCTATTGACCTAGAGCTGGGAACTGAGAGGAACAAAGAACAATTTCTGGCCAGCATAAATTTCTATGGTTTTCTGCTCTGAGTGACCAGTGTTGTATTGACCAGAGTATATTAGTAACCAAAAACATTACTAATAATATCAATATCTGTGGTGCCATTGTCCTGGTTATCATAGTGTCTAGTGGTCCCTTTATCTTCCCATCCATTTACTGCAGCAACATAAAGCAAAGGCAATTTCTATTGCATAGTTAAATAAATTTCACTGCTATAAAGAAAATCGTATTCAAGTTAAACTGAAGATTTTACCTCGGAGTCACGAGAGTGACTACGTGAAGAAGCCCCGCCAGGTGCATGCTCGGCATCACGTCGACGCATGTCGGTAGGAACGGGTTGCAGATCACAGCTCCACCAGCGGTGAGTAACAGGCCCGCAGGTAAGTGGTTTTAAAAAACGACTTCCTGGGTATTTAAGTTCCATGCTGCTGGCTGTCTAGCCAGGAGGAGTTTGGGGAAAAATGGAGAGTAGTAGAAAAAAGTCGGCGCGGGTTAAGCGCGCGTCCCGGGTGGAAGCAGGTTAACAGCGATCGGGACTGCAGATAAGTGTGGAGCCGGTTCCGATACTGGTAGCCGTAGACCCACCCGTTAATCAGCCTTTAGCTGCTCCACTGCCGCAGGCCACTGAGGGCACTCCAGTGCGCAGGAAAAGTAAGAGGAAGTCTGTCAGTTATATCAGACGAGTCTGATGAAGAAGATTCTCCTTCAGAAAGGCAAGCCATGTGCCTAAGGATGGAGCAAATGGAGAAAATGCTCCAAAATCTGAGCAACCAAGGATCCAAAGACCCAGAATATTTCCAGGCAGCCCCTGAGGGGGTTCCATATCAAGAATATGGTGCCTATACAACATGGGAATGTGAACCTCCAGAGCCTTGTTTAGGTCTGGAGGAAGTCTCCTTTGAGCAAGTCTCAGGAGTACCAGGGCGGCAGGAGACTGACCCTGGAGGTGGTGTTTTTGGTCTTGAATACCCACCACAGCACAAGAGTAAAACTCCAGGTGTACCTGATGTAGCACAATCCTTTGCTATACCAGCAGGGAGCGGTGAGGCCATGGAAGAAAACCTGGCGGCCAATATAAACTATTTGGTTTCTCACCAGCTTCAAGAGACTGTCATGGTTGAGACAGTACACCTTTATAAAACACCTGTGAATTGTGCGTCACTCAGGGTGCCGACGGTGAATCCGGCAATTTGGACACTTATGAGTTCAACGATGCGAGGACAGGAAATACGTTTCCAGCGGGTCCTCAAGCTTATTGCGGCTGGCATCACTGCTTTTGGGAAGCAGGTAGAATGGTGTGCAATGTCTAAACTACAAAAAGACATGTTGGCATTGTTTTGTAATTCTTATTTTGAGATCAATTGTATGAGGAAAATCGCCATTCTGCCCATACTGTACCCTAGATTTGCAGGTGTGTGCAAATCAAGTAATGTTCAAGCTCCCGCTTATTTTTTCAGAGAGAACCTGCCTAAGCAAATTAAAGAAATTGATGAGGAGGCAAAGACTATCAGCCTCATGAAACCTTTCATGTATGGCCAAAGAACTGGCTGGATGAGAAGGGGATTTGATTCAGGAGCGGGAACAAGCAGAGGCAGGGGTATGGTGAGAAGGTATTACTACCCATCACAGCCCAATGTCCATCCATATGTTGGAAGGAGGAGACCGTCACGGTCATTTGCTGAGGTACAAAAACTTTATTCCATCACAGAGAAAACTTTTGGGGAACCTCCGGTTGGTGGTAGATTACAATTGTTTTATGATGAATGGTGCTGTAAAACATCTGATCGGTTAATATTAGATAATGTGTCAGGTTCTATAATAGAATTTATGGAAGGAGTTGATCCACCTGTACAGAATAAACCTAATAAGGTTTTGGTGTTTTCTGCACCTGAAAATTCTCAGATAAAAGAAGTAAAACATTTATTTGAAAAAGGAGTAATTGAAAGTACGGGGAATCATCCGCAACAATTTGTGTCAAATATTCAGATTCAGATTCAGATTCAGATTCAATTTTAATTGTCATTGTCAGTGTACAGTACAGAGACAACGAAATGCATTTAGCATCTCCCTGGAAGAGCGACACAGCAAATGATTTGAATAAATAACAATAAGTGTCCGGGGGGGGGGGTGATTGGCAGTCACCGAGGTACGTTGTTGAGTAGCGTGACAGCCGCCGGAAAGAAGCTGTTCCTGGACCTGCTGGTTCGGCAACGGAGAGACCTGTAGCACCTCCCGGATGGTAGGAGGGTAAACAGTCCATGGTTGGGGTGAGAGAGGTCCTTGGCGATGCTGAGCGCCCTCCGCAGACAACGCTTGCTTTGGACAGACTCAATGGAGGGGAGCGAGGAACCGGTGATGCGTTGGGCAATTTTCACCACCCTCTGCAATGCCTTCCGGTCGGAGACAGAGCAGTTGCCATACCAAACTGTGATGCAGTTGGTAAGGATGCTCTCGATGGTGCAGCGGTAGAAGTTCACCAGGATCTGAGGAGACAGATGGACCTTCTTCAGTCTCCTCAGGAAGAAGAGACGCTGGTGAGCCTTCTTGATCAGAGTTGAGGTATTGTGGGTCCAAGAGAGGTCGTCGGAGAGGTTGACTCCCAGGAACCTGAAGCTAGAAACACGTTCCACCTCCGTACCGTTAATGTGGATGGGGGTGTGCGTGCCGCCCCTGGACTTCCTGAAGTCTACAATGAGCTCCTTGGTCTTCTTGGAGTTAAGGGCCAGGTTGTTGTCAGCGCACCATGCTGCTAAGTGCTGGACCTCCTCCCTGTAGGCCGACTCATCGTTGTTGCTGATGAGGCCAATCACCGTTGTATCATCTGCATACTTGATGATGGTGTTAGTACCATGTACAGGTGTGCAGTCATAGGTGAAACATAGAAACATAGAAACATAGAAAATAGGTGCAGGAGTAGGCCATTCGGCCCTTCGAGCCTGCACCGCCATTCAATGTGATCATGGCTGATCATCCAACTCAGTATCCCGTACCTGCCTTCTCTCCATACCCCCTGATCCCTTTAGCCACAAGTGCCACATCTAACGCCCTCTTAAATATAGCCAATGAACTGGCCTCAACTACCTTCTGTGGCAGAGAATTCCAGAGACTCACCACTCTCTGTGTAAAGAATGTTTTCCTCATTTCGGTCCTAAAGGAATTCCCCCTTATCCTTAGACTGTGACCCCTTGTTCTGGACTCCCCCAACATCGGGAACAATCTTCCAGCATCTAGCTTGTGAAGAGGGACTAGAGGAGGGGGCTCAGCACACAGCCCTGTGGAACGCCGGTGTTCAGGGTGAGGGTTGAAGAGGTGTGCTTGTCTAACCTAACAGACTGGGGTCTGTTGGTTAGAAAGTCCAGTATCCAGTTGCAGAGCGAAGGAGCGATGCACAGATTACCGAGTTTGGCGATCAATTTTGATGGTATAATGGTGTTGAATGCTGAGCTGTAATCGATGAACAGCATTCTTACGTAAGTGTCTCTGTTGTCGAGGTGGGAGAGGGCGGAGTGAAGTGCCATTGAGATGGCATCCTCCGTACTCCTGTTCTTGCGGTAGGCAAACTGATAGGGATCCAGTGTGGGGGGTAGGCAGCTTTTGAGGTGTGCCAGGACCAGCCTCTCGAAGCACTTGGTGATGATGGGGGTAAGTGCAACTGGGCAGAAGTCGTTGAGGCTTGCCGCAGTGGAGTGTTTTGGCACTGGCACGATGGAGGTGGTTTTAAGGCACGTGGGGACAACTGCCTGGGCAAGTGACAGGTTGAAGATATCAGTCCAGACGTCTGCCAGCTGCGCCGCACAGACCCTGAGCACGCGCCCGGGGATGCCGTCAGGGCCAGCAGCTTTACGTGCATTAGTCCTACTCAGTGCCACGTATACGTCGTAGGGGATGAGTGTGAGGGGTTGGTGATCGGCAGGTAGCACAGCCTTGATGGCTATCTCTAGATTGTCCCTGTCGAAGCGGCCATAGAAGTGATTGAGCTCCTCAAGGAAGGAGGCGTCGCTGGATGTGGGAGTGGTGTTGGCGGGTCTGTAGTCCGTGATGGCCTGGATGCCTTGCCACATGCGTCGGGGGTCGGAGTTGTTGTTGAAGTGCTCCTCAATCCTGAGCTTATGGCAGTGCTTGGCCTTCTTGATGCCCCTCTTCAGGTTAGCCCTGGCTGAACTGTAGGCTCGAGCATCGCCTGAACTGAAAGCGGTGTCCCGTGCTTTCAGCAGTAGCCTGAACCTCGCTGTTCATCCATGGCTTCTGATTCGGGAATATGGTCACCTGTTTGAGGGAGGTGACACTATTGATGGTGGAGTTTATAAAGTCCAGAACAGAGGATGTGTAGGAGTCAATGTCCGTGTGGGAGTCAAGGGTGGCCTGGGCTGCAAACGCCTTCCAGTCAGTGTTTCCAAAACACTGCTGAAGTGTGAAGTCCGCTTCCTCTGACCAGACTTTAACTGTCCTCACAGTTGGTTTAACCCGTCTGATGAGTGGGGAGTACTTAGGGAGCAGGAACAATGAGATGTGATCAGACTGACCAAGGTGGGGGAGGGGGATGGCTTTGTAAGCTTCAGCCACGTTGGTGTAGACTTTGTCCAGTGTCTTGTCTACTCTAGTGGGGAAGGAGACATGCTGGTGGAATTTGGGGAGTACAGTCTTCAGGTTAGAGTGATTGAAGTCACCCGCAACAATGAAGGCTGCCTCGGGGTTGTGTGTCTGTTGATTGCTAATGGCAGTATGCAGCTCTTTCATTGCAAGCTTGGCATTAGCATCAGGAGGGATATAGGCTGCAGTCACAACAGTGGAGGTGAACTCTCTGGGCAGATAGAACGGTCTGCATCTAACCAAGAGGAACTCAAGGTTAGCTGAGCAGTGACTCTCGATGATGGTGGAGTCCGTGCACCATGTTTTATTTACATAAATGCACAGACCCCCACCTCTGGTCTTGCTGGAGTCCGATGTCCTGTCCGCTCGGAGTAAGTGACGCCCCGATAGCTGGATGGTGCTGTCAGGAACGTCAGTGTTCAGCCAAGTTTCCGTGAGGATCAGGATGTTGCAGTCCTTGATCCGGTTGTGGGAGGTGATCCTTAGCCGGAGTTCGTCCATTTTGTTTGCCAGTGAGCGCACGTTGGCGAGGAAAAGGCTAGGAATCGCTACCCTGTGCGGGGCTAGCTCTAACCTGGCCTTTAACCCCCCTCTGCGTTCCCGGCGGTGTTTACGTCCGCGTCGCCGTCTGTTTGTGCTTCTGGTCGGCCGAGCTGGCTTGGTGCGCGCTGGTGTTCTACCGCTCCGTTGCACCGCGTCTACGTCTACGTGGCTCCGCAGGCGGTCTTCAGCCCCACGGCTCTGCTGATGGTCTCCAGCCCCGGGGCTTACCTGCCGTTCTCCAGCTCCCCGGGTCGGGTGGCGTTCTCCAGCAAATATTTTCCCCAGGCCAAAGAAAGATGGGGGTTGTAGAATCATTCTAGATCTCACAAAATTGAATTCATATGTCCAGTATAGACATTTCAAAATGGACACCTTCAACACTGCAAAGCAGTTGTTGTCCATAGGCTGTTACATGGCTACTATAGATTTAAAAGATGCGTATTATTCAGTGCCAATTCATCACCATTATTGCAGGCACTTGCAGTTTAATTGGATGGGTCAGCGGTGGCAATATAAAGCATTACCTAATGGGTTAAGTTCAGCTCCCAGGCTGTTCACAAAATTATTGAAACCAGCACTTGCATTATTAAGGGCTCAAAATCACATTGTCATGGCTTATCTTGATGATATTTTAATTATTAACGCCACTCAGGAATCAGCTGAAGAATCAGTTTCAGCAACTATCAGCCTGTTTGAAAGGCTAGGGTTTCTGATCCATCCAACGAAATGAAAGCTACAGCCATCCCAAACAATTGATTATTTGGGGTTTGTCATTAATTCAGTTGCTATGTCAGTAACTTTGCCAACAGATAAAGTTGTGGATATTACAAATGCGTGTAGTTGCCTTGCTGCCAAACCTTATCCCTCCATCCGAGAAGTATCTAGGGTTATTGGCAAGATAGTAGCAGCATTCCCTGCTGTTGAGTTTGGTCCTCTGCATTATCAAAATTTTCAAAGGGCAAGAGCACAAGCACTAAAAGAACACACAGGTCATTTTGATAGGTCCATGCGGTTGCCAACGGAAGCTTTAGCTGAATTACAGTGGTGGATTGGGAATGTTGCACAAGCTGCTAAAAACATTTTTGTTCAGCAACCTTCAGTGGTATTGCAAACTGATGTGAGTGCTCTCGGATGGGGGGGCTACGAACAATGACACCAGCTGTGGTGGTAGATGGACTGTCCAAGAGGACTTAATTCTCCAAACATATGGTATAAATTATTTGGAGTAATTGGGGGCATTTTTTGGATTGAAAGCTTATTGCTCTACAATGAAGGACTTGCATGTTCAATTACAAGTAGACAATACCACAGCTGTAGCATATATAAATCACATGGGTGGAGTAAGATCAGTATCATGTGATTATCTGGTCAACCTGATGTGACATTGGTGTGTATCTAGGAATATCTGGCTTTCAGCTATCTATCTCCCAGGGAAAGACAATATTGTGGCAGACAACAGATCTCGAAAGTTCAAGACAGAATGGATGTTAAATCCACAAGTTTTCAAAAAGATTGTCAGTCGGTATGGGTTACCAGACATTGATCTGTTTGCGTCCAGATTAAATCAACAGTTGCCTAAATACGTCTCATGAAAGCCTGACCCAGGAACAGTAGCATTGGATGCATTCTCGCTACATTGGGGAAATATGTTTTCCCCCATTCTGCCTGATTAGGCAATGTCTCACCAAAATAGAGCAAGACTCTGCCACGGGTGTTTTGGTGGTTCCAAACTACACAGCCATGGTTCCCATTGATGCTTAGAATGATAATTGAACCATTTATGACAATTCCCAGCTCCAGTGATTTGTTGGTACAACCAGTGATAGAAGAAATTCATCCATTGCATGATCATATTAAATTGTTAATCTGCAGGTTCTGACCAGACCACTACAAGGGCTTGGTCTGTCGGATAGGACCATGGATGTCATAACTGCAGCTTGGAGAAATAGCTCTAAGAAACAATATATGTCTCATATAAAGAAATGGGAAGCTTTTCGTATTCAGTCAGATATATCTTATCATACTGCAAACATATCGGATGTATTGGAGTTCCTTGCTATGTTGCATTTTTATCAGCACCTCAGTTATAGTGCCATTAATAGTGCTCGTAGTGCTTTGTCTTCCTATTTACGACAATTTTCAGAACATCAATCTATCGGGTCTCATCCATTAATATCCCGATTTATGAGAGGGATTTTTTAATAAAAATCCTCCCAAACCCAGATATACAGCCATTTGGGATGTCAGTATAGTTCTTACATTGCTTCGGCAATGGGCTCCAATTACGTCACTGTCTTTTCAGAAGTTAACATTTAAAGTGGTAATGATCATGGCATTAGTGTCAGCACAAAGAGTACAAACATTGCAAATGTTACGTTTAGATTGTATGGATTTGTCTGCAGATAACATTACTTTTTATGTTTATGATCTAATCAAACAAAGCAGACTGGGGAAGTCTGGAACCAAGGTCATCTTTAAAGCATACCCTGTCGACCAAACATTGTGTGTGGTTAAGCATCTGACTCGATATATTGAAGTAACCAAGAGTCTCCAGGGTTGTGAGGCAGCAATGCTTATTACCCATTAAAAAAAAATATAAAAAAGTGTCAGTACAAACTATTTCTAGATGGTTAAAACAGGTTTTGGATTTAGCTGGAGTAGACACTGATGTGTTTAAATCTCACTCCACCAGGGCAGCATCCACATCCGCGGCGAAGGCACAGGACGTGCCGCTCGACCACATTTTAGAGGCCGCAGGATGGTGTAAAGAAGAAACTTTTTCCAAGTTTTACAATAAACCTGTTCTCACAGTGCCAGGGTTTGGACACGCAGTGTTTGGTTCTGTTTGATTGTTTGCTTTGTTTTATGTAATGGTTTAATATCTTTTGTGGTAATCTCCCCCTGGGATAGAGGGGTTATTATTTGTTGTTCTTTTTTATTATTATTATTAAAATACTTATTGCATAATTCAAGCAATGTTCAATATATATAATTTACTCACTACTGTGTCAACTGAAGCAGTGTGTCGTATGGAATGAATCTACGGCATGAAAATCACAGAGCTTCAAAATCTTCATGTAGTCACTCACGTGACTCCGAAGTAAAATAGTAAGATTAAACGAGAACTTACCTGTTCGAAGTTTGATCTTTATTTTATGAGGCATTACGATGAGGGATCACGTGCCCTCCGCTCCCGACCCTCATAATCTAAACGATCATCTGGTAGTTCTAGTCTTGTGTGAGCCTTACTATCTTACTTCGGCTATTGGTTCTGTGTTTTTCACGCTGCTGCTTTGAAGTATGCTGAGCATGCGCCTGGCGGGGCTTCTTCCCACATCGTAACTCCTCATAAAATAAAGATCAAACTTCGAACAGGTAAGTTCTCGTTTAATCTTACTATTAATTTTGTATGTTTAAATAACCATTACTGGATCATTATTTACCCACTTTGCCAATCGCATTTATTTTCCTGTAATAACTGAATGGAATTTGCCAATGTTGAGTGTGGTAATAGTGTGACATGCTTGTATTATTGCGCTCAGGCAGGGTAGAACTAATAATGAAAATAATCAAGTAATCTGCCCTCCCAAATAGTGAAATTACAAACAAGCATCTTCCAAAGGTTAATGCAACAGTGAACTGTGTGATAACCCCATTCGGAAGAAGCACCACATGAAAGAATGCCACAAATTACAACAAACATCCACAATCACTTTCCTCCTCAGCAATCATATCAGAATTCACGCTGTTCAAGAGATTCAGGTGAGTGCTCTGTGAATCAGCAGTGAAAACCTATATCAAAGCTGTAAGATATGATTCGATTGACATTTTCCAAAGAAAACTAAGGGAGCTAGAAGAAAAAGCATTAAAAAAGATGAGGACGACATACTCTAGATATTATCAGGTTTGCTTGCATAAGCACCTCTGAAGAGGGTTATTACCAACCAACATAAGGAGTATGAATGTGTATATAAGAGGAAAGTGTGGGAGTGTGTCATCCCTGTCATTTCTGGCTTGTCACTCAGTGTTAAGACCTTTACAGAAGACAAGAATTACACACATACACTGTAAATTCAGGTGCTAAACTTTGAGTTGTCATTCATCAATTCCAGTGATATCATAAAGGTCACAAAAACATCAGTGCCTATTGTATTAAAATATTTAAAATATTTTTCTGACCTGATTTGATCGCAGCTATTTTGAAATTGAATGTTATTGGTGTTGCTTAACCAAAGATTTTATTTTAAGTTTTACTGTTTATATTAAATGAAGGTCTGCTGAGGTGTTTAATGATGTTAGCTTGCATAATGACTACAGTAATATGTTGATCTAAAACATCAAAACATGTTAAGTGGTGACTTAGTGAAGTAGCGCAGGAACAAAAACAACATTTGAAAGATTGATGAAGAAAAAGGATGGGTGACGTTTCAGGACAAAATCCTTCTTAAGACTGAAAGGGAGGGAACTGGAGGTAGGAAAAGGCCAGAACAAATCAGGGCTAATAACAGATGACCAAGAAAGGGCTGAGCCCACAATGGCCCATTGTAGGCTAGGAAGAGGTGATAATGAAAGGATACAAGGATGCAAACAATGGAACTAGTAGGATGGGGACAACTAGTGTGAGGGAGAGAAGGAATGCATGATTTACTTGAAATTAGAGAAATCAACATTCATATTGCACTGGATATAGACGATTTCTTGCAACCAGGGAGCACTGATCACTTTACAAAAATCCACTAGCAGATGAACTGCAGATGTTGGAAAAATCGAAGGTAGACAAAAATTCTGGAGAAACTCAGCGGGTGACACTTCATCTATGGAGCGAAGGAATAGATGACGTTTCTTCAGACTGATGTGGGGGTTTGGGGGGGGGGGGGGCGGGAGAAGAAAGGAAGAGGCAGAGACAGTTGGCTGTGGGAGAGTTGGGAAGGGGAGGAGAAGGAGGAAGAAAGCAAGGACTACCTGAAATTGGAGACATCAATGTTCATACTGCTGGGGTGTAAACTACCTAAGCAAAATATGAAGTGCTGCTCCTCCAATTTGCGGTGGGACTCACTCTGGACATGGAGGAAGCCCAGGACAGAAAGGTTGGACTCAGAATGGGAGGGGGAGTTGAAGTGCTGAGCCACCGGGAGATCAGGTTTGTTTAATTCGAACAGTGCGGGGGTGTTGGGCGAAGCGACTTCCAAGCCAGTGCTTGGTCTCACCGATGTAGAGCAGTTGACACCTAGAGCAGAGGATACAATAGATGAGGTTGGAGGAGGTGCAGGTGAACCTCTGCCTCACCTGGAAAGGCTGCTTGGGTCCTTGGGTGGAGTCAAATGGGGAGGTAAAGCGACAAGTGTAGCATTTCCTGCGGTTGCAAGGGAAAGTACCAGGGGAATCGGTGATTTGTGTTGGAAGGGACGAATTAACCAGCGAGTTACGGAGGGAGCGGATAGCTGAAAGAGGAGGAGATAGGAAGATGTGGCCAGTGGTGGGATCCCGTTGGTGGTGGAGAAAATGTCGGAGGATTATCTGTTGTATGTGACGGCTGGTAGGATGGAAGGTGAGGACAAGCGGGACACTGTCCTTGTTACGAGTGGGGGGGAGAGGTTACTGGAAATTATAGAAATCAATGTTCATATGGGGATGCAGAGGTTACTGGAAATTATAGAAATCAATGTTCATATGAGCTGCCCAAGTGAAGAATGAGGTGCTGTTCCTCCAATTTGCACGCGGCTTCACTCTGACAGTGGAGGAGGCCCAGGACAGTGAGCTTAGTATGGGAATGGGAAGGGAAGTTTAAATATTTGGCAACCGGGAGATCACGTAGGCCCAGGCGGACTGAGGTGTGTTCAGAGAAATGATTGCCAAGTCTATGCCTGGTCTCGCCGATATATAGGAGCCCATACCAAGATCATCGGATACAGTAGATGAAGTTGGAGGAGGTGGAAGTGAACCTCTGCCTCACCTGAAAGGACTGTTGGGGTCCCGGATTGAGTCGAGGGAGGAAGTATAAGGAGTCACCGAGTTACTTTGTGTATATCTTCATTATAAACTATTATAACTGCTGGACCCCCTGCAGTTTGCATATCAGGCACCATTGTGCCAGAGCTACTACACTCAAAACTCTCCCAGTTGACTGTACCTGAACCCCTCTGTCAGTAGATCACCAAATTCCTGACAGACAGGAAGCAGCATGTGGGGCTTGGAAAGCACATCTCGGACCTGATGACCCTCAGCAAAGGAGCAGCAGAAGGCTGCGTACTCTCCCCTCTCCTCTACTCTCCTTACACCAACGACTGAACCTCCACAGACTCCGCTGTCAAGCTTCTCATGCATCACAACCTTAATTGGACTGATCCAGGATGGGGAGGAATCTGCCTAGAGACAGGAAGTGACCCAGCTGGCATCCTGGTGCCATTGCAACAACCTGGTGCTCAATGCTCTTATGACAGTGGAATTGATTGTAAACTTTAGGAGAGCTCCCCCTCCCCTCCCCTTACTCACCATCAACAACACCATAGTCACATCTGTGGTGTCATTTAAGTTCTTTGGAACCACCATCTCCAGGGACCTTAAATGGGAGGCTACCATCTACTCTACAGTCAAAAAGGCCCAACAGAGGATGTACTTTCTGCGGCAGCTGAGAAAACTCAATCTGTCACAGGCAATGATGGTCCAATTCTACACGGCCATCATAGAGTCTGTCCTCACCTTCTCCATCGTGGTCTGGTTTGGCTCAGCCACCAAGCACGACACCTGGAGGCTGCAGCGCATTGGTCGATCTCCCGAGAAGGATGTTGGCTGCAACATTCCTCCGATCGACGAACTGTACACTGCAAGGCCAGGAGGTGAGCGGGTAAGATCATCCCTGACCCCTTTCACCCTGGCCACAAACGCTGTGAAACACTTCCCTCTGCAAGGCGACTCCAGACTGAAAAGCCACCACAGCCAGATCTCCACGGGCAGTAGGTCTACTCAACAACCAAGGGTCTGTAGCCTCCTTTTGCTCTGGTATTTTATTTCATTCTTCACATGTTTAAATTATAATGTTTTATTCTTAATTGTTTACTGTATAATCATGTTGTTACTTGCGAGCAAAGCACCAAGGCAAATTCCTTGTATGTATACATACTTGGCCAATAAAATATATTCAATTCAATTCAATTCATCTGCAGTTCCTTTCTACACATTTAAAAGACACTTGGACAGGTAAATGAGTAATAAAGATTTAGAGAGATATGGGCCAAAGGTGGGCAAATGGGACTAACTTAGAATGGGCATCTTGACTGGCATGGATGGGTTGGGCTGAAGGACCTGTTTCCGTCCTGTATGACTCTATGTCTTAATGTTAACATTCTCATCCTTGGCCTTATCGTTCTCAGCAAACATATTCATCCTTACACCCTCTAAGATATTTACAATTGTCCAATTCAGAATTTCTGAGCATTCCCAATTTTAATCCTTCCATCAAGCTCAGGCTCCCTTCAGACAAATGTTTAAGCCTATTATGGGACTTCCATGTAGGGACTGCAACAGTTCAAGAAGATGTCACACCATCTCCTTATCAAAAACATTTAGGATGAACAATAAATGCTGGACCAGGCAGTGCTACCCATATCCTGTCAATAATACATAAAACAGTACAATCTATGTCTTCGTTATCACCAGTTTAGTTTGTCCCAACTTACTCATGGTCAGCCTTTCTCTTTTACTACTCACTGTGAAATCAGTCTTCCAAACATCCTTCTGCCATTCTCGCTAATTTGCACCACCCCATTCATCCAATACTCCCATGGCTCCAAGTTAAGCAAGCCTACATTATACTGTAACATTTTCATTCGTGTTTTAGGATCTCTTGCTTCATCTCACCACTCTTATCCTTCAGTCCAAACATCCTCTGGTCAAGTCTACTCCACCATTCAATCATGACTGATCTATTTTTCCCACTCAACCCCATTCTCCTGTTTTCTCCGCATACCCTTGACACCCTTACTATTCAAGAATCTTTCAATCTAGGTGTTAAAAATATCCATTGACTTTGCCCCCACAGCCATCGATGGCAAAGAATTCTACAGATTCACCACTGATTAACAAAATTCCTTCTCATCTCCTATCTAAAGGTACAGCCTTTTATTCTGAGGCTATGGCCAAACTTTTCACTATTTGGTAAGTTTCAATGAGATCCCTCCTCATCCTTCTAAACTACAGTGAGTATAGGCCCAGTGCCTTCAAACACTCATCATATGTTAACCCCATCTTTCCTGGGATAATTCCTGTAAACCTCCTCTGGACCCTCTCCAATGTCAGCACATCTTTCCTCAGATATGGGGCCCAAAACGGCTCGCAATACTCCAAATATGGTCAGACCAGTACCTTATAAAGCCTCAGCATTACATCCCTGTTTTTATATTCTAGGCCTTTCAAAATAAATGCTATCATTGCATTTGCCTTCCTTTCTACTAATTCGTCTTTAACTGTTTGGGAATCCTGCACCAGCACTCTCAAATTCCTTTGCATCTCCGATTTCTGAATTCTCTCCCCAATTTGAAAATACTCAATGCCTTTATTTCTACTACCAAAATGCATGACTCCACACTTGGCTACACTCTGTTTCATGTGTCACTTCTCAGCCCACTCTCCCAACCTGCCCAAGTCCTTCTGCAGAGTCCCTGCTTTCTCTACGCTACCTGCCCCTCCACCTGCCTTCATATTATCTGTAAACTTGGCTAAAAAAAGCCTTCAGTTTCCTTATCATTGATATACATCATGAAAAGTAGCGGCCCCAGCACTGACCCACCCTGCAGAACATTCCTGGTCACTGACATACAACCAGTAAAAGCCCCCATTATTGCCACACTTTGACTTCTGCCATCCAGCCAACCTGCTACCATGCTAGAATCTTTCCTTTGTTCCTTGTATAGTGCCCTAGTGAGACCACACCTGGAGTATTGTGTGCAGTTTTGGTCCCCTATTTTGAGGAAGGACATTCTTACTATTGAGGGAGTGCAGCGTAGGTTTACAAGGTTAATTCCCGGGATGGTGGGACTGTCATGTGCTGAGAGAATGGAGCAGCTGGGCTTGTACACTCTGGTGTTTAGAAGGATGAGAGGGGATCTTATTGAAACATATAAGATTGTTAAGGGTTTGGACACGCTAGAGGCAGGAAACATGTTCCCGATGTCGTGGGAGTCCAGAACCAGGGGCCACAGTTTAAGCCATTTAGAACGGAGACGAGGAAACACTTTTTCTCACAGAGTGGTGCGTCTGTGGAATTCTCTGCCTCAGAGGGCGGTGGAGGCAGGTTCTCTGGATACTTTCAAGAGAGAGCTAGATAGGGCTCTTAAAAATAGCGGAGTCAGGGGATATGGGGAGAAGGCAGGAACGGGGAACTGATTGGGGATGATCAGCCATGATCACATTGAATGGCGGTGCTGGCTGGAAGGGCCAAATGGCCTACTCCTGCACCTATTGTCTATTGTCTATTGTTATGATGGGCTCTCATCTGCTTTAGCAACCTCAGGTGCAGCATCCTATCAAAGGCCTTCTGAACATCCAGGTAAACGACATCCACTGACTCTCCTTTGTCTATCCTGCTATTTATTTCTTCAAACAACTTCAACAGGTTTGTCAGGCAAGATCACCCTTTCACAAAACCATGCTGACGAGCCTATTTTTCTCAGAGTCCTCATCCTTTATGATGGAATCTAAAATCTTACCAACCACTGAAGTCAGGCTAACCGATCTATAGTTTCCACTCTTCTGCTTCACTCCCTTCTTTAACAGTGAGTAATATTTTGCAAGTTTCCCCAGAGACAATATGATACTTTGCCAAACTCCTATAAATCCATAATCAATACCCATGTTCATCCTTTTATGTAATCATTGAAATATTAATAATGCTTGTGATTTTCCCAGAACAATTCTCCCAGCAGATTAGCTTTCATTCCCCTGTGCACTTCTATATTTTGTACTATGAACTGCAACTTTGTCTATAATTGGTTTTAAGACTTCCTCTCTTCTTCTTAAGCCATTTGCTCCTCTAGGGAGCATAGGCCAATGACAAATGTGATCCCCCTCACTCGGTTGTTGGCAGTTCTTTCGAGATCTCCCCAGTTGAGCCCACTCTCAGACATTTCTGTCTGGACACCTCTTCTCCAGCAGTTCCTGGGATGACTTATTTTCCTTTTTCCTTGGGGGTTTCATTTCAGGGCTTGCCGGGTGATGTTTGTGGCAGGTTTCCTGAGGGTGTGTCCAATCCAACTCCATTTTCTGCTTCGAATTTGTAAGTCAATGGGCTCCTGGCTTGTTCTTTTCCACGGGTTCGCATTGCTTACTTTGTCTCTCCACCAGATGTTAAGTATTCTCCTAAGGCAGGTGTTAATGAATGTTTGCAGCCTGTTTGTAGGGTGTTTTGTTGTTTTCCATGTCTCTGATCCATACAGCATCACCTGTTTCACATGTGAGTTAAAGATCCGTATTGGTGTTGATTGAGGTGTTTTGAGTTCGATCTTTTTGAGCATGTTAAACACCACCCTAGCCTTATTGATTCTACTTTTTATGTCTGCCTCTGCCCCTCCGGTGATGTCCACAACACTGCCTAGGTATGTGAATGTTTCTACCTCCGCTAGAGCAGTGCTGTGCATAAGGATAGGGTGGCTGGTTTTGGAGTGGATCTTCATCACCTGTGTCTTTGCTGTATTGGGTGTAAGACCAAGTTTTGTTGCAGCTTGTGAGAGTCTGTCTGTCTCCTCCTGCATTTGTATCTGTGTGTGTGAAAGGAGAGCTATGACGTCTGCAAAGTCAAGATCATCTAGCTGCTCCCTCATTGTCCACTGAATTCCATTTATTTTCCCTTCAGTTGTTTCCATCATGATAACTGGTTATCTAAATAATCTTTACCTCACGTTTCAAATTTGTTATTCTGCAGGTTTTGTACCAAAGGAAGATTAATTAATTATGACAGTCTTTACAGCTCCCGTCTGGCACTGCTCAAAAATTTTGAACTTGCACATCCTGGACCTGGCGATATGCCTGCTTTGTATTCTGCAAATTCTTTTTAGAACCAATTACTTTAGAACTAACTCGTTCTATTCCTTCTAACAAATCTTCTGCATTCTTCTTTAATTATCTCTATTCTTATAATGAACCCAATTGTAATGTTATCACTGCTTCCACATACTTACAATATTTATCCCTCAAACAACACCCCAAAACAAATTGCCTGGTCATTATCATATTGTTGTTTGTGGGACTTCTAAGTGTGTAAATTAACTGTCACAGTCTCGAGATTCACTGCTTGCTTTAAATTATTGCGTAGAATTAAATCAGGTAGGGTTTCATTCCTCGTTGAAGGAGCACCATACTGACGGCGAAAACAATCCTGAATATACTGTATCTTTTCTTAGCACTGCATACATTTTTGTTAATTGAATATATTTTTTGAATAATTAAAAGTTATAACAATTACAACTAGAACTGTGCAGGTCTTTAATTTATCCAAAACTTTCATCCTCAATTTATTTTCCACTCTTTGGTGGGCTTCCAGCTATGTGAATGAATTCTTGTGATTTCTTAGCTTGATCCAAAGGGATTCTGTATAGACTATTTTATTGCTTAAATCCTTAGCCTCTAGTGTTATTAATTTGCCACTAATTATTAACTACATTCTCCTTCATTTCTTTCCTCACTATCCCTCCAGGAATATCTAATTGCACGTTCTGGACAAACTACAACCACATTCATTTACTGCTCCAGTGACATTATTTTAATCAATGAATTCAGTTTCCCAATTTTGTTTCTGTCCTTTTATTTAGATCCATTTCCATCAAGCTTTACGAAACTTGTTATTTCTGTCATGTTTTTACCTTGGTGCTGCCTGATTATCTTTTACTCTCTCTTGTAATCATTTAACCTTTCTACACATGTTTTCCTCCAGGTAATATACAAGGTCGACAAAAACAGCTCACCACCAGTTTCTTAATGATAATTAGGGATGGGAAACAAAAGCTGACAGTACCCAGTTTCTGAAAATGAATATAAGAAAAATATGAGATAGGTCATAGAGTTATAGAGTGATGCAGTGTGGAAACAGGCCCTTCAGCCCAACTGGCCAACACCGGCCAACTTGTCACAGCTACACTAGTCCCACCTGCCAGCATTTGGTCCATATCCCTCCAAACCTGTCCTATCCATGTACCTGTCTAACTGTTTCTTAAATATTGGGATAGTCCCTTGCTCAACTACCTCCTCTAGCAGCTTGTTCCATACATCAACCATCCTTTTTGTGAAAAAGTTACCCCTCAGATTCCTATTAAATCTTTTCCCCTTCACCTTAAACCTATGTTGAGTCTGTGTGTGCATGCCAAGCTTTATCTGAAGAGCTTGTTTCTGGCAATGGCCCACAGTTTTTATGTACTCTGCAAACTTTATTCTCAAACACATTCTGAAATCTTAAATGGAGCAGTTGGTAGAAGATTCATAACAGCAACCTTACTGAATGAAGGTTTGCAGCAATATTTAAAACAGCATATAAAGCATTGCATGCCAGTGTTTTGTTGAATGCACAGCAATTTCATTTTGGAGTCACGTGAGTGACTTCGTGAAGAGCCCGCCAGCGCGCATGCTCGACATATCGTCGTACCGCGTTGCTGCGACGGCTGGCGGTGGAGCGCGCTCCTCGCCAGCCCTTCAGAAGGGGCCACGGAGGTAAGTATTCTACCTTTAGTTGGTGGTCCTTGTTGTTGGTTTTGTCTTGCAGCAAGGACATGGATGGGAGTTCCAAGGGCCGGAGGACGTCAGGACGAGTTCGCCGGTCAACAGTTCCGGGGCCTTTACCATCGGCAGTACCTGCATCGCAGGCCGGGACTCAGGCGGAGATGTGGGTAAGCCCTGTGTTTACAGGTCCGGATCTGCCAGCACACCACAGCTCGGAGGAGTTCGACGAGGAGGAGTGTGGTGTGCCGCCAGAGCAGGGGGACCCTGCCATGGCAGTCAGGTCGTCAGCGGGCTCGCTGGCGACCTCGAGCTGGGTGCGTGCGGCTGCACGGCCTGTTCCGCTCAGCCCTCCGAGAAGGGGAAGGGCAGGAGCCCAGAAGCCTAACCCTACCAGGGCTAAGGCATTGCCTGACACGGAGGAGCGGTCAGGTTCCAGGGAAAGACCCGGGGCGGCTGTGAGGTCCAGCCGGCACGCCCCGACTCTCGACGCCGGGACGGGTCGGTCGAGTCGGGTCTCGTCACGGTCGCCGAGCCCCCCATGGATGGGTGGGCGAGACCATGCGTCGGCAACGTCCACGATGTGGGCAGCCGGCAAGACTGCGCGGGCCCCAGGCAGCCATGCTTTGGCTGGTGCCGACACCTCGCCGCAAGTGCCCTTAGTGGCAGCGGCTTCAGCTCCCGCTAAACGGAGGCGGTTGAACACGCCCGCGCAGGAATCGCGCAGTTCGCCTCGGCGGCTGTTAGCGACAACTACCGGCACCGGCAGGGCCTCGACGAGGTGCGGGCCGATGGCAGGAGCCCGGTTTCTTTTCAGAGCCGGAGGACTCCGACCACCTGAGTGTTCAGGGTGAAGGGCGTATTGACCGTATGGAGCGGCTGCTGGAGCTCCTGCTTCAACGTCAACAACAGCAGGGCAGCAACAGGCACATGGCGTCTTCACAAACATCTACTATCAGCCTGGAGCAGCAGGAAGAAGTCCTCATCCAGGCAATGAGCCGTCACAAGGCTCCATCCAATTGCAACTCCCTCAACGTGCCTGTGGTCAATACGCCGATATGGGGCAACATCAGTGCGGCTATCCGTCAACAAGAGGTAAAACTGCAGCGGATCCTGAAGCTCCTCACGGCCGGTATTACCGCCTTTGTGCGGTCGGTGGACGGGGACGAATTGAATTTGGACCAGGGAGATGCCCTGGCCCTCCTGTGCGCGACCCAGCACGAAATTAACGGGTTTCGCAAAACCAGCATCCGCCCAGCGCTCAATCCAAAGTTTGCAGGAGTGTGCAAACCACCGCCGCTGCCCCCGCCCCGTCAGCTCTTTGGGAAGGACTTCTCGAAGAGAGTCAAAGAGCTTGACGAGCAAGCCAAAACGGTGCGGATCATGCGCCCTCAGAGTGCCCCCACACCGTCAGGCTCAAAGTCTCCATACATTCGATCACGAGGGTCTGCCAGTACCTCGACGAGGACCCACCCTCAAGCTCCACAACGACAGCAACATCAGACCCAGCACCAGGGGTCTTTTTTAGGACAGGGTCGGCAGAGACCCTGGTGGGAAACGAAGACGCCGCGCCCTCAAGCCAACCCAGCACCTCCACGTCCACACACGCGTGTCAAGGACCGCCGGTAACCACGGAGGTGAGGGGGTCTGGTTCTCTCTTTTCTCTCTGTTTAACTTCACATGTTGGTGGTCACCTTCGGTGGTTTTTGGGTGCATGAGGTAATTTTACTGGTGACGAGTATGTGTTGCAGAATATTCAGGGGCATAAAATTAAGTTTATTAATGGCGACATTCCTCCATCCCAGCACATGCCCGCTCGAACATTTAAATTATCTGCTGCAGAACAGGCAGCCGGCTATAAAGAATTGTTAAGTCTTGAGCAAAGGAGTGATTAAGAGAGTGGTGCATGAACCAGTTGAATTTGTTTCGAACATATTCACCAGACCTAAGAAGGATGGAAGTTGTCGTGTCATTATTGATCTAACCCGTTTGAATACTTTTGTAACATATTCTCATTTTAAAATGGATACGTTGAAACAACCAAATCATTGCTTTCTCATGGTTGCTTTATGGCATGCCTCGATTTAAAAGACGCATATTATTCCGTATCCGTCCAGAAATGTGACAGAAGGTTTTAAAATTCATCTGGATGGGGCAACTCTGGCAGTACAAGGCTTTGCCTAATGGGCTCACCACAGCCCTAGATTGTTCACTAAATTAGTGAAGCCAATTATGGCTTATTTGAGACAACGACACCATATAGTATGGCCTATTTAGATGATGTCTTAATTGTGGGCCACACCCTGGAATTGGCTGAACAGGGTGTTGCAGCTGCTGTCAATATATTTCAACAATTGGGGTTTATTGTCCATCCAGAGAAATCAAAGTTCTACCCTGCCCAGGTGACTAATTACCTAGGGTTCACGGTGAACTCTATAAGCATGAGGGTTACCATTCCAATTAACAAGATTGAGGAGGTTACCCAGGTGTGTCAAGATTTAATCCGCACCAATATACCATCGATTCGGCACTTAGCTACAATAATTGGGAAGCTGGTAGCTTTGTTTCCGGCAGCGCGATATGGACCTTTGCATTATCAGAATTTGCAAAGAGCTAAAATTGCTGCGTTAAAACAGAACGCTGGTCATTATGATCGGTCCATGCAGCTGCCGCCCGAAGCGATAAATGAGTTGCAATGGTGGGTGTGTCACATTAGCAACTCATTCAAGCCTATTAGGGAGGCTAATCCGGTGGTATATTTGCAAACTGATGCAAGCTCCAATGGTGGGGATCCACGAATAATTGCTCTAGTTGTGGTGGCAGATGGGACACCCTTGAATCAACGATGTTGTTAACTCAAGGGATTAACTATTTGGAGTTGCTGGCAGCATTCCACGGACTTCGTGCGTATTGTTCCGAGTTTGTTGGAGCACATGTCCGTCTCCAAATAGACAACACCACAGCAGTAGCATATTTAAACCATATGGGTGGTACCAGACCAGTTTCGTGTGACAAATTGGCAAACTCAATTTGGCTCTGGTGTGTTCAAAGAGACATTTGGATTTCAGCTACCTATTTGCCAGGTGAGCTTAATACTGTGGCGGACACCAGGTCACGCAAATTTAATGACAATATTGAATGGATGTTGCATCCTGAGATCTTTTCTAAAGTCACAGCCAAATTTGGTAAACCGGACATGACCTCTTTGCGTCACGGTGGAACCATCAGGTACCAACCTACGTTCATGGGAACCAGATCCTGGGGCAATAGCGCTAGATGCATTCTCGCTGGACTGGGGGAAGTGGTTTTTCTATGCCTTCCCCCCATTTTGCCTCATCAGTCGGCTATTGGGAAAGATTCAGGCAGATGCTGCCAAGGGCATCCTTATTATACCCGACTGGCCCACACAGCCTTGGTATCCGGTGGTCTTTGACATGCTCAACGAACCTTGGGTCCTTTTGAAGGGTTGCCCACAATTGGTTACTCACCCTGTCTCAGGGGAGCCGCATCCCTGCCATGGCTATTTAAATTTGTTGGCTTGCAGGTTCTGAACAGGCCGTTAGTCCAATACGGCCTCTCGGCTCGGACCATGGATACCACCGGGGCGTCGTGTCGAGAGTCTACAAGGCGAAGATACCGCTCGCATATTAAGAAGTGGGAAGCCTACTGCAGCCGCTCTCGCATCACGTACGATGACGTGACAACAACCGACGTCCTGGAATTCCTCGCGGGGTTGCACCATGATGAACACTTAAGTTACAGTGCCATCAACAGCGCCAGAAGTGTGCTATCATTCTACCTCAGTTTGGAGGTAGGATCCAACAGGCTAGTGTCCAGACTCATGCGGGGTATATTCAATATTAATCCGCCTACACCACGCTATAATATCACCTGGGATGTCAGGGACGTATTAACCCTGCTCAGGACGTGGTTACCCATGGAAGGGCTCCAACTGGACCAACGCACCATGAAGCTGGTGATGTTACTAGCGCTGACTTCAGCTCAGAGGGTACAGACACTACACCAACTTCGTGTCGACAGAATGACGTCTACCCCCACGGAAGTAGTCTTTTTCATTGACGAGCTACTAAAGCAGCATAGACCTCGGTGCACAGGGCTGCAGCTGAAGTTCCCGGCATACCCCGCAGATGCTAGGCTATGTGTAGCCTCACATATCCGCCACTATGTCAAGGTGACGGCACGCATCAGAGGAATGGAGAGATACCTGCTTGTCACTCATAAGAGACCTCATCATCGAGTGACAGTCCAGACGATATCCATGTGGCTTCCAGTCGTCTTGGGTAAGTCAGGTATTGACTCTAATGTGTTCAAGTCTCTTTCCAACAGGGCTGCATCGACGTCAACGGCGAGGGTCATGGAGGTGCCCATGGACCAAATTCTCGCCACAGCAGGATGGGCTAATGAAGCTGTGTTCCAGCGTTTTTATAACAAGCCTGTTGCTGCTCCTCTACAGTTCGCAGAAGCCGTGCTGAATGCAGGTCACGAACGTGGAGATGTCCCTGCATGAGGGGTTTTGATTTGTTGTTAATAACTCTGCTCTTGTTTTGCAGTATGAACTATTGAGCAAGTTTGTTCCTCCCATCCATCCCTGGTAGTGGTGTGTCAGCATGGACGTGGTCCAGGGCGTGTAATCACAGAAGCTTTGAAGTCTTCACGAAGTCACTCACGTGACTCCGAAATGAAATAGTAAGATTGAACGAGAACTTACCAGTTCGAAGGTTGATCTTTATTTTATGAGGAGTCGAAGTGAGGGATTTCGTGCCCTCCTCGCCCAACTCTCAATCACCTTCATCTGGTAATCTTAGTCACTTCAATCTTACTATGCGAAGTCATTTCTTTGTTGGTTTCTGTGATTCCACGCCGCTACTTTGAAGTATGTCGAGCATGCGCGCCGGCGGGCTCTTCACGAAATCCCTCACTTCGACTCCTCATAAAATAAAGATCAACCTTCGAACTGGTAAGTTCTCATTCAATCTTACTATTCTACACATTAATATAGGGTATATGCCAGCAGATCACATGAGAATATGCTTGAGCTTTGCTCAGCTAACGTTGTTACTAGAGTTAAACAGAAACATTTGAGTAAAATACACATTTGCGCTAATCAGAAAGAGTGCATTTATAACGAAATCAAGTTCCTTTGAGTACTTAGAAACATAGAAACATAGAAAATAGGTGCAGGAGTAGGCCATTCAGCCCTTCGAGCCTGCACTGCCATTCAATATGATCATGGCTGATCATCCAACTCAGTATCCTGTACCTGCCTTCTCTCCATACCCCCTGATCCCTTTAGCCACAAGGGCCACATCTAACTCCCTCTTAAATATAGCCAATGAACAGGCCTCAACTACTTTCTGTGGCAGAGAATACCACAGATTCACCACTCTCTGTGTGATAAATGTTTTTCTCATCTCGGTCCTAAAAGGCTTCCCCCTTATCCTTAAACTGTGACCCCTTGTTCTGGACTTCCCCAACATCAGGAACAATCGTCCTGCATCTAGCCTGTCCAACCCCTTAAGAAATTTGTATGTTTCTATAAGATCCCCCCCTCAATCTACTTAGTCCACCTTGCAAGTCAGACTTATATTTGTGGGCCATGGGAGCCATCGGAAGAGTTTGCATACAATTGATGATGGGATCTGATCTTCAGGACATACAGGAGACATGGATGAGGGACCCTTCTATGGGAGCAGAAGGTGGAAACACATTCACTAAAGAGGACATAGAAACATAGAAACATAGACATTAGGTGCAGGAGTAGGCCATTCGGCCCTTCGAGCCTGCACCGCCATTCAATATGATCATGGCTGATCATCCAACTCAGTATCCCGTACCTACCTTCTCTCCATACCCTCTGATCCCCTTAGCCACAAGGGCCACATCTAACTCCGTCTTAAATATAGCCAATGAACTGACCTCAACTGCCCTCTGTGGCAGAGAGTTCCAGAGACTCACCACTCTCTGTGTGTAAAAAGTATTTCTCATCTCGGTCTTGAAGGATTTCCCCCTTATCCTTAAGCTGTGACCCCTTGTCCTGGACTTCCCCAACATCGGGAACAATCTTCCTGCATCTAGCCTATCCAAACCCTTAAGAATTTTGTAAGTTTCTATAAGATCCCCTCTCAATCTCCTAAATTCTTGAGAGTATAAACCGAGTCTATCCAGTCTTTCTTCATAAGACAGTCCTGACATCCCAGGAATCAGTCTGGTGAACCTTCTCTGCACTCCCTCTATGGCAATAATGTCCTTCCTCAGATTTGGAGACCAAAACTGTACACAATACTCCAGGTGTGGTCTCACCAAGACCCTGTACAACTGAAGTAAAACCTCCCTGCTCCTATACTCAAATCCTTTTGCTATGAGGACATCTCAGATGTTCAAGAATAGAAAGATGTGGCAGAAATGGAGACATTGAGAGTGGGGGGATAGCATCTTTGCAAGAGGCAGGGTGGGAGGAGGGTGTAGTTCCGATTGTACTAGGTTGTAGTAGACATCAGTCAATCCCCTATGATCGAGAGATCAAAAAAAGGGAGATAGGTGTCAGAGACAGTCCGGGTGAATTTGAGGGCAGGGCGGAAGTTAATGGTAAAATGAATGAAATCAACATCCCCTGTGCAGTCTATGAGGTTACTGAGAAAGAGTTGAGGGATGGTGCCAGTGTGTGTTTGCAACAAAGATTCGGAAAAGCCAGATATAGCTGGTGCCCATGAGATTTGTTTATAAATTCTTGAAACAATGCAATTCTTTTATATCTCACCTTATGTATTTTCATGCATGGGTTTTGCCAATCATTTGCCTTTTGAAACCCCCTCTCACCTGTAATCTGCAAACCTGTTCATTCTTTCCAGGCTTTGTTCTGCCCCTCCTCTCTCCCAGCATTCTTCCCCCAGCCACACCAATCAGCCTGAAGAAGGGTCCCAACCTGAAACATCACTTATCTATGTTCTCCAGGGATGCTACCGGACCCGCTGAGTTACCCCAGCATTTTGCATCTTTTTTTGTAAAACTGACATTTGGTTCTGTATTGTGCCAAATTATGGAAGGCACAGATGAAGTGCATATGGCGAAGTAGCAGGGGACAATGTTTCGTGTTTTTTGATGTATTAGAACCGATTCTGGGGAAAAGTATGTGCGATGGATGGGGTCCAGGTAACCAGTCAGAATCTATGTTTTTATATCCAAATGCTGCCTAACCTGTGTCAATAATTTGGAGTTCAACAGATTTGTCGACAATTTCTCTTCACCTTGCATGTCCAACAGTGAGAAGCATTTGCTCTGTTACTTAAGGGGGGCTGTTACTCAGACTCTCTTGATCTCTACCTTATCATGCATATCTCCCTTTTTCACTCCATCCCTCCCCTATGTCTGAAATTTGTAGTGTGATTTCCACTTTTTCTCAGTTCTGATGAAAAGTCATTAACTAACTCTTAGAAATACTAAAGGACGCCAACGACAGAGGCAATTAGAAGGGACTGGGAACAAGAGTTATTGATAAAAATTCCTAATGATAGATGGGAAAAAAATGTATTATATGTAAATAAATGTTCAATTAATGTAAGACATAACCTAATTCAATTTAAAATTTTACATAGATTATATTATTCTAAAACTAGACTGAATAAAATATTCTCAAATGTTTCCCCCATCTGTGACAAATGTCTAACTCAAAATGCCACTATAGCACATTCCTTTGTCTCTTGTATAAAACTGTATAAAATTTGGAATTAAATTTTTGGAATTTTTACAAAACTATTTAACACAAAATTGAACCCCAATACAGAACTGATTATCTTTGGATCAATGGAAGAGGGAAGTAAACTAACTATATTCCAAGAAGCTTTTCTTAATTATGGTCTAATAACAGCAAAAAAAAATTCTACTCAAATTTTGGAAAAACGCAACCACGCCAACATTCAAAATGTGGATTTCAAATATGTCTGAAACGCTTCATCTTGAAGAAATGAGATTTCTCCTACTAGGCAAAGTAGACCAATTCTCAAAGACTTGGTCTCCTTTTATCAACTTTTTGCAAGCATATGGTGCAACATGACATAACCTCAGAAATTAAATGGTTTAGAACCGGGTGACGGATGGGCAAAAATACGAAATAGGTAGATCTCTCCTAATCTCTCTTTCCTTCACTTTCTCCTTCTATTTCAATCTTTTCAGCTTCTCTTCTATGTCCTTTATTTATTTTGCTATCTGTTTCTACTCGCTTGTCTATCTATTCCGACACTCTTTATTTATTTTTTCTTCCACTGTTCTTTTATTATTAAATCAAAAATACAAAGTTGTACAAGAATGGAAATATGTATGTATGTATTAGGTACTCAAGTACCACACTATTGTACTTCTAACAAAAATAAACAACAACAAAAAAGAAATACTAAAGGACCTGTCCCACTTAGGCGATTTTTTAATGCGACTGTTGGCAACTGTCATAGTCTTAGCAGGTCGCTGAAAAACCGGCGACTAGACCCCCTTACGACAATGTCTACGACAATGTCTAAGACAAGTTACACCAACCTACCACCTAGTCGATGTCAAGCTACGGCAAGCTGTAGCCGGCACCTGTCGCCGGTTGGCATAGGTTGACGTAGGTAGTCGCCAATGGAATTCACTGAGGTCAGCACCGGCGACAACCTACGTCACCTGGCGACAACCTATGACAGCACCTACGTCAGGAGAAGTCAAGCTACGCTCATTGGCATCAACCCACTGTCGCTGAAAACTTTTGAACATGTTGAAAATCGAGCGGTGACCAGAAAATCCAGCAGCGACAGAGGAGACTACTGACGACCATACAGGCGACATCCCGGAGACCATGTGGCGACAGCCGAGGCGCCTGTAGTCGCCTAAAAATAGCCTAAGTGGGACAGGCCCTTAACTCTGTTTTACTCCCGACAATGCCGTCAGACCCTCTGAGTTCCCCCTGCATTCCCAGCTTTTATTTCAACTTTCTAATGTCTGCAGTGTTCTTTGTGCCTTTTGATTGATTTTCAGAATATCCTTTGATTAAATTGCACTGGTTGTTGCTTCGATTTGTCAAAAATGGTATCTAGAATACTTTATTTCTGGACTTCAAGATTAATATAAGAGTTACTGAATTATTTGCGTTAATTTCAGATCATCTGTGCCTTCCATAATTTCATCATGGTAATAGCAGAAGGACATACAGCAAAGGCTCAAATCTGTCCAGCATGTTTAGGCAAAAATAAGTCTACTCTAACACTAATAAGAATCAATGTTGGAGCCTTCACGAGGTTCCTGCTAGTTTTTCATCCTCAGCGGAGTCTAATTCATCATATAAGGTGCAGTCAGCAGGTCAGGCAGCATCTGTGGATGGAAATGGATAGACCATGTTTCAGGTTCATGCTTCTGAGGCCCTCTGTTTGACCTGCTGAGTTCCTCCAACTGTTTGTTCTTTGCTCAAGATTCCAGTCCGTTATGTCTCCATATAAGATGCCTTGCGGTGGACCTGAAACCTCCCCAGAAAACTTGAGGTTAACTCTGACAGGTAGGGATCATTGAGGACACATCAAATGTTGGCATCAGTGATTAATCTTGTTCATCTCGCTCAACTGCTTATTATAGTTAATAAAATTGAATTTATACAAAAGCAGTCTTTCCAGCAAAGTCATCTCATGTAACATTTAGTTTATAAACCAATATTACTGAAATTATAAATCATGTACTTTTTTCTCCATGGTGACTTTTAACTCAATATTGTATGTTCAATGGGTCTATTCTAGCATGATGGTTTTGTAACCGTTTTATTTGTGAAAGCTCAGTTATATAATTGCTTATTCCCATAGATAGGAATCAAAATTCAACCATAGAAGAAGAGGTAATTTAAAAATGTCTCATTCATACAATTTAATAAAATGTATGTTACATTGCTGGTTGTTTCCTTATGGCATAGACTAGTGGATGAAGTCTGTTTACCATCTCAATGCACACAGTCTGTTTCGATGACAATATCATAATATGTTTGCAGACAAGGAATTGCAATGTAAGAACGTTTTCCAGTGTATCGTGTGAATATTTGTTTCTGTAACTAGCGGTGGGGCAGGAAATATAATGGTCAAATCATATTTTATTTCGGAGTCACGTGTGTGACCACGTGAAGACCCCATCCAGCACGCATGCGCGACATTAACGTTCATGCAGTGCACCCGCGATGAACGGGAGTTCAAGGCGCTCCCGCTACAAATTGAAAGTCGGGCCAACAGGTACGTTTTTACCGTGGCCATGTGTATTTTCTCTGGGGTCTGCTTTATTTTCCAGAAAGAATGAGCAAGACCAGAGGGAAGAAATCTGCAGCTCGTCCCCGTTTGTCTCCCGTTGAGGATCGTTTTTTGGAGGGGGGGAAGAGGCGGCAGGACTAACTACCGAGCCGAGCCCAGCACCGCTAGTGCAGCCTGAGCAGCGGGCTGGAGGTACCTGCAGCCAGAACCGGGCGGTAGTATCCGACAATTCGGATGAAGATGCCTCACCGCTCGAGAGCGACACAGGCAGCTGCCTAAACCGAATGGAACGGCTTATGGAGCAAATGCTCCAGTGACATATGCTGAGAGAGCAGCAGCAGACTCGCAAAGGGAGCTCAGGCACTCCCGCAGTGTCCTTTACGGCACTGGCCATTGCTTCACCTTCTATTGAAGGCAGCTTTGGCGACCAGGTCTGGGCTGGTCAAGAAGAGGGGTCGTTGGCTGAAGATGTCGCAGGGTGTACAGGATCAGGAAGAGCTGCTGGGTGTGGTCAACCGCTACGTGGCCATTCCACGAGCGGGTCCGCCTTTAGAGCCGAAACTTGCAGCCAGCATTGACCACCTGTCCTCAAAACCCCAACAAGAACAGGTGGTCAATGAGGCTCATGAATTATATACAGCCCCAGAAAATTGTACATCATTGAATGTACCAGCTGTAAACAACCACATTTGGGGACATTTGGCAGAACATCAGGAACCTGGAGTTGAAGCTCCAGAAAACCCTTAAACTCCTGACTGCAGGAATTACATCATACGCTCGGTCCATAGATGGTGTGGGCATCTCCACAAATTAGCAAGATACATTAGCTCTGCTGTGCACCACTCAATATGAGATAAACAATTTGCGGAAGGAAATTATCAAGCCTGCCCTCAACCCTAAGTTTGCAGGAGTTTGCAAAACACCGGGTTCAGAACCTCCAATTCTGCTCTTTGGAAAGGACCTTCCAAAAAAGGTGAAAGACCTAGAGGGAGAGTTCAAGACCTTTGGTCTCATGAGGGCAGGTTTGGGACCGAGCAGACCTTACAAACCCAGGCGGCAGTACCCCACGGCGTCCACCAGTCGTCGACCACCATATGGGATTGGTGAAAGCTCGGGGTCCGCAAACATTCCCCGTAAACCTTTTTTAGGCCAGGGCCCAGAGCGCACTCCATGGTAAATGCGCCACCCCCAATATCAACATCAAAAGCAACATCAACAGCAGCCCTCTACAGCACTAGTGTCAGCTCAAAGGGTACAGTCTCTCCACCTTCTGAGGCTGGACAGCATGACAGAGTCATTGGACTGTTTTACATTCCATATTCAGGGTCTGGTCAAACAAACTAGACCAGGAACCACACCTCCAGTCATGGAGTTCCGGGCATATTCATCTGACCCACGACTGTGTCCCAAGACCAATGTCACCAATTACATAGACACAACATACAACTTAAGAGGGAGAGAAAAGCCTTATGGATAAGCGACAAAAAGCCTCATGGGCAGGTGACGAGACAATCCATTGGCTCAAGCAGGTGCTTAAGTCCGTGGGAGTCAATACTAATGTTTACAAATCTCACTCCACCAGGGCAGCATCCACGTCGGCGGCTAGACGAATGGACGTGCCTATGGACCACATTCTGGCCAGAGCAGGATGGTCCTCGGAAAGAACTTTCCAAAGGTTTTATAATAAGCCGCTGGCGGAACCTGCTACATTTGCAGACAGAATTTTAGAGTCTGCAGATATTATTTAATTTAAGCCCGGGGGAGCTCTCTGTTTTTTGTTGTTATTAATAAACCTTTTTTGTTCACAAACAGGTTATTGTTGATTGTGATAACATACTTCCTCCCTCAAAGGTCTTCAGACAGTGAGTGAAGCATGAGCTGGTACACGGTTCGGAATCACAGAGCTTTGAAGTCTTCACGTAGTCACTCACGTGACTCCGAAATAAAATAGTAAGATTAAATGAGAACTTACCTGTTCGAAGTTTGATCTGTATTTTATGAGGAGTTACGATGAGGGATTACGTGCCCTCCTCTCCCACCCTCTGTTATACAGATCAACTGGTAATTAAGTTATTATTTTTTCTTTACTATATTTATTTCAATTGCTGTGTTTTTTCTGTGAATCCTCACCGCTGCTTTGAAGAATGTCGCGCATGCGTGCTGGACGGGGTCTTCATGTAATCCCTGATCGTAACTCCTCATAAAATACAGATCAAACTTCGAACTGGTAAGTTCTCATTTAATCTTACTATTAAACAGCATGTCACTGACACAATGAGCTCTATATCCCTAGGGTTCAAATGCATGGCCATTATTCTGTAACTCCTACTTTAGGTAAGAAAAGTATTAGATTATGTTATTATCAGGCAACCTGTTTGCAAATTAGCCTTGTACAGTATAATTTCATCCACAAAAAACAATAACAAAACTGAAAAATCTTTGCATATATTAGTTTATTCATTTTCTTATTGCTGTGTGTGGTGTAGAGGGCGACATTTCAGCTTCTGCTGGCTATTTCACTGAGATCCGGCATGAAAGGAGATTGATCTGAGCAGTTTCATTATCAAAGTGATCGTAACTGTTTGAATTAAGTGTTGCTGGTGTGTGCACAAACTCATAACATTATTGTATTACTTGTCATCATTGATCATAATAAGTAAATGTCAAGTGATTTGGGGTAATAATGCTATGGTTTTCAATTCTAAATTGAACCTCATCATGTTGTACACTGTATTTAAATGTCTACGGTCAATGGGCCAGTAATTGGATGAATTCATTCTGTGACATCATATTCTGCATAAATTAAATCTGATAAAGGAATGGATAGTAGACACAAAATGCTGGAGTAACTCAGTGGGACAGGCAGCATCTCTGGAGAGAAGGAATGTGTGACCTTTTGAGTTGAGACCCTTCTTCAGATGGGTGAACCTATACAGAAATTGTTTCAAATTGGCAGAATATTGAATGCTGAGTGTTCTCCTCATAAATGCTCGAGATTTCCATGGTTTTTCCAAGATCCGATACCCACAACTAATACAGATTCCACATATCCATGGACGAGATGGGTAAGCGCATTTCTACCACCACATACTCAATTCCTTCCATTGTTACTAATAAAACCACCGACAACCTTGACATCAATTCAATTTAGCAAGAGCGCGTTGTTCAGTGTGGACATTGAAGAGAGGGAAGCCTAGTATTTAAAAAGATGGGCAGACTTTTTAGGGAAAGAATCACAGCCTTCCTCCAA
This sequence comes from Raja brachyura, assembly GCA_963514005.1. Next base: position 103,489,255 of record OY740784.1, read on the forward strand.
GCCATCTCACGTTTTCTAAGGCAGCGTGCGCATCTTGTGAACAGGGCACTCGAGTGGAGTCAACTGCATCTGTGACTCCACCTACTAAATTTGAACCTGAAAGGGAGAAACTGGAAGGGTATTCTCGGGCCCCGATTGCTTTATTGGAAAAGGATAGCTTAGTGAGTCAGGGGGCAAGAAGTAAAGTTCCTTATAAGCCGGTGCCAGAACAAATTAAACGGACAGCAGGAGAAGTAAAGGAATCATTCATAAAATATAGAGAGCCCTTTAGTGGAGGAAGCAGTGCTACTGAGGGTGAGACAATATCATGATGTAGCCCATATCATGGAAGCAGAACGAATTCCACGTAGGCAATTCCCTGTCAGGAAGGCTCCTACTCCCACTTTTGATTTGGATATTGCAGTAGGTGTAGATCATCCCCGGACTACAGACGCCCCCACTCCAGTGAAACCTAGTTCGACAACGACTATGAGTGAAGACCCAGACGAGAAAGATTCACTTGCTTAATTTGAAGAAAATCTGAAACTTAATTTGTATGGACATTACCCTGACTCTCGAAGCTTATGGGAGGCGGTGCAATGATTGATTACGCCAAAGGTATATACTAAATGTTTGACGATATTGGGATATCCTACAAATGAAGCCTTAGTGGAGAGGGTAGCAAGAGAGAGTGACAGAGAAAAGGCTATCTTTGTTGCTCTTATTAAATCCTTCCAGGGACCATTAGAATTAATGCAGAAACTGGAAATTAGATCAAAAGAAGAGGAAGAGTTTAAGGCTTGGATCCCTCCAGATTACCTTAGGGACATGCCTATTCCAGAGCCTGATTTTCCTCAGTTCTACGGTAGAAGAGACAGAACAGTTGGGCCAGATTAGTGTTATGCCTGTGGAGAGACGGGGCATTGGAGCAAAGCTTGCCCTAGGAGGGATCATTGGAGCAAAGCTTGCCCTAGGAGGAAGGGGTCGAAGGAGAGAGTCACGAGGTCCAAGAAGTCTATGGATCCCTAGGGGCTAGAGGGATACTTGGGTCCTTGAAGATCAAAGGAGAGGACGTTGGCCAGAGGATCAGGGGGCGGGAAACTAAACACCTTTCTCGCAATCGAGTCAATTTCCGTTGTCCTGATCTGCCAGCCAGTCCAGAGTGTGGACAGAGTAACCTGAACCCTGCCTCAGGACACAAAAATGAAATCTGGGGTAATAGAACATACCCTCCTCAAAACACTGAGATGGTCCAGGGAAAATTGTAGCACCCACTATTCAAAATCAGAACGAGAGAAACCCCTTACCTGAAGGAAGCATGAAGAAGAGATAGCAATTATAAGAAACTGCCCCTAATTGCGTCAAATCGGGATCAAGAACAGCCCACTGATAGAAAGTAGCAAAAATTAATAAAGAAATCAGAATCACACTTTATTCGCCAAGTATGTTTTGCAACATACGAGGAACTTCATTGGCCAGGTCAGTCATACAATTAAAAGTAACAGATCACTCAAAAACACATTTTAACGTGAACATCCAAGACAGTGACTCCTACACATTCCTCACTGCGATGGAAGGCAAAATAAAGTTCAAGTCCTTCCCTTAGTTCTTCCTTGGCCGCGGGCCTCGAGCTGCCGATGACAGGATGATCTTGACTCCCATAGCCGGCGGCGTTTGGGCCCTCCGTGTTGCGGCGATCAAGCTCCCGCATTGGGGGGGATGTCAGCTCCCCCGCGCCGGGCGATTGAACCTCGCATCGTGGCTGGTCGAACCTTCCTCAACGTTGGAGCTTCCCGACTCGGCCTCTCCCGAAGAATGCGATCCCTTGGTGTTGGTTCCATGGTGGTCGCGGTGGGAGCGATCCCAGGCAAGGGATCAGCGCTGATGTTAAGTCCACGCCCCGTGGTGGGGCTCACGACAGTCCAAGGAGGCTTCCAACTCCATCGATGGTAGGCCGCAGAGCCCGGAGAATGTGATCCGAAAATCAATCACATCTCCGGGAAGGTGAGAACCTGAAAAAAAGTTTCCCCCGGTCCCCTTCCCCCTCCCCACACATAAAACAATCCGAAGAACATTAAAACAAAAACTTGTAACAAACTAAAAAATAACAAAAAGAGTGAAAAGACGAACAGACTGCCGGCAGGACAGCCATCGCCCCGGCGCTCCTGATGGAATATGCCAAGGAAGAGACAAAGTAGCTGGAATCAAAAGACAAAGAAAAAAATCAAAAGAACTGAGATTGGCACTAGGGAAAGAAAGAAAATAATCTATTGCGCAGGAAGTGTAGGAGTGAAGAATAGGAGTATGTGTAAACTCGTTTAATAACTTTTTGTTGACATGCCACTATCTGTGAGGTAAAAGGACATGTGGACCCTCAAGAATGGGCAGAAGACACAGCTCAGGTAGGATGTGTAACCATCATTTCCATCCAAGTAGCTCCCCAGAGACAGAGATCAACAGAGAGAGGGAAGTGATACTGTCCTGTCCCTTTAACGTTCACAATTCAGGAGAGGCCAACAGAAAAGAAGACTGCTCCTCATAGTGATATTCCTTCTCCTGCAAATTAAAGAAGATATACATACCCTAGTGCCCAACCTTACCAACATAACATAGTAATTGACACCAGTGAAAAGGAAGAACAACGTCTCAGGAATTTAAAGAAATATAGACAGCCTCTATAGACCATTGAGGCAAGCTCCAACTTAAAAGAGTTAACTGAATATGGAAATCTGGGAATGAAAACTGCTCTGTGGTTTGGGGACACCTACTTTGTGCCTAGATTTTAATTATTAGGAATAAACTGACCAATTCTAAATTAGATCTCTAAATTGTGTGGTGATGGTGTGGAAGGACTTTGAAATTTGTGATTTGGAAATGGCTTATGGTATATGGTTTGAACGTATTTGAAATTTGTGAATTAACCTGGTACCTTTCATTGTCTCACCCCCAGATAGACAACCAGAGAAGGGAAGGAGTGGTAACGGTCATTAAGGGAAGGAGGGAACTTGGCAGTGGTCGGGTATTGTAGTACATGAATAAATATCCGGGGAACGTGAGAGATGACATAAAAGTAATAAGAATGAGGAAGTGCAGATAAGAGAGCTCCCCTTTCAAGAAGTCAATGCTGACCAACTGGAGAAGAGTTGGATGAGAAGGATGAAGGTTGCATATGGATGAGAAGGGTATGGAGGGTTATGGTATGAGTGCAGGCAGGTGGGACTAAGGGAAAAAAGTTGTTCGGCACGGACTTGAAGGGCCGAGATGGCCTGTTTCCGTGCTGCAATTGTTATATGGTTATATGGTTTATAATATGGTAAGAGTTACTGGAAGAAAGAGTGGTTGGGTTATAACAAGTACCAGGGGAGTGGGTACTTGTTCTCAGAGTCGATGTATTTGACCGGTGGATTAAAATTTATCTAACCCTTGCTAATAAAGCAGCTACTATTATTAAATTGTAAAAAATGTCCCTAGATTCGGTCTTCTTAATTGGCTTGATTTAAAATAATGATCCACAATATATGGAAATAAATTGATGAAATTAAATAGCCTGGAATTCCACAGCAATTGGCTTGGATTATGTTTATTGGCCACAAGCTATGGATTGGAAAGGGTTAAGAGACCCTGAAACTCAAAATAATAAATTAAAGGTTGGGACTGAACTTGGCTGAATTGAAGCATTCCCCATGGTTGTTTTGAATAAGAGTCACGCTTGTAGGGAAATTTGGACTGAACCCAGCTGCAATTCATATGAGGAATCTTCATTAGGAGTACATTGAAAACCACCATGTGACTGCGAAGATAACTGACTACATGTTAGCGTTGATCATGGTATGGGAAAGAAAGCATCACAGGATAGTAGTAGTGTATAGGGAGAAGCCTTTTGTTGACAGTGGATGGCAGGAATGCATGGGAAAGCATCAGTGAAAGTATGGATTGCTAGCTTGCTTCGTCCCAGGGTCTCTTAGGAATTATATGTTCTGCTATCGATCAAGTACAAAGTGATTGGCGACACGGATGGATGGGATTCGTACCCACGAAAACTCGGGAGGTGAAGACTCAACATACGGGAATCATGAAGCTACTCCCACGAAAACACGGGAAGCTTGATGAGATTCTGGGATGATACATCAACATCTTGTTGTTAATATGTTTGATAATGTAACAGTCACCAATGTACCTTTAGTTATCATAAATGATGGGTATCATATAAATGATAAAAGGGAGGAATGTAAATCCTGTCTAAAACAGAGCAGTAATAGCACCAACATTTAGTAAAGGCTTCATGCATTGTTAGGTCATTTTGGTCAAGTCCATGTTTCTGCAGATACGAGACAAGCTTTTGATGGTGCCCGTAAGTCTAGGGCCCAGGTCAGTGTTGCAGATGAGAAATGTATGAGTAACTCTTCAATTGACAGAATGAATGAGTTTTTGCAGAAGACCTCCAAAGAAGTGTAACATGTATGATGTTGATTGGATTACTGTAACAGGATTGTATATATTGTAGGTTACACAAAAAGCTGGAGAAACTCAGCGGGTGCAGCAGCATCTAAGGAGCGAAGGAGATAGGCGACGTTTCGGGTCGAGACCCTTCTTCAGACAATTCTTGTATATATTGTATATAGGAGTAGGGAAGTAATGTTAAAATTGTACAAGGCATTGGTGAGACCAATTCTGGAGTATGGTGTACAATTTTGGTCGCCTAATTATAGGAAGGATGTCAACAAAATAGAGAGGATACAGAGGAGATTCACTAGAATGTTGCCTGGGTTCCAGCAACTAAGTTACAGAAAAAGGTTGAACAAGCTAGGTCTTTATTCTTTGGAGCGCAGAAGGTTAAGGGGGGACTTGATTGAGGTCTTTAAAATGATGAAAGGGATAGACAGAGTTGACGTGGATAAGCTTTTCCCATTGAGGGTAGGGAAGATTCAAACAAGAGGGCATGACATGAGAATTAAGGGACAGAAGTTTAGGGGTAACATGAGGGGGATCTTCTTTACTCAGAGAGTGGTGGCTGTGTGGAATGATCTTCCAGCAGATGTGGTGGCGGCAGGATCGATTTTAACATTTAAAAGTAAAGTGGATAGGTATATGGACGGGAAAGGAATGGAGGGGTATGGTCTGAGTGCAGGTAGATGGGACTAGGGGAAAATAAATGGTCAGCACGGACTGGAAGGGCCGAGAACGCCTGTTTCCGTGCTGTAATTGTTATATGGTTATATGGTTAATGTTGCTAGACAGTTACCCAGCTGTTTGTTAATTGGCCAAAGTGCTAAGCCCTGGCAGGGTTGTTTTGAATCCCAGCGTAAATGTTGCATTATTCAAGTTAAGTTTGCTCCTTCCAGAAACTTCTCCTGAAACAATGTATGGGAGATTCTGTTATTGGTTTGGGGAACTGGCAATAATGTATTGTTGTAATTAGTGTGCTTGATTGGATTGCAAAGTTTGGCCCCTCAAGTTTCGGGGACCTATAAAAGGCAGTCCCCACGAGGTAATTTGTCAATCTTCTGGAAGAGCGTTTGGGACTGCGTGACCTTTTGGAGTGTTTCTGCTTGCACGGGGCTGAAGGGCTTGGTCTGGCAGATACAAGGATCGAACTCGTGGTGGTTTAGTTATCGTATAAGGGAATTTGCTGTTCAATCTAAAAATAAAGAGTCGTTATTCCAGTGCTTGACTCAGTGCTTTATTGACTGAACTAGACTGGGGGGAAGCTTAGAAGAGTGTATTTACACCAGCTAGGTTTTCAAAAATAGTTCATGCTTATGTTGAATAAACTATAATATGCAAAACAGAAAGGTCCTTTTAAAGATCGGCAAAATATTAAGGGAAAATTTCTACCACAAAATGAATTCCTTTTAATTAGAGTGCGAGTTATCAAATGTTCAGTCAGCAATCATTAACACTGCTACGATTGTCTTCCTCGCCAAGGGTTAATGCTTCCTCTCTGAATTAATTCGTACTTTGCTATAGTTTGGTAGATAGTAAAAGACACAAGACAAGTAATAATACATAGAAGTTGACTGTAATTTGGGCTGTAAACCTGATTAAATGTGTAATTTAGGCAAAAAAGGCATTCATCTCACAGGGATTTACAGTAACAATGAATTCAGAAGAGTGTATTCTCAGGATTAGATACTATCTTCCTGAGGGTAGTCTAATGCAGTCTCTTTTAACCTTTAAATTAGATTTGGCTTCAAACTAATATTAAATGAATTTACAAGATAAAATTGACTTTGGTCACAGAGTAAAAATGTTTAATTTTAAAATGCTCCTTTTATAGGAATGAACAGAATATTTTGCAGATTTTCTTTTTTTTTTCCTTTGAATATCCAATAGCTTAAATTGCTTTAATGGCACAGTAACATTGATCCCTTTACTTAGTATGACATTTTAATTAAACAAATAACTTCTTTATGGGTTGAATCTTTTAAAGGAAATTCCAGGACCTAAGAATTCTATGGCATGGTGCAACATTTATTTACACCACTTATTTGCACTCCGAGGGAAAATGATTGGTTATAGAAACTGGGAAGGGAGTTTGTATACATCTATGATTTTACTCTCTGTGCTCTCCATGTGTACAATTGAAGGAGCCTGATGTGCGCAGCAATATTGAACAGAGTGCAAAGCATGACTGGACACCATTCAGTAGTTTCCATTCTAGATCCAGAACTGCTTGCAGTAACATACCTGCCATCTTTCCCACTGCAAATAACAGTCACTCTCAGTCCAATCACAGCCGGCACACAGAACCTGCAGGAAAAGCAACGACACATGAAATGCAGGCACATTGGGCATGCACCAATGTTATTAGTTGGCAACAAAAGATTTAACCCTTGATCGAATGGATAAATATTGTTTGGAATGTTGGCTTGAAGGGTTCTTATGTTCACAAATTGTGTTCAAGTGAACGCTAAGGGATATTAAGGTCCGGATGTTGATGGTGTTTTTGCCTGTCTTTATTGTTATCTACTTATGGGCTGTGAACAGTGCTGGAAATTTCACATTTAATAATTATCTCTAAATACCCTTGAGGAAAGAATGAGGAGCCATCTCTTTGAACCACTTGCTTCTGGTGAAGGTTTCCCAAAGTGCTGCTAGATTGGAAGTCGCCACCTTCCAACACAGCATCAGTTGAACAACCAGTCTACTTCTAAGTCAGTTGATGTTGTACTTGGCTATCAAGGTGGTAGACTTTCTAGGTGCTCCAATCCACTTTGCAGCCACAATGTTGGGCAGCATGGGGACTGTTCACAGGAACTGTCTTTCTGATGAAGCTTCTTAAAAGTAGTTGGATCAGTTGACATTCAGGCAAAGAGCATGTCCTGCTGCAAAAATAATCTGTGCCTTGAAGATGGTGGAAATGCTTTGCAGAGTAAGGGGCTGGTTTATTCACTTCATAATGCCAAGCACCCAACAGGATCTTGCAGCCTCAGAAATAAGGGTCAAGTCGGGGACACATTCTGGTCAATGCCCATCTCCTGGCTGTTGATTCATTATTTGTGCCACAGAATATCAAGCTCACTCTTAGATGGTCATTGCCTTGCATATTTATGGCACCAGTGTTGGATCAGGGAGCCAAGGCCAGATAGCACAGTCAAGGAGGTCCTCTGTTTATCATCTTCATTCACCTCATCGTTTACCTGATCCTCCTCCTCCTGCTATGGTTCCCTTGGCAATGGGCAGATTGTGCACTTTGCAGCAGGTGACACCAGGTCACGAATCTGCCTCAGATTGTACCGTAAGCACATCTATGGACTGGTGGGAACATCTGAGGAATTGTACATAAAAGTCAGTGAATACACCAATGATGCCCTTTATTGCTCAGTAGCTCTCAATATATCACCATGCAGTATTTGTTCATGTCATAACTGATATGAAGAGGCAACAAATCAGTTTATACACCTTATCTCCCAATAGCCTCCTTTTCCATCCTACCTATGCTTGAATTTTGTCATACACAGTGAAAGGCCCAAGGTGAATTGGAACATGAGAACTTCCTTGGTGTATGATTTTTAACATCCACACTTTCCACTGGTTGTCCTGCTTTTTGCATGTGCAAGCTTTCTCGGGTATGCTCCATGTCATAAGTGTGCAATCCCTCACACCTTGACCAAGGCCTGAGCTGGCAATCTGGATCTTCTGAAAACTCAAAGAGATTCGTGTCTTTAGGATCAGACTTTACATTTTTTTGTTTTATTGTTTTATCTTTTGCAATGGTTTTTTATTCACTCTGTTTTGTATGGGTTTTTTTTTTACATCATTATGTTGCAAAATCATGCTAAGCCTCGTCTCTCACTGACTTCAACTTGACCTGCTACGCTTTAAAAGCTAGCACTGCTTTTTAGATCCAGCCCATCACTGCCATGAACTTCGGCAAATACTACATTCTCAGCTAATCCTCTTGTCTGTGCTTCCTGCATCTCTGCATAAAATGAGATTTCCTCTCTTTGACTAAAGACCTTCTGTGAAATTCTATTTGCAGCAGTGGGCTGATACAGCAGTGTGTAATACATAGCCTCTACTGCAGTTGAAATGGAGGTCAAGAATTTGAACACCTCAGGCAGAGTAATCAACTTATGGGTCTAGGCCTCAAGCTCTGTATGTAGTAGGTACAGTTCTTGGTTACAAGTCCTCTCCAAGTTCTGAACACCCGACTTATGTACAGACCATAAATACAAACAAGAATTTGGCAGGCCAACGGGATGGACTTGCTCGTTGCTGCAATGCTACAGGGATCATTTAAGATAATAAGGAATAGGAGTAGAATTAGGCCATTTGGCCCTTCATGACTCCTAACCTCGTACTCCTGCCGTCTCCCCGTAACACCTGTCACCTGTACAAATCAAGAATCTGTTTATCTCTGCCTTAAAAATATTCACTTCTACCGCGGGTCTGGCGTGAACTTACCATCACCCTCGGAGCGGAGCTTCGACCGCCAGCCCTGCTGTCTGCGGTGCTTCTAGCTGCGGCGGCAACTTTAAATCTTCAACCGCCGGCCTGTGGCCTATACCAACCTAAAGCCGCGGTCTCCGGTGGAGAGAGCCGACCCTGGACTTTACCTTGTCTGGATGCCTGCAGCGACGGCTGCGGAGGGTTGAGGTCCCGACCACGGAGGAAAGTGGAGGAGGACTGGCAAATGTTGTGCCTTCCACCACAGTGGCGAATGCTGTGGTGGATGCTTATGTTACATTTTTATTGTGTATTTGTGTGTTCTTTATTATTGTATGCTGCTGACAAATTCATTTCACTTGCACTTTATGTGCAATGTGACAAATAAATTGTATTGTATTGTATTGTTACCTGGGGTGAGCTTGTACTTTCAGATGTACTGAGCCATCTGGTGCATTACTCATCCATGAGGTGGAAGAGAAATTTACTCATAAAGGGCCTGTCGTGGTCGCTTGAGCCGTACGGCCTCGTGGGGCCGGTCCCACTTTGATCGCCAGAGCTGTATGGAGTTGTGCGGGGCTGGTCCAGACATCACGCGGAGCTCTGAAAAACTGACACTGTTCAAAATCCCGCGTGGCAACAGCCGACAGGCCCGCAGCAGCATTGAGGCCGTACACAACGTCTCGACGTCGTACGCAGTGTCTGGACGCCGTACGCAGCGTCTTGACGGCGTACGCCTAGCGCGTGGCATTACGCGATGACATCACCGCCCAGCGTACCGTTGCATGATGACGTCACCGCCCGACGCCGTGCGACGTCCAAATTCAGTCAGCCCGCCTCCTGCCCAGCTGATTGGTGAGTATGATGTCGGGACCAGCTCCGACAACTCCATACATAGACATAGAAACATAGAAAATAGGTGCAGGAGTAGGCCATTCGGCCCTTCGAGCCTGCACCGCCATTCAATGTGATCATGGCTGATCATCCAACTCAGTATCCCGTACCTGCCTTCTCTCCATACCCCCTGATCCCTTTAGCCAAAAGTGCCACATCTAACGCCCTCTTAAATATTGCCAATGAACTGGCCTCAACTACCTTCTGTGGCAGAGAATTCCAGAGACTCACCACTCTCTGTGTAAAGAATGTTTTCCTCATTTCGGTCCTAAAGGAATTCCCCCTTATCCTTAGACTGTGACCCCTTGTTCTGGACTCCCCCAACATCGGGAACAATCTTCCAGCATCTAGCTTGTCCAACCCCTTAAGAATTTTGTAGGTTTCTATAAGATCCCCCCTCAATCTTCTAAATTCCATCGAGTACAAACCGAGTCTATCCAATCTTTCCTCATATGAAAGTCCTGACATCCCAGGAATAAGTCTGGTGAATCTTCTCTGTACCCCCTCTATGGCAAGGATGTCTTTCCTCAGATTTGGAGACCAAAACTGTACGCAGTACTCCAGGTGTGGCCTCACCAAAACCCTGTACAACTGCAGTAGAACCTCCCTGCTCCTATACTCAAATCCTTTCGCTATGAATGCTAACATACCATTTGCTTTCTTCACTGCCTGCTGCACCTGCATGCCTACTTTCAATGACTGGTGTACCATGACACCCAGGTCTCGTTGCATCTCCCCCTTACCTAATCTGCCACCATTCAGATAATAGTCTACCCTCATGTTTTTGCCACCAAAGTGGATAACCTCACATTTATCCACATTGTACTGCATCTGCCATGCATCTGCCCATTCACTCAGCCTATCCAAATCACCCTGCAGCCTCCAAGCATCCTCCTCACACCTAACTATACCCCCCAGCTTGGTATCATCTGCAAATTTGGAGATGTTGCATTGAATTCCCTCGTCCAAATCATTAATATATATTGTAAATAGCTGGGGTCCCAGCACTGAGCCTTGCGGCACCCCACTAGTCACTGCCTGCCATTCTGAAAAGGACCCGTTTACTCCTACCCTTTGCCTCCTGTCTGCTAGCCAGTTCTCTATCCACATCAATACTGAACCCCCAATACCGTGTGCTTTAAGTTTGTATGCTAATCTCTTATGCGGGACCTTGTCGAAAGCCTTCTGAAAGTCTAGATATAACACATCCACTGGTTCTCCCTTATCCACTCTGCTAGTTACATCCTCGAAAAATTCTATCAGATTTGTCAGACATGATTTACCTTTCGTAAATCCATGCTGACTTTGTCCAATGATTTCACCACTTTCCAAATGCGCTGCTATCCCATCTTTAATAACTGACTCTAGCAGTTTCCCCACTACCGATGTTAGATACGTCTCCGCGGTTTGAATTGGGACCAGCCCCGCGAATCCATACGGCTCAAGCCACCATGTTTGGTCGCGCTTGCCGCATGCAGTCGCATGCTGGTGGGACAGGCCCTTAAGTGTTCCATGAAGGACAGGCTAACCTTGTCAGAATTCTTCACTCAGTCCTACCTTGGAGTGTAGGGTCATATCCTTAGGTACCAAAATTAAAGCTCTCATCTTTAGACCAAAATAACATCTCAAACTGTGCTCAATTAAAAGTAAGTTGAAGACAATTCAGTCGAGCCCTTCTGCATGACACCATCACCTCCTGTACAATCTCCAGAAAGTTGTAACTAACTGAGTAACCTTTAAATATCAATGGTGAATGGTTTCTTCCTACTGTTCAGGCTTGGTTTGTTAAATATAGTCCGTGCAATGCATGAGGTGCAACTACATGGCCCAGTTTGGCATTGCATGTTACATGAGGAATGACAATTCCAACTGCGCCTTCCTGGCATGGAACCATGCTTCTCAATTAGACAGGTAGGTTCACAACCAAAGTTCTGACTTAAGGGACACTTGAAGCTTTTAAAACAGTCTTCAAATAATTCAAGTTGAATGCTGCCTAGCTGAAAATCTGGGGGGCAATTTAAAATTTGCTTGCAATCTAACCAGATTGGCTGTGACGCTGTCTTAGTACTCAGCTTAATTTTACTCGATGTTTAGGTTATCTTGGGCAGAGTGTAAAACAAGCATATCTTACGATCTTTATGTCGCTATTTATCGTCCTATACGCTCTGTCTAAATCTTCACCCTTCCTCCCGCTACCTTGGCTCAATCTGCCTATTTTTACCTTGTCTGTTTTTCCTACCTACCTCTGTCTCCCAAATCTCCCCCATCGCCGCTGAGCTCCTTCTGCCCATTATCCCTCACCCCTCCTCAGTCCACCTATTGGTATCTGTCTCACTCCTCCCTCTCTCCTCTTTATATAGCAATGTTACAAAATTTTGAGATTTTAAAGATCAAGTCTGCAATTTATCCCATCAGATAAAGCATAAAAAGAAGTTTAATTTGACACCTAATTCACTTTCATATCTTCAGTATTAAAAAAGTTATGGCAATTTTCATACTCGGAAATTAGCATCTTGTTCCCCATTGCCTTTCCATTGACTTAACTCAAAAGCTGTGATCTAGAACAGTCAAAAGCCCATAACTTTCTTAAAAATTAAGAGAACTCAATGAAATTTTCAGTTATTATAGATTGAAACATTCTGAAACAAATATGAAACAATCTTACTTGGATGACCTGAAATTAAACCATATAATTAGTTAGTTATCTAATTGTAGCTAATTACAAAATTCAATTACTAGATCTAAACCTCTATCCATTTCTTAAGAAAAGATAAACTTTTTAAAATTGCCTCAGTGTCCAAATGACATTCACACAACAATCCGCAATATAACATGATTTTTTTTAAATCTCATTTTCATGAATTTATAGGCCAAATGGAAGGAATTTAGTGTTTAATGCCTGTAAATTAATGGCCATTTAAATCAACTTGCGAGTGGGTTTTAGTGGAATGCAGTGGATTGGAACGTTGCGGTTTGCGGTGAAGTCGGTATGAAAAATACAGCCGTTTCATACATTTTTTTTGTCCCCTTTTCGCAACATGAAAACTTGATTAAATGCTTCCTAAGAACCACGTTTTTATGTAAAAATAAACTGTGTACCTTCTTTTATCGCCTACGATAGGTCCGTTCTGCTGTCGGCGTTCAGAGCTTTAGAAGATGATTTTAAAACTACTCTAGTTAATAAATAATCTAGCATAGTTTAAAAATAGCTTCATGAATGAAATGTCGGAGCGATTTCGCTTTAGCAACAAAATCGCCCGACATAGATAGATTTGGACTGTCTAGGGAAAAACGGCATTTTAAACACGCCCCCCTCTGAAAGGCGCCAAAGTCACGCACACGGGGAGCGGCAGAACTGCAGCGCTGCTAAAGGTAGGTATTGTAACATACCTATTTTATACCGGTTACCTTCCCTCTTCGTACACAGTCCTGATGCAAGATCTCAACCCGAGATGTTGACAAATCCTTTCCCCCTGACAGATGACCACCTGAGTTCCTCCAGCAGTTTTTTTTTATTCTTCCTGATCTCCTGTTGATTTGCCAATGGGCAGGTTAGATTAAAATCTCTTACACTGTTGGTTCACTTTTGAGAAGTATTGGCAGCTTGCAATAACTGTGAAATGGGCTCCCACTTTCCCTCAGGGGACAATTGGAGATGACTCCAGTTAACTTTCTTGCAGAAGGTAGAACACATGCTGAGCTGCAGAGCGGCACTAATGGCAGCAGTAGGTGAGCAAGAGGAAGAAGCCTTGAAAAATAAATTAAACCTTCTCATATTTATTGCAAAGAATAGCTTTCCACTGCAAACTGGACCATGGAACATAGATTTTCTCTGGACTATGGCTTTTGCTTCACTTCTAGTTATGTCCATAAATCGTGAGTAAGAATTTTAATGGCAAGGTTTTCAGCAAATTTAATCAGCAAGGCAGCACCTGCATCAAGCAAAGCTGTTGGTACCATTTGTCCTCATGCAATATTCCAGCCAATTGTGCAGGGGTCATTAAATAAAATTACATTACTCACATCGAGAAACCTTCTCTAGTCTCAGTCAGTGCTAGCTAACTTCATCTGATGCCAGCTCCAAAGTATGACCCTGTGGATATATACAAAGACAATGAAGAACATGGATAGAAGTGCCTAAATTAAATTGTGATTATTTTGCATGTGACCTACACCAGATGGAGCGCAATCATCTGAGTGTTTGGTAACATTGTCTGATTTATCCTTCCTAATGCTCTGTATGAGGTGCTTCATGGATCATTGAAACCCCGTTGTGTATAGTACAGTGCAGCACAGGAACAGGCCTTTGGCCCATAATGTCTGCCGAACATGATGCCATATTGAATTGAATTGAATTGAATTTATTTTATTGTCATTCAAACAATAGTTTGAACGAAATTGCGTACCTTGCAGTCATGACAGAAAAAAAGCAACAAAACACACAATGAACACAGTTTAACACAAACATCCATCACAGTGAATCTCCAGGCACCTCCTCACCGTGATGGAAGGCAAAAGTCTTATCTTTTCCTTGCTTGTTCTCCCGCTGCGTCGAGGCTCTCGATGTTGAAGCCCCCGCTGGGTGATGGTACGTCCCACGGCCGATTCAAAGCTCCGCGAACGGGCCGATTGAAACTCCGCGACCCGGGGCGGACAAAGCTGCCACCCTGTAGTCCAGCGGACAAAGCTGTTGTTGCAGGAGCTCCTGAAAATCAGTCACCAACCTGAGACCTGCGAGGTCCCGATGTTACCGTCCACAGGGCCCGCGGCCGAAGCCTCTGAAGCTGCGTTCGGGTCACAACCACAGCGCCACCACAGCTTTTGAACTCGGTCAGCTCCAAGATGGTAAGTCCACAGGCCCTGCCACCAGAGCCTCCAGGTTGATTCCAGTTGGAGGCCGCCAATTCCACGATATTATGCCTCAGTGCAGACGGAGACGGAGGTATGACAAGGAAAAGGTCACATCCCCATTGAAGGAAGAGGTTTTTAAAATTCCCCCACCCCCCACACATACACAACTAAAATAAACTAAAACATACATCTAACAAGACAAAACGGGAAAAAAAAGGAAAAGACAGACGGACTGCAGGCGAGCGGCAGCTGCTTGGCAGTGCCGCCACGTCCAGGACTAACCTCCTCTGCCTGCACATGGTCCGTATCCCTCCATTCCCTGTATATCTATGTGTCTATCCAAAACCCTCTGAAAATGCAACTCCATCCATGCATCTCCCTCCATGGCACAGCTGCTAGAACTACCTGCTCACAGCTCCAGAAACACAACTTCATTCCTGACCTTGAGTCTGTCTTTATGTGATAAAATCTGAAAGCTTCTCTCAATGGTTCAGTTTATTTGTAAAGATTAAACTTAGCAAAAGTTTTAGTGTTCCAGGCAAATTCAAAACGTAGTGGGGTGATGGCTGCCTCGCCAACGGTCTGTCTTCGTCTTTTCCTTCTTTTGTGTTTTCGTTTGTTGTAAAATGTATGTTTTAGTAGATTTTTAGTTGTGTTTCATGTGGGGGTGGTGGGGGACCTTTTTTGTCCCTTTCCTCGACGGAGAGGCAACTTTTTGAATGTCGTATCTTCATCAGCACTGCAGTCTAATATTGTGACGTTGGCGGCCTCTTGCTGGAGCTCCAAAACCGCGGAGCATGCGGACTTACCATCTCGGAGTGGGTGATCCCTTTGCCAGGTTTTGGCCCTCGGTGCTGAGCTGTGGACTTTAACACGTGGAGCATGCAGTCTCCGGTGAGAGACCAATTGCGGGAACTCCAAGCCGCAGGAGTTCGACCACCCCGATGCGGATGCTTAGACAGCCCCGACGTGGGAACTTGATCGCTGGCTGTGGTTCGACTCCCCCAACCGCAGGAGGAAAGGAGGAAAGAAGATAAGACTTTATTGCCTTCCACCACAGTGGGGAACGTGGAGGGGCCGCTGTGGTGGATGTTTATGTCAAATTTTATGTAATTGTGTATTTTGTTGCTTTTCTTTTATGACTGTATGGCAAACCAAATTCCTCATATGTCGCAAAACAGACTTGGCTAATAAATTACGATTATGATTATTATGATTATGATCTCACATGTAGAAAAATGAAAAGGACCAAATTATAATGCTCAAAATAAAAGTAGATTTAGCCAATCTGATTTATTTTCTTATCAATCTTATTAGGCTGGCTGAGGAAATTACTTTGTGCCTTTGGTATGACAATAACTTTCTGTCAAGGAGTATTTAGCTGTTTATTGAATGTCCCACATTTTGATGCTATCCACTGGGATTCTGCAAAACAACAGTTGAAATTAGGTTAGTCACTTACCAACTTTTAAATTGATGCTTTCTTATTGAGGCACATCATAAGGGCATTAAAATAGGAGCAGGAGTTGAACATCCATCCCTTCAGGCCTATTTGACCACTCAATAATAGTTAATCTTCTACCCTTATAAATTAGCTCTCTGGGCTTCCCCCCAGTCTAGTTCAGTCAATAAAACACTGATTCAAGCACTGGAACAACTAAACTTTATTTTTGGATAGCACAACAAATTACCCTGTACGATACCTAAACCACCGTGGGTTCGATCCTTGTATCTGCCTGGCCAAGCCCTTCAGCCTTGTGCAAGCAGAGACACTGCAAAAGGTCACGCAGTCACAAACGCTCTTCCAGAAGATCGACAAAGGACCTTGTGGGGGCTGGCCAATCAACAACCAGCACAGTAACTGTCTGGCAACATAATTTACAATATGTACACTTAGTTTGCATTGATCCAATCAACTCATGCATTTTACATTTCCTTGGAGGTCCTCTGCAGAAATCCCATTCATTCTGTCAATTGAAATTGCAACACAGATCGGGGGCCTAGACCTACTGGTACTATTCAGAAGCTTGTCTTATTTCTGCAGAGCTCATCAGACTTGACCAAAATGGCTTAACATTCCTTACTAAAATTTGGTGCTATGGCTGCTCTGTTTTAGCCAGGGTTAACATTCCTCCCTTTTATCATATATATGATAACCATCATTTATGATAACTAAAGGTACATTGGTGACTGTTACATTATCAAACAAATTAACACCAAGATGATGATGTATTTTCTCAGAACTTCATCAAGATTCCCGGGTTTTCGTGGGTGTAGCTTTATAATTCCCATCTGACGAGTCTTCACCTCCCAAGTTTTTGTGGGCGCGAATCCCATCCACTTCTTGATCCATGGCAGAACCTAAACTTCCCGAGAGAACTTGGGATGAAGTAAATTAAAATCTATACTTTCACTGATGCTTTCCCATCCATTCCAGTCATTCACTGTCAACCAAAGACCTCTCTCTGTACACTATTACTATTCTAGGATGCTTTCCTTCCTATACTATGATTAACACCAACATGCAATCAGTTATCTCCACAGCCACATGGTGGTTTCCAATGTACTTCCAATGAAGGTTCCTCATATAAATTTCAGCTGGGTCCGGTCCAGATTTCCCTACAGGCGTGACTCTTATTCAAAACAATCATGGGGAATGCTTCAATTCAGCTAAATTCAGCCTCAGCCTTTAATTTACTATTTTGATTTTCAAGGTCTGTCTTACCTTTTTCCAATCCACAGCTTGTGGCCGATAAATACAAAACAATTAAATTGCTGTGGAATTCCCAGCTGTTTAATTTAATCAATTTAGTTCCATATGTTTTGGTTCACATTTTAAATCAAGCCAATTAAGAATACCGAATCTAGGGACAATTTTCTTTACACCTTGATAATAGTAGCCACTTTATTATGAAGGGTTGGATACATTTCGATCCACTGGTTAAATACATCGACTCTGACAACAACTACCCACTTCCCTGGTACTTCTTACAATCCAAGCACTCCTTCTCCTCCAGCAACTCTTTCTAGGCGGTCAGCATTGACTTCCTGAAGGAAGCTTTGTCCTTTGCACTTCCTCATTCCCTATTCTTTCTACGCCATCCCTCACGTTCCCCAGATGTTTATTCATGTTCACAATACCGGACCTCTGCCAAGTTCCTGTCCTTCCTTTCATGACTGTTGTCAATCCTTCACTCTTCTCTGGCTGTCTATCTGGGGGTGAGACAATAAAAATACCCAGGTTAATTCTCACATTTCAAACACATTTGAGCCATATCCCATAAGCCACTTCCAATTCTCAAATTTCAGAATCCTTCCAATTCATTACCACATAATTTAGAGATTTAATTCAGAATTTTGTCAATTTATTCTTAACAGCTAAATTTAGGCACAAAGTAGATGTCCCCAAACCACAATAGAGTGTTCATTCCCAGGTTTTTTTCTTTAATTCTATTAAGTTGGAGCTTGCCTCAATGGTCTCTAGAGTTTGTCTGTATTTTTTCAAATTTCTGAGACTTTGTTCTTCCTTTTCACTAGTGTCAATTAATATGTTATGTTGGTAACGTTGGGCACTAGGTTATGTATATTTCCTTTAATTTGCAGGAGCAGGAATATCACTCAGCGGAGCAGTCTTCTTTTCTGTTGGCCTCTCCTGGATAGTAAAGGGGACAGGACAGTATCACTTCCTTCTCTCTGTTGGTCTCTGTCTTTGTCACTGGGGAGCAACTTGGATGGAAATGATGATTACACATCCTACCTTCTGCCCGTTCTTGATGGTTCACATACTCTTTTACCTCACTCCCCAGATAGTGGCGTTCTGTGGGTAATACTGTCCAGTAGGCGCAACAACTTGACAAAAAGTTATTAAACGAGTTTACACTGGCTCATATTCCTCACTCCAACACCTTTAGATTAGATTAGATTAGATTCTTTATTTGTCATTCAGACCTTTCGGTCTGAACGAAACTCTGTTCCCCTGCAGTCATACATATAATTAAAAATAAATAAACAAAAATGACAGAACACACAATAAACCCAAATTTAACATCCACCACAGTGAGTTCACCAAACACCTCCTCACTGTGGTGGAAGGCAAAGTCTTAAAGTCTGTGTCTCTTCCCTCTTTGTTTCCCTCTGCGCCGAGGTGATCCAGGCCTCAGATGCCGCGACCGCACTGGGCGATGGTAATTAAGTCAGTCCCGCAGTTCAACCGAGCTCCACGAATGGGCCGGTTCAACTCCGCGGCCTGGGGGGTCCACCGGGCCCGTGGTCGGGCCGCTGCAACCGCTCCGGGACCGAGTCGGGTCGCCGCCCCGGGACCGAGTCGGGTTTCCACTGCCGCTGTCGCCGCCGCCGCTGCTGGGACCACTCCGGGACCGAGTCGGGCCGCCGCCGCCGCCGCCGCAGCTGCAGGAACCGCTCCGGTAGTTGGGCCACTGCTGCTGCTGCCGCCGCCGCCGCTGCTGGAACCACTCCGGGAGTCGGGCCGCCGCTGCCGCCGCCGCCGCTGCTGGAACCGCTCCGGGAGTCAGGCCGCCACCACCGCGCTGCCGGAACCGCTCCAGGAGTCGGGCCGCCGCCGCCGCCGCTGCTGGAACCACTCCGGGAGTCGGGCCGCCACCGCCGCCGCTGCTGCCACCGCTGCTGGAACCGCTCCGGGAGTCGGGCCGCCGCCTCCGCCGCTGCTGGAACCGCTCCGGGAGTCGGGCCGCCGCTGCTGCTGGAACCGCTCCGGGAGTCGGGCCGCCGCTGCTGCTGGAACTGCTCCGGGAGTCGGGCCGCCGCCTCCGCCGCTGCCGCCGCTGCCGCTGCCGCTGCTGGAACAGCCCCTGGGCCCGAGGCCGCCAGCTCCGCCATTAGGCCTCGGCGCAGACAGAGACAGGGGAATACGACAGAAAGTCGCACCCCCCCCCCCCCTCAGAAGGAAGAGACCCGGACATGTTACTCCCCCCCCACCCACATACACACACAATCTAACAAAACGAACGAACCCAACTAAAAACAGGACAGAAAAATAAAATAACAGACGGACTGCAGGTGGGCCGCAGCTGTTAACCCAGCGCCACCATCCTGATGACCTCCTGCACAATCCTTTCTTCCTTTCCCTTGTGCCAATCTAAATTCCTTTAAATATTTTCTTTGTCTTCTCACACCTGCTACGTTGTCTCTTTCTTGGTTTCTTTATTAATTTTTGCTCCTCTCTATCAGTGGGCCGTTCCTGACCCCGATTTGACACAATTGAGGCAGTTTATTATAATCGCTACCTCTTCCTTTTGTTTCCTTCCAGGTAAAGGGTTTCTCTCGCTCTGAATTCGAATACTGGTTGTTACTATTTTCGCTGGACCATCCCAGTGTTACGAGGAGGGTATGTTCTATATGAAAGTAAATCCAAAGGGTTTCTACAGCTATATTAATAGCAAAAGGATAACAAGGGATAAAATTGGTCCATTGGAGAGACCGAGTGCACAGCTATCTGCAGAGCCAAAAGAGATGGGGGAGATATTGAACAATTTCTTTTCTTCGGTATTCACCAAGGAGAAGGATATTGAATTATGTGAGGTAAGGGAAACTAGTAGAGTAGCTATGGATACTATGAGTTTCAAAGTAAAAGAAGTACTGGCACTTTTGAAAAATATAAAAGTGGATAAGTCTCCAGTTCCTGACAGGATATTCCCTAGGACATTGAGGGAAGTTAGTGTAGAAATAGCCGGGGCTATGACAGAAATATTTCAAATGTCATTAGAAACGGGAATAGTCCCCGAGGATTGGCGTACTGCGCATGTTGTTCCATTGTTTAAAAAGGGCTCTAAAAGTAAACCTAGCAATTATAGACCAGTTAGTTTGACTTCAGTGGTGGGCAAATTAATGGAAAAGATACTTAGAGATAATATATATAAGTATCTGGATAAAGAGGGTCTAATTAGGAACAGTCAACATGGATTTATGCCTGGAAGGTCATGTTTGACTAATCTTCTTGAGTTTTTTGAAGAGGTTACTAGGGAAATTGACGAGGGTAAAGCAGTGGATGTTGTCTATATGGACTTCAGTAAGGCCTTTGACAAGGTTCCTCATGGAAGGTTGGTTAAGAAGGTTCAACTGTTGGGTATAAATGCAGGAATAGCAAGATGGATTCAACAGTGGCTGAATGGGAGAAGCCAGAGGGTAATGGTGGATGGCTGTTTGTCGGGTTGGAGGCAGGTGACTAGTGGGGTGCCTCAGGGATCTGTGTTGGGTCCTTTGTTGTTTGTCATGTACATCAATGATCTGGATGAAGGGGTGGTAAATTGGATTAGTAAGTATGCAGATGACACAAAGATAGGGGGTGTTGTGGATAATGAAGAGGATTTCCAAAGTCTACAGAGTGATTTAGGCCAGTTGGAAAAATGGGCTGAAAGATGGCAGATGGAGTTTAATGCTGATAAATGTGAGGTGCTACACCTTGGCAGGACAAATCAAAATAGGACGTACATGGTAAACGGTAGGGAATTGAAGAATACAGTTGAACAGAGGGATCTGGGAATAACCGTGCATAGTTCCTTGAAGGTGGAATCTCATATAGATAGGGTGGTAAAGAAAGCTTTTGGTATGCTAGCCTTTATAAATCAGAGCATTGAGTATAGAAGCTGGGATGTAATGTTAAAATTGTACAAGGCGTTGGTGAGACCAAATCTGGAGTATGGTGTGCAGTTTTGGTCACCCAATTATAGGAAGGATGTCAACAAAATAGAGAGGGTACAGAGGAGATTTACTAGAATGTTGCCTGGGTTTCAACAGCTAAGTTACAGAGATAGGTTAAATAAGTTAGGTCTTTATTCTCTGGAGCGCAGAAGGTTAAGGGGGGACTTGATAGAGGTCTTTAAAATGATGAGAGGGATAGACAGAGTTAATGTGGACAAGCTTTTCCCTTTGAGAATAGGGAAGATTCAAACACGAGGACATGACTTTAGAATTAAGGGACAGAGGTTTAGGGGTAACATGAGGGGGAACTTCTTTACTCAGAGAGTGGTAGCGGTGTGGAATGAGCTTCCAGTGGAAGTGGTGGCGGCAGGTTCGTTGGTATCATTTAAAAATAAATTGGATAGGCATATGGATGAGAAGGGTATGGAGGGTTATGGTATGCGTGCAGGCAGGTGGGACTAAGAGAAAAAAGTTGTTCGGCACGGACTTGAAGGACCGAGATGGCCTGTTTCCGTGCTGTAATTGTTATATGGTTATATGGTTATATATCCTCCAATTTCATCTCTGGGTGTTGAGGCAGGGGTCAGATTATTCCGTCCACACTCTGAACTAGCTGGCAGATCAGGACTGCAGCGACTACGAGAAAGGTGTTTAATTTCCCACCCCCTGATCCTCTGGCCAGCGTCCTCTCCTTTGATCTTCAGGGTCCCAACTATCCCTATATCCCATAGGGATCCACCGACTTCTTGGACCTCGTGACCCTTTTCTTTGACCCCTTCCTCCTCTTTGATCCCTCTTAGGGCAAGATCTGCTCCAATGCCTCACCTCTCCACAGGCATAAAACTGGTCTGGCCCCATCGTTCTGTCTCTTCTCCCATAGAACTGGGAAAAATCAGGCTCTCAAGTAGGCATGTCCCTAAGGTAGTCTGGAGGGATCTAAGCCTTAAACTCTTCCTCTTCTTGTGATCTAATTTCCAGTTTCTGCAGTAAATCCACTGGTCCCTTGGAGGATTTAATAAGAGCAGCAAAGATAGCCTCTTCTCTGTCCCTTTCTCTGGTTAGCCTCCCTACTAAGGCTTCACGTGTAGAGTATCCCAGAATCGTCAAAAATGTGTATATTCCTTTGGGGTTAATCAATTGTCGTACTGCCTCCCTTAGACTTTGAGAGTTCTGACCACCAGTCCACGGCCTTCAACATCTTGAAGCCGTGGACTGTGGAGCTTTTAGCCATGGGCACGGCATCTGGAGCCTGGGCTCCCTCATTGGGGATCCCCAGAGAAGAGCTCTGACCACCAGCCTACAACCTACAACATCTTGAAGCCGCGGTCAGCGGAGCTTCCAGTCACGAGCGCGGTGTGGACTTACCATCCGGAGCGGGATCCCTAGCCGGGGATCCCTGGAGAAGAGCTCTGACCACCGGCCTGCGACGTAAAACATCCTGAAGCTGTGGTCTCCAGTCAGGAAGCACTGATTCGGGACTGATACCTTCCAGAGGCGAGGGCCTGTACATCTGGCCGCCAGCAGCGGCGACTGCGGAGGTTTATGGCCCCGACCACGGGGGAACAATGGAGGAGGACTGACTGTACTTTGTGCCTTCCACCACAGTGAAGAATGCTGTGGTGAATGTTTGTGTTAAATTCTTATTGTGTATTGTGTGTTCTTTTAGATTGTACCGCTGCTGGCAAGTTAATTTCACTACACTTTATTGTGTATGTGAGGAGTAAATCTGATTGGATGATTGATTGATGGATTGATTGATTGAATTTAGCACTGGAACAACTAAACTTTATTTTTGGATAGCACAACAAATGATCCCATATGATACCTAAACCACCGCGGTTTCGATCCTTGTATCTGCCTGGCCAAGCTCTTCAGCCTCGTGCAAGCAGAGACACTCCAAAAGGTCACGCAGTCCCAAACGCTGTTCCAGAAGATTGACAAAGGACCTCGTGGGGGCTGCCTTTTATAGGTCCCCGAACCTTGAGGGGCCGAACTACAGAGGGGTTGTATCTTTACAATCTAATCAAACATATTAATTACAACATTGTATATATCTGTGAGGTAACGTCTTACACTTCAGAGGATAGGGTCTATACTGTTCAATCCCTCCTTGTATGACAGATCTACTTTCCCAGGAAACAGGCTGGTGAATCTTCACTGCACTCTCTATATCCTTGTTAAGGTAAGGGGATAAAAAATTGCATACAATACTCCTGACATGGTCTCAGCAAGGCACTTTACAGTTACAAGAAGGCAAGTTTACTCTCAGAGCAAATGTATTTACCATTGAGGCCAAAATTCAATTTGCCTTAATTTAGCTTTGAACCAGAAGATCATAAGTCATAGAAGCAGAATTAGTTCATTCGGTCCATCAAGTCTACTTTGCCTTTCAATCATGGCTGATCTATTTCTATCTCTCAATAGATATGTCTTCCTTCTCCCCATAACCTTTGACATCCTTACTAATCAATCACCTATCAATTTCCATGTTAAAAATACCGAATGACCGACCTTCACTTCCGGCTGTAGAAATGATTTCCACAGATTCACTACCCTCTTCTCCACATCCACTCTATCAAGGCCTTTTATTACTCAGTAGGTTTCAATGAGATTCCCCTCCTTTCTAAACTCCAGTGGGTACAGGTCCCAAGCCTTTAAACGCTCCTCATACATTAACCCAATCATCCCCGGGATCATTCTCAGATACCTCCTCTGGACCCTTTCCAATGCCAGCACATCCTTCCTCAGATATGAAGCCCAAAACTGATTCTAATATTCCAAATATGGCTTACTAGCAGCTTATAAAAACTCAGCAAAACATCCTTGCTTTTACATTCTTGTTCCTCTCAAAATGAACACTAACAATGCACTTGCCTTCCTTACTACTGACTCAACCTGTAAATCAACCTTTTGGGAATCCTGCACCAGCATTCCCAAGTTCCTTAGCACTTCTGATTTCTGAATCCTCTCCCTGTTTAGAAAATAATCTTACCGTTATTCCTTCTACCAAAGTGTATGCTGCATTCCATCTGTCACCTCTTTGCTCAATCTCCAAACCTGCCAAAGGATCTTGAGACTTTTCTGCAGACTCCCTGCTTCCTCAACATGACCTGTCCCTCCACTTACCTTTGTATCATCCACAAACTTGGCCACAAAGCCATCAATTCCAATATTCATATCGTTAGCATATAATGTGAAAGGTAGCTGACCCAACGCCAACCCCTGCAGAACACCACTCATCATTGGCAGTCAACCAGAAAAGGACCCCTTTATTCCCACTCTTTGTCTTCAAAGAGTCAGCCAATCTTCTATCCCTGGAACTACCTAGTCTCTAAAATCATGGGCTCCTATCTTGTTTAGCAGCCTCACATGCGGCACCTTATCATAGGCTTTCGGTATAATTTGTACCTTATCAAAGACCAATCTCTCACTATTTAAAAATACTCCACATTTCTGTTTTTCTTACTAAAGCAGATAACCTCAAATGTTTCCACATTTTACTCATCTGTAATATGTTTGCCCCATCATTTAGTTTCTTTACACCTCCAGCAACAGACTGGTTCCACCAAGATACAGTGCAGAACGCTACAGGAGAACCTTTTTCCCTGTGGCTATCAAACTGCACAACTCCTCCCCCTTCCGTCGTGGAGTAGACTGACTCTCCCTCGCCCCCCCCCCCCCCCCCCCCCCACCTCCCCAATCTTTACACATCTCCAATGTAGCCAGTGGATAACTTGTGTGGATATAAATACCAGGTCCAATGACCAGGCATCATATGCAATTATTTTTTATCTAATTGATATTAAAGTTTAGTTTAGAGATACAGTGCGGAAACAGGCCCTTTGGCCTACTGGGGCCGCGCCGACCAGCGATCGCCGCATATTAACACTATCCTACACACACTAGGGACACTTTTTACATTTACAAAGACAATTAACCCGTACGTCTTTGGACTGTGGGAAGAAACCGAAGATCTCGGAGAAAACCCACGCAAGCCACGGGGAGAACGTACAAACTCCGTACAGACAGCACCCGTAGTTGGGATCAAACCCAGGTCTCTGGCGCTGCATTTGCGGTAAGGCAGCAACTCTACCGCTGCGCCACCGTGCCACCGTGAATGTGAGCTTTAACATTAGGTTCGATGTGTGAAGAAATGCATGATTGGTCTCCAAAACCACAAGCAGATGAGTGTGAACTTTTAAAAAAAAAGCTTTTTCATTTGCAACAGAAACTACAAGAACGTTACGTCGTGCCTCAAAAGTGAAGCCCTGGATCTCCCATATCCAATCTATCCAATCATAGCTAAAGCCAAAAGCAGTCGCCTCTGACTGCAGATGGAGCTCTCTTCACCTCCTCAATGCTAGCTCAGCACCCTCTGTCTGTTCAAACCTCAAAACTCATTCTACTGCTTTGGGCCATTCCCGCCTGTTACCAATGTTTGCTTCCTAATAGTGGATTCAAATGTGAGGTCAAAAAAGATGACCTAAGTTGGCTCCAGCCACTAAGATCAGTCAGGCCTCCATGCCTCAACACGTTAGAGGGTGCCACCTACATGCTCTAGGTTAGTTCCCATAACATTAGGTTTTATCCTGGCTACCTTCTTTCATTTGGTAGACAAAAATGCTGGAGAAACTCAGCGGGTGAGGCAACATCTATGGAGCGAAGGAAATTGGCGACGTTTCGGGTCAAGACCCTTCTTCAGACTGATGTGAGGGTGGGGGGGGAAAGGAGAAAAGAAGAGGCGGAGACAGTAGGCTGAGGGAGAGCTGGGCAGGGGAGTAGAAACCAGGGACTGTCTGAAATTGGAGATATCAATGTTCATACTGCTGGGGTGTATACTGCCCAAGCGAAATATGAGGTGCTGCTCCTCTAATTTACGGTGGGCCTCACTCTGACCAGGACAGAAAGATCGGATTCGGAATGGGAGGGGAAGTGCTGAGCCACCAGGAGATCAGGTTGGTTATTGCAAAGTGAACGGAGGTGTTGTGCGAAGCGATTGCCAAACCTACGCTTATTCTCACCGATGTAGAGCAGCTGACACCTAGAGCAGCGGATGCAATAGATGAGGTTGGAGGATGTGCAGGTGAACCTCTGCTGCACCAGGAAAGACTGCTTGGGTCCTTGAATGGAGTCAAGGGGGGGAGGTAAAACGACAAGTGTAGCATTTCCTGTGGTTGCAAGGGAAAGTGCCAGGCGAGGGGGTGGTTTGGGTGGAAAGGGACGAATTGGTCAGGGAGTTATGGAGAGATCAGTCTCTGAGGAAAGCAGACAGGGGAGGAAGATGTGGCCAGTGGTGGGATCCCGTTGGAGGTGGCAAAAATGTCGGAGGATTATTTGTTGTATGTGAAGGCTGGTAGGGTGGAAGGTGAGGACAAGGGGGACTTGTTACGAGTGGGGGGATGGGGAGTGAGAGCAGAGTTACGGGGTATAGAAGAGACCCTGGTGAGAGTCTCATCTATAGTAGAAGAGGGGAACCCACATTCCCTGAAGAATGAGGACATCTCTGATGCCCTGGTTTGAAACACCTCATACTGGGTACAGATGTGGTGTAGACGGAGGAATTGGGAGTAGGGGATGGAGTCCTTACAGGAAGCGGGATGGGAAGAAGTGTGGTCCACATAGCACTTCTTTCATTTGGTACTACTTTAAATATGGAAGAATTGAATTCCATACTGACAAAACTACAGTTACTCAGACATTCACATATCTGTGTGGAGCTATCAGGTTTGCTTTTCTTGCTTGCTGCAGACAACTACCGAAAGTAACATGGATGATGTCTCCGTCCTCAAAAGATTTTAAGATGAAGCACTTGTTTGTTTTATTTCCTGAACATGTCAATCCTAGAAATGTTCTTAACAGATCTACACCTTTCCTTTTGATCAGATTCATCGAATAACTAGGCATCAAGTGGGTAAATCCATTTGGAAACTTTTTTTCAGGCTTCCTACCAAAATGGACAATTGCAAATAATAGATGTTATTAATTGGAAGATATAACACTATATATATATATATATATGTGTGTGTGTGTGTGTGTGTGTGTGTGTGTGTGTGTGTGTGTGTGTGTGTGTGTGTGTGTGTATGTATGTGTGCGTGTGCGTGCGTGTGTGTGTGATATATTTATTTGTCCCCTGTTAAACAGACAATGTAAGTATAATTCTAATGCAAAATTCAAGAAAAAATTGGAAGAAAAACAGTCAACAAGCTAGCATCAGTTTATGAGATGAGATAATTGTAATGGTCAAGTTTATTCAGACGCAAATGCTACCTTTGCACTGAGTTTGGAAAAAAAGGAACAAATACTAAAACAAATAAATCAAGAATGTCTAATATTCTAAGATCTATTAGTGCCTTTTTTTCATTGTTTGGGACAAATTATGAACAAAGGACATTTTTTTAAGAACTGTAAGTTGAACTCAATCAGTCATTTATAACTTAATGATGCTATATCACATATAGCTATTTTTACAGCCAATAAAGTTTAATAACAGAATAAATTATGAGCTGTTTGCAGAATATTGATCTTTGACTAGCACAAAGGGAACAAGGAAAGCTGTTTAAATAGATATGGAGCTGAATAGAAACGATACAGTTGGTTTAATCGTTGGTTCCCAGAGCCTTGCACTGACACTTCATTGTTTTTTTTTTGCAAATACAAGCCTTTTTAACATCACAATATACTGTAAGCCATTATCTCTGCTTGCAAGGTATATTTAAAAAGGCACAAAAATGTATATTTCTCAGCTCTGGAGAGATTAATAGAGGAGATACAGAGTCATGCAAATATGATAAGAGTGAAATGCGGGAAAATTCATTTTAATTATTTCATATCTGCACATTTTTTTTTCTGAAAATAATTTCTTTTAAAACAGACTCCCTGATTACTAGACCTTGGGTATGCTTGTTTAGAAATTTGGTGCATTTGATCTAATCTTGATATCAAAATATTCATGAAACACAATGATATCTCCCCAGAACAGCCCAGCATCCATTAATTTTGAAATTCAGGTAATTTATTAACACTTATCAGGAGCTGTAAAAGCGTTACCTCAGCATTGGTAATGTGTGCAAAGCTGAAGGCACTTATTTTTACTGATTCCTGATGATTTATAATGACTTGGTACATTTAGCAGTAGTGATTCCATTATAATGTAAAGTTCAGTTTTGTTTCAAGATATTCTTTAACAGAGTTCTCTTTGCTGAAGATGTTGAGGATATCTCTCAGTAGCAGAAATTTTGCAAACTTGCTGCTTGCTTGTCATTTAAGATAACTTCATTAACCCTTACAGTGCTTGCATTTTAATATTTTTAACCAGCGGAGTATAATTACTGCTGTACCTATAACCAAGATAAAATGCTTGTGGTGTGCACTTAACATGATCATTAATTCTCCCTCCAGTCTTGGAAAAGCCACATATGGGACAAGCTTCCTTCTCCACTACAATTGGCTTTCTCAAAGTCATCCTCATACAAGAGATTATTTTGAACGTCACCTGATCGGTTTTGATCGGCCTTTTAAAACAAGTGCAGAAGGCCAAATGGTATGGCATTGAATATCTGTTGGCACTTGGTGGGAATCATGCCATGCACTGTCACAAGTACGTTGGGACAGACTGTGCTGGGTGAGGCCATCTGCCCAAACCAGAGACCCACCTCAACTAAATAAAGCAAAGCAGGGTCCTCATAACTGTGGAGTGTACACCAGGTGGCATGTGGAGACATCCGAAGCAGGTGCAGAAATTGTTGTCAGATGATAGAGCTCAAGCTTTGGAGCTGAAGAAACAGCTGGCTTGACTACAGACCATCCATAAGGCTGGGTGTTTCACAGATCACACGTATTAGGTAACATGTCACCTTGCAGCACCAGCTGAGACAGTCATGGAGGGAATAAGCAGCTGGCAGATGGAGACTAAAGAGCTGGCAGATAGTTCAGCAAGCCCCAGAGGCGTTTTCTGTCTACCAGCAATTATTTCTGAATACTGAAGGTGTTCTGCTTCCCTGGAATCTAAGGTCAAAATTCCATAGGTGGCTCAGAGAGGGAACAGAAAATCCAAAAGAGCAAAATTTAGGGGAAATTCTTTAGGTAGTGGAGCAAGCAGGTGTTTCTGTAGTACTGGAAAAAATAAAATAAAACTGCAGATGCTAGAATCTGAAACAAGAACACAAATGCTGGAGGAACATCGCCAGTCAAACAGCAACTGTGGAATGAGATGAAATGTGTAGGAAATAACTGTAGATGCTGGTTTAAATCGAAGGTAGACACAAAATGCTGGACTAACGCAGTGGGACTGGCAGCATCTCTTGAGAAAAGGGTCTGAAGAAGGGTCTCGACCCGAAACATCACCCATTCCTTCTCTCCAGAGATGCTGCTTATCCCGCTGAGTTACTCCAGCATTTTGTGTCTACTGTGGAAAGAGATATCAGTCAATATTTTGGGTCGCAACCCTTCCACTGAAGAGAGTGAGGGGTTGAAGTTTTCAAGGCAGAGCTTGGAGGATAACCATATAATAACCATATAACAATTACAGCACGGAAACAGGCCTTCTCGGCCCTTCCAGTCCTTGCCGACCATTTATTTTCCCCTAGTCCCACCTACATTGAAATCATTGGACAAAGTCAGCATGGATTTACGAAAGGTAAATCATGTCTGACAAATCTGATAGAATTTTTTGAGGATGTAACTAGTAGAGTGGATAAGGGAGAACCAGTGGATGTGTTATATCTAGACTTTCAGAAGGCTTTCGACAAGGTCCCGCATAAGAGATTAGCATACAAACTTAAAGCACACGGTATTGGGGGTTCAGTATTGATGTGGATAGAGAACTGGCTAGCAGACAGGAGGCAAAGGGTAGGAGTAAACGGGTCCTTTTCAGAATGGCAGGCAGTGACTAGTGGGGTGCCGCAAGGCTCAGTGCTGGGACCCCAGCTATTTACAATATATATTAATGATTTGGACGAGGGAATTCAATGCAACATCTCCAAATTTGCAGATGATACCAAGCTGGGGGGTATAGTTAGGTGTGAGGAGGATGCTTGGAGGCTGCAGGGTGATTTGGATAGGCTGAGTGAATGGGCAGATGCATGGCAGATGCAGTACAATGTGGATAAATGTGAGGTTATCCACTTTGGTGGCAAAAACATGAGGGTAGACTATTATCTGAATGGTGGCAGATTAGGTAAGGGGGAGATGCAACGAGACCTGGGTGTCATGGTACACCAGTCATTGAAAGTAGGCATGCAGGTGCAGCAGGCAGTGAAGAAAGCAAATGGTATGTTAGCATTCATAGCGAAAGGATTTGAGTATAGGAGCAGGGAGGTTCTACTGCAGTTGTACAGGGTTTTGGTGAGGCCACACCTGGAGTACTGCGTACAGTTTTGGTCTCCAAATCTGAGGAAAGACATCCTTGCCATAGAGGGGGTACAGAGAAGATTCACCAGACTGATTCCTGGGATGTCAGGACTTTCATATGAGGAAAGATTGGATAGACTCGGTTTGTACTCGATGGAATTTAGAAGATTGAGGGGGGATCTTATAGAAACCTACAAAATTCTTAAGGGGTTGGACAAGCTAGATGCTGGAAGATTGTTCCCGATGTTGGGGGAGTCCAGAACAAGGGGTCACAGTCTAAGGATAAGGGGGAATTCCTTTAGGACCGAAATGAGGAAAACATTCTTTACACAGAGAGTGGTGAGTCTCTGGAATTCTCTGCCACAGAAGGTAGTTGAGGCCAGTTCATTGGCTATATTTAAGAGGGCGTTAGATGTGGCACTTGTGGCTAAAGGGATCAGGGGGTATGGAGAGAAGGCAGGTACGGGATACTGAGTTGGATGATCAGCCATGATCACATTGAATGGCGGTGCAGGCTCGAAGGGCCGAATGGCCTACTCCTGCACCTATTTTTCTATGTTTCTATGTTTCTATGTTTCTACCTGCACTCAGATCATATCCCTCCATTCCCTTCCCGTTCATATACCTATCCACTTTACTTTTAAATGTTAAAATCGATCCTGCCTCCACCACCTCTGCTGGAAGATCATTCCACACAGCCACCACTCTCTGAGTAAAGAAGTTCCCTCTCATGTTACCCCTAAACTTCTGTCCCTTAATTCTCATGTCATGCCCTCTTTTTTGAATCTCCCCTACCCTCAATGGGAAAAGCTTATCCACGTCAACTCAGGTGATAAGACAGCTCAGGTGATAAGGAGCACGAGCCAGGTCAGACAGCATCTGGGCAGCACAGTGGCACAGCGATAGTGTTGCTGCCTTTAAGCGCTAAAAAACTGGGTTCGATCCTGACCACGGGTGCTCATGAATGGAGTTTGTGCGTTCTTTCAGTGACCACGTGGGTTTTTTCCGGATGCTCCGTTTTCCTCCCACATTCCATTGTCGTGCAGATTCATAGGTTAATTGGCTTCTGTATATTGTCCCATATGTACAGGATAGAACTATTGTACGGTCTGATTGTTAGTTGGCCTTGTCACGGTGGGCCGAAGAGCCTGTTTCCACGCTACATATCCAAAGTGAAATTCTACTACACTAAAGCATCAGTGGAGGGAATGGACAGGTGATGTTTTGGTTTGGGACTCTTCTTCATTTTCGTCTGTCTCTGATAAGGAACATGAGTAATGACAGGTTGGAAAATATTTTAAAGCAATAGGGTGAGAAAGTATGACAATAGAAAATGATTGGAGAGCAATTTAGCAGAAGTTGAAAAATTCAGTGTTCATTCCACAGGGTTACAAAAGTGTCTAGATGGAAAATAAGATGCTGTTCATCTAGTTTATGTCAGTCCTCACTATAGTAGTGGAGGAGGCTACAAATAAACAGGATAGAATGGATGGGATTAGGAATACAAGCAGTCATGGAGTCACAGAGTGATTCAGTGTGGAAACAGGCCCTTTGGCACAACTTGCCCAACACCGGCCAACATGTCCCAGCTACACTAGTCCCACCTGCCAGCATTTGGTCAATATCCCTCCAAATTTGTCCTATCCATGTACCAGTCCGACTGATTCTTAAACGTTGCGATAGTCCCAGACTCAACTACCTCCTCTGGCAGCTTGTTCCATACACCACCACCCTTTGTGAGAAAAAGTTACCCCTCAGATTCCTATTAATTATTTTCCCCTTCACCTTGAACCTATGTAATCTAGTGCTTGATTCCCCTACTCTTGGCAAGAGATTCTGTGCATCTACCCAATCTATTCCTCTCATGATTTTATACACTTCTATAAAATCACTCCATTATCCTCATGCACTCCAAGGAATAGAGACCCAGCCTACTCAGCCTCGCCCTATAACTCAGACCCTCTAGTACTGGCAACATCCTCGTAAATCCTCTCTGAATCCTTAGAAGCTTGACAATATTTAGGTACAGGATACTGAGTTGAATGATCAGCCATGATCATATTGAATGGCGGTGCAGGCTTGAAGGGCCGAATGGCCTACTCCTGCACCTATTTTCTATGTTTCTATGTTTCTAATATCTTTTGTAACCTCTTGGTGAGCATGTGTGTCACTGGGGCATCAAGGGCAACTGTGGACCAGTTGCTGGAATTAATTAACCCAGAATTAGTTGTGCAGATTAGTCTTGCGGGTCTAGTCTTAGACTAGTCATGCGGGTACGCCTCATGGCAATCACCTTGTATGACTCTATGGCACCTCACCAGAGCTTCACTTCTGCCATGAACGTGCACCTCTGGTTCCTGTTGGGAGCATTTCTTGTGAACCGGTAAACTACTTTTACCACATATGAAGAAATTGCCACCTTCCCTGCTGCTCTTATGGACAATGCTGTTATTCGGCTTAGGTAACAAAATAAAATAAAACAAAACATCAGGCCACTTACTGAGATTGTTGACCAGTCTCTTTTCATGACCGAGCTTTGAAGAACCTTCCTTAAAAAAAGATGAAATGCGGTTATGATCGCCTCCCAGACTGCAGGAACAGGCAGTACAAAATCACACGTAATTTATTGCATTGATCAAAAATGATTTTAGTGTGGAAAGTAAAATGAAGTAACATTTTGTAATAGTTATTTTAAAAGGCACTGCACAATAAGTATATACGAATGGCATTAAGCATAATTCGCTGTGAAATTAAAAATCTGCAGTTAATTTTACTGAAGGTGAAAGTACTGCATTGCTATAATGCCTGCAGGGTATGTATAAGCTGCACTTTAATAATTGGTACTTGTGCTTTTTCAGTGAACTACCCTTCATGTATTTATCATTAAAAGTATATTCAAGACTTTTCAAAATGTCTGATGAAAAGTATGTGTTCATTTTTAAAGTTGAAATGGTTGTTAATGCTGCTTGTACTAAAGTTAGTCGGTTACTATCGGTAAGTGTGACCTTCCTGTGCAACTATCTTTTTTAGACAATTGCACTTTAATGGCATCAAGCAAATATATCAATTTATGGACAATTATGCCAGTTGTTTTTGTGATAAGAAGAAGAAAACTCTATGTATTGCGGTTGCACACACAATAACGGGCGTGCATATGAACACACATGAGCGGCACACACACACACACACACACACACACACACACACACACACACACACACACACACACACACACACACACACACACAAACACACACAAACACACACACACACACACACACACACACACACACACGTGTCCATGGGTCTCCGAGCTTCTGCACAACAGGTGGACAGAAATAACTCGCTCCCCTCTCAGGAATTCAATTATCTTCCTTTTTTATTCTCATTTAATCATGCAGTACAAAAAATGTTCCAGTGTACAATTCAATTCCAATAAATCTTTCCAGCCTATTAACCCTGTTCCTCTTAACCAGAGGAATATGACCAGTATTTTGTTTGTATTTTTAATTTCAATTTCCAGCAATTTTAATCATTTGTTCTCGAGATCCTCACCGCCCTGTGTTTATCCTTGAACCTATGGGTCTGTTTGCAATTCGGAGGCACAAATGACTAATGCGGATTGAAAGAGGTGCACCTGATATCATGATAGTGCTGCCCAGACCCGGCTGAACCTAGCCCATGCTACGTAATTTTTGTGACCACATTAAACATTACATGGTCCACTGGGCAAAATTAGTTTCAGTCTCACTGACACTGCTGTGGTCATCCTGTTCAAGAGCAGCCCGTGAGCAACGACCTGACCTCCAATGTCAGATCCTGAGGACCCACTTCATTCTGTCAAAGGTCTTTTCCACTGTGTCGGGATATCCCTGATCATCAGACATATTTAAAACAGTGTAATGGATTTTAAATCATTTTAAAAGTGAGTAAATGTAAAACAAATAATACAGTTATTAAAACACACATTCAAAAACACATTTATCAATTAACTGAGAAGATTGATATTAGTTAAAATTAAATAACAGACCGTTTCTCTTTTCATCTAAGTTGCTGTCAAAACTCAAAACGAATGGGACTGTATAGCATAAACTGGCAAGGAAGAGGACACAGTCCCTCAGCTCAGCATGATTGAGCTTTGCCTGGTAACTCAGTTCTAAATCCAGGGATTGAGTGGGAGATTATATGCACTGCAATCTGACCTCCAGTATATTCATGTCTGCTGTGCTGCAATGCACAGGTACAAACATTATGGAAGTGGTGACCTGCAAAGAAATTTCACAAGCTGTTTGCTTCCAACGTGCAGTTTTGTCCTGGTCACTAAAGAGACTGGGATTAGTAAATATAATGGGTAATGGGTCAACGTAAAATGCCACCTATGGAAGTTGAGTCTAAATATTTTCTATTTTATCCCTCCTTCCTCCTGCTTATTTAAAGCGATCCCACAACTGAGTCTTTGGGACAGTGACCTCATCCCACATCCCCTCCAACCCCCAAAAGGTGCAAATGAAGAAAAATTAATAACATTTTCAATGAGAATCACTGGGAATTGAATATAATATCATCATCTGTGGAGATGATAATGGGGCAAAGAGCCGATTGTAGGCACTGATGATGACTATATGACTTACATGGCACAAGACAAGGTGATGAGTTGGATTGCTGCATTCCTTCAGAGGTTTGGCAACACCTGTGGAGGTTTTTCAAATGGCACATTTTCAGCCATAACTTCAGCAAGCAGTGTGTTAGCAGATCCAGCCAGTTTTTCCTCAGAAGAATTAATCTAGTAAGCCTCAATTCTAAAAGTCAGAAAGTCATGTCGCAGCAGTGTGAAACTTTGGTTATGCCATATTTGGAGTATTGTGTGCAGTTCCGGTTGCCCCATGACAGGAAGAATGTGGTGGCTTGGGAGATGGTGCAGAAGAAGTTCACCAAAACTTTGCCTGGATAAGAAAATATTAACTATAAGGAGAGGTTGGGCAAACTTGGATTGTTTTCCCTTTGCGTCAGAGACTGAAGGGTGATCACACAGAGTCATATGAGTCATAGAGAGATACAGTGTGGAAACAGGCCATTCGGCCAAACTTGCCCACCCCAGCCAACATCCCAGCCACTCTAGTCCCACCTGCCCGCGTTTGGTCCATATCCCTTCCATGCCTCAACTTCCTCATCACAAATGTCCTTGTTCTTCAGAGAACGGGGTTTCCCCTCCCC
The DNA here is from genome assembly GCA_963514005.1 of Raja brachyura. Next base: position 103,525,108 of record OY740784.1, read on the forward strand.
CACTATAAATGAGGCTCGCACCAGGGTCTCCTCCATACCCCGCAACACTGCCCTCTCTCCCCACTCCCCCACTCACAACAAGGGCCGAGTCCCCCTGGTCCTCACCTTTCACCCCACCAGCCAGCGCATACAACAGATAGTCCTCCGCCAGTTTCGCCACCTCCAACGTGACCCCTCCACTCGCCACATCTTCCCATCTCCCCCCCTGTCTGCCTTCCGCAAAGACCGCTCCCTCCGCAACTCCCTTGTCAATTCTTCCCTTCCCTCCCGCTCCACTCCTTCCCCGGGCACTTTCCCTTGCAACCGCAAGAGATGCTACACTTGTCCCTTCACATCCCCCATCCACTCCTTTCAGGAACCCAAGCAGTCATTCCAAGTCCGACAGAGGTTCACCTGCACCTCCTCCAACCTCCTCTACTGCATCCGTTGCTCCAGATGCCAGCTGATCTACATCGGTGAGACCAAGCGGAGGCTGGGCGATCGTTTCGCCGAACACCTCCGCTCGGTCCGCAATAACCAACCCGACCTCCCGGTGGCTCAGCACTTCAACTCCCCCTCCCATTCCGTATCCCACCTCTCGGTCCTGGGCCTCCTCCACGGCCAAAGTGAGCAACACCGCAAGTTGGAGGAACAGCACCTCATATTCCGCTTGGGGAGTCTGCATCCTCTGGGCTTAAACATTGAATTTTCTCAATTCTGTTAACCCAGACTGCCCCCTCCCCTCCCTACCTCTCCCTCAGCCCTCGGGGCCTGACATTCCTTCTCCATCTCCCCCCCCCCCCCCCCAGTCGCACTAGCTTCTCATTTTCACACCACAAACAGCTTACAATGGCCTGTTTCCCTTATCATCAATACTTTTTTGCATATCTTTCATTCATTGTTCTTTATCTCTCCACATCACTGTTTATATCTCTCGTTTCCCTGTTCCCTGACCAGTCTGAAGAAGGGTCTCGACCCGAAACGTCGCCTATCTACTTCGCTCCTTAGATGCTGCTGCACCCGCTGAGTTTCTCCAGCTTTTTGTGTAACCACCCCCTTCCTCCTCTGGCAGCTTGTTCCATACATGTGTGAAAATGTTACCCCTCAGATTCCTATTAAATCTTTTCCCCTTCACCTTAAACCTTCTATATGTAATCTGGTATTTGATTTACCTTGGACAAGAGACTGTGCATCTACCCGATTCCTCTCATGATTTTATACACTCCTATAAGATCACCCCTCATCCTCCTGCACTCCAAGGAATAGAGTCCCAGCCTACTCAAAGTCTCCCTACAGCTCAGAACCTCTAGTCCTGGCAACATTCTCATAAATCATCTCTGTGCCCTTTCCAGCTTTCCATCTATATATAAAATGATGAAGAGGATAGTTAGTGAAGAGGATAGTCAGAACCTTTTTCCATGGGTTGAAATATCAATTACTAGAGATATACGTTTAAGGTGAGTGAGAGAATATTTAACGGACGTTTATGAGCCAAGGTTTTTAGACAGAGATGCTGCCTGTCCTGCTGAGTTACTCCAGCATTTTGTGTCTACCGATTTACAGTAAACCAGCATCTGCAGTTCTTTCCTACACAAATGGTGATGATAGATACAACATTAAATTTAAAAAACAAATGCATAACTGCAGAATGGTGCAAAGATTTTTGTGCAATCTGAAGTAGTGTATAAAAAAATAATAAAATAAAATATCGGTGCAATAATTGAATAACCGAATGTGGTAGATTCAAGAGTAAGAGTAGGTGGCAGCACCTCTGGTAAGTGGTTGTGAAAGAGATGATTAGTTCAGAAGTTTGATAGCCATGGGAACGAATCTGATCTTAAGTCTGGAAGTCAGGTCTTTTAAATGTCTGTATATTCTCCCTGGAGATAGAAGAGAGAACTGGGAATAACCAAGGTGGCAGTCATTCTTAACTAGAATTTCAGCCTTCCTGGTGCAACGCAATGCAAATCACCCCCGATTTTGGAATGTAACCCATGATGGTATTTCGGCCCTGCCAAGGTTAGCTAATATCTGATTGATTGAATTGAGCCTCTAGATTGTATTGACATTCTCTCTTGTCATCCCTGATAGCCTTAAGGGCCTGTCCCAGTTAGGCAACTTTTTAGGCGAGTGCAGGAGACTCGCTGGTGGTCTCTGGTGCGTCTCCATCATGGTCGCATTCTGGGAACTAGTCGCGGCCTCAGTATGGTCGCAGTAAATTTTTCAACATGTCACCTTGGAGAAAATTGATACTTTTGTAAACGTAGGTGTTTGACACTTGCCAGCTGTCCACTGAAAAATCACCTAATTGGGACAGGCCCTTTACAAAGATCATATTAGGTTTTCGTGTGCAGGCAGGGTTATCCTTCTTGAAACCCTTCGATCTGGTCTTTAACAGAGAGTGAGTTTTCCTGTTCATCCAAGGTTTCAGATTTGGATAGACCCTGATGGCCTTGTTCGCAATCCAGTTGTCAACTAATTTCATGAAGAAACCAGTGATCTTCTTATCGAATTCACACACAAGATTGGAAGTTGTTCAGCCAGAGCTGAACACACTTCTCGACATCTGCACGCAATGGTGTCTGTCTTGTCGCTTCTTGTGCTTCTTGTGCATGGTGGTGGAAAGATTGGTGGAAACAGGGTCACGACATGAACTCTCTTTCCTTGTCTAGTGATAACTGTGGTGTACTCATTCAGGCTGGATGAAGTGCTCTAAGTTCCATTCCACTGAAGCATTGTTGAAAGTGTTGGTTTGAAAGTCAATTTCTTCCCACTTGACTGCCTCCTGTGAATACACATTTTACAGATTTCAGATCCAACAATGCCACCCTGCAACATCTCTTCCAAACCTTTAGTTTATCCAGTGCCGGAAATCCCAGGGGAGGGGGGGGGGGGGGGGCAGGGGGGACATTTTTTGTAATCCAGATTTTAAAACACGGTGAAATCTCCGCTGTCCGCGAGACTGGAGGTGGGACTGCCGATTGAGGGCGCTGATTGGACAAGAGAGATGTCGGTCAGCAGGCAATGGGGGCGGGACATGATGATTGAGTGTGATGATTGGAGGAGGGAGGTGTTGGTCAGAGGCAAAAGCAGGGGGGTGGGACTGAGGATAGAGCGCAGTGATTGGAGGAGGGAGACGTGCCCAGGTCATAGGGTCACAACGGCAGCCCTGGACAAAGATCCTATAGTGGAGCTAATAGCTTGCTCTAGGATCTTTGGCCCTGGATACAGACCTGCGCCTCATCTACAGCCAGGATCGATCTCAGCTGTCTGGCGCTGCAATCGCTGCCAATCCTCCACTGAACCATGCCTGTCCCCACCCGAGTGCCCCCCCACCCCCCCCCCCGCCCATGCCCGGGGGTGGCCAGAGACGTTGGGAGTCAGACGGGCGGTGCCCCCAGGCCCACCGCCAGGGCAGAGAAGCCGCGCTAAACCCAGCTCAACTCTGCCTGTCCCGCTGGGTTAATCTACAGCCCTGCCTGGACTTACGGGAAATATGGCCCAGGCTTACAGTCAGCACGGAGAAGCAGCGCTAGCTCCACGGCTCCAGACTGGTATTACGTCAGTCCAGGCAGGGCTGTTAGTTAACCCGGCGAGACAGGCAGAGTTGAGCTGCATTCAGCGCTGGATTGAGCTGTAAATACCATTCACAGGGCCCACAGAAGCCTCCGAAGTCTCGCGTGTGTGAGTGAGTGAGCACATGCCAAGAAATTGTGTCCCCCCGTCCCCTCCATATTTTGATAGTGATTTCCGTCACTGAGCTTATCCACAATTTCAGCAATGTTGTGACAAAATCTGCAACATTTCACTTGATGCTGATTCCAGCTTCTCAGCTTGGCTCACACAGAGTAGTGTTATTATGATAGTCACAATGGCATAGTGTGCAATTATCTCCCAGGCGAGAGGACAGAGTAGAAGAGTTGACATCTGAAGAAGAGTCTCGACCCGAAAGGTCACCCATTCCTTCTCGGAGGAGATGCTGCCTATCCCGCTGAGTTACTCCAGCATTTTGTGTCTGTCTAGATGAGTTTAAGTTGTTTTCACAAGTAAACACAGCTCCGCTATGCAAATAACTCACACCCTTGAGTCGGTTCATCTTTCTGACTTTCTTGAGTTTATAGTAACTTTATCATTAAAGTAGATATAACCTTGTTGCTTTGTTCCTTCAAATATTTAGCTATTTTCACATTTGTATTAATAATTGACCAGTCTAACCATGTTCTTCAACTACTCTGGTCAACACAATTATTTCTGACCACATCCAAAGCCGTGAGTGCACAATGAGACCTAACACCTTATTACATGAATTTTGAACAGTACTGTGACGCAACAACTTGGAGTCATAGAGTGATACAGTGTGGAAACAGGCCCTCCGGCCCAACTCGCCCACATCGGCCAGCAATGTCCCAGCTACACTAGTCCCACTTGACTGCGTTTGGTCCATATCACTCCAAACCTCTCCTATCCATGCACCTGTCTAACTGTTTCTTAAATGATGGGATAATCCCAGCCTCAATACATCAAGCTAACCAGCCAGCTTGTTCCATACATCCACCACCCTTTGTGTGAAAAAGTTACCCCTCAGATTCCAATTAAATCTTTTCCCCTTCACTTTGAACTTATGTTCTCTGGTCCTTGATTCCCCTACTCTTGGCAAAAGACTCTGTTCATCTACCCGATCTGATTCTTTTATCGGCAAAACTAATTTATATAATATCAAGACTCAAGCGTCAAATCGGGATTATTTAATTGTCATATGCACCAGAAAAAAACCAATTACATTCTTACTCACTGCAGCTTTACATGTAGCTTAATGCAACAATGATATGTCTCATGAATGTAGTTATTCATTTTTGTCTTACGTGACTTCTTCCATATGATAGGCAACATAATTTCCCTAGAAATTTGGGAGCACGTTATTTTCAATGGAACACCTATAAATATCATTTTTTCCAAAGTGTAACAATTACAATTTATTTTGGATTTAATCTCGTCACTTAAAATCCCAGCACATATATGCACATACCAGATCGCTATGTGTTAATATAACATTGCCTACCATGCAGCTGTTTTCATGAGGCATTGCAGAGGTTATTAGGCCTGTTGTTCTTAGCATATCTGTTGTTTAGCACTCTCAGGGAAAAATATTTAAAAGAATGGCTCTGTTTAAAGATGCACAATTTCAAGGGGTCCATCGAGAGCAAGTCACAACATAGCCCTGCTAACCCAGGTCAGGTGGGTAATATTTATTCTATATCTTAAACTACTTGTATATCTGGAATGTCCAACAAGTTCACAACCCTCTAACCATTGATCTTTTGATTTCTCTCCATTCACCAATTTACCAAATTTTGATACCAAAATTTCCAAGATCCTTCTCGCCACCTCTCAGTCTCACCAGAGCTCTCCAGGTCCCATTCTACAACTCTTTTCAACTTAACAGGTCATGATCTACAGCCTTTCACATTTCAATCCATGACTCCTCCTTGACCCAGATCCACAAATGTATGACCTGTTGACTTCAGCATCACCCAATCCACCAAATTCTCCATGCACCTGTCCATGACCCCTCCAAAAAACCTTTCCATGATTCTTCTAGGCCCTCATACATATCCTTTCCGGGCACTGACCCATGAACCCTCCAAACTTTAATTCAGCATCCTTTTTTCATAGCAAAAGGATTTGAGTATAGGAGCAGGGAGGTTCTACTTCAGTTGTATAGGGTCTTGGTGAGACCACACCTGGAGTATTGCGTACAGTTCTGGTCTTGGACATTGTCTGTGAGGTATGATTGTGTGAGTATGGCTACAGTATGTCAACCTATTACTCGACTAGTCTGTGAGACAGCACTGATATTTTTGCCTCAAACTTCCAGATATTAGTAAGGAGGATTTACAGGGTTGTCAGGGCAGTTGTGTATCAAGTGTCATTTCCAGTGACATGATTGATTATAAGTAATCTGTCCAGTTTAGTTTCTTTAAGGTTTTCTGGTGGTTTACTGCAACTGAATAGCTCTTTGAACTGTGCCAGTATATTTGAGGGCCAATGTCCACACTCAGAAGTTCGTATGTGTTTTCACATTTTCAATATTCTCCAATTTATTGCCTTTTTGCACTTCCAATATAGTACTTCTCATTTCCTTAGATTAAACTTCATTTTCTGCTTTTCTGCCTAACCACATATATCTTCTTGCACTCTAAAGATTTCCTACTCACTGCAAATTATTTACCATCCACCATACAATTAAATCCAAAATACTCTATATTGAGCCCAATGATACCTGATTGGCAATCGCCTTAAAGGTTGAAGGAGTGTATGGAACCAAATCATCACCCTATCCTTTTTCTACGGAGAGCTGCCTGATCTGCTGAGTTACTCCAGCACTTTATGTCCATCTTTAGTAAAAAAAAACAGCACCTGCAGTTTCATTTGTCCACAACAACCTTTACATTTCATGTCACTGACCCATTTCTGAGTTCAATTTGTCAGTTTCTCTTGAATCCCATGGGTTTTTATGCTTTTGAGATGACCACCTTGTCAAAAATGTTACTGAAATCCGTGTAGATTATATCACATGTGTAGATTGGTTTAAGCATGCAACCAATCATTGCCTGGATAGCTCAGTCGGTAGAGCATCAGACTTTTAATCTGAGGGTCCAGGGTTCAAGTCCCTGTTCAGGCGCTGCCTTTATATAATGCATTTCGTTGTCTAATGCATTTCGTTGTCTCTGTACTGTACACTGACAATGACAATTAAAATTGAATCTGAATCTGAATATAGGTTAGCATCAGTAACCCCACCTTACTGTATCATTTATATTAACACCCACTTCCTGTGCTATGCAGTTTGGGTTGCAAACAGGATGCAGTGACTGCTACTGTGCTGTTAAGTCTGTATGTGGATTTTACTTTGGAGTCACGTGAGTGACTACGTGAAGACCCCGCCAGCACGCATGTGCGATATGTGGACAAATCTCGAACCAAGTCCAAACGGGCCACTTCGTGACTGATTGCGGAGGACCGCGGGAACGCGGGCAGTCAGCAGCGGCCAACATCACAGTGCCTCCCCCTCCCAGGAACCAAGGACAGAGAAAACCAACACAGCACTTGTTTAGGGATGCATGGAGTTCTATAACTTCTGATTTTTTTCATACTGCACAGTATTCAGGGATACAAAATTGAATTTGTTGACAAACTCCTCCTTCCGGTTCAACATGCACCTAGCCGAAAGTTTGTGCTTTCACAAAAAGAGAAAATGGAAGGTCATGCGGAACTGTTTAGACTACATACAAAAGAAGTCATAGAGAAAATCAAACATGAATCTCTTGAGTTTGTATCAAACATCTTCACCAAAAACAAAAAAGATGGAGGATGCCACATCATTATTGATTTGCCACAACTGAATACTTTTGTGCAATACACCCACTTCAAAATATAAACTTTTGTTACTGCTATACAACTAGTTTCCAATGGATACATCATGGCTTGCATCGACCTAAAAGATACATACTACTCAGTACCAAAAGACAAAGATCACCGCAGATATTTGAAATTTATCTGGATGGGGCAGCTCTGGCTAACCAGCTCTGGTTAATCCATTAAGCGCTGCCTAATGGATTAACATCAGCCCCCAGACTGTTTACTAAAATATTGAAACCAGCATTGGCGTTTCTTCGGAAACAAAAACATATTGTCATGGCATATCTCAATGACATCCTAATTGTGGGGAAAACCTTGGAATTGGCTAAATTGGCTGTCTCAGCCACAAAGCTCCTATTTCAAAAATTGGGATTTATCATCCATCCAGACAAATCCAAGTTAATGCCTTTGTGACTATGGATTATTTGGGGTTCACGAGTAACTCTGTTCATGTCTGTCACCTTTCAAAGGACAAAGCAACAGACTTCATAGAGGCATGTAACAGCCTTGTTTGCGTCAGTAAACCATCTATTCGGCAAATAGCCAGATGTAATGTTAAAATTGTACAAGACGTTGGTGAGACCAAATCTGGAGTATGGTGTACAATTTTGGTCGCCCAATTATAGGAAGGATGTCAACAAAATAGAGAGGGTACAGAGGAGATTTACTAGAATGTTGCCTGGGTTTCAACAGCTAAGTTACAGAGATAGGTTGAATAAGTTAGGTCTTTATTCTCTGGAGCGCAGAAGGTTAAGGGGTGACTTGATAGAGGTCTTTAAAATGATGAGAGGGATAGACAGAGTTAATGTGGACAAGCTTTTCCCTTTGAGAATAGGGAAGATTCAAACAAGAGGACATGACTTTAGAATTAAGGGACAGAGGTTTAGGGGTAACATGAGGGGGAACTTCTTTACTCAGAGAGTGGTAGCGGTGTGGAATGAGCTTCCAGTGGAAGTGGTGGCGGCAGGTTCGTTGGTATCATTTAAAAATAAATTGGATAGGCATATGGATGAAAAGGGTATGGAGGGTTATGGTATGAGTGCAGGCAGGTGGGACTAAGGGAAAAAAGTTGTTCGGCACGGACTTGAAGGGCCGAGATGGCCTGTTTCTGTGCTGTAATTGTTATATGGTTATATGGTTATTAATAGGGAAGCTTGTGGCTGCCTTTCCAGCCACGCAATTTGGACTCTTACATTACCAAAATCTACAAAGGGTCAAAATTGCAGCACTCAAAACACCATGCTGGCCATTTTGACAGGCCAATGCAGTTACCAGCCAAAGCAAAATTGGAATTGCGATGGTGGATTAGCAATGTTCGACATTGCTCTAATTACATCACAGTCACAAACCCTTCGGTTGTGTTACAAACTGACGCCAGCACTCACGGCTGGGGATCAACCGATACCACCTCCAGTTGTGGTGGTAGATGGAATACACACGAGTTAACCTTACTTCAGACACTGGGTATTAATCATCTAGAGATGTTGGGAGCGTTTCACGGATTTCGGGCTTACTGTTCAGACATGCACCATCTGCATGTTCGCCTACAAATGGATAACACCACTGTGGTGGCATACATTAATCATATGGGTGGAACTAAGTTGATATCTTGTGATGAATTGGCACTGGTGCACAGAAAGAAACATTTGGATATCAGCTACTTACCTTCCGGGTAAGCTCAATACAGTGGCGGACACCAGGTCACGCATATTTAATGACAACACCGAATGGATGTTGGACCACCAGGTATTTACTGACATTGTAGCTCGGTATGGAACGCAAGATATTGACCTTTTTGCATCCAGACTTAATCACCAGATACCAACATATGTTGCATGGGAACCAGACCCTGGGGCAGTAGCGATGGACACTTTCTCGCTACACTGGGGGGATATGTTTTTCTATGCGGGCAGACTTTACTTAGTGTTCCCGTGGATTTTGAAGCAACAGCAACAAAGAGAAGCAGGAGAAAGCACTGATTGGCTCTAGCCCAAATGGGAGGAGAGTTCTCAGTGAGTCAGAGGGGGAAAACAGTTGAAAACTGAGGAATTTGGTTTGTAAATTAGGCAATTTAACAGTCAATATAAGCAAGGCAACTCTTGGGGAGTGACAGTGAGGGAGCGGCCTTGTGAGGGAAGTGCTCTGCGAGTCAAGTGTGAGTCTTTGGCTCGAGAGTCTTCGGAGAGGAGGCTGCGCAAAACACAGGGAGGGAGAGACCGAGGCAAAAGAAGGAGATGTCAAGCAAGCTGATGCAGTGTGATGCTTGCAGTATGTGGGAGGTCAAGGACACTGCTGGTGCCTCTGGCTGCTACAAATGTGAGAAGTGCATCCAGGTACAGCTCCTGAAGGACCATTGGGGAACTGGAGAAACAAGTGGATGACCTCAGGTTCATCCGAGAAACTGAGTTGTTCCTCGACAAGTCCTACAGTAAGATTGTTACACCCAAGGCACTAGAAGAGAGAAGGTGGGTGACGGTGAGAAAGGGAGGAAAACATGGAATGCAAAGGTCCCAGGGTGTTGTACCTCTTGTGAACAGGTTCACCCACGTGGAAGCTACCGGGACAGAAGACGGACTGGCTTGCAAAACAAAAAGGGCTGTTGAGCCAAAACCAAAGAGGCCAAAGTCGGGCAACGCCATTGTAGTTGGAGACTCCATTGTGAGAGGTATGGACAGGGGTTTTTGCGGCAACAGACGGGATTAGAGGATGGTGTGCTGCCTTCCTGGTGCCAGGATCCAGGATGTTACGGACAGAGTGCAGACAATCCTCAAGAGCGAAGGTGAACAGCCAGAAGTGGTCGTGCATGTTGGCACAAATGATGTTGGAAAGAAGGGGATGAATATTTTGCAGCGGGACTTCAGAGAGCTTGGAAAAATGCTGAAAAGCAGGACTTCCAGGGTTGTTATCTCCGGTTTGCTTCCAGTTCCTCATGCTGGCAAGAGCAGGAACAGGGAGATACGGGACCTGAATGTGTGGCTGAGGAACTGGTGCAGGGGGCAGGGATTTAGATTCTTAGATCACTGGGATCTGTTTTGGAGTAAGGGGGAACTGTACAAAAGGGACGGATTGCATCTTAACAGGTGGGGGACCAGCATTCTGGCCGGCAGGTTTGCCACTGCTACACGGATGGTTCTAAACTGAAGAAGGGGGGTGGGGTGTCAAATGGGATAGTCGAGGACGGAGTTAAAGGGAAAGAGAGTAAAGGGATGTTTAATGACCCCAGAATTAACGGGAAAGAAAGCTCACAAAGGGATAGGAGAGTATGGCCAAGTGTAATAGGGATCGATGTGAAAGGGGCCACTTGTCAACATAATTGTACAAAGAGTAAGAGTGTTGTAAAAACAAGCCTGAAGGCTTTGTGTCTCAATGCGAGGAGCATTCGTAATAAGGTGGATGAGTTGAAGGTGCAGATAGCGATTATTGACTATGCTATAGTTGGGATCATGGAGACATGGCTCCAGGGTGACCAAGCCTGGGAGCTGAACATCCAGGGATATTCAATATTCAGGAGGGATAGACGAAAGGGAAAAGGAGGTGGGGTAGCGTTGCTGGTGAGAGAGGAGATTAATGCAATAGAAAAGAAGGACATTAGCGTGGAGGATGTGGAATCGATATGGGTAGAGCTGCGAAACTCTAAGGGGCAGAAAACGCTAGTGGGAGCTGTGTACAGGCCACCTAACAGTAGTATTGGAGTTGGGGATGGCATCAAACAGGAAATTATAAAATGCGTGCAACAAGGGTAACATGGTTATAATGGGTGACTTCAATCTGCATGTAGATTGGGTGAATCAAATTGGCAGGGGTGCTGAGGAAGAGGATTTCTTGGAATGTATGCGGGATAGTTTTCTCAACCAACATGTGGAGGAACCAACGAGAGAGCAGGCTATTCTAGACTGGGTATTGAGTAATGAGGAAGGGTTAGTTAGCAGTCTTGTTGTGCGTGGCCCCTTGGGCAAGTGTGACCATAATATGGTTGAGTTCTTCATTAGGATGGAGAGTGACAAAATTAAGTCAGAAACAAGGGTTCTGAACTTGAACAAAGGTAACTTTGAAGGTATGAGATGTGAATTGGCCAAGATAGACTGGCAGGTGATTCTTAAAGGGTTGACAGTGGATGTGCAATGGAAGGTATTTAAAGATTGCATGGATGAAGTACAAAAATTGTTCATACCAGTTTGGCAAAAGAATAAATCGGGGAAGGTGGTGCATCCATGGATAACAAGGGAAATCAGGGATAGTATAAAAACAAAAGATGAGGCATACAAATTTGCCAGAATAAGCAGCCTACCGGAGGACTGGGAGAAATTCAGAATCCAGCAGTGGAGGACAAAGGGCTTAATTAGGAAAGGGAAAATAGATTATGAAAGAAAACTGGCAGGGAACATAAAAACTGACTGCAAAAGTTGTTATAGATATGTAAAGAGAAAGAGACTAGTTAAAACAAATGTTGGTCCCTTGCAGTCAGAAACAGGTGAATTGATCATGGGGAACAAGGACATGGCAGACCAATTGAATAACTACTTTGGTTCTGTCTTCACTAAGGAAGACATAAATAATCTGCCAGAAATAGCAGTGGAACGGGGGTCAAATAAGATGGAGGAACTGAGTGAAATCCAGGTTAGCCGGGAGGTGGTGTTGGGTAAATTGAACGGATTGAAGGCCGATAAATCCCCAGGGCCAGATAGTCAGCATCCCAGAGTACTCAAGGAGCTGGCCACAGAAATAGTGGATGCATTAGTGATAATTTTTCAAAATTCCTTAGATTCTGGAGTAGTTCCTGAGGATTGGAGGGTAGCTAACGTAACCCCACTTTTTAAAAAAGGAGGGAGAGAGAAAGCGGGGAATTACAGACCAGTTAGTCTAACATCGGTAGTGGGGAAACTGCTAGAGTCAGTTATTAAAGATGGGATAGCAGCGCATTTGGAAAGTGGGGAAATCACTGGACAAAGTCAGCATGGATTTACGAAAGGTAAATCATGTCTGACAAATCTGATAGAATTTTTCGAGGATGTAACTATTAGAGTGGATAAGGGAGAACCAGTGGATGTGTTATATCTAGACTTTCAGAAGGCTTTCGACAAGGTCCCGCATAAGAGATTAGCATACAAACTTAAAGCACACGGTATCGGGGGTTCAGTATTGATGTGGATAGAGAACTGGCTAGCAGACAGGAGGCAAAGGGTAGGAGTAAACGGGTCCTTTTCAGAATGGCAGGCAGTGACTAGTGGGGTGCCGCAAGGCTCAGTGCTGGGACCCCAGCTATTTACAATATATATTAATGATTTGGACGAGGGAATTCAATGCAACATCTCCAAATTTGCAGATGACACCAAGCTGGGGGGTATAGTTAGGTGTGAGGAGGATGCTTGGAGGCTGCAGGGTGATTTGGATAGGCTGAGTGAATGAGCAGATGCATGGCAGATGCAGTATAATGTGGATAAATGTGAGGTTATCCACTTTGGTGGGAAAAACATGAGGGCAGACTACTATCTGAATGGTGGCAGATTAGGAAAAGGGGAGATGCAACGAGACCTGGGTGTCATGGTACACCAGTCATTGAAAGTAGTCATGCAGGTGCAGCAGGCAGTGAAGAAAGCAAATGGTATGTTAGCATTCATAGCGAAAGGATTTAAGTATAGGAGCAGGGAGGTTCTACTGCAGTTGTACAGGGTTTTGGTGAGGCCACACCTGGAGTATTGCGTACAGTTTTGGTCTCCAAATCTGAGGAAAGACATCCTTGCCATAGAGGGGGTACAGAGACGATTCACCAGACTGATTCCTGGGATGTCAGGACTTTCATATGAGGAAAGATTGGATAGACTCGGCTTGCACTCGCTGGAATTTAGAAGATTGAGGGGGGATCTTATAGAAACTTACAAAATTCTTAAGGGGTTGGACAAGCTAGATGTTGGAAGATTGTTCCCGATGTTGGGGGAGTCCAGAACAAGGGGTCACAGTCTAAGGATAAGGGGGAATTCCTTTAGGACCGAGATGAGGAAAACATTCTTTACACAGAGAGTGGTGAGTCTCTGGAATTCTCTGCCACAGAAGTTAGTTGAGGCCAGTTCATTGGCTATATTTAAGAGGGCGTTAGACGTGGCACTTGTGGCTAAAGGGATCAGGGGGTATGGAGAGAAGGCAGGTACGGGATACTGAGTTGGATGATCAGCCATGATCACATTGAATGGGGGTGCAGGCTCGAAGGGCCGAATGGCCTACTCCTGTACCTATTTTTCTATGTTTCTATGCATTTTCCCCCTTCTGCCTCCACAATCGGATCTTGCGGAAAATTCAACAAGACTCCGCATCGGGTATTTTGGTAGTACCCGATTGACCTACTCAACCATGGTTCCCTGTGGTACTCGACATGGTCTCAGAACCATGTATTCTGATCTTGTACTCACTGGAATTTAGAAGATTGAGGGGGGATCTTATAGAAACTTACAAAATTCTTAAAGGGTTGGACAAGCTAGATGCAGGAAGATTGTTCCCGATGTTGGGGGAGTCCAGAACCAGGGGTCACAGTCTAAGGATAAGGGGGAATTCCTTTAGGACCGAGATGAGGAAAACATTCTTTACACAGAGAGTGGTGAGTCTCTGGAATTCTCTGCCACAGAAGGTCATTGAGGCCAGTTCATTGGCTATATTCAAGAGGGAGTTGGATGTGGCTCTTGTGGCTAAATGGATCAGGGGGTATGGAGAGAAGGCAGGTATGGGATACTGAGTTGGATGATCAGCCATGATCATATTGAATGGCGGTGCAAGCTCGAAGGGCCGAATGGCCTACTCCCGCACCTATTTTTCTATGTTTCTATGATCTCCAAACATCCCAAGTTTGCTGGTACATCCTGTGACAGGGGAGAGTCATCCGTGCCATGACCAAATGAATCTATTGGTTTGCAGGATTTGAAAAGATCTCTCCAGGAATTTGGGCTGTCAGACCGAACCATGAATATCATCGCGGCATCATGCAGAGAGTCCACCAGGAAACAAGTACCTCACCTATATCAAAAAATGGGAGGTATTTTGTACCAGGACATACACTACTTACAACACAGCCACCATCATGGATGTGCTGGAGTTCCTGGCAAGTCTACATTTCGATGAAGGCTTGAGTTATAGTGTCATCAACTGCACAAGAAGTGCCCTATCCTCATACCTGGGACAGGGGTTAGAGCACCATGGAGTAGGATCTCACCCTCTGGTGTCAAAACTTATGAGGGGTATTTTTAACTCAAATCCACCCAGGCCTTGATATTCCCACACCTGGGAGATTGGCATTGTCCTGACCCTGCTCAGAGATTGGGCACCAGCCACATCCCTCTCACTAACCAAACTCACGTATAAAATAGTTATGCTGATGGCACTTATAACGGCGCAGCGGATCCAGTCGCTGCACAAACTAAGACAGGACGCCATGGTAACATCGCAAAATAAGGTTACCTTTCACATTTATGAGTTACTTAAACAGAACAGGCCTGGGTCATCTGGCCTCAAATTGGAGTTCCTGGCTTATCCCGTAGATAGACGCCTTTGCATAGTGACCCACCTTCTACATTACCTGGAGGTCACCAAACGTCTCAGGGGAACGTAAATGGCTCTATTGATAAGTTTTAAACATCTTCATCACAGAGTAACCGTGCAGACCATCTCAAGATGGCTCTAGGTGGTGTTAGGTGCAGCAGGGGTGGAAACTGATATTTTTAAATCTCATTCTACCAGGACTGCAGCTACATCGGCAGCGAGGATGATGGAAGTTCCTTTGGACCACATCCTTGCAACGGCGGGTTGGTCTAATGAAACAACTTTCCAGCGGTTTTATAACAAACCTGTGGCTACGCCTGAGATATTTGCAGACACTAATTTAAGTGCTGTATTATAATTTTCCCCGAAGTTAGGGGTTATTATTATTATTTGTTAAGTAAATACATTATTGTTTTTCAGCACTGTTTCAAGTCTGAAATACGTTAGCATACTTCCTCCGTTGGTTATTATGGCAGTGTGTGAGCATGGACTCGTTTTCCAGGGCATGAAATCACAGAGCTTTGAAGTCTTCACATAGTCACTCACATGACTCAAAGTAAAATAGTAAGATTAAATGAGAACTTACCAGTTCGAAGTTTTATGAGGAGTTATTTTAGTGCCCTCCGCTCCCAACCCTCTATTATAATGTCAACTGGTATGTTAGTTCTCTTACTATCTTCAGTCAACTCTACTATCTGTGATTTCACACCGCTGCTTTGATGAATGTCGCGCATGCGTGCTGGCGGGGTCTTCACGTAATCCCTCATCATAACTCCTCATAAAATAAGGATCAAAGTTTGAACTGGTGAGTTCTCATTTAATCTCACTATTAAAGATGATCTTAAATTACATGCCATGTATATGTCATATTTACACCATGTTTTGCCCTTATTAACCCTCCTTGCTATCTCTCCCAAAACATTCCATCAAATTATTCACGTTATCTACCCCTAACAAATCCATATCAAATGCTGTTGATTAATCTGCTTTTCTAAGTGAAGATTTATATTGTCCCTCAGATTTGCCTATCACCCACGTTAAACGGGGTGGCATGGTGGCGCAGCGGTAGAGTTCCTACCTTACAGCGCTTGCAGCACCGGAAACCCGGGTTCGATCCCGACTATGGGGTGCTTGTCTGTACGGAGTTTGTACGTTCTCCCTGTAACCTGCATGGGTTTTCTCTGAGACCTTCGGTTTCCTCCCACACTTCAAAAGACATACAGGTATGTAGGTAAATTGGCTTGGTATTGTAAAATTGGCCCTAGTGTGGCAGGAAAGTGTTAGTGTGTGGGGATTGCTGGTCAGAGCGGACTCGGTGCGCTAAAGGGCCTCTTTCCACACGGCATCCCTAAACTAAACTGAAAAAAAAACTAAACTCCTGGCCTGTAATTATTTGGTTAATCGCTTCCTCTCTTTTCAAACTGCTGGGGGTTAGCAGCAGTATTAGACATCCAACCCCTTGCACAAATGCCATGGTCAGAGACAATTCCAAAATAAAGTTTGCATCTGGGCTCCAAACATTTCATCATTATTAAGTTTACTTCATCCAGTTACTTCACATTCATCCACATTATTGGCTTTCCCTTCTTAGTAAATTCCAATTCAGAAATACAGCCGCATCCAGATTGCTGACATAACTGTGATGCACATCATGTACTCATGAGATACAGTTGGGCAGTTCCCCAGGTCAGTCAAATGGTCATCTGCACTTGTTTATCTACTAACCCCACTTCAATGCAACAGCGCCTTGCTTGCTCAAGCTTGTTCCTGGTTTGGTGAAGCCAACTAAAATGCAAAGTTTTTGCAAGGAAAGTCAAGATTAAGTGGACTAGAGATGAAATCTTTTTCCGAGAGAGATTCAATATCCATACTGGAGTTTAAGGAAATTTAATCTCCAGTGCAAAGCTAACATGAAAGTAATCCGCTTTACCTTGAAGTGATTGGGTTATGAAAGTCGTAAGAACGCAGCAGAAAACATTTATTTTCTTTCCCTTTTGTTTTGTAAAATATGTTTTTATTATTTAGTTTCCTGACATAACAAGTAATATCCAAGCTCTTGTAGCATTGTTCCCAGCTCTTCATCCTAGCCATCACAGTACATTGGTATAAAATTACAGGAATTATTGTCATAATTGTAAGTTGAGGGAAAGAATGGGTGTTATGCATCCTTTGGGGTCTGGATGGGAAAAGGAGTTATGCCATATTCATCTCCATTTCCTATCCCCTAAATTTGGATCCAGATTTGTACAGTTTCCATCACACAGAAAGGGACTTTAGACTTTAGAGAGACTTTAGTGAGGGACAGGAATCTGAATACAGACGTGCAGTCAACGACTTTGTTGAATGACGTGGGCTGAATCACCTGCAGCTCAACACCGACAACACTTACGGGCCTGTCCCACTTAGGAGACTTAGGAGTGCAGGAGGCTCTGCGCTCGCTTCATGATCGCTACATGTTCGCTGGTGGTCTCTGGTGAGTCTCCTTCTGGGAACTAGTCGTGGCCTCAGTATGGTCACAGCAAATTTTTCAACATGTTTAAAATATTTCTGCCTCGCCCTGGAGAAAATCAATACTTTTGTATCAATACTCCTTCTCCCCCCCACCCCTTCTTCCCTCCCCCCCAGCCCCGCTCTTTTAAAGGACTTACCGTACACTGTGCTAGCCATCTTAACCTTCCTGTTCATCGCAGTGTGTATATCACCTTGGCTTTGCACCGGGGGGGGGGGGGGGGGGGTGTGTGTGTGTGTGTGTGTGTGTGTGTGTGTGTTCTCCACTCTTGACACTCGCCGTTCCACTTCCTAGTTTTTCCTGCGAGTGCCACGAGATTGGCACTCGCAGGCAGTCCGCTGAAAAATCGCCGAAGTGGGACAGGCCTTCTTCTTTTGTGTGGCGTGTACAGCCTAAAGTTGTTGGACAACTTGTTCTATTTGATCTTCCGTTTGTGCATGTCGAGTTGATTGCATTAGTTGAAACAGGGCAGTTGAGACCTATATATAACATTGAAGGCATGACATTCATTGTGGTTCATTGAAATTCCAAGTTATTTGGTCGCACCTTTAAAAGCCCTGACCCACGGTACGAGTTAATTCCAAGAGTTCTCCCGAGTTTGCCCTGATTTGAACTCGGAGATTTACGGTAATGGCCACTCGTCAGTACTCTGGGCTCTCGTGGACATTTTTCAAAATTTTCAAATCTTCCAGAGTCTTCCCGCGCTTACCTGCCATTAGCTAGTCTTCCTGAGTACCTGCCGTTAGCGGTACGAGCCACTAAGAGACATCCCCGAGCTCCGACGTACCCGCTACATTCATTCTCCATGCTTACCACGAGTTTGATTTTTATTAAACTAGGGAGAGCTCTTGGAATGAACTCGTACCATGGGACAGGGCTTTTATGCATTTTGGGTGCAATCTATCACCCCAGTCAGTATCTTGGTAAAACCTGATATATCAGTGGAGCCAGAACAGTATATCTTGATCTGAGAACAACTACTGCTGAATGCAAATATCAGCAACTTGATGAATATGGGAATTCATAGCAGTTGGAGGAGGAAATTATGTGTGAATATAAATAAATAGACTTAAATTATAAGAAAATAAGGGATGTGATCTAAGTTGCAGTGAGGAGCTGCAAGTGTAACTCAAAATTTAATCATTTATAATAGATTATCAGTGATTCAAAATCATATTTTTTCCAGAATAACATTTCAAAACTCAAGAAGACTTATTATCCACGTAAATATGGGCATAATGTAGCAGAAGATGTACTGTAGTTGATAATGATGGAGGTTTTGGAAACACGAGAGATCCCGATAAATCATATGAAACACAAGTGACTTCAGTTCAGAGTGAAGTCTGAGATTCATTGAGTCTGAAGAAGGGTGTCCACCCGAAACGCCACCCATTCCTTCTCTCCTGAGATACTGCCTGTCTCTGAGTTACTCCAGCATGTTGTGTCCATCTGTGATTCAAATATTGTTGTACATCAGGGAGTGATGATGTTAATGGACATCCTGCTGCTGGAGTCTCTGCTCCTCCAAAGAGCCTTTGCTTTAACCCAACAGTACCATGGTTCTGGCAACATGTGTGGATATGAGAATGCACTGCAGGGAAAATGGTTATCCAAAAATTGCAGTTGTTTTTTTTATTTACTGTCTCGTGCAGAGAGATATAGTGAATTGATTGTTCTGCACGCAATCCAGTCAAATCATACCGTACATGAGTACAATAGATCCTCTATTCTTTGGAGCGAAAGAGGATAACGGGTGATCATATAGAGGTGTACAAAATCATGGGAGGAACAGATCAGGTAAACACACAGTCTCTTGTCTAGAGTAGGGGAATCATGAACCAGAGGACATAGACTTAAGGTGAGGGGGAGGAAATGTTTCATTGGAACCTGTGGGTTCCTTTACATAAAGGATGGGTCCATGGAACAAGTTGCCAGAGGAAGGAGTTAAGGCAGGTACTATCGCAACGTTTAAGAAACATTTCGACACATACATGGATAGCATAGTTTTGGAGGGATATGCGCCTAAGACTGGCAGGTGGGATTAGTGTAGATAGGACATTTTGGTTGGTATGGGCAAGTTGGGCCAAAGGGCCTGTTTCTACATGTATTACTCCATGACCCTATAATCAGCATTAATGGTGCTAAAATGGAGATGGTCGAGAGCTTCAAGTTTCAGGGCATAAATATCACTAACAGTTTGTCTTAGACTAACCTCATAGAAGCTGTGGCCAAGAAAACACCACACCTCTGCTTGTTCAAAAGACTAAGGCGGTGAGGCATTTCTCCAAAACTTTTACTGACTTTCACAGATGTGAGGTAGAAAGCATCTTGTCGGGATGCATCACAACCTGGTTTGACAATGGTTCTGCCCAAGACCATAAGAAATTGCAGAGTTCTGGATATCCAGTCTATCACACAAATCAAGCTCCTACCTCTCTCTCCCATCGACTCCATCTATACTTCACGTACAAAATGGCAAAGATTGTGCAGCACAGTGGCAAAGCTTGGTGTAAGTAAAGATTTTGCATGTTTCCCATGTGACTGCATGGGTTTTCTGTACGTGGTCCAGTTCCCCCCCGCAATATCCTAAAGACATGCGGGTTTGTAGGATATTTGGCTTCTGAAAAATTACCCCTAGTATGTAGTGAGTGTATGAAGAAGTGAGATAACACAGAACTAGTATAATAGGTCATCAATGGTCAGCATGGTCTTGTTGGGCCGATCGGCCTGTTTCCATGCTGTACCTCTAAGCTAAAGTAAAACAATCAAACACCCAGGTCATTCCCTCTTCTCCACTCTCTCATCAGGCAGAATGTAGAAAAGCTTATAAGTATGCACCACAAAATTCCAGAACAGCTTCTTGCCTGCTGATAACAGACTATGGAAGAATCCTCTCATAAGCTAAGGGTGCAGCCTTGATCTCTTAACATACCTCATAGCAGCCCTTGCATTTTTTAATCTGCACTTGCTCTTTAACTGTAGATCTATAATGCTATAACACTATATTCTGCATTCTGGTATTTTTCTCTTTGCACTGCCTGCATATGGGTCGATTGTACTCTCTACATGTAAAGTATGATTGGACTGGATAGCACGCAAAAAAAGTTTTTCCATTCAGCTGGCTCAAAGGGCCGAATGGTCTATTCCTGCATCTATTGCCTATAAAATAGACGCAACATGCTGGAGTAACTCAGCAGAACAGGCAGCATCTCTGGATGGAAGGAATGGATGACGTTTCGGTTCGAGACCCTTAGACTGAAAGTCAGGGGAGATGGAGACAGAGATAAGGTACTAAGGTGAGACATCAAAGGGGATGAAGGCAAGGAAAATGTAGAATAGATAAATGTTCACTAGAAGGTAACACCAAAGCATACAGAGATAAGACTTAATTAGGGGGACAGTCAGACTGGTCGGAGAACTAGGAAGGGAGAGGGATCAGACCAACAAAATGGACTCTTAGCAACTGAAGGTCTGAAGAAGGGTCTCGACCCGAAATGTCGCCTATCTCCTTCGCTCCTTAGATGCTGCTGCACCCGCTGAGTTTCTCCAGCTTTTTGTGTAACCCTCTTAGCAACTCTTGTTGCCTGTTCCTGAACTTCACTCATCCTGGAAATTGTAATCATAACCAGCATTTGAAATGAGGAGACAGAGGATACAATGTTATGAATGTCACAGTAAACTGGGTCACAAAATGGATTTATGGTTTACAAATAAAATCAAAATTAAAGGCTCTTTTTCTGAAGTAATGATTCATTCATTGCAAATTGAGTATATTCATTGTACAAATTAAGATATAATAGCCATTACAGAGGTTTTAAATCAATCGAGGTTGGGGACAGAATATTCCAGGCTGATTGACATTTTTGAAGGATAGGCAGAATGGAAAGGAGGCGATGGAGCTCTGATAATAAAGGATGACATTAGGACGGTAGTGAGAAATGATCCTGGCTCAGGAGATCAGGAAGTCGAATCAGCTTGGCGGAGATAAGAAATAGCAAAGAAATCACTGGTGGGAGCAATCTAATATCCTTCTAGCAGTAGGCATACCAATGACAGAACATTAATCAAGAAGTAATGGGAGTTTGTACAAAAGGTAATGTAATAATCTCCATAGAGACTGGATTAATCAAATAGATAAAGATAATCTTGAAGACAACTTCATGAAATGCATTCAATACATTTTCAGAGCAGTGTGGGCCCAACTGGGGCACAGAGATCAGGTCATATTTCATGAGATAGGCTTAATTAGCCATCTCCTGGAGAAAAAAAAATCCTCTGGGGAAGAGTGACCATAACACAACCAAATTTCCCTTTCACTCTGAGGGTAACAAACATTGGTTTGAACCTCTGGTCCTAAACTTAAATACAGGTAGTTGCATAGATTTTTCAGTTGGCTAAATTTGATCTGGAAAATAAACATTGGTTAATCTATGGATTACATCTGATGAAATGCTTTATAATTCTGAATCGATCCACACCATTAAGAATTAAGAGCTCGACAGGTAAAATGAGTTCAACTAGAGCGTTTAGCGGTGATTTTCAATTAAAAAGTCAGGTGTGGAACTACGTCAGAAGTATGCAGATTTGGAAGAGAGTTATGTCAGTCCTGGGGTAACAATGCTTTAATGCTTGGAACACCAAATGCTGGTGTAACTCAACCGGTCAGACAGCATCTCTGGAGGACATGGAGAGACGATATTTTGGATTGGGACTGATTGTAGAGTGGAGAGAAAGCTGGAATATAAGTTCAGGCGGGACAAAGCCTGGCAAGTGATAGGTGGATACAGAAGGGGAGGGGGACACGAGTGAACAAATGCTGGAGATGAAAAGGAGATAAAAGCTGGTGACAAAAGGGGACATATTCAGACGAAAAGGTGATAAAGAAGCAAAATGTTATCAGATAAGGGGAAGTCAAAGGGAAGGAAAATGTAAAGCCAGAGGGAAATATATTGGTTGAAAGGGTAGAGGTGGGAGGGAGGTGAGTGGGAGAAATAGGGGAGGGGCAGGGTTGGAGTGTGGGGGTCACAAAACAGAGAGAAGGGGTGGGGGGAGGGGGGGTGAGGGAGGTTCTTACCTAAAACTGGAGAAATCAAAGTTCATAACCAAGCTACACAAATACTTTAAGGCTAACACTGTTCAATTGAACTGCAAAAAAATTCAGCTCATGTTCTTTGTTAAGCATCCACAAAAACCCCAGTGAACAGCAGCAGCAAAACATCTTCCCACCCACACAACGGATCATCAAATCAATGTTTGCTATTGATCAAAATTGGAGTTTGGGAGGAAGATTTCCTGGAGTTTGTTTTTTGAATAGACGATTGTATTTCGTTTTGTTCACCCTTTTATATATGATGTTGTTAAGCTGGAAAGGGTGCAGAGAAGATTTACAAGCATTTTGCCAGGCCTCAAGGGCCTGGGCTATAGTGAGAGGTTGAGCAGGCTAGGAATTTATTCCTTGGAGTGCAGGAGGATGCGGGGTGGATCTTATGGATGTGTATGAGATCATGAGAGAAATAGATAGGCTAAATGCTCAGAGTCTTTTACTCAGGGTATGGGAATCAAGAACCAGAGGGCATAGGTTTAAGGTGATGGGGTAAAGATTTAATGGGAACTTGAGGGGAACCTTCTATGCACAAATGGTGGTGGGTATATTAGAATAATCTGCATAGTTGAGGCAGGTGCTATCACAGCGCTTAAAATACATTTGAACATGTAAATGGATAAGAGGTTTAGAAGGATATGGGCAAACCGCAGGCAGATGGGACTAGTGTAGGTGGGATATGTTGGTCGACGTGGGCAAGTTGGGCTGAAGGGCCTGTTCCCACACTGTATGAATTATGACTATGTATAGTATCGCTGTTCCAGATATAAAGGCAGAAAATACAGGAAACACTTAGAGGGACAATGTGCAACAAGAAACGGATGCTGGCCAACCTGTTGATTATTTGCACCATTTTCTGCTTATATTTCAGATTTCCTGCATCTGCAGTATTTTGATTTTCAATTGGTGTTAGTCCCACTTCCCTGCGCTGACCTATATCCCTCTAAACCTCTGGAGGGATGTGGGCCCATATGAGGGCAGAACCCAAGGACCTTGTCAAAAAGTATCAAAAAGCAGACAATTAAAAGACAGATGAGGGAGAAGGGATCTTTTTAGGAGACCCTATCGATAGAGCATCTTTGCGATTAAATTCTCCTACATCCACTTGCCCAAGGAGTAATATATTTACCAAATTAATTCACAGGGTTCATTGCAAGAACATTGCAAGAAATATAGTCTTTCAAGCCTGTTCCACCATTCACATGATGATGACTGATCTACTTACAGCACTATCACCACATATTCCCTTCAAGCTCAGAGATCTTGCTATCTCTGCCCTAAATGAAGAGAACAACTGGGCCTCCAAGTAGATAATTCAAATGGCCCAAACATTCTCCTAATTTCAGTCTAAAATGGCCTATTCCATTGGTCCTCGAGTGTCCAGAGTGCATTCCCATGTGTCGAGCCGGATAAGCCCGGTAGGAATTTTAACCTTTTAATACTTTTCAACTTTCTAAATTTGAAAGAATACAATGCCAGTCTCCTCAGTATCTCTCCATGCAGCAAACCATCATTAACATTGAATACAATCTCAACAAGACTTTCTTACTTCAGTGATCAAATCCACATGTAATCAATGCTCCCATTATTTATCCTTCTGATAGCTAATCTCCAATCCACACAAACAATTATGCAATCGAAAGAAACATGTATAATAATAACCTGAGCATTCATTGATTTGAAACCATCTGTTTCAAAACTCTATGATGTATATTATAACCATATAACCATATAACAATTACAGCACGGAAACAGGCCCTCTCGGCCCTTCCAGTCCGTGCCGACCATTATTTTCCCCTAGTCCCATCTACCTGCACTCATACCATACCCCTCCATTCCCTTCCCGTCCATATACCTATCAACTTTAATTCTAAATGTTAAAATCGATCCTGCCTCCACCACTTCTGCTGGAAGCTCATTCCACACAGCCACCACTCTCTGAGTAAAGAAGTTCCCCCTCATGTTACCCCTAAACGTCTGTCCCTTAATATTGCAGGGTCCTTGGAATTTATCAGCCTTGTACCTCAAAAACAATTTTTTGACTAATACTAAGTTTCTTCAGTTCAACATTCTCACTGGATTATCAAATATAAATATCCAGCAGGTTTCATATATCTTCTCTGAAAGAAGATGCACAATAAAAGCTTAGTAATTCCTTTGTCATTTTTTAATTTCACCATTATAAATCCTCCTATCTATGTAAAAGGCCCACATTTAATCTCACTACTTTTTCTTTTCAACTACCTCTTAAATATCTTAGAGACTATATTTGTTTGCATTTCGCACCAATCTATGTTCAAATATTATCTTTCATTTCTTCGAAGCTAGACACAAAATGCTGGAATAACTCAGGCAGCATCTCTGGAGAGAAGGAATGGGTGACGTTTCGTGTTGAGACCCTACTTCAGACTTTCTTCATCAATTTCTTGGTCCCTTTCTCCTTAGTTCTAAACTATTTTCAATCCTCAATTATGCACATTAGCCAGAAACTGCTATTTCTGACACCTATATAAGATTCTCAATGTTGTTAGGTGTGAATTGGGAAGATTGGTTAGGAAGATTGTTCCCGATGTTGGGGAGGTCCAGGACAAGGGGTCACAGCTTAAGAATAAGGGGGAAATCCTTTAGGACCGAGATGCGAAGGACTTTTTTCACACAGATAGTGGTGGGTCTCTGGAACTTTCTGCCACAGAGGGTAGTTGAGGCCAGTTCATTGGCTATATTTAAGAGGGAGTTAGATGTGGCCCTTGTGGCTAAGGGGATCAGAGGGTATGGAGAGAATGCAGGTACAGGATACTGAGTTGGATGATCAGCCATGATCATATTGAATGGCGGTGCAGGCTCGAAGGGCCGAATGGCCTACTCCTGGACCTAATTTCTATGTTTCTATGAATCTGATGCCAGAATTACATTAGGTTCGAAAATGTTATATTGAGCTAATATTCCATGGTTGTGTGATCTAATAACATCAACATTTTCATAAAAAGCATACTGTTGGGTTGCATCACAGTTTAGTTTGGGAACAGCTCTGCCCAAGACAACAAAGAATAGCGGAGCTGTATATGTAACCCAGTCCATCACACAGACCAGACTTCCTACCATTTGCACCACGCTGCCTTGGAGAAGCGGCCAATATAATCAAAGGCGTACCACTCTGGTCATTACTTTTCTTCCTGCTCCTGTCTGGCTGAAGATGCAGAAGCATGAAAGCACACACTACCAGGCTCTGGAACAGCTTATTTCCCTCTGTTATCAGGCTTTTGAACAGTCCTTCCACAAGCTAAAGGAATGACCAATTCACCTTTACCCCATTGCGGACATTGGACTTTGTCAACAACTGATGCATTGCACTGCTGAGAACTACAATATATTCTGCATTCTGTATCTTCTCTTTCGCTCTATTGTACTTGAGTTTAACTTGATCAGTCACTGAAAGTAAGCATGCAGGTACAGCAGGCAGTGAACAAAGCTATTTGTGAGAGGATTTGAGTTTAGGAGCAAGGAGGTCCTACTGCAGTTGTACAGGGCCCTGGTGAGATCGCACCTGGAGTATTTTAGATTATCATCATATTGAATGGCAGTGCTGGCTTGAAGGGCCTAATGGCCTACTCCTGCACCTATTTTTCTATTTTTCTATTTATATATGTATAATACTATCTTTTCTGTTTGGATAACATGGAAAAAGCTCTTCACTATACTTTCGCACAAGTGACAATAATAAACCTAAACCTAATTTTTAAAATGTGATTAATGCTGAAATGTTTTTAATGGATAGTTGATGATTGGTTGGGACTTGTGCCAAAGGGTCTGTATGCCTTCTGCATTTTTCTATGACTCTATGACTCTTCTTTTGACGTAATACAATTTTAAATTGTTTTGGTCAACAAAATAGAGAGAGTACAGAGGAGATTTACCAGAATGTTGCTTGGGTTCCAGCAACTAAGTTACAGAGAAAGGTTGAACAAGTTAGGTCTTTATTCTTTGGAGCGCAGAAGGTTAAGGGGGGACTTGATTGAGGTCTTTAAAATGATGAAAGGGACAGACAGAGTTGACGTGGATAAGCTTTTCCCGTTGAGGGTAGGGAAGATTCAAACAAGAGGGCATGACATGAGAATTAAGGGACAGAAGTTTAGGGGTAACATGAGGGGGAACTTCTTTACTCAGAGAGTGGTGACTGAGTGGAATGATCTTCCAGCAGAAGTGGTGGAGGCAGTATCGATTTTAACATTTAAAAGTAAAGTGGATAGGTATATGGACGGGAAGGGAATGGAGGGGTATGGTCTGAGTGCAGGTAGATGGGACTAGGGGAAAATAAATGTTCGGCATGGACTGGAAGGGCCGAGAGGGCCTGTTTCCGTGTTGTAATTGTTATATGGTTATGTGGTTATATGGTCAGCCACAGGATCATTTTTCTTTTTTTTTGCAGCCACAGATCAGTGTCAAAACTGCTCAGCTTTTGGTAATAAAATTGAACTATGTCATGAACTTGTTACAGAGTAGAACTGGGTGCATTGGTGATATCTCTCACGGCGGCACGAGGGAACTAACATAGACTCAAGGAAAGAAGAATGGGGCATCTCTTCTTTGGGTAGTGAACAGCAGGCAGTGTGAACACAGGGATTTTTGAATTGTCCATTTTATTTTTGAATCATCAATGATTTTGTGCACCCCACACCAAATCACAAGTTTTAATTTTAGAGATATTGCATGGAAACAGGCCCTTCAACCCCCGGACTCCACACCGACCATTAATCATCCATTCAGACTATTCGATGTTATCCCACTTTCGCAGCTCCTCCCTATTCTTTGGTCAATTAATACAGAGGCCAATTAACCTACAAACCCAGGGATTTGGGATGTGGGAGCACCAGGAGGAAACCCATGCAGTCACAGGGAGAATGTAAAAATTCCAAACAGACAGCACCTGACGCCAGGATCAAACCCGGGTCTCTGGAACTGTGAGGCGGCAGCATTACCAGTTCTTCAACATCCAGTCAGCAAGTAAATTACCAGGCAACAGTGAATTGCTAATACACAGGGCAGCAACGCAACAGTCTGTTGTGGCTGCTGATTATTAGTCACCATATTAGACACAAAGAGGGACACTTGGGGATAAGAAATGCCACTGAACATCTGAGAAATCGGACTCATTAGCACCGTTTACACAAGCAAACTTTGTCTAAAAGAACACATATTGAACAAGCTGCTAGAGTAAGTGGTACAGATGGATACAACGATGACATTTAAAAGACACTTGGACAGGTACATGGATAGGAAAGATATGGAAGAATATAGGCCCAGTGTGGACAAGTGGGACTAACTCGTTCAGGCAATTTGGTTGATATTGACGAGTTTGACCTAAGGGCCTGTTTTATGCTGTGTAGCTCTATGATAATACAACCAGGAAAACATTACATTACTGCTGACAACAGCAGACCTGACTTAAAGTAGCTTTCAAACTCATTGATGTTTTAAAGACCTGTCGAACCAGCGATGAACGCGACTCCATGCGATGAACGCGATCAAACTAGAAGCGGGGGCCGTGCGGAGGTCGGGTGATCCCCTGTACAGGGCCGTTCCCACCAGCATGCGCCTGCATGCGGCAAGCGCGACCAAACCGGCAGCAGGGGCCGCGCGGAGGTCGGGTGAGTGGCACAACGCGGCGCAAAGTGAGGCGAACTTGGAGCGAAGTCTTAAGGTAAGTTTGCCAGGACAGAGAGGGACACACAGAAAGGGGCGCAGAGGCACACACAGAGGGCCACGGAGCCACACACAGAGGGTCACGGAGGCACCTACAGATAGGTTCACGGAGGCACGATGTCGAGGCAGTGTGTAATGCGTCGAGGCGACTGCGAGCCGACAAGCCGTTGCCGCGCGGAATTTTTGAACATAGTCAGTTTTTCGGAGCCCCACGCGATGTCGGGACGAACTCCGCACAATTCAGCACGGCTCCGGCGATCAAAGTGGGACCGCCCCTGCGACACCGGACGGCTCAAGCGACCACGTTAGGTCGCACTAATCGCATAGAGTTGCATGCTTGTAGGACAGGCCCGTAACTCAATGTCTTCTGAAGTCCACAGTATATGTTTTAGCTAACGGGCACATTGCCAGCATTTAGCTGCTAAAGGTACTCATGGCTGTCTCAGCGGTGATTGCATTGGTAACAGTCTGTGGCTGGGAAGAAAAGCACAATCTTTCAATTGTTCTGCATCTAAAATAAAAATAGAAAATTGAAGTATTTAGCAGACAAACTGCACTTGTGAGAAAAGGAACAGAGATAATTTTTTTTAGATTCATGACTTGCAGAGAAAAGGGGAAAAGATGAAGTGAATCAAAGGAGGAAGACTAGGAGAAACCAAATGGTGGTGCTGGCTGAAAAAAAGATGAAGGCTTGGGAAATGACAGGCCTGCCTGAGGGAAGTGTAAGTGAGTGAAGATGAATGCAATCTCAAATATTGTAAGAAGAGAGAGAAAAATTGAACGCTGGAAGTGAAAATACATCACTCAAATGTCTGAATAACATTGAATATTGAGTCCTGAATGCTATAACATGCTAAGTTAGAAGGGGAGGTGCTGTCCATCACGTTTATGTTGAGC
The DNA here is from genome assembly GCA_963514005.1 of Raja brachyura. The sequence continues at coordinate 103,554,237 of OY740784.1, forward strand.
TTTATTGGAACAATGTAAAAAACTAGAGTGCTCAAATTAGAATTGGGATGGAGAACTGGACTGACAGGCCACTGGAAGTTCAGTGTCACCTTTACAGACTCATCAGAGGCAATCTGCAAAAATGATCGCCCTGTCTGCGTTTTGGTTCGCCAATGCAGAAGAGACCATCCTGTGAGCACCAGATTGGTAGAAGGGCACTATTTTATTTTGAATATGTTTTAGGGTCCTGGGATAAAGAGAATAGAACAGGTAAAAGGTCCCAATGTTGGGCGAGTCCAGAACCAGGGGCCACATTCTTAGAATAAAGGGGAGGTAATTTAAGACTGAGGTGAGAAAAAAAACTTTTTCACCCAGAGAGTTGTGAATTTATGGAATTCCCTGCCACAGAGGGCAGTGGAGGTCAAATCACTGGATAAATTTAAGAGAGAGTTAGATAGAGCTCTAGGGGCTAGTGGAGTCAAGGGATATAGGGAGAAGGCAGGCACGGGTTATTGATAGGGGACCATCAGCCATGATCTCAATGAATGGCAGTGCTGGCTCGAAGGGCCGAATGGCCTCCTCCTGCACCTATTTTCTATGTTTCTATGTCTGATTTTGCAATGATATGATTGCATGTAATGATGATGGGAGTAGGAATGAGTGAAGATAGGAGTGAACCAGTCCAGATGCTGTAAAGGGATTTTGGAGATTTGGGGAATCTTTTAGATTTGGGGGAGATAGTGAGAATGATTTGTTGAATGTGAAGGTTGGTGGGGCAGAAAGTGGAGACAAAACAAATCTTGTCTTGGCCCTGGTTAGGAGCAGAAGGGATTAGAAGGGAAGCTTATGGCACAGTCACAGTTAAGAGTGTGTTGGACAATAGTGGGGAGTACGACTGAAGAAAAGGAAGGCACATCTCATGCTCTGTTGTGAAAGGTACAGTCAAAAGAACAGAAATGAAAATGTGAGATTACCAGGGAGAATGGAATAAAGCCCACAGGACTACTTAGACCTCTCCGAGCACTCACACTCAACACTCTCAAGCTATTTAATAATATTCTGCCTTTTTATTCTGATTTCTGATATGTTCCATCTCCCAACTGGTTACCCATTCACTTAACCTGTCTAGATATTATAAACTGTATACCCTCCTTACAAATCACTTTCTCAACTATCTTTGGGTTGTTGGCTATTTATTTTACATACATGGAAGGGATGTGGGCTGTGCAGGCTGAGCTAGCATTGAATTGCCCGTACCAATTTGCCTTTTATTGCTGGTGAGCTGGCTTCTTGAACCGCTGCAGTCGTTGAAGTGTGGGTATACCATGATTCTGTTTGTGAAGGAGTTGCAGCATTTTGACCCAGTGACAATGGACTAAGTGTGATATATTTCCATGTTTGGATGGTGCATGGCTTGGAGGTGAACATCTAGGTGGTGGTTTTCCCATGCTTTCACCGTCCTTCTATTTCCATCTGGTAGGTTTGGAAAATGTCGGAATTTCCTACTTACTAGCACCCTGGAAATACCTTCACGATGAGAAATAAACTATGGTTCCCTACCACCTTGCCATGGCTTTTAGGAATAATCATTATTTGATAATTATTACATCTGGCCTTGCCAGAGGCATTATAAGCTGGAGTGAAAAAAAAAGAATATTTTTCATTTCATCCCATCTTTCCTTACCTCTGCTGCCGATCTTCTTATCGTCTGCACAGTACCAAATTGCTATGCCAAACTACTTCTAACATCCATCCAACAAAAATGTTGGAAAAATCAATTAATCATCCATGTTCGTCCCTTCAGTGCCAATTAATCATGAGCCTTTACTTGCAGCAATGTTTCCCCAAGAGACAGCAAATGATGCAGTAGCATACCCTTGAGAAGATTCTGGTCTGGAAATTTCAACTTTGGACTTTCCTTTCTTGCCTCAAACATCTGAGTTCTGCCTGGCTGCTAGGCAAAGTTAAAGGTACTGGTAGAGATGATGCTGTGGGATCTTGAATGATGCCGTCCTGAGAGGCACAGAGAGTAGGAGGGAAATGCAGATGCTGGTTTACACCAAAGACAGACACGAAATGGTGGAGTAACTCAGCGGGACAGGCAGCATCTCCGGATCGAAGGAATGGATGACATTTCGGGTCAAGAGTCTTCTTCAGACTCAAGAACTTCAGAAGGGTCTTGACCCGAAACTTTACCAATTCCTTCTATCCAGAGATGCTGTTTGTCCCGCTGAGTTACTCCACCATTTTGTGTCTATCTGAGGCACAGAGATTAGTTCTCCACAGGGCCACTGATTGTTACCCTGGGTCGTACCTCAACAATCCTAGTGATCTATTGGGGGACAGATTCCTGGTGCAGTGTGGCATCTTTGAAGTGCCTTGAATAAGCATTATGAGCTGTGCCACTGCTGCAGCAGTGTGTGCAGATGCCCGAGCTTACATTGCAAACAGTTTTGCTTATGTTTAACAGAAGATAAAATGTCGGCCATCTGTGGTGCGTGTGTTGAATCGAAACTGGCCATCAGGTGTGCACTCTGTCAGGAAACAATGCAGCAAGTTTTGTGTGAGCCCCATACTAGTTCAAAAGGGTGTGGATTAATTTATATTTATTTTATATTCCCGTACATAATCTGATCAGCAACATCAACATCCAATTACTTCTGATTTTCTCCACTTTGTGAAATTCTTAAGGGCTTTTTCAGGATTGATCTTCGGCAAGGAAAAACAATCTTTCCCATTATTTATTTGGATGGGATAGGAGAAATCCCTGAAGCAACACTTAATATAGATGCAGTATGAAGTAACATAATTTCTTCTTCTTTTTTAACTTCGCTACTTTTTGTACCAATAGCACAATTATGTTGCTATAACTGACCAAAAATGTTGGAAAAGGGCCACAATTATAGGCTGGTGGTGCCAAAAGCCAATGATAGTGGCAGTACAATAAATTCTCATTTTAACGGATCCCTTGATAACGTAGTTTGGTTAAGGTGAATCGACCTACCAATGCCATCCAAGCCCTGGTTCCCAACACTGCCCCGGGAGGTTGCAAGGTAGACCAGTGAGCCCTTCTTCACCCAACAAACCGTCCATTTGAATTGGCTGTTATTGGACTCACGTTGCAGCCCCATGGGGACAGAGATTTCTTCAGCCACTACCTCCGACAGGACACGCTCAGTCACCCTGGGGCTCCCTCCCCTCCCACCTGCTGCTGCCTCTTCCTGTTGACCTGTCACTTTGTGCCCTCAGCCTCTCCTCCCCCTTCAATGCCGCTATCTCCTACTTCTCCCCTGGATTCGTCGACATACTCCACCATGGACAATATCGATGACTGCAGGGGGAGGAGGAGGAGGCGGTGGAACGGACAAAGCAATGGGTGAGAGGGGAGGGAGCGGCACGGTGACCGAGTGCATCCTGTCGGTAGCCGCAACCTGAAGAAAGTGTGTCCTGTCGGGGCCACAAGGTGAGCAGCAACATCAGCTACGTCAACAGTGAAGAAGGGCTCGCTGGTTCAGACCAGCAGCAGCATCAATTAGTTTTAAATTGAAACTAGACCGAGTGGGAGCCGTTGGGTCCCATTCCCCCAACGCATGGTCGGGGGGGGGGGGGGGGGGGCGGACTTCGGCGTCACATGCACACATTAACCGCACCCCCCCACATATACTAACCCCCCCAGGATATTATATTAATATTATTCATTTGCTTCTTTTCCCCCTTCCCCCGCCCTATCCACTAACGCATAGCCCCCAACTACACATGCAGCTAGAGAGGGAGGTGGGTACAGAGGGAGGGGGTAGAGAGGGAGAGGGTGAGGGGGTAGAGAGGGAGGGGGAGGGGGGTAGAGAGGGAGAGGGGGCGGGTAGAGAGTGAGGGATTGGGGAGGCGCGCGGTGTCACATGGTAGGGCTGGTCCCCAAATGCAATACTCCACCACTCATCCATAGGTCCCAATACTCACCACTCGCTAGAGAGGGAGGGGGTTAGAGAGGGAGTGGTGGTAGAGAGGGAGTGGGGGGTAGAGACTGAGGGGGGGCGAGAGGGAGGGGGTGCAGAGAGGGAGAGGAGAGAGAGGGCAGAGAGAGAGAGGGAGAGAGGCACAGAGAGAGAGGCAGAGAAAGAGAGAGGCATAGAATCATAGAATCGTAGAATCATAGAAAATAGGTGCAAGGGCCACATCTAGCTCCCTCTTAAATATAGGCAATGAACTGGCCTCAACTATCTTCTGTGGCAGAGAATTCCAGAGACTCACCACTCTCTGTGTGAAAAGAGATCTTCTCATCTCGGTCCTAAAAGACTTCCCCCTTATCCTTAAACTGTGACCCCTTGTTACAGAGTTCCCCAACATCGGGAACAATCTTCCTGCATCTAGCCTGTCCAACCCCTTAAGAATTTTGTAAGTCTCTATAAGATCCCCCCTCAATCTCCTAAATTCCAGCGAGTACAAGCCGAGTCTATTCAGTCTTTCTTCATATGGAAGTCCTGCCATCCCAGGAATCAGTCTGGAGGCAGAGACAGAGACTGGCAGAGGCAGAGAGGGGAGAGGCAGAGAGTAAAGAGAGAGCGGGAGGCAGAGAGGAGAGAGAGAGGCAGAGAGGTGAGATAGAGGCAGAGAGGAGAGCGAGAGAGCGAGAGAAACAATCGCGCTTTATAACTCGCCGCCGACCCATTCTGGCCACTGCGACGAACCGCCACCCCACCCCTCCCCACCCACTCCCCATTGCACCCTTCTTCACGGCGGCTCTGTGATGTCTCGGGTCTGACAATTCGAGGGACCTTCCCGATAACAACATTAAGAGCAGCAACGAGCCGCCGCTCTACCTGACTCGAATCGACGCGACTCGACGCCTAACGGACACACGCTCCGTTCTGCACGGAGCTTTGTGCTGGCCAGATAAAATCATGTGGCGGGCTGGATGTGGCCCGCGGGCCATAGTTTGGAGACCCCTGTCCTGCACGAAGAGCTTCCCGCTGCCGTAACCCTGCAGCTCGTGAAGGCCGACCTGGACTTGGAAGGAGGGGCCTTTCCACTCGATGTACAGGTCCTTGTCGTGATCCTCCAGGAAGGTGAGTTTCCCCTTCTGGGTGTAGTAGGCCACGGCCAGCACATTACCGAGCGAGACGTTTTTAAACCCCACCGTCTGACAGATGTCGTTGTAGTTCGGGATATTGATGCCGGCTGGGATGTCGCTGCCAGCAAAGGTGAGCACGCGAGGGAGGTGAAGTTGGGCTTGAGGAACCAGTTTTTCTCAAAGGGCTGGGGTGTTATGCCCCTGTCCCATTTAGGAAACCTGAACAGAAACCTCTGGTGACTTTGCGTCCCACCCAAGGTTTCCGTGCGGTTCCCGGAGGTTTTTGTCAGTCTCCATAATGGGCGAAAGTGGTTTCCGCTTCTTCTATGTTCCTGCGATTATTTCAAAAAATTCAAAACCTGCCGTGACTAAAAATAGGTTGCCGTTTTAAAAATCAGAATTTTTTAGTCGAAGCCGGTTGCGATGCTAGTTGAAGGTGATTGCCGGAGGTTGCAGGTAGTGGAAGGTAAGACCTCCCTGGTGGAATAAAACTGGGTGAAAAAAAGGTTGGTTTTGAATTTTTTTAAATAATCGCCGGAACATAGAAGAAGCGGAAACCACTTTCGACCATGAAGGAGACTGACAAAAACCACCGGGAACCGCACGGAAACCTTGGGTGAGGCGCAAAGTCTCCAGAGGTTTCCGTTCAGGTTTCCTAAGTGGGACAGGGACATAACTCTCCACGATGGGTCCCGAATCCAGGAGGAGGGCTTCGAGCCCTCCTTGTGTGCGCGGAGCCGAGCGTGTGGTGCCGAACAGGTCCCAGCGGGGCCGAGTGGGTTGGAGTGCTGGATGGGGAGGGGTTAGAGAGGGAGATGGGGGTGATGGGGGTTGAGAGGGAGAGGGGCGGGGGAGGGGGTTAGAGTAAGGGGGGTAGAGTGGGGGGGAGGGAGGGAGGCTAGAGATGGAGAGGGCGAGGGATCACAGCTGGGCCGAGAGGGATGGAATACTGTAGCAATGTTACAAAATTTTGAGATTTAAAAAATCAAGTCTGCAATTTATCCCATCAGATAAAGCATAAAAAGAAGTTTAATTTGACACCTAATTCACTTTCATATCTTCAGTATTAAGAAAGTTATGGCCATTTTCATACTCGGAAATTAGCATCTTGCTCCCCATTGCCTTTCAATTGAATTAACTCAAAAGTTGTGATCTGGAAAAGTTAAAAGCCCATAACTTTCTTAAAAATTAAGAGAACTCAATGAAATTTTCAGTTATTATAGATTGAAGCATTCTGAAACAAATATGAAACAATCTTACTTGGATGACCTGAAATTAAAGCATATAATTAGTTAGTTATCTAATTGTAGCTAATTACAAAATTCAATGAGTAGATCTAAACATCTATCCATTTCTTAAGAAAAGATAAACTTTTTTTAAATTGCCTAAGTGTCCAAATAATATTCACACAATAATCCACAATATAACATAACTTTTAAATCTAATTTTCATGAATTTCTGGGCCAAATGGAAGGAATTTAGTGTTTGATTCCTGTAAATTAATGGGCATTTAAATCAACTAGCGAGTGGGTTTTAGTGGAATGCGGTGGATTGGAACGTTGTGGTTAGCGGTGAAGTCAGGAGGAAAAATACTGTTTGTTCATAGAGTTTTTGGGAACCCTAACCCCATTTCGCAACACAAAAAGATTATTAAAGCCTCCCGAAAAACCAACTTTTAATATAAAAATAAACTATTTACCTTTTCTTCTCCCCTACGCAAAATCCTTCCAGTTGTCGGTGCTCAGGGCTTTTGAAGGTGATTTTTAAATTACTCTAGTTAATAAATAATTTAGAGTAATTTAAAAATACCTTCATTCATGAAATGTCGGAGCGATTTTTCTTCCGCAGCGAAATCGCCCGACATTCACCGATTTTCCATGTCTGTTGAAAAACGGCACTTTAAGCCCGCCCCCCTCTGAAAGGCGCCAAACATAGAAACATAGAAAATAGGTGCAGGAGTAGGCCATTCGGCCCTTCGAGCCTGCACCGCCATTCAATGTGATCATGGCTGATCATCCAACTCAGTATCCCGTACCTGCCTTCTCTCCATAACCCCTGATCCCTTTAGCCACAAGTGCCACATCTAACACCCTCTTAAATATAGCCAATGAACTGGCCTCAACTACCTTCTGTGGCAGAGAATTCCAGAGACTCACCACTCTCTGTGTAAAGAATGTTTTCCTCATTTCGGTCCTAAAGGAATTCCCCCTTATCCTTAGACTGTGACCCCTTGTTCTGGACTCCCCCAACATCAGGAACAATCTTCCAGCATCTAGCTTGTCCAACCCCTTAAGAATTTTGTAAGTTTCTATAAGATCCCCCCCTCAATTTATCTAAATTCCAGCGAGTACAAGCCGAGTCTATCCAATCTTTCCTCATATGAAAGTCCTGACATCCCAGGAATCAGTCTGGTGAATCTTCTCTGTACCCCCTCTATGGCAAGGATGTCTTTCCTCAGATTTGGAGACCAAAACTGTACGCAATACTCCAGGTGTGGCCTCACCAAAGCCCTGTACAACTGCAGTAGAACCTCCCGCTATGAATGCTAACATACCATTTGCTTTCTTCACTGCCTGCTGCACCTGCATGCCTACTTTCAATGACTGGTGTACCATGACACCCAGGTCTCGTTGCATCTCCCCCTTTCCTAATCTGCCACCATTCAGATAATAGTCTACCCTCATGTTTTTGCCACCAAAGTGGATAACCTCACATTTATCCACATTATACTGCATCTGCCATGCATCTGCCCATTCACTCAGCCTATCCAAATCACCCTGCAGCCTCCAAGCATCCTCCTCACACCTAACTATACCCCCCAGCTTGGTATCATCTGCAAATTTGGAGATGTTGCATTGAATTCCCTCGTCCAAATCATTAATATATATTGTAAATAGCTAGGGTCCCAGCACTGAGCCTTGCAGCACCCCACTAGTCACTGCCTGCCATTCTGAAAAGGACCCGTTTACTCCTACCCTTTGCCTCCTGTCTGCTAGCCAGTTCTCTATCCACATCAATACTGAACCCCCAATACCGTGTGCTTTAAGTTTGTATGCTAATCTCTTATGCGGGACCTTGTCGAAAGCCTTCTGAAAGTCTAGATATAACACATCCACTGGTTCTCCCTTATCCACTCTACTAGTTACATCCTCGAAAAATTCTATCAGATTTGTCAGACATGATCTCATTTGTCAGACAAAGTCGCGCACACGGAGAGCGGCAGAACTGCAGCGCTGCTCAAGGTAAGTTTTGCAACATACCTAAATACTGGTGCCCCTTGCGCCCGGAGCGTGTGAATGTATTGTGACATTTTACAGAATGCATTTTTTTCTTCAAAATTAGAACGTTGAAAATTTTAAAATTTTGAACCACTTTTTAAAAGGTTAATAACTTGAGAAATATAAGTTGAAATGCGACAGGAAGATATGTATCTGGTCGGGGGAGAAAATGTGAGTAGCGTGTGTCAAAATGGAAAGGCTGTGGCCAAGCATTTGGAAGAAGATACAAATTAAGGAGGTTAAAAGAAAACCAACACAACCCTGGCTCACACAGACATTTAGAATGTTGGGAACAAAGGGAAGAGTTTAAAGGGCCTGTCCCACTGTACGAGGCAATTCAAGAGTTCTCCCGAATTTTCCCCTGATTCGAACTCGGAGAATGTCCGTAGCGGGTCCGTAGGAGTTTGTGGCTGTCTCGTAGCGGCTCGTACGAGTAATGGTAGGTACATAGGTATTAGGTACAATGGTAGTAATGGGACGTGACGTTTTTTCAACACTGTGAAAAATGTCCACGAGTAAAAAAATACTTGTGATGAAAAAATAGTTGTACGAACCGCTACGAGACATCCACGAACTCCTACGGACCCGCTACAGACATTCTCCGAGTTCGAATCGGGGGAAAACTCGGGAGAACTCTGGAATTACCTCGTACAGTGGGACAGGCCCTTTAGTATAATAGAGATGACACAAAGTGCTGGAGTAGCTCAGCAGACTGAATCAGTCTGAAGAAGGGTCCCAATGTCACCTATCAGTGTTCTCCAGAGATGCTGCCTGCTTGACCCACTGAGTTACTCCAGCACTTTGTGTTCTTTTGTGTTCTCCTGTAGTTCTTTGTTTCAACTACATACAGTAATACCAAACTTTGTTATAGTGTACAATCGGCAATAACGACCATCATTCACCCCCCACCCCTCTATGGTTCGCTATAATGATGATTCACTGTACAGAATCTACAACTTTCACTTTAGCACAACAAAATAATTATATCCTATCATCAGGGAAATATGCATCAAATTTCATACACATTGGAAAGAAAATTCTCTGTATTTTGGAATGAAAATTTCCAATCTCAGCCCTTGCAAATCAATCCTGAGATAGTTTCACATGCTGATTAAAAATGTCACCTCAAGCACAACAAAAATGCAATCTATGTTCTCTGGCTTTATGGAATTTTTATTCCATACATATACATGCATAGTAACAACATTGTTGAGAAATAATTTCTATCAGAAGTAGAACAATATTTGTTTTATCACCAGTTGCAGTATTGGTACTCTATTATTCAGATTTCATTGTCCCAAAATGACTTTTGTAACAGCAACTGCAACTACTAATTATATTTTCAATAAAATACAGCAGAAGGGTTTCAACCACTGTTCAATACTGCTTCCAGTAATGTTGTTCATATTAAATTTTGCATTTTACAGCAAATGTTTCAAAAGTGAGACAAGAGTGTCAGCAAAGAAAAGTACAGTACAGGTACAAGAATGTTAACAACTTCAATAAAACATACATACCTCAGTTTAAGAAAGTGGATAGGAACAAATTGCTACATATTTTTCATCTTAAGCAAAGCCTACTGATTACTGTATAAGCTGATATCTAAGCTGCAATTTAGGACTGAAAATGTTATATTAAATATGAAATGAAAGTTGTACGCCTCTTTAGCAGTTTTGAAGGCCTTCACATCTTCTGATGTTTGCAGTCTGAAAATAAAGCAACTTATATTCTGGCACGTACAGGAAAATTGCAACAAATACAAGGATATTCGAATACACAAGTGCTTTACCTCACCAGTTTACCTACAAATGCTGTCTCTATGTATGTGACTCAGACTCTCTCTACAGTGCACAAGAATAACTATACAATGTTAAAAACAATTTCAGTATAAACTTTAAATAAAATTGAAATTTAACTACAGCTATGAATACTGCTTGGAAAATAAATTAATTCTGGTGAAAAATAGTACTGGCATTTCACATTAATATCAAGACTTATGAACTGCATTATGAAATGTCAGACTAGCCTCAAGCTATTGAACTACACAGCCATCCCTTGATTGTCCTGGTGTAACTGTTCTGATGTAAATCAAGCAGCATTTTTTAAAAATTATTTTCACATTTTTATACAAACTGTGCAGGACCAAGACTATACTACAAACAGGAGCAGTGCATGGCAGCAACTTTCATTTGACATGTTCTGCAGCATGTGATGAGCAGTAGAATTTCTTGTGGGTTATAAAGTTAGACAAGTTATTAAATTGAATGTCACAGAGACGACAGTATTTCCCGCTATTTGTGGGGTGAACAGAACCGCTGGTGCTCTTTGTAGTGTGAACTAATTGTTCTTCTAACAAGGCTTTAGCCGTAGGCAATGGGTTTTCATTTGAAATGACAGGGCACTCCGATACCCAAGAGGGAGATTCGTGGCCATCTGCGTGCTGGGAACTCTGGGATAAGTTATCCTGATGTGGGTTGCTTGAGAGAGATCTTTCATCTTGTTTTATTGCTCCATTGACTGCCATCATTCCCCGACCCTTAGGCATGAGCGGAACAGTTTCCTTCTTCTGAGAAGAACATCCATTGGAAACAGGCTGGTCTTCAGAAGGCTCACTTCTATCACGTGTGGCTGGCACCAGCTCGTCTATTTCACTTTGTATGAAAACAGCTCCTGAGATGTAGTCAGTCGGCTTAATTCCATAATATGGAGATAATTGCTCAGTCCCTGTCATTTTTTTTATTGCTCCGGGATAAAGGCAATGTGGATAGACCACATTCTTGTTTTCTTCCTTAACAGAAGTGAGCTGACCTGTCTCATTGAAAGATTTCAGTCCATAGAGAGTTCCTAACTGCGGGGGGAATATATTTCCATTTGGGGAGGCCAATTTTGAATTCTCATTTTTCTCACACTTCACTGTAGGTTTCTCATTGCTCACTTCGGGGCTGACAGTTTCAGATTTCACTGAAGCACTTTCTTTTTGCAGCTCGAGAAATTTTGATTGCTCTAAATGGGCTGTTTCTGCACGGGGGACACCCATACCTCGGCAAAAATTTTGCTTATGTGCAAGGTAACTCTCTACTTTGTTAAAACTAATCTTGCACACAGTACATTCATGATAGTCCAAAAGTCTCTTCGGAGAACAGCTTGTTTTCTCAGTTTGAGGCAAACATTTTTTGCTTAAATCCATAGGAAGATCTAGGTCCATACTGGCAACAACTGACTGTGATATGTTACACCTGCCAGGAGTAAGGTTTCCAGCCCCTGGGGCAGACACCTCCATTTGCTTTCCAATAAACACTTCACACCTCTTGTGGGAGCTTTCACCTAGATTCTCCACTGATTCCTGAGAAGATGTTCCAGGGCTACCCATGGCTGATACACTAAAAAAAGCTTGTTGCACCATCTGTGATCTTTGCTCCTGTTCTGGGAGTGACATCTCGTACATCTTCCGCCGTTTACGACTACGTATGGTCCTTTGCATTGCTGGCACTTTATTTGCTGCCATTCGCTTCATTGGTGGATCATGTCTTGTGGCGCAGTAGTACTGCTTGTGAACGGCGAACGTTTCATGCCTGCTAAATGTTATATTACAGGCTTCACATGTAGTCTTATTTGGATCGTTAGGTGCATCCAATGCGGGAGTGCTCGGACTCTTCACATCCTTTGATTTTCCATCTGGTTGTTCATCGTTGCCACTGGTGGATGGCTCCTTCTTCGTTTGCATGGAATGATCTTTGTCTGAACTTTTCCCATCCGGTCCTGCTACATCAAGGACTATAGAGGAGTTGATGCTGGTTGACTGAAGAAGTGGATTTTCCGGATTTGGAGGGTTACAAAGGGCACTCTGGAGGCTAATGGGGCTGGGACCACTGCTGGGACTTATTGTCTCCGGCATCTTCTCATTAGCGTTGGCAAAGTCTGGGGATTTGACGACATGCTGCCATCGTGTGTTACAGTAATGTTTCTTGTGAATCAAATAATTATCCAAATTATTAAAAGTGATGTTGCATTCAAAGCAAATAGCCCCTTTTGGTATAAGTGGACTGTAAATGACAGGCGGATAGTTGCTTCCACCTTGCCTTAACCTACGGTGTACCAGTTCAGACATTTTAGCTAGAATTTCTGAAGCTTGGGGAACCATTGCAATATCCTGGGAAAGAGCAAACTGAGAGAGAAAGGGGCCCATTGGGACAGTGGATCCTATGTTGGCTTGAATTGGAGAGGAAGCAAGTCGTGGACTTGAAGGCTCTGATTTAATTCTGGCAAAGGGAAAGTTCTGCCTGTTTCCTGCAGGCTGGTTTTCATTCTTCTGGTGTGTAATACTCAACTGCACATTTTTCTCTACCTTTTCTCCCTCGGCGTCAGAGCACATTTCCTTATTCTGGCTGACCCCTGGACTCGCCAGTACTTCCTGTCTACTTGCTGCATCTGCTGCTATTGATTGAAAAGTGTCCTCACCGTCGAACAGAGAGTGTTCATTTTCACCTTCCCTTTGCAGCTTCCTGCTTTGACTGTGATGAAGCTCTTGGTGTTGCACAAGCTTCCTGTGGCTTTGGAAACCGAAGTGGCAATGATTGCATTTGAAGGCTGCTGGCGTGAGGTGAGTGAGTACGTGGTGTTGGAAGCTCAGCACATTGTCTGCCATGTACTCACAGATGGTACACTTCAGGCTGGCACCAGCAGTTAGACAGTCTTCAAATTTCAGACCTGTTCAGAGAGAGAACATTTTCACTGTTGTGCTTCCATCACATCCTTACAACAGATTGCCCGAAGAAATCAGCCCTCTATTTTGATCTGCACTTGTTAATTTTCCTTAAATTTTGTTTTACATTATTTCAAATTATTGGTAATGTACATCATTTAATGGATAAAACACTTTAAGGCATAGCCTTTTACAAAACTATTTTTTGCCCCTTTAAATCATTCTTTTATCAATATTTATTCATTTTGATGACCTTTGTTCATAAAGAGGCTAAAAATAACATGGCAATTAATTTTAAGAGTTTAACCTTTTGGATGATATTCCTGTCCATTTTTATGACACATATGATAACTCTTCAATATGTCTATTTAAAGAGCAAGCAACACTATGTCATATCAATACAATGAGCAATATATATTAATAGGAATAGTGAAAGGCCTGGATAGAGTAGTTGTGGAGAGGATGTTTCCACTAATGGGACAGTCTAGGAACAGAGGGCATAGCCTCAGAATTAAAGGACGTTCCTTTAGGGAGGAGATGAGGAGGAATTTCTTTAGTCACAGGGTGGTGAATCTGTGGAACGATTTGCCACGGAAGGCTGTGGAGGCCATCAATAGGCATTTTTAAGGCAGAAATAGATGGATTTGATTAGTACGGGTGCCAGGGGTTATGGGGCGAAGGCAGGAGAATGGGGTTAGGAGAGAGATAGATCAGCCATAATTGAATGGCAGAGTAGACTTGATTGGCCAAATGGCCTAATTCTGCTCCTATCACTTATGACCATTTGAACTTCAGCATGCAAAGATACTGCTTGCAGATGCTTCACTACTACCGTGCATCTCTGACAATCACAAAACTATTTTGGGTCACTTTGAACATTAAACCACAAATAATGTAACAGATGCCATCTTCTCTTGCAAATATGTCAGTGTATCCTTGTGTTAAAGATCAGAGAAAACTGCCATTTAAACCCACCTGAACACAGTATAGACCCTCCTGCAGTCAAACTATAATGGCCCAGAAATGTAACGGGTCTGGAAAAATATGTACTAATAAAAACCTCCCTGTGGAGCCATCATGCTGATTAGTTGCACTAATTTACATCATGCCTGCGCCTTTTAAGGGGGGGGGGGGGGGCACCAAGTCCAGCACTGGGCAAAGTTATTTTTAAAGCATTGTATTCACACAATGTGGATGTGATTGGCACAACTGGCATTTATTATCCATCATCAATTGTCCGAAGCTGAGTGCTATATCGCATGGCAGGTAAGAATAAAGAATGTGTCTGGGGGGACACATACTGTAAGCCAGGTGAAAGTAATCATGGCAGATTTTCCTCCCTGAAGGACATGAATGAATCGGGTAGGTTCTTATAACAATCCAAAAATTTTCACACTCACCACAATTGATACTTTTATTCCATTCCTTTTTGAATTATTTACTTGAATGCAAGCTTATGTGTCTAGAAGCAGCCTGATCTTTGGACTGTAATACTCATTATATAATCTCATTCCACACACAGTCTGGAAGGCTGTACATTCCCAGGTGAAAGATGAAGTATTTTTCCTCAAAATTACATTGGGCCTTGTTGTATGGCCAAAGACAGATAGGGCAGAGCAGGAGTGGGCTGAAGCATTAAAGCAGCAAACAGGTGAAAGCTCAGGGTCACTCCTGCAGACTGATTGCTGTTCCTCACAAATCAATCACCCAATCTATGATCCCTAGAAAGTGGGGAGGGTAGAGGTGAAGCAAGAACATTGCATCTCTTGTAGTTGCATTGGAATGTGCCGTAAGGTGGGGTGTAGTCAGAGCTGATGGAAGAGCTGATCAGGTAGTCATATTATTACACAGTATTGAAACATGCACCCCCAGCCCACCTCATCCAATGCCAACCTGGGATAGTCCCATTTCCCTGCATTTGTCCAAATGTATTTGAAAAGTTACAAATGTATCTACTTGCATGGCTTCCTCTGACAGCCCAGTCTAGGTATGGACCGCATACTAAGTGAAAACATTTGAATGCCAGAAAGCATTGTCCATCAGAGCATCTCCTGTACTATCCTCTATTATGTTGGATCTGGCTTCATAACATCTCTGGTAATCATGTAAAGACAGTTCCTTTACTGTGACTTTCTACTTTCATACTCAACCTCAGTGTTTTTCCTGATTTTTTCATCGAGTTGTCTTCTTCTTCACCAGAGAACTATATGTCACGGGACGATCAGCCATGATCACAATGAATGGCGGTGCTGGCTCGAAGGGCCGAATGGCCTCCTCCTGCACCTATTTTCTATGTCAATGTATTTGCACCAACATCTTCCAGTTCAGCGTCCAGTCTTTGCTGAAATTCCCCTGGTGCTGTGCTATTTTAAGTAGTATTTACTCCAACATCAGCAGTTGAATAGTGTATGAAGCTGGCTAAAAATGAACTCTTCTCCTCAAGCTCCACATACATATGGCAATACATCTGTCATTGGCTTGAGAGGGTTGGGGCACCTCTCAGAATTCCCTTAAGATCCTTTGGGATCAGGAAAGTTCTTCTCAACTTACTGGTTGATTTCTTACCAAGTCCCCTATTATATCCCCTCTTTACCCTCCCATTTGTCCAATTCTTTCCATATTCCTCCCTCCAGCTTTACATTTTATTCCTCTTCTTTCCTTCTTTCACCTCTAGTGTCACCTTTGTCACATTGTACCTTTGTCAGATGGGTGGACTGTACAGGGAAGAGACGGAGGAAAACATTTGTGGGGGTGTGGTGTGGGGGGAAGGTGCATAGGGAGGATTGTTTACTGGTTAGTTACCTAAAATTGGAGAATTCAATGTTCATACCATTGGGTTCTAAACTACCCAGATGGAATATGAGGTGCTGTTCTTCAAGTTTGCTTAATTCTGCCAATGGATAAAATAGGCCCAGGATAAAATGGTCAGTCTGAGAATGTGGAGTTAAAATCCTTAGCAACTGGGAAATCCAGCAAATCTTGGCAGAATTAATCCAAGTGTTCAATGAAATGGTCAACTAATCTTTGTTTGATCTCACCAATAAGAAGGAGGCCACAGAGGGAACACCAAATGCAGTAGATGAGGTTAGAGGAGGTGCATGTGAATGTCATAAATAGGATTGGTGTCAGAGGATCAAAGCAGAGAAGACTTGTTCTCATCTTTCTTTTCTGCAAATACAGGTACCATTTTGCACTTCCTGCCAACGGTTCATCTGTGGCTGAGCATCCATCATGTTTGGGATAAAAAACATAAACTCAAATCCCAGTAGCAATGTGCTGCCATGCACAGTCACAATTTTGTATGATTGTACTTTTGATAATTGGGTAGCTTAGAACCCAATGGTAGGAACATTGAATTCTCCAATTTTAGGTAACTAATCAGTAAACAATCCTCCCTATGCACCCTCCCTCCACACCACACCCCACAAATGTTTTCATCCCCCTCGTCAATAATGTGTTGTTCAATATATATTAATTTAGTGAGACCAATGTTAAATGAGCAAGAAGAGAAAGAAAAAAGATGCTAAACTCATAGCTTATCACTCACGATCCTACCCCTAAGCCTGATCTCCTTCCCATGACCATCCATCCCTCTGCAAAAGTTCCTCTACTCCCAATGTTCTCCCCTTTCTCATTGTTTCCATCTGTTAGAAACCAAGTTGCCGTAAGAGGCTGCATGTTCCCAGCTGAAGGGTCCTCTTTACAAATGCAGATTGAGATCCCGTTACTCTATTGCTATTTTAACACTATTTTAAGTCAGAGTGAAGAGCAGTGTGTGTATTCCCCATCTGACAAAATCACTGAGAAGTACCCAGACCAGCAATGATTGTGCAAAGTAAGATTTTTTTTCAATTTCCTTGTGGGTTCAGTTTCCTTTTTCAGAGTCCTGCAGAGTTTGGTCTCTGGACAAATGGCTTCTCCTTCTCCTTCTCCTGACTAAGATCCTTCTCGGAGTATGCAGATCGTACATGATCATTACTCCCGGCCCTAATATTAATGGCTGGGCAGCTGCTTCCCCTTGAGCTTGCAGTCTGTTTGATTAACAATTCAGTGTAAATAGGCCAGCCTTTAAACTTCTCAGACTTGACAGCTGCCATTCCCAGATGGGCGCACCACTCTTCACATATACACAGTACCAAGATCAAGATGAATTCCAACTCAGGACGGCAAATTTGGTTCACAGCAGCCCAATGATGCTTAATACATCAGTGACATTACCAAATGGTTGAAATGCTGTGTCATTTTGTGTGGATGTGTAACTGTCATTGCCGTATGTAAATAGGCTTGACATTTGCTACACTGAAATAATAATAGAAAATGTGGGAATACTCTCCAAACATTAGTCATTAAAAATGTTAATGCAACATGCGGAGGCCAAGTCACTGGATGGGTGGAGGCCAAGTCACTGGATGGATTTAAGAGAGAGTTATATAGAGCTCTAGGGGCTAGTGGAATCCAGGGATATGGGGAGAGGGCAGGCACGGGTTATTGATTGGGGACGATCAGCCATGATCACAATGAACGGCGGTGCTGGCTCGAAGGGCCGAATGGCTTCCTCCTGCACCGATTGTCTATGTTTCTATGTTTCTATAACTTTCCTGAGGTGTATTTGCTCCTGCTGACTGGAAGCTCTCTCCATTTAGCTCAACTTACAGTATGTAATAGATGGGAGTAAGAAGTCCATTGTATCCATTGCCGATTCATTGAAGCACAATGAACTTATCCAGGTCATGTGGAATGTGCAAAAGCAATCACCTCACCCAACTTACTTTGAAAGATGGAAACCATTTGGCAAAAACATAATGAATACTTGTATGTGGTGAGCGTTCCCTCTGCTTGTTCTTTTGCTCTCTGTTCTCTTCTCTGTGGGTCTCTGAGAGAGCAGCTGCTGATGTATACCATTTCAAAAGCAACCGCTGGGAGCTGTGCAGTTCAGCTTCAAATTGGCTCTCCTACTGATTTTCTTCCCTCTTTGTGAAGAGGCATTTGGTCTCCCCACAGAGTATACCCACAGCAACACTGGATAGATCAGCAATTCAGCTTGTAGAAATTTGAAGGTGTAGCATTCTTTGATTTGCTCTTGATATTTAATTAAATTATTGTCATGGGTTTGCAATTGTACCATTTACAGTGCTAATTAAGGATCACCGTTTCTTTATGTTTTTTTCTTAAACTGTGAATAAGCAGTTTAGCTGCACAAATAACATTTGTTGCATAAAGTATTTTCATGGTGATAGATCACTAATAATTCAATTTATCTAACACGTGCAAAAGTACTAATACACTGATAAGACCTTAATAAAGATTCTGCAGTTTCCAAATTTAGCACAATGCTACATTTTTTAAATGCCTTTTACGATGGCCATTTTTGTGTAATCTTACCATTCAAGTTATTTACGATTGTTGAGTCCTGTGATGAAAAGTATCAGATCCTAAATGTTCACTTCAGTGCAGTCTATTTAATTTTGCAGCCATTAAATTCACAGCAAAATTCAAATTACCCCATGGTGATTCTTACCACTGTGCGAATTCATGTGAATTTCAAGAGCTCTCGTGCTGGGGAAGCTCTTGTTGCATTGCGGGTAAGAGCAGACACATGGTTGCTGAAGAGGACCAACTTCTTTCTCCTCTGATAGCGAAGACCCTTCCCTTTGTCTCCCACTGCAGTAGTACATGAGATGAGCTTGTAAGTTCCGTTCACTGCGGTACCAAATTCCACAGGATTTGCATGGAAATATGTCTTCTGTATTAAGAAAATATATAATATGAATGAAAGCAAAGTTGTGTTCAGTTAAATAACATGACATGTACAATCTGAAATAAAATAATGGATCTGCCTCTGTACTCCACAATTTGAGAATTGTAATAGAAAACAAATCACATGTCGTTAAAGTGCACATTGTCAGATTTAAATAAAGGGTAATTTTATACATTTTGGTTTCGCCATGTAAAAGTTACAGTTGTGTTTATACATAGTTCCCCATTTCAGGGCACCATAATGTTTGGGACACAGCAAGTCATGTAAATGGAAGTAGTCATGTTTAGTATTTTGTTGCACATCCTTTGCATGCAATGACTGCTTGAAGTCTGCGATTCATGGACATCACCAGTTGCTGGGTGTCTTCTCTGGTGTTGCTCTGCAAGGCCTGTATTGCAGCCATCTTTAGCTTATGCTTGTTTTGGGGGCTAATAACCTTCAGTTTTCTCTTCAGCATATAAAAGCCATGCTCAATTGGGATCAGATCGGGTGATTGACTTGGCCACTCAAGAATTGACCAATTTTTAACTTTGAAAAACTCCTTTGTTGCTTAAGCAGTATGTTTGGGATCATTGTCTTGCTGTAGAATGAACTGCAAGCCAATGAGTTTTGAGACCTTTGTTTGAACGAGCAGATAGAGCAATTATGGAGAAGGACAGAACTGGGCCTAGGGTTGAGATTTTTGATTGGAGAAAGGCTAACTTTAACGAGATGCAAGATGATTTAAAAGGAGTGAACTGGGACATTTTGTTTTATGGGAAAGATGTAGAGGAGAAATGGAGGACATTTAAAGGGGAAATTTTAAGCGTACAGAATCTTTATGTTCCTGTTCGATTGAAAGGAACCAGTAAAAATTGGAAAGAGCCCTGGTTTTCAAGAGAAATTGGACATCTTGTTCGGAAAAAGAGGGAGATCTACAATAATTATAGGCAGCATGAAGTAAATGAGGTGCTTGAGGAGTATAAGGAATGTAAAAAGAATCTAAAGAAAGAAATTAGAAAAGCTAAAAGAAGATATGAGGTTGCTTTGGCAAGTAAGGTGAAAGTAAATCCTAAGGGTTTCTACAGCTATATTAATAGCAAAAGGATAACAAGGGATAAAATTGGTCCATTGGAGAGACCGAGTGGACAGCTATCTGTAGAGCCAAAAGAGATGGGGGAGATATTGAACAATTTCTTTTCTTCGGTATTCACCAAGGAGAAGGATATTGAATTATGTGAGGTAAGGGAAACTAGTAGAGTAGCTATGGATACTATGAGTTTCAAAGTAAAAGAAGTACTAACACTTTTGAAAAATATAAAAGTGGATAAGTCTCCAGGTCCTGACAGGATATTCCCTAGGACATTGAGGGAAGTTAGTGTAGAAATAGCCGGGGCTATGACAGAAATATTTCAAATGTCATTACAAACGGGAATAGTCCCCGAGGATTGGCGTACTGCGCATGTTGTTCCATTGTTTAAAAAGTGTTCTAAAAGTAAACCTAACAATTATAGACCGGTTAGTTTGACTTCAGTGGTGGGCAAATTAATGGAAAAGATACTTAGAGATAATATATATAAGTATCTGGATAAAGAGGGTCTAATTAGGAACAGTCAACATGGATTTATGCCTGGAAGGTCATGTTTGACTAATCTTCTTGAATTTTTTGAAGAGGTTACTAGGGAAATTGACGAGGGTAAAGCAGTGGATGTTGTCTATATGGACTTCAGTAAGGCCTTTGACAAGGTTCCTCATGGAAGGTTGCTTAAGAAGGTTCAACTGTTGGGTATAAATGCAGGAATAGCAAGATGGATTCAACAGTGGCTGAATGGGAGAAGCCAGAGGGTAATGGTGGATGGCTGTTTGTCGGGTTGGAGGCAGGTAACTAGTGGGGTGCCTCAGGGATCTGTGTTGGGTCCTTTGTTGTTTGTCATGTACATCAATGATCTGGATGAAGGGGTGGTAAATTGGATTAGTAAGTATGCAGATGATACCAAGATAGGGGGTGTTGTGGATAATGAAGAGGATTTCCAAAGTCTACAGAGTGATTTAGGCCAGTTGGAAAAATGGGCTGAAAGATAGCAGATGGAGTTTAATGCTGATAAATGTGAGGTGCTACACCTTGGCAGGACAAATCAAAATAGGACGTACATGGTAAACGGTAGGGAATTGAAGAATACAGTTGAACAGAGGGATCTGGGAATAACCGTGCATAGTTCCTTGAAGGTGGAATCTCATATAGATAGGGTGGTAAAGAAAGCTTTTGGTATGCTAGCCTTTATAAATCAGAGCATTGAGAATAGAAGCTGGGATGTAATGTTAAAATTGTACAAGGCATTGGTGAGACCAAATCTGGAGTATGGTGTACAATTTTGGTCGCCCAATTATAGGAAGGATGTCAACAAAATAGAGAGGGTACAGAGGAGATTTACTAGAATGTTGCCTGGGTTTCAACAGCAAAGTTACAGAGATAGGTTGAATAAGTTAGGTCTTTATTTTCTGGAGCGCAGAAGGTTAAGGGGGAACTTGATAGAGGTCTTTAAAATG
This sequence comes from Raja brachyura, assembly GCA_963514005.1. The sequence goes on from OY740784.1 coordinate 103,575,548, forward strand.
ATGAGAGGGATAGACAGAGTTGATGTGGACAAGCTTTTCCCTATGAGAATAGGGAAGATTCAAACAAGAGGACATGACTTTAGAATTAAGGGACAGAGGTTTAGGGGTAACATGAGGGGGAACTTCTTTACTCAGAGAGTGGTAGCGGTGTGGAATGAGCTTCCAGTGGAAGTGGTGGCGGCAGGTTCGTTGGTATCATTTAAAAATAAATTGGATAGGCATATGGATGAGAAGGGTATGGAGGGTTATGGTATGAGTGCAGGCAGGTGGGACTAAGGGAAAAAAGTTGTTCGGCACGGACTTGAAGGGCCGAGATGGCCTGTTTCCGTGCTGTAATTGTTATATGGTTATATGTTATATGTTATATGGTGAATCATGGAATCATGGAAACTTTATTGTCATTCAGACCTTTCAGTCTGAATGAAATTTTGTTGCCTTGCAGTCATACATATAGTAAATAACAAAACACACAATAAACACAAATTTAACATCCACCACAGTGAGTTCACCAGACACCTCCTCACTGTGGTGGAAGGCAAAATCTTAAGTCTTTTCTCTTCTTGGTTCATGGTTCTTGGTTACTTGGTCCTCGAAAATATTCCAACTGGAATTTAAACTGGAGGTGGTGAAGGGAGGGGTTAAGCCAGAGAGGGTTATTGGGCAGAAAGTGCCACTTTAAATTTAGTTGCATCTGGCTGGGCAACCGTGGTTTGGTGCAGATTATTCCATGCTTTAATAGTGCGTGGAAAGAACAAATTGCTGTACATGTCTGTCTTTGTAGCTGGGACCACAAATTGGATCGAATGCCCTCGTCTGCTCCTAATTGGTTTGGGGTTGGTGTAGGTCTTGTGATCTATGTCTAGCTGACCATTTAACATTTTGTAAAAACAGGTCACACGGTGAGCTTCACGTCCGTCTTGGAGAGGGTTCCACCCCAGAGAATTCAGAAGTTTGGTGACACTCGCTTCTCTCTCGTAGGTGTTTGTAACAAATCGAGCGGCCTGTCTTTGGACACGTTCGATGGATGAAATGTTTTTATCTGTGTATGGGTCCCAAGCTGCAACTGTGTAGTCCAGATGAGGTCTAACGAGGGTGAAATACAGCTTCTCCTTGACAGAAGCTGAACAATGATGGAAGTTGCGCCTCAGGAAGTTTAGGACACCTGTTGCTTTCACTGTTGCATGATGAGTCTGACCATTCCAACGTAGATCATTCTGCAACTTGATGCCAAGATACTTGATTTGTTTGGATTCTTCAAGGGTGACACCAAGTATGTTGTAAGATGTGACGCCTGGATTCCTCTTTCTGGTGACACGCATGGTTTCACGTTTGGAAGGGTTGAGCTGCATGCCCCATTGTTGTGACCACTCGACCATAGTATCGAGATCCTTTTGGAGAGCATCTTCATCATCAGCTGACTTGATTGGACGGTACAGCAAACAATCATCAGCGAATAGTCTGGTCGTACTTGCGACTTTTTCATGGATGTCATTGATGTAAAGCAAAAATAGGTGTGGGCCAAGTACTGTGCCCTGGGGTGTACCACTCAACACTGGGTGCCAATTGGAGCTCTTTCCGTTCACACACACGCGCTGAAGACGTTTTGTCAGGAAACTGGAAATCCATCGTTTCGTGTTGGAACGAATACCGTAGAAGTCAAGCTTCCGAAGCAGTCTCTGGTGTGGGATGACATCAAATGCTTTAGAAAAGTCCAGTACAACTAAATCCATGATGACGTTACTGTCAAGGTGCTTGGCCAGGTCATTTGTTGTCAGGATAAGCTGAGACTCGCATGATCTATGCCTCCTAAATGCATGTTGGCTGTCGGCAAGCCTTCTTGTTCTTCCTCTCTTCCCCTCTTCCCTTCTTGTTCTTCCATTGCGCTGAGGCGATCCAGGCCTCCGATGTTATGATCCCACCGGGTGATGTAAGTAAGTCCCGCGGCTGAACTGTGCTCCGCGAACGGGCCGATTCAACTCCACGGCCCAGAGCGGTCTAAGCTGCCGCCCTCCAGTCCAGCGGACGCAGCTGTTGCTGCGGGAGCTCCGGAAAACAGGTCACCAACCCGTGACCTGCGAGCTCCCGACGATGTCATCCACTGGGCCCGCGGCCGGGCCTCCGAAGTCGCTGCCGCCACCGCCACCAGAAAGCCGCCACAGCTCCGAGTCAGGCCACCAGAACGCCGGAATGCCTGAACCCGCCACAGCCCCGAAGTCGGCCAGCCTCACGCTGGTAAGTCCTAGCTGGCTCTGCCTCCGGAGCCTCGAGGTCGGTTGCAGTTGGAGGCTGCCAGCTCCGCCATTAGGCCTCAGCGCAGATGGAGACGGAGACAGGGGATACGACAAGAAAAGTCGCTTCCCCGAAGGAAGAGGCTAAAACGTTTCTCCCACCCCTCCCATACACATACACAACATAATAACCCAAATTAAAACAGGACAAGAAAACAACAAAACAAAAAACAAAAAAAAAAGAAAGACTGCAGGCGAGCCGTAGCTGCCAAGGCAGCGCCGCCACTCCAATGGGGCTAAACGATTGTCTCAATCAAAAGCAAACATCCTTTCTCCTGCTCTTAGTAAGGCAAAGTAATCAGTAAAAAACATAAAAATGAACTTGTTCTTCTGTAGGAGAACAAATGATGTATGTGATTTTTTTTGATTTGGGTTCAGGCCTGTTTAGCAAACATTAATTTATGCCTCAATTTGCTTCATTAAAGCCAATCTGTGCTACGTTCATAACATTTTATTGCCAGAAAAGCACAGCATTTGGGCAACAGAAATAGTTCTTGTTTGGCTAACTCGATTAAGCTCACATCAGTTAATTGGGCCATATGAGAATGAGTTGTTGACATTTCTGATGCTTGGTAATTCAGGTAGCTTTAACCAAACAATTGACACCTGGTAAGTTTTTCTTATGTATAATATTAGTATGAGAATGCATAAAATACATTTCCATTTGAAATCTTGAATTTTATGACCGAAGACACTCCTGTTCCATATATTACATCTTTGAAAGACATTAGAATTTATTTTTGCCTTTGAATCTATGCACAAAATTGAATCTTACTGTTGACAATTGCAGTAGGTAAAATGGATGCCATGGCTGCTTGTTGAGGAAGCAGCTGTATTGTATCAAGGAGGCGTGCTGGATACATGCCCTCTGTAATGGCCATTTGGCTGACAGCTTGCAGCCTTGAGTCAAATTCCACAGCAAATGCAATCAGTTCCTCTCCTTCCAATAGCATTTTTGTCATTGTGCACCAAAGCTGGCCACCTGGAGAAGAAAAAAACAGTTTTACAACTTAACTGGAACCGAGTGTCCAACAAAATCAGTCTGATTTTTATTTTTAATGTCCATCAATGTCCAGATAAACGTTTATTTAAATAAACTAATACAATTATAAAAGCTAAATTATTCTTGCCACGAACCTAGTTCCCACTTTCTCTCATTCAATTGCTTCTTATAGTCTGTGAATATTATTGTATCAAGCCCACACAAGTGATTTTTACTATGATTCTGGTCAGAACCGTTCTGCTCTACTGATTTGAGAGGCTTTAGCAGAGGTGAAAATGTATAAATTAAACTAGCTTTTTAAGGCTTCTGGAGTTTTTTTTCAGAAAGAAAAACAATTTTTTTTCTGAGTATCTTCTCCAACCTGCATGCAGCAGTGACGATGTACTTCCAACCTGGTCGACTCTGAAGTGCAATGGAATACTCTAAGGATGTGGATGACACTATATAAATGCAAGCTCTTTTTAATCAATTCTAGTCTGTGGAAAATTAATTAAGTTTTCCCTGTGTGATGATTCTACTAATGAACAATCTACTGATGGAAGTCAGGTAAAATAAAAAGAAAGCTGCTCCCAGAGTATTCAAAATACAAACTCAATTAATGCCACAGGCAAAGGAGTTTAATATATATAGGATTTTCAGCAAATGTATACACTTGGATGATATTTTGATTTGGGGCACATCTTCATACTTTGGGTTTTGGTCCAGATTTAAAGTTGACCTCTGGTGCTGATTGTGTAGAGTTTGGGTAAATTCCCTGTGACCATGTGGGCTTCCTGTGGATTCCTCCCACATACCAAAGATATGTTGGGGGTTACACAAAAAGCTGGAGAAACTCAGCGGGTGCAGCAGCATCTAAGGAGCGAAGGAGATAGGCGACGTTTCGGGTCGAGACCCTACTTCAGACTGGTCAGGGATCAGGGAAACGAGAGATATAATCAGTGATGTGGAGAGATAAAGAACAATGAATGAAAGATATGCAAAAAAGTATAGGTGATAAAGGAAACAGGCCATTGTAAGCTGTTTGTGGTGTGAAAATGAGAAGCTAGTGCGACTGGGGGGGGGTTGGGGGGGGAGATGGAGAAGGAATGTCAGGGCCCGAGGGCTGAGGGAGAGGTGGGGAGGAGGCAGTCTGGGTTAGCAGAATTGAGAAAATTCAATGTTTAAGCCCAGAGGATGCAGACTCCCCAAGCGGAATATGAGGTGCTGTTCCTCCAACTTGCGGTGTTGCTCATTTTGGCCGTGGAGGAGGCCCAGGACCGAGATGTCGGATACGGAGTGGGAGGGGGAGTTGAAGTGCTGAGCCACCGGGAGGTCGGGTTGGTTATTGCGGACCGAGCGGAGGTGTTCGGCGAAACGATCGCCCAGCCTCCGCTTGGTCTCACCGATGTAGATCAGCTGGCATCTGGAGCAACGGATGCAGTAGATGAGGTTGGAGGAGGTGCAGGTGAACCTCTGTCGGACTTGGAATGACTGCTTGGGTCCCTGAAAGGAGTGGATGGGGGAGGTGAAGGGACAAGTGTAGCATCTCTTGCGGTTGCAAGGGAAAGTGTCCGGGGAAGGAGTGGAGCGTCACAGGGAACATGTGCAGACTTCACACAATCAGTACCAGAGGTCAGAATTAAACCTGGGTTACTGGACCAAAACACAAAGTATGATGATGTGTCCTGACCCATACGTCCTCTATCTATTCATGCTGCCTGGCCTGTTGAGTTCCTCCACCATTTTAAATTTTGCGTAAGATTCATTCATCTGCAATTTCTTGTGTCTCCTGGGTCACTGCAGTTGTAAGGCAGCATCTCTATTAGCTGGGGTACACAAAATGCTGGAGAAACACAGCGGGTGCTATGGAGCAAAGGAGATAGGCAACGTTTTGGGCCGAAACCCTTCTTCCAAAGCCAAACCCTTCTATTAGCTGGATCATTGTACTGTGTTAGCGGTGGCCACCTTGCTTATCAAGTATCTATACACCTTTATCTTAAAAATATTAACTCTCTGCTTCCATCAACCTTTGAGGAAGAGAGTTCCAAAGACATGAGCCTCTGAGAGGAAAATCATCTCTGTCCTAAATTGGTAAGCTCTTGTTTTTAAACAGTAATCGCCATCTACTTTTTAAATAAGAGCTTGCCCAACATCTTTTTCATCTCTACGCTGCAAAAATCCCACAAAACTTTGGATGTTTGGATCTTCATAAGGGGCCAAGTTCTTAAACACGCAGCCATTTTTTAACTGAAGCTTTAGTTTTAGAATTGAGTGACTTTGAGCATACTTCATGACATAAATAAAGCCATCTCAAAAATTGAAAAACATTTCTACTTTCTAGTTCTGAAACATGCTTTGACCGAAGTACATGAAAAATGAACAAAGTATAATTTTGACTTTCATAAGACGTGATGTGCATTTGGCATTATCTGCTGATTTTTCAATTGACTGTACAATCTAATATCACTCATGGGAGATTGAATATAAATTTCCTTTGGCAGAATGTGGGCATTTCACAGCTAATTTCCATGAATTGGATTCTGGACCCAGGAATAATGCGCAATTCTTCATCCATCTATGTGAGACATCTTATTACTCCAGAGCATTCCTGTTACACTTTTTACCAGTACTAAGCTTTAAAGTCTTTTGAATTCTGCTCGGACAGATTATTTTTAGCAAACAAAAGCATGCCCATACTTCAATCTCTGGAAACAATACACTGTTGGAAATATTATTTGTAAAGTTGGGAAATAATGGTGGTGGAAGTGGTTTCAATAGATAATAGATTTAAAAAGAAAAACAGGCATATATGTAAAATTGTTTAAAAGATTAGGACAATGTGGATAAACAAGATAATTGGACAAAGTAGTGTACAATTTTAAAGAGTTCCCTTTAGATTCTGTGAATGACTGTTGACTGGTTCTATCGCATTACAAGTGTTCAATTTGCTCTCTCCACAAGCTACTCGGCAATTTATTTTAGAGCCTATACATAAGAAGCCTGTATTATACAACAGCTACAAACATATGGAGTGGATAGGGGTGTTGTCACACACTAGGCGTACACAAGCTTCACAGAACAAGGTCTTCATCTAATAGCAAGAGGATACTAGTACAAACATGATTAACATTACTATAGCCATTACTACTATCTATATGGAATGGCCTTTCATAAATTCTTATATCGCATTCCCCTCTCAACCCTACTTTCTTTACTAATGGCTGAAGTTGCCTGTCAATATAAACTGACATTCAAACCAACTAAAACAAATGATAAAACTAATGCAAGAAATGCAATATGTTATCAGTTTGGATTTGTATATTTACAGGTGAAGTATTCATGTCAAATTCCATCGCCGACCATTTGAGTTAGGTTGATGACAATGTCCTTTATGGTTCATAAATTACTTGCGTTTTCTGGAACTTGTGGACATTTTTTACTCCAAACCAAACTCCAATCATTCAACATGTATTGACTTACTATCGTTTAACATGATCTCCAAATAAGTGTTTCTTGAAACAGAATGTGCAACACGAGGAATTATTTTTTTATTCCTACTTTAGTTAAACACATATATATTGCAATATTATTGCAAGTGGTTCATTCAATTGATGCTAATTGATTTGGATAAAATTGAAACTTTGGAAGCAAATTTGATTTGGTTTCTCTGTCGGAAACCAGTTAAGTAATTAATCCTTTACTTATGAATCAAATGATCTTGTCGGAGCAATTTGTATTCAGCATCGAGAATGATTGGAATAGAGAAAATGTGAAGAAACAAAACAAAACAAGGAAAATATGGTTGGAAGATAGTTCACAAACTAGGGTAATTCATAGCTCTGAATCTTTAATTCAGCCTCCAATGTATTTCCCATCAATCTTTTAGTTCTGCTTCTACCTAAGATTGGGATTGGTTTATGATTTTGCATGTCTCAGTTACTTTTTAGTGTAGCAGCCAAATAGAAATGGTTAAGTTTGAGCCTGGATAGTAAATGGCAATAGGTTATTTCATATGAAAGCCAAAGATACTTCTGAAGTTGAGGTCCAATCTACACCGGAACACTTTTCAACACCACCTGCTAGAGATGAAACTCTGGGTGATTTCCCACATTATAACTCAAGGGTATCATTCTTCTCTTTGTTTTAACTGTGGTCGGTAAATCAGAACAAGGCATGCACTGTCTCTCATGTCTCTAACAGAAAGTACAAAATTACAAACTGAGCAAATATTCAACTCGATTTTTCAGCCAACTCTTTCGTATAGATCTTGGAAGATTTAAAACGCTACTCCTGGTACGTCTTTTTAACACAACTGTGAATTCAGTATAAACTATGTTGTTCATTAGTGAAGCAAACACTGGAGTCTTTGATTAGTAACTGCAGTGTTTATCTTCTAATATGACAACGCTTTTACCTACAATTCATTTTTTCCTCCTGCAGATTAAAATTTAGAAATGACTATTTGCAAGAATCTGGCAGAAGAGATAAGGACAAATAAGATATGCTAACACTCTGACTGAATTAGGACATTGTTGTACAGGAACCCAGGCCAATTAATTAAGCCTGTCTGTTACTTTTCAACAATGTGCAAACAAACCTATGTAAAACCCTTCATCATTTTCATCATTTGTTTTTCTAATGCAAAGCGATTGTGACAATTGGTTTCTACACCCTGGTTACATATGCAGATTAATGATTTACTCGTCGCCTGCAAATCTCATCAAGGAAAAAATATGTAATTTTTCGTTTTCAAATCATATGTCTTATACATTACAATTTGGAAAATGAGAAATCAGGCAGCAGTGTTTCTAGCTCTGGTGGTCTGAAAATAAGTGGATAAATCAAAGCTGAAAAAAGTAGACGGCAAGACGGTGGACAAATGGATTCAGTGAGGTGCTAGTTGGCATTGCCATTGGAAATGGTTGGTATTAAAATGGTAATGAAAAAGACAGCTGATGGCAGACAAAGAAGGTGTAGGGACAAAGTGGAAAAAATGTAATAAAAAGATAGTAAACAGAGGGGAGGCAGAAATTACTGCATTTGGGAAGATAAGGAAGATAGAAAATGAAGCTTATAATGTCTCTTTGGAAAAGAAGAAGTGGAAGGCTTTCTGGTTTTAGTATGAGAAGAAATGAAAATGGTTAGCATTATCTGATGGGAATGGTGAGGGAGAGAATAGCAAGGGGGAAGCAAAGGAATGGAAACAGCACATATGCCAAGGGAATTGAAGAGTGCTAGTATGAATGGAAAAGAGTGGTAGAAGAGTATGAAAGTAATGCAGAGGTTGAAAAAGGGACAGATTGTGAAAAAGACAGTGCAGATAGCATTTTGCTGAAATGATGGGGAGTTTGACCGACACAGGTTCACTGTGAAAGGAAGTTATATTCATACTGTTTCTATTCACTGTTTCAGAAAAGTGGGGCAGTGGAGGAGCACAACAATCTGTCCATTGGAGGGAACAGGATGGGCAAGGGATTTCCAGAAATGGGGAGTGGGAGGAAGTGGATTAACACAGCCAACTGTGCATGGGTAGTGAGTTGGAGTTGAAGGTGCATAGGTAAGGGACAGATTGTTGAAATTTCATCTTATCTCTGAGAAAAGAGGGTGTTTTGAGCACAGTGTCTCGGTGAAAGTGTCGGATGCATTTGATCTTTCAGTGAGAGGGTGGGGCGCCGGATGAACACTGTATCTCTGTGAGAGAACAGACAGAAGAGTACTAAAGAAGGAACTGCAGATGCTGGAGAATCGAGGGTTACACAAAAAGCTGGAGAAACTCAGCGGGTGCAGCAGCATCTAAGGAGCGAAGGAGATAGGCGACGTTTCGGGTCGAGACCCTTCTTCAGACTGGTCAGGGATCAGGGAAACGAGAGATATAAACAGTGATGTGGAGAGATAAGGAACAATGAGTGAAAGATATGCAAAAAAGTATTGGTGATAAAGGAAGCAGGCCATTGTAAGCTGTTTGTGGTGTGAAAATGAGAAGCTAGTGCGACTGGGGGGGGGGGGGGGGGGGGAGATGGAGAAGGAATGTCAGGGCCAGAGGGCTGAGGGAGAGGTGGGGGGGAGGCAGTCTGGGTTAACAGAATTGAGAAAATTCAATGTTTAAGCCCAGAGGATGCAGACTCCCCAAGCGGAATATGAGGTGCTGTTCCTCCAACTTGCGGTGTTGATCACTCTGGCCGTGGAGGAGGCCCAGGACCGAGAGGTCGGATACGGAGTGGGAGGGGGAGTTGAAGTGCTGAGCCACCGGGAGGTCGGGTTGGTTATTGCGGACCGAGCGGAGGTGTTCGGCGAAACGATCGCCCAGCCTCCGCTTGGTCTCACCGATGTAGATCAGCTGGCATCTGGAGCAACGGATGCAGTAGATGAGGTTGGAGGAGGTGCAGGTGAGCCTCTGTCGGACTTGGAATGACTGCTTGGGTCCCTGAAAGGAGTGGATGGGGGAGGTACAGAAGAGTACAGTGTTACAGTGAAAGAAATGGCGGTAAACTAGAAGAAAAAATAAAGCAATACATGAGAGGAACAACAAATATATTAGAAGGAAGGTCCATAGCACAATTAAAGCAAATTTTTGGTCATCTAGAAACCAAGATGGTCATACACTAATGGTGAATAAATCTGATAAGTAATTTGTATTAGTCTTCACAGGAGAAGAAATTAAATGTACATGCGTAGTTGCTTCAGCATCTATTTCCCACAAGAGTTAAGAGCCTGCCCCACTTACCTGACTTTTTCGGCGACTGTCAGCACCCGTCATAGGTCGGCGAAAATTTTCAACATGTTGAAAATTCAGCGACTACCAGAAAGACGCTACGACTCTTTGGGTGACTTTGGGAGACATGTCGTGGGGTGAAGCCTGTATGGTCATGAGTAGTCGTCCAAAGAGTCATATCTTGTTCTGGTCACCGCTAGATTTTCAACATGTTGAAAACTTTCGGCGACCTGTAATGACCTATGACGGGTGCCGGCTGTCATCGATAAAGTCATGTAAGCGAGGCAGGCCCTTTAGATTTAGCTCTTAGGGCTGAGGGAATCAAGGAATATGTGGAAAAAGCCGGAACGAGGTACTGATTTTGTATGATCACCCATGATCATATTTGAATGACGGTGCTGGCTCGAAGGGCCGAATGGCCTATTTCTGCACTTATTTTCTATTATTCTATGTCACACCTTGTCCCGCCCCTCCTATCTTCTAGCCTTCCCTCCCCCCCCCCCCCCCTTACAATCAGTCTGAAAAAGTGTCCTGACTCGTAATGTTACCTATCCATCTTCTCCAGGGATGCTGCTTGATCTGCTGAGTTACTCGCGCACTTTGCATCCCTTTTTTTTGTAAACCAGCATCTGCAGTTCCTTTTTTCTTTGTTGATTTTGTAATATTTTTTTATTTGAAGTAATCAGTTTACAATGTATAGCTTACTTTATAAACTAACACCTTAATTCAATATTACTACAAATAACATATCAATACTTAATATCTTCTATTTTTTGGAAATAAAGAAAAAGATATATAAAAGAGAAAAAAAAAGAGGGAAAAAAAGGGAATAAAAAAAAAAAAATTCCCACATACTTCAACCATAAAAAAAAAAGAAAATTTAAAAAACAAAAATATTACATATATATAAACAAAACTAAATACATTATACGAAATACTATTTCATACAGTAATATCTATAATAAATGCGCAATAATATCAAATGTAAGTAAGTTATTCGCATCGGATTCCGTAGGGTGCCCGTCGAGCCGTGATTCCAAGAATAGCTACTTCTCTAAATACTGTATATTTTCTTTGTTGATTTTGGTGCAGAATAGTTGATTTTGGTGCAAAAACAGAATCAGCAATTTTATTCAAGGAAGGTGGGACTGGGATGCCAACTTCCCTGGCGAGTCTCATAAATCTTCTCTGTAACCTCTTCAATCCAATTGCATCCTTCTTTTAGTGTGGTAACTAGAAATGAACAGCATACTCTAAATTCCACCTAATCTGTGTTTTGTAAAGTTTGGCATTGAGAGAGGTAGAATGTCTCTACATAAGAACTACCAGATATACAGAATGCATACAGAACAAGTAATTAGTGAGGAAAATGTAATGCTGGTTGAATCTTATTGCAATGAGGATGGACTGTAAAGGTAAGAGTGCTGTCCTACAACTATTCACAAATAGCATATTGCATTCTTTACAAATAGAGAAATAAATGTGCCTTGTACACTTAAGGCTCACCTGTATGATATGTGGGACAAGGGTTTGGTTAATGAGGAAGGATTAATTCACATAGAACTTGAGAAGGATGGCAGGTTAGAAGAATGAGAAGTAACCTGATTGAAATATATAAAACATTGCCCGAGTTGGACAGGAAACCTCCTGAATATTTTGCCTCAGGATAAGAGGTCAGCAAAACAGAGACGAGAAATAATTTATTTGTGAATCTTTGAAATTCTCAACAAAAAGACCCGTGGAGGCAGTCATTAATTAGTTTCAATGCTATTGGGATAGATTTTTGTTCAATAGGTAGTTCAAATACAGTGAAGATTCAGCACAAAACTGGAATTGAGATCAATAAAATATCAGTCTAAAACATGCAGAATAGTGAAGTAGACGGGAATTGCTTTATGGACCATTCTTGCTCCTTATGTACCATCTTAATGTTAATATTCTCATTCTTGTTTAGTAATCTCTGCAAGATATCTCTATACCCTCCACTGGACCAACACACAGGTGAAAGCTCTCCTCCGATTCGGGTCTCAGGCATTTCCAATGTTCCTCACTCAGTTTTCTCTCTAAATCTTTCCTCATTTTTGCCTCTCACTCCTTTTAGGATACTTCTTAAATTATTTATTTGACCAAACTTTCTGTAAATTGTTCTAACAAGTCTTTTTGTGGTTAATTGTAAATCATGCCTGATGATATTCTTAAGAAAGGCTTTTGGTAACTTTACTATTTTAAATCCAAGTTGTTGTTGGAGCCAACTTTTTCAAAAAACGTCCACATGCTTGTGTATCCCTCCGCTCCCAAGCATCAATCAATCCCTGTCTGGTAGTGTAGGACAGTCTGTTCCAAATTTTCCTTTGAAACTACTTTGTAATTAGCTGATCCAAAGCGTACCAAAATGACTTAGAGAAAATCAATGAAGAACTGTGTCTATCTCAGCAATGTTTCTTCAAAGTTCAGCCAGAAGTTGTGTTATGTCCCTAGGCTAGTTACTCCATGACGGCCTGAGATGTTTCCTGATTGCCTGACAGATGTAACACCATAGAGTAAATCAGGTTCTATCTCCATGGGACAGTTGGGCCATCTCGTGGTTTAATCAACTGTTACCGAAACCTCTTGCTGAAATCAGGAGAGAGCCCTGCCTGAACTCATACAAAGTGAAAATAGTTACCTGAACTCTCAAATGTACAGTAAGTTGCAATTATTTCCACATTTTATTATGTGCTGGGGAATAATGCATACCTTCCTGCTCAGTTCTTCTGTGCCTCTCAAAGTCTGACTTCAACCTCGTATTCTTTCTTCCCACCCTGACCCTAAATTTATACAGACACTTTTGCAAAGAAATTGGGTTTTACTTATTGTTGGTATTCTAAGCCATTATTGCAACAAGCACTCTCATCCATTTGGATGCTCTCAGAAAATAAAATCTGAATTTGGCCATACATTTAAAGTAAAATTTGGGTTGATTTATAAGGTCATAAGTAATGGGAGCAGAATTAGGCCTTTCAGCCCATCAAGTCTATTTCGCCATTTAATCATGGCTGATTTATCTTTCCCTCCTAACAACATTCTCCTCCCTTCTCCCCATAACCTCTGTCACCTGTACTAATCGAGAATCTATTTATTCCTGCCTTAAAAAGATCCACTGACGGCCTCCATAGCCTTTGTGGCAAAGAATTCCACAGATTCACCACACTCTGACTAAAGAAATTTCTCCTCATCTCCTTCCTAAAAGAACGTTCTTTAATTCTGAGGCTATGACCTCTAGTCCTAGACGCTCGCATTAGTGGAAACATCCTCTCTACATCAACTCTATAGAAGCCTTTCACTATTCTATATGTTTTAATGAGGTCCCCCCTCATACTGCTAAATTCCAGCGAGTACAGGCCCAGTGCTGAGAAATGCTCATCATAAGTTAACCTACACATTCCTGGGTTCATTCTTGTAACCTCCTCTGGACCCTCTCCAGAGCCAGCACATCCTTCCTCAGATATGGTGCCCAAAGTTGCTCACAATATTCCAAATATGGCCTTACCAGCACCTTATATAGCCTCAACATTGCATCCCTGTTTTTGTATACAAGCCCCCTTGAAATAGATGCTGGCATTGAGTTTGCTTTCTTTACTACCAATTTGACTTGCAGAAGAACGTTTTGGGGATCCTGCACTCCCAAGTCCCTTTGCACCTCCGAGTTCTGGATTCCCTCCCCATTTAGAAATTAGTCTACGACTTTATTCCTACTACAAAATTGCATAACTCCACACTTTGCTACTCTATATTCCATCTGCCACTTCTCTGCCCACTCTTCTAACCTGTCCAAGACCTTCTGCAGAGTCCCTGCTTTGTCTACACTATGCGCCCCTTCCACCTATTTTCGTATAATTCGCAAACTTGGCCACAATGCCTTCAATCACCTCGTCCAATGATTAATATACAACTGGAAGAGTCACCGACCCCTGCGGAACTCCGCTAGTCAATGGCAGCCAGCCATAAAAAGGCCCTTTATTGCCACTCTGTCTTCTGCCATCCAGCCAACCTGCTGTCCATGCTAGTATCTGCCCTTTGATACCATGGGCTCTCATCTTCTTTCGCAGCCTCACGTGTAACACCTTATCAGAGGTTTTCTGAAAATCTAGGTATACAACTTCTACTGACTCTCCTTTGTCTGCCCTGCTATTTACTCCTTCAAAGAATTCCAGCAAATTTGTCAAGCAAGACCCTTCAAAAAGCCATGCTTTCAGCCTATTTTATTGTGAACTTTGAAGTACTCCATAACCTCATCTTTTATAATGGACTCTAAAATCTTACCAACCACCAAAGCCAGACTAACCCATATAGTTCCCATTATTCTGCTTTGCTCCCTGCTTCTGCAGTGGGGTAATATTGGCAATTCTCCAATCATCTGGGCCCTCTCCTATTTCTAGTGATTCTTGAAATATCACTGTCAATGCCTCCACAATTTCTAAAGCCACCTCTTTCAGAACACTAGGGTGCAGTCCATCTGGTCCGGGTGATTTATCCAACTTCAGCCCTTTCAGCTTCCCAAGCACCTGCTCCCTAGTTATAGCCACTTCACTAACCCCTGATTCTCTTGCTGGTGTTTTCCACTGTGAAGACTGATGCAAAAAAGGTATTTAACTCCTCTGTCATCTATTCATTCCCCATTATTACTTCTCCTGCATCATTTAAACACAGAAACTTGTATTAAAATGGGATCCGTGCCGTTGCCAATGGGACCACACTCAGTCAAACACAGCTTCCAACAATTTTTTCTTCATCTTTCTGAGAGAGGGAGAAACCCTCTATACTGAATGAAAGAGACTCTCCTCGTCTTTATCAGGGCAATAGTCCTGACTGCTGGTAAGGGTGGGGGTGGGTAGGAGTGTCACTGTGGCCAACATGAGAAGGGTCTGGCATGGAGCTGGCTCCAGCTGTCTCTAACAGAGGTGAGAACTCTCCCTCAATTCAGTGATGCAGAATGAAACATCATCTCATCCAAAATGCAAACTATTGAAAATAGTTATAAATGGAGAGAAAAGCAACAACTAGTGCACACATTGTAGGTGCACGTCTGAAGAAGGGTCTCGACCCGAAACACCATCCATTCATTCTATCCAAAGATGCTGCTGAGTTACCCCAGCATTTTGTGTCTAACTAGGCCACGCATTCCTGGTTGCATAGAGACTTGCATGATAATCATAGGTGGCACATTTAACCTCTGATTTACTTGTCAGTAAATGTCAGACATGACCAAGTGGATATGCTGGAAGTGCCCAGTCAATTTCACAATGGGTGCAATTTCACCTGGAGCTCAATGTTAGCATGAGATGTGGCCCAAAATGATTTTTGTTTTGTGAGTAATGCCTAAATGACAATTGTTAACTGACACAAATCCTTTGTTTCTGTCTCCAGTTTCTCTGACTTAAAGCATTGTCATTTGTTTGTAAGACCTGAACTGAATGGGACTGTTTCATCCACTGTATTAATTCTTTCATTTTATTCCAAGAATCACTTTTATGAGCAACAAGATTATGAAAAGCACTGAGTGAGAAGACCAGCTTCATATCGATCTATGTTAGCAATAATACTGATATCAACACCAATGAACTGCCAGAATATGCACTTATCCTTCATCCAAAACGTATAATTATTCTATGTAATAGCATGCTATAGTTGATGTATTTATATGTAAAGACAATGGTAACTTAAAAAAAAAGCATTCCATCAAAGATTTTCAGAACATTCACAAAATAATAATCAAATGCATTGTCAAAAATTGACATACATTTTCCTTTTC
The DNA here is from genome assembly GCA_963514005.1 of Raja brachyura. The sequence goes on from OY740784.1 coordinate 103,591,321, forward strand.
CTTTATATCTGTTTTTTTTGCGGGGTAAAAAGATCGGATGTTGTGATGCATTGCATTAAGTAAATGCCAAGAAGATCAGATAATGATAAATATAAAATAAAATAATAGGGGATCAAAAACAGCTGTGGTGAGCAGATCATACCAAAGCCATTTACCTACAATCTGATTAAAATAACATTCAATTGAATTCTAATGACAAGATCTAAATGAAATTCCACATCCTTAGTGACGTAGTATCCCTGCCCACTGTCAAGACTGTGACTGGGAATGTGTTCTTGGGAACATTTCTGGAATCTAAAATAAGGAGAATGATTGAAATCTGTGTTCATTTGATCTATGTCAGGAGAGTCAAGGTTTGCTCTGAAGTTTGATGCTAATAAAAATTTGAAAACAATCGTATTATTACTAATACATAATTCTGGCATGCCACAGTAAAAATGAGACAGAGGTAGAAAAGATGTCGTAGAGAATAGGTATCCCAGGAATTCATTGAGGGTGAGGTATTTTGTTACTTCAAGTGGGGATAATGCTTCTATTAATCCTTTTCTTATATTGACATCGGAGATCTTTTAACCCATTGGACCCATACTAGCCCCATTCCTTTGCTTTATAAATTATTGCCAGGCATCTGTCGATTCCTTTTGGAAACCCCTGATTGATTCTGAGTCCACGATCTCGACAGATAGTCAGTTCCAAATGATTACCAGGTTTCTCCTCACATTCCTGCTATTAGCCAAAATTTTATCAGTAATTAGTAAATTATCCCCTTAGTGCAGGTAAACTGCAAAAAAGGGCTATTGGTCAGAGAGTATAAATTATTGGGTAGCTGGGAAATAAGGAGGGGAGCATGGAACTGGAGGGATTGCTGTATTGGGTGTGGATTTGAAAGGCTTAATGGTATATTTTATTGTTGTTTTAAGTAAGGAACAACCTCAGCTTCTCCAGTCTGACCCTTTTATTAAAATCCCTAATTCCTGCAGACAATCTAATGTATTTTATACATACTCTTGATGACCTTCACAACCTTCCCAAGAACAGAATTGGATGCAATACCCTATTTGTGGTAAACCAACATTTCCTTCGTTCTTTTACTTCATTACTTTAAGCTTTTGTTGTCTACATCTCTATTTACAAGACCACAGATACTTTACTAACCACCTTCTCAAATGACCTGTCACTTTCATGGCTTTAATCTGATGTACATATAGGTCTTTCCAATTATTTTATGCCTAAGTCTTCATGTCTAGGTGGTCCTTGCATTTGCCTCAGTGGGAATGAGCACCATTCTGAAAAAGTGAATTGTCAAACATAATGATCAATACAAATATTTATGCAACCCCGAAATAGGCACAACATTCCTCTACTGGATTTTCTGGATCTACAGAACCAGACCTAGCACACTATTACTTATGAAATTGTGTGGACGAATTTGTAGCTCATGATCTATATGCTGGAAACCAAGTTGTCCTCCAGGCATCAGGAAGATTTGACAGTAAATGCTGTAATGGTCAATGTCATAGATTGTATTTTCAAATGGCACAACCATTTACACCAAATGCAACAACCTTATAGTGATTAATGTACCTTATTCTGGTCAATCACTTAATGTTAGATTAATTCCAAACATCCATAGGTCAGGTAACCCTAATACAATTCAAATCTTGTACAATCTGGTTGCAGACAGCAGAGAAATCGTATTTGCAAAGCTATACAGAGAGAACACCCAGACTTTTATGCCCCATGTCCTGTTAACAGTAGAAGCAAGATTATTGTTTCTCTCCTTGGAGGCAGAACGTCTTCCAGATAACACCCCTGCCATCAGTGGGAATGTTCTGAAGTCAGTACAAGCAGTTTCACAATAAACAAACTGCTGGAGGAACTCATCAAGTCAGACAACATCTGTGGAGGCAAAGGGATAGTCAATGTTTCAGGTCTTAGTCCTGCATCAGGACTAATTATCAGGACAAATCCTGATGCATGATCCTGAACTAAAATGCTGACATTTCCTTTGCTTCCATGCTGCTAGACTCTGGATCCCAGTATCTGCAGTCACTTGTGTCTCAATTTTTTGCAAGCAGATTAGCCCCTGGTTTATGTTGTACTTTATGTTGTAATTATAGCTTCACAATCAGATTTGTTCTTGTTATAGTAATGGTAAATATTACTTTCAATATAACATCGACAATTTGGGGATTTCTTAAAAATGAAAACCTAAATAAAAGCAAAGAATGTAATAGACAGTTTTCGTGAAAATCTCTCAATTTGAACAAAATACAAGATTACTATGAAATATGAACAACCAATGGACATGAATATAAAATAGAAATTTACTGCACTCCTGAACATGACTGCAGTTTGCAAATTAGTTGTTCCATGTCCTTTTCACAACAAAAAGTGAAGTGAATGTCTGCTTTAAGAAGGAGGATTTGCCAATACATGCATATTATAAGTTCAAATTGGCTATTGACGATTACCACCACACAGATTTATCATCAATGAACAAACACATGAACCCATTGTCAATCAGCTCTTCTCCAGTGATTGCTATTGTTGTTGGTGAAACTCATTTGCTGGGTCCTCGCGCTGCCACAGAAAACCATTTAATCTGAATGTGTTCATCACTTGTGTTTTATGTGGCTTGCAAACTTCTACTCCAGTGAAAATGGGAAGATTGTTGAAATCCTTCTGCAAAGTACCTGATAAAAGAATGAAGGTCTTTTACATATCCTCAAAACAATACTGGAATTAAGGGGAAACAAAAGGCCAGCTGCTAGAGAAAAGCACTCACAAAACAACCCTGCTGCAGCAGACTACAGATTATTCAACTATGATGTTCCGTGTTTCTGTTATATGTTAATTAAAAGCTTGTTTGTTCAGTAAAAGTCTAGCTAGGAGTTTTATAAATCAACTTGAGATTCTATGATACTGAAAAGACTTAGAAATCTTTCTACTTGGATTTTTTTGGTTGGATGTCTGAAATGTTTGCTCTAAATGCTCTCTCTCTCTCTCTCTCTCTGTCTCTCTGTCTCTCTCTCTCTGTCTCTCTCTCTCTGTATATGTACATACACACATATATACACATATGTGTTAAAGAAGGAACTGCAGATGCTGGAGAATTGAGGGTACACAAAAAGCTGGAGAAACTCAGCGGGAAACTCAGAGGAAGGGTCTCGACCCGAAACGTCGCCTATCTCCTTCGCTCCTTAGATGCTGCTACACCCGCTGAGTTTCTCCAGCTTTTTATGTACCCTATACACATATGTATGTGTGTGTCATTATATATATATATATACACAAATTGTATACACATATATACAAATTGCTCTCTCTGCTTACATGCTATGCTGCATGGGGTTTTTTCTGTGTGCTTGAGTGTATGTGCTGCTCTTTGGCATTTGGAATGTCACATATAACACTAGGGCCCAATATGTTAAGAGGAGGAGGAGTCATCCCAGAGAGATTACAGCAATGCAGCATCTGAGAATTAAGTGAATAAGAGTAGAAAATACAACAAGAATCACAGAGAAGGTCAGATTTTGCCATATGACAACACTTTAAAGTTGGAGGTGAATCTTGGCAACTGATTACGGGTGGACTTTCGTGCAATCAAAGAGCGTTTCAGTACTGTGGGCTGGATACACAACAGGGCAGAAGTAACAGAGTGGAGCATGTTGCAGGAAGGAAATTGGAGACTTGGGTGTTTTAAGGGATGTGGAATCAAATGAATAAAGCGTGTTCCAGAGATCAGAGAGCAACTGTATTATAGAATGGAGTTAATAAGTGGAGTGTAAGTGGAAACAGTATTACTAGTATCTGTCTGTCTAGCTATCTAATGTATTTCTGTCTGTCTATCTATATATCGATCTATATTACATATACAGTATGTGCCCATAGAGCTGCTGCAAGTAAGAATTTATTTTTCCTTTGTTGGTACATTTGAAAATTAAACACTCTTGACTCTCTTGAATGCATCAGGAAAGGATGTGTATTAAACCACCATAATCATTGCAGGTCATCGCAGGTCATTGCAGGTTCATTGCAGGTCATCTGCCAGCGCGGGGTAGAAATTAAGTGGGACAGGTGAAAGGGGGGTAAATTACGTGACAGGAGTCAAAGAGGAAAGGACGGGACAGGGCATGCGTTAAGAATATATAGTTTATTATAGGACACTGTTGGGGGTTGGGTTCTTTGTGCCTCGCAATACAGGAATACAGGAGAGAGTAAAAGGCTTGACATGACAACTCCGTTCGATGGCACCAAGGAGGCCTTGCAAAAACGGAAATTACTGGGAACGCTTTCTCATGTCTCGCACTCTGAAAATAATAGAAATAAATGACTACAGATGCTGGTTAACAAAACAAATCACAGAGACCAAGCAGGTAGCAAGCAGACACAGGTGAAGTGGGTTATTTGATAGGCAATGGTTGGACAAGGGCCCGAGATGAAAAGACAGAAGGTGTGTGAAGAAAGGATTGAAGAGTTGTGAATTGTGAAGCTAGAGGAAGGAATGTCAGTAGAAGGGGAGAAATAGGTGGGGTGGGGGGGGGGGGGGTAGAAGGAGGTATATGGAGGTAGAATGGAGAGGAGTGGGGTAATGTAGTTCCCTATAATTGGATAATTCAATGTAAGTGGAATAGGAGGTGTTGCAGTGGAGGAGGCCCAGGACAAAAAAGTCCGTATGTGAATTGGAAGCGGAGTTAAAATGGATAGCAAACGGGAGATCCTGCAGGCTTAGGTGGACCAAGTGTAAGTATTTAGCAACACGGTTGCTGAGTGTACGCTTGGTCTTCCTGAAGCCATATCGGGAACACCAGATGCAGTAGGTGAATCAGTACTAAAGGACTAGGTCGCATTTGGAATATTGCATGGTCTGGTTGCCCCGTTATAGGAAAGGTTTGGTGGCTTTGGAGAGGGTGCAGAGGTGATTTAGAAGAATGCTGCCTGGATTAGAGGTTTTCAGCTACAGGGAGAGGTTGGTTACACTTGGCATGGATACGATAGGAAAAATAGCCATTTTCATTGATGTATATTTCAATGATATCCAGCTCAATCATTTCAAACACTTCATTTTTCTCTACTGAAGAGATGACTACAGTTAGATGTAAAAGTGAAGTCGGGTTCCAGCCTAAATGTACATAACACCAGTGCCCTGTTGGTGTCTGTGCTTACAAATTACAATATATATTTTTTTAAATACTTGGCAATCATTTTGTTTATTGATGTTGGGGAAAAGCTTGAGAAAAAAAGATTTAGTCTACAAACATTTCACAATGACATGAGATATAAAACTCAATTTTAGCAAAGTTTGTTTTCCCTGAAAGAGAGCTAAGGCAGTCAATTGAGGTGTGAATTAAATTTGGGAATGTCCCAAAATGTGGGGAAAGATACAGCTCCTGATAAAAGATAACTATAAAATAACTTCCATAAGTTGGAACAACACAGAAGCTAGACCCAGCTACTCACATTTAGAGTATTGGACAAATATTTTTCAAAAAAAGATTACAAGTAACTGATCCCAAAGCGATTTAATATGCATCTCGTCGGTGCCCTCGTGACTCATTTTGAGATCTTCCCCCTTTGTAAGAAACATAGAAGCATAGAAAATGGGTGCAGGAGTAGGCCATTTGGCCCTTCAAGCCAGGACTGCCATTCAATATGATCATGGCTGATCATGCAAAATTAATATCCCGTTCCAGCTTTTTCCCCATATCCTTTGATTCCTTTAGCCCTAAGAGCTATATGTAAAGGGCCTGTCTATGGAGCGAGTCCACCCACGAGTGACCCCAAGTGAAAGAAAAAAAACAGACTCGTGGTTGTGTCCGAGATTTCAAGTTTATGATCAAGTGTTTAACCGAGTTCCCACGGTTATGTAATTTATGCGATGTTCCAAGTTCCTCTCCCGAGTTAGCAAGTTACTCTTGAGCCAACCGTGAATGAAGGTATGTTTTAATATGTTCTTTCACATCAGATTGTTGGGAGACGGAGCTCAGTGTTCACCTCCTGAGCTGCTTTGGTGCCCAGGCGTGAGTTGAGGTGGAGGGAGATTGGGGAGGGGGGGCGTCATTAATCTGTCTGGGGTGACAAGGCTCTTGGGTTAGGAATGGTGTGCGAGGGAGGCTTAGTTCTCTCCAATCTCTCTCAAGCCCCGGACCAGAACAAAGGAAACCTCTCTTGCCACCGCGTACAAGCCCGTTGTATATAACTTTGCTGCTGACGTGCACACGCACTCTCTCTCCCTCTCCCTCTCTCTCTCTGACTGCAGCTCAGAGCCCAACCTCGCCATCCTATAGTGGTAACATTCACATCGGGTCCCCTCCACACCCACACCCCCTCTCTCCGACACACACCCCCCACAAGGCAACAGGCAGCGTGAGAGACAGAGAGTTTGTAGGGTGTTGGTTTTGTATAAGGATTTATTTTTAAATTATTAGCCAAGGTTGCATTTACTTATTTTAAACTAAGTTTGGAGCGCTTGACAATACTTTTTTTATCCTCTTTGCACTCGTTTTCAGAAAGGGTTCAGACCGCGCCCCGCTTGGCTCGTTGCCCCCTTGGAACCAAGCCCTGCGAGAGGGAGGGAGGGAGGGAGGGAAGGTGTGAGTGAACAAGAGCGCCGAGGATGAGAGGGAAATAGAGGGGGTGGGGGGGTGGGTGGAGGAGAAATAGGGAAGAAGTTAGTTGTTCAGATCAGAAACCTGTAGGCTGGGAGCTATAATGGTGAAGAGCGCACCCAGTTCTACTGAGGAGTGCATAAGAGACATCGATCGGAAGCAATGTTCCTCTAGAACTATAACTGAAACCGTGCCCACATCACCTCCTCTTGGCCGGACCGCAAGATCCAGGGTTACCGGTCAGCGCTCTCCGCCACAAAGGAATTTCAAGAGGGCAATGCCAATGTAAACCGTGGCATCTCCTAAAATATGCCTATCCACACACACATTAATTCTCTCTCTCTCTCTCTCACACACACACAAACAATATCATCCAAGACTGTTCATGTAGAAGGCAACATTTGCCCAGAAGACGCCAAGAAAGGAATAAAGTATAGGATAGGAACTGCCTGCAGATGCTGGTTTAAACTGTAGACACAAAAAACTGGAGCTGACAGGGGGCGATCAAACAGCACAATGTCACCCCGTCACCAATTCCTTCTCTCCAGTGATGCTGCCTGCCCGCTGAGTAAAAAAAGAGCGAGAATATGATCTGAGAGGAAAGATAGTGGAGAGAAGTGAATCGTAAACTGATGGAAGGGGAGGAAAGGCGCCTGAGCGAAAGATAGAGCGGTGAAAACCCAGCAATCGATATATAGTATGTACTTGGAAGAGGAAAAAAAAAATCCCTTTGTGAATACTCTATTCACGCTGATGATGTTAGTTCGGACTGATCAACGTGGGCTGTGACCGAGCGATGGTTGTGATCGTTTACAGGCTGTAAATCAGGAAACTTGTGATCTTGTAATCACTATTGGTTGTAAATCTACGCAACAGGAAAATCCAATAATGTCAGAAAGCAGCGACGCACGGCTCGTTGCTGTCCGGAAGTTCGGACACCCTTCCTGAAGTCTGATTTCACTTTACAGATGCATTGCGCTAAATGTGCTTCTTAAACTGGTGAATGGTTCACCCAAGCGCGAATGAAATTATTTTATGGAGTTAATGAAACTAGAGGGGTGGGTGAAGGGTGAATGACATAATTTAACCAGATTTTGTTTTCTATACTTAAAAAAAGACATTGCCATTAAAGTGGTTAGTAAGCTCATTGGATTTAATGGCAGTGGAGCTGGAACTTTGATATGTTTTTTTTTTCTATACCTATGGTTTTCTAATTTTTGAACTAACAGGATATTTCCCAAATTTACTGTAATATAACTGTTTAGGGAAGACCAGACGAGCTAGTGTGATCATACATTTATAAATAGCAATATTGGAGGATCGCCGTATACAACTGTTGAACTGTAACTTTATTTTGTGTAGAAATGTAGCTACCAAAGTTGATATTTGGTGGTTTTGTGAGCTTTCGGGGAGGGATATTAGTTGGATAAAATATATTAAATCACACTCTCCATGGTTTTTATAGCTAATTTCCCAAGAAATAACTGCAGTAATCAAAGCCCGAAAGGGTAGGATAGGGCTGAAGCCCAGTGTTTAGACGTTGGAATGTTTTTTTTATCATTCTAATAGATTGATTTTCCAACTCCTGTGGTAATTAAACTTTTTTTTCACTCCTAGTTTTTTTAACATATTTTTAGGATGTTAAAAAAGCTGAATAAAATAAACACTTAGGAAATGAGTTAATTCATGTATTTTGCTCATGTGACAAAAATACATTATATATAAAATTGTGCACAAGGGAAAATAAGACGAAAATTACCAAAAAAACAAATAAAATTTAGTTGAGGGTGAATTAAATTTTGTGATTAAGACTCGAGGGTGAATGGCACTGAAATAATTTAAGGAGTACCCATGGTAGACTCACGAATCACTAAGGTAAACGCACGGGCCACTACGTTATTACAACGAGTTTAAATGTTTCAATTTTTAACTTGAACAGTAAATTTGACTCGTGGAAAATATCAAACATGTTTGATTTTTTTCACGAGTTAACAAGTCTCACGGGTACCTGTCGTTAGCACCACGAGTCGCTAAGTTGCTCGCGCAAGTTCCGACGTTCCCGCTACGTAGATTGTACGGGATTACCGCGATTGAAAACTCGGGGTCGCTCGTGGGTCAACTCGCACCGTGAGATAGGGGTTTAACTCTCTCTTGAAAATATCCAGCGAATTGGCCTCTACTGCCTTCTGTGGCAGAGAATTCCACAAATTCACAACTCTCTGGGTGAATACGTTTTTCCTCATCTCAGTCAATAGACAATAGGCAATAGACAATAGACAATAGGTGCAGGAGTAGGCCATTCGGCCCTTCGAGCCAACACCGCCATTCAATGTGATCATGGCTGATCATCCCCAATCAGTACCCCGTTCCTTCTCCCCATATCCCCTGACTCCACTATTTTTAAGAGCCCTATCTAGCTCTCTCTTGAAAGAATCCAGCGAACCTACCTCCACCGCCCTCTGAGACAGAGAATTCCACAGACTCCACAGATATAACTCAGTAGTCCTAAATGGCCTACCTCTTAAGCAAAATATTTCTCCACAGAGCTAATCATGAACATAGTAAGGGGCTGTATGGAATCCACAAGATCAAATTAGAACTACCAGCATTTAGCTATAGAAATTAAAATAACTTCCTTGCATGTCTTGTGTGTGATGGTAGTAGTCTGAAATGTAGTGGCAGATTCAGGAGCACAAATCCACTGCTGGGGTTTATTTACAGTGATGGAACCCAGTTCTGTATTGATTCAACAGATTTTGCACAGGATTTCAGAACCATTGATTTAAATGGAGCAAAACTAAATAGTAGAAAGTACTTCAGGAATTTAAATTATGTTACTTTCATGTTTTGAATAAGTGGATTTTATATGTTTCTACAAACTATACTTCATATTTTTTTAAATTACACTAATTGGTTCTATTTTAATGTATCTGAATGCCAGGGATATTTAGAAAATATTGAAATCAATTTAACAATTTTTGAGCTGACAAAACCCCACCCCGCCAGCTGTCAAATGCACTTTCGAGGCTGACTTCTTCATTGCGCTGCCTGAGGCCCAGTCACAGTTGGATTCAGAGCTGCAGAAGGCCAACAAGATAAGCCCTCTGCATAAGGCTCAAGTAAGTACAGGCATGGACAGAGAGAAGGACAACACAATCTGCCAAAGGAATGCCTGAATGATGTAGCAGGCAAGAACCTCAGAATTACTATGTAAATTCAAGGACAATTTTATCTCTGGGGTTCAGCTTTCTCTACCGAGTTTTGCAAAAACGCAAAGCTTCAACTTCTCCACCACTAGATGGAACTAAATATACATCAGAGCACGTTTCATGCCAACTATCACATTTACAACAATTCTGCTCTGTGCAACAGAAGTTTTTTTTACAAGTTATGACCATATCTGTCTGTTTGCAAATGCAAAGTTAACATATTTAATAGAGGCATGACTAAATCAAGAAGTGAATGTTAAAGACTGAAGAGTCTTTGAGAATATTTTGCTTGTGAAAATGTATCATTTGTTTGAAAAGCTCTCCGGAAAGGTTTGTGCTGATAGAGACAAGAAAACATTTCTGGTGAAAGATTAATTACTCTGGTCAGAGTATTATGGGCAGTTATCGTACAAAAAAACGTTCTTATTGTGACATTTTTTCTTCTTCTTAGCCAGTCGTTCAAAGTCAAGAATGATTTAGTTCTGCTCTAATAAGTGGCTTGGCTGGCAGCTGTTAAGGCTAACATGAGACTCACAGACTTGGACGGGGCTGCAGCAGGAGGTGTTTCACAGAGTGGGAATGTCTATGTGTTGTTTGGGAGATGGTGTGCTCCTGCTCTTTCTACTGTAAAATAATTGAAATGCTCAGTGTGTTCCCAGGTGCTCCATCTCCACTTTAAGTACCACAGCCAAGGATTGCCATAGGTCTTGGAGGGTGGTACAGTTTAGTTTATTTCTATAACGTGGAAACAGGCCCTTCGGCCCACCAAGTCCGTGCTGGCCAGAGATCCGCCGCGCACTTACACTATCCCTCACACACTAGGGACAATTTACAATTATACCAAGCCAATTAACCTGCAATCCTGTATGTCTTTGGGGTGTGGGAGGAAACCGGAGATCCTGGAGAAAACCCACGCAGGTCATGGGGAGACTGCATAAACTCCATACAGACAAGCATCCGTAGTCAGGATCGGACCCGGTGGTCTGGCACTGTAAGGCAACAACTCTACCGCTGCGTCACCGTGCCGCCCTTTTTGAAACCTTCAGAAAATTGTCAAATACGTTTATTTGTACCTTGCACATCTCTTGCTACAACAGAGCCATGGGCCACATATGTACTGTATTTTATGAGTTTTGTCTTTGGCAGGTGGATGATATGGCATTACCCTTCGACATTGGCTGATATAATTACTGCCTCAATGTTGGCCAGGGAGACAACACTTAGCATATCCCTTCAGTGTGTTGATGTGTAAGTAGTGCACGTCCCCCAAAGTGTTCTTGGATTAAAAATGTCATCAAACCTCAAAAAGGAAAGAAAATATATAGACAATTGAAGGCCAAAGTCTAATAAAATAATCTCGACCTTAAGAGCCAATGACCAGTGGAAGAAATGCAGAAGATCTAACAGAAAGGGGATCTTATAGAAACTTACAAAATTCTTAAGGGGTTGGACAAGCTAGATGCAGGAAGATTGTTCCCGATGTTGGGGGAGTCCAGAACAAAGGGTCACAGTCTAAGGATAAGGGGGAATTCCTTTTGGACCGAGATGAGGAAAACATTCTTTACACAGAGAGTGGTGAGTCTCTGGAATTCTCTGCCACAGAAGGTCGTTGAGGCCAGTTCATTGGCTATATTCAAGAGGGAGTTGGATGTGGCTCTTGTGGCTAAAGGGATCAGGGGGTATGGAGAGAAGGCAGGTACGGGATACTGATTTGGATGATCAGCCATGATCATATTGAATGGCGGTGCAGGCTCAAAGGGCCGAATGGCCTACTCCTGCACCTATTTTACTATGTTCTATGTATCTAAGGTCCCACATAGGAGATTAGTGGGAAAAATTAGAACACATGGTATTAGGGGCAGGGTGCTGACATGGATAGAAAATTGGTTGGCAGACAGGAAACAAAGAGTAGGGATTAACGGGTCACTTTCAGAATGGCAGGCAGTGACTAGTGGGGCACCGCAAGGCTCGGTGCTGGGACCTCAGCCATTTACAATATCAATTAATGATTTAGGATGAGGATGCTATGAGGATGCAGGGTGACTTGGACAGATTGGGTGAGTGGGCAGATACATGGCAGATGCAGTTTAATGTGGGTAAATGTGAGGTCATCTACTTTGGTGGCAAAAACAAGAGGGCAGAATATTATCTAAATGGAGTCAAGTTAGGAAAAGTGGAAGAACAACAGGAGATGAGGATCCTTGTTCATCAGTTAATGAAAGTAAGCATACAGGTACAGCAGGTGTGAAGAAAGCAAATGTCATGTTGGCCTTCATAACAAGAGAAGTTGAGTATAGCAGCAAAGAGGTCCTTCTGCAGTTGTATAGGGCCCTAGTGAGACCACACCTCGAGTATTGTGTGCAGTTTTGGTCTCCCAATTTGAGGAAGGACAGTCTTGCTATTGAGGGGGTGCAGGCATAGGTTCACCAGTTTAATTCCCAAGATGGTGGGACTATCATATGTTGATAGAATGGAGCGGCTGGGCATGTATTACAAGGAAGAGAGGGGATCTTATTGAAACATATAAGATTATTAAGGGTTTGGACACACTAGAGGCAGGAAACATGTTATCGATGTTAGGGGAGTCCAGAACCAGGGTCCACAGTTTAAGAATAAGGGGTAAGCCATTTGGAATGGAGATGAGGAAAAACCTTTTTGCACAGAGAATTGTGAGGTTTTGTGCGAAAAGGGCGGTGACAGCCGGTTCCCGGGATACTTTCAAGAGAGAGCCAGACAGAGCTCTTAAAGATAATGGAGTAAAGGGATGTGGGGGAAGGCAGGAATGGGGTATGATTATGGACGATCAGCCATGATCACATTGATTGCCAGTGCTGGCCTGAGGTGCCAAATGACCTACTCCTGCATCTATTGTCCATTATCTATTGTTTATTGTCTATAAAGATCTAACAGAAAGGTGATAACAAAAACATGTATAGATTCTTTAGCACTGCCATGACAATCAATGGCCCAGTCATCCTCGGACAAACTGTGATGAAACCCCAAAACAGAATAGACAATCAGAAGAAAAACCAAGTACAGAAAATGTCAGTGCTGGCTGAAAGATCCACTTTAAAGAATTGCTCAAAATATGTTTTGTCCTTGACACAAATGTCCTTTACTTTATCCCACTGCACATTACCCAGTCCAGGCTCATGGCAATCCCATGCTAATATGTCGAAAAGGACACATGAAAAACAATAAGGCCTCCAGAGCAGATGGTATCTCTGTGGAAATCCTAAAACTTGGCAGAAAGGGTCATCTCACATGCAGTTACAACCTTATCTTCTTTATTCGGGAAGAGCAGAGCATGGCAGGTGACCATGGGGACACTGTAATTGTGATCCTCTTCATGACCGGAGATAAATATTGTTAATGCAAATTTTACAGTCGAGAATCCCTGCTGTCAGCCTGAGGGAATGTCAAAGGCATCACCGGGATCTTCCAATGCTCACCAAGATGTAGTCTTTATCAAGAGAAATTCAAGGAACATCATCAATCACTATACATGGCCTTTATTATCCTCATTTGAGAGAGATTGTGAATAAATGTTCTGAAGTTAGTTCACACGATGATATGCAACTCTATGCTAATAGGTCTTCGACAGGGTTGAGTAAGGTTGTGATTCCAACTCTCGACTCAATTTTCCTCACTGCAATATTCCACCTTCCGTCCAAAAAGGTTACAGGTTTTATTCTTCAAACCAGCTTTTCCTCAGATAGCTACATGCTGAATGTCATCACTAATGCTCTCCTTCCTTCTGAGGTGGCTTGCGAGAAATGGACATTGATCCTTGTGGACTTTTACTACTGTTCTTTTATAGGTATGAAGTGGTTAAACTGATTCAAGGTTGCTCAAGATTCCAGAGTCTGCAGTCTCTTGTGCCTCCATAAATAATTCTACTTGTTTGTAGCTAGTCCATGGTCTTCCACACATTAAAGAGCTATTTGTCATTCGAAAATATTCTATAAGCCAGAAAGTGAAGTGAATCAAACATTCTTGCACAATGGCACAAAACATTAACTCAAATGCTTGATTATTCAGTAAAACAACATGTTCCACTAGATTTCTTCACTCTTCCTCTACTAACATTCCTCTCTGATGCAATCCCCGTGGATTCAGCGAAGATAGAAGCAGCCTGTTTGATCAATGCTTCGACAGTTGGGACAGTCTTCCTAGACAACCTCTTAAGTCTGAATCGCATGAGGACCCTTGACAGCATCATGTACTCCCCTGCTCTAGTGCAGGCCTGATCAGTCCACTGAGACAGGGAGCAACATATGCGATTCATACTCACGTTAGATTCACAACCGACAAGAGAGGTATTTTAATCAGCACATTCAGCCTTCATGACGCCTCCCACCATCATCTCTCACGTGACTCTCTCAGAGTTAGGACAGAGCTGATGCAGACCTTTGGGGTGTCAGTGCGCCAGTTCTGAATGCCTGACAAAGGAGACTGCAGGATAGACAAAGGATAGAGACAAAGGAGACTGCAGATGTTGGAATCTAGTGCACAAAGCAATCTGCTGGAGGTATTCAGCAGGTCAGGAAGCAATCTATGGTGCAAAATTGCTAAGTAACGTTTCAGGTCGAGACCCATCCACTGGGCTAAATGATTGAAGGGCAGATCATCACGATAAAGAGGGGTGGGGAGCAAGAGCTGGCGATAGTCTACCCAGATCAGGAGGGATGAATTGGTGGATGGTGTCACCTGACAATCCACCCCTCCACACCTGGATCCACCTATCATGTGGCAGCTCCTCCCCTCCCCACCTTATACTGGTTATGTCCTCTCTGCTCTTTCAAACCCGAGGAAGGGTGGCGACCCAAAATATTGACTGTCCATTTCCTTCCACAGATACTGACTGATTTGCTGAGTTCCTCCAGCAGATTGTTTAGTGCAGCAGATTGGGATGTGTGTATTGCATTAAATAGGGCATTTGCAGTTTGAAATTCTTTGCAGAGGGTCTGTACTCTATCACTGATGATGGTTATTATTTTCACAGACAATTCAACATAAAGAAGGCCTGTGAGATAACATGGAACAGTACAGCACAATAACAGGCTCTTTAGCCCACAATGTCTGTGCCAAACATGATGCCAAGACCAACTCATATCTGCCTGCTCTTAATCCATAACCCTTCATTCCCTGCATATCCATATATTTATCTAAAAGTCTATAAAGTGGCACTATTGTACCTGCCTCAACCACCACCCCAGGCACCTCAACAACAGTACCGTGCAACCTAAAAACATCTCAGAACTACCTGGCTCCATCTCCATTTTCTTTTTGTCTGCCTCCATCCTCAATCCACCTGTCTCTGTCTCCCAACTCCACCCCTCCCACTGTCCTACCTGGCTCGATCTGCTCATCATTCTTCACCCCATATCAGTCTGTCAATGTATTTTTATAGTACTTTTGACAATTTGAATACCTTAAATACTTAATTGATAATGAAGTACTTAATGGATAATGAAGACCAGAAATAAATTAATTGCCATTGTCGGCTTATTCTAGGCCTTTGAACCGGGTGTGTGAAGTGAAGTGTATAGACGTGACAACGTGACCTTCCTCTCCTCCTTTGGACCCATAAAAACTTTGGCACACAATGTCATGAATTTCAACTCGCATCAGTTTTATGGAATCCAGTTGATGTCCTTGGTTCCAGATAATTTGTTGAGTCAAGTTTTGAAGAGAACAGAGACTGGCCAGGATTCTGGGCACTGTAATTTTGATGGTTTTTGGCTTTAGCTATTCCTCCATTGAGTTTACGCAATTCCCCATTTGAGATGAACTAAAGATGTCTGAGATGTTTGAGATGTCTAAAGATGTTTGAGTATTGGAGCAGGGAGGTTCTACTTCAGTTGTATAGGGTCTTGGTGAGACCACACCTGGAGTATTGCGTACAGTTCTGGTCTCTAAATCTGAGGAAGGACATTATTGCCATAGAGGGAGTGCAGAGAAGGTTCACCAGATTGATTCCTGGGATGTCAGGACTGCCTTATGAAGAAAGACTAGATAGATTCGGTTTATACTCTCTAGAATTTAGGAGATTGAGAGGGGATCTTATAGAAACGTACAAAATTCTTAAGGGGTTGGAAAGGCTAGATGCAGGAAGATTGTTCCCGATGTTGGGGAGGTCCAGGACAAGGGGTCACAGCTTAAGGATAAGGGGGAAATCCTTTAGGACCGAGATGAGAATGACTTTTTTCACACACAGAGTGGCGGGTCTCTGGAACTCTCTGCCACAGAGGGTAGTTGAGGCCAGTTCATAGGCTATATTTAAGAGGGAGTTAGATGTGGCCCTTGTGGCTAAGGGGATCCGAGGGTATGGAGAGAAGGCAGATACGGGATACTGAGTTGGATGATCAGCCATGAACATATTGAATGGCGGTGCAGGTTCGAAGGGCCGGATGGCCTACTCCTGCACCTAATTTCTACGTTTCTATGTCTCCTTTTATGCCAACATCCAGGTCAGCTATCTTTGTAAATTCATGTCACTTTGTTTGCACTCCTTTAGATATTGAAGAGCATTGGTTTAAGTATTCTGTGGCAATATGTTGCCAAAGAATGTGGACTAGATTTATTTTATTGTCTAAGTCAACGTGTAGCTGCCATAGCTCAGTGCTTTTTGTAGCCAGTGTTATTTTTGAGAAAAGGATGACCATTGTGAACAATAATGTAACCTACCACAGATAGACACAAAAATGCTTGAGTAACTCAGTGGAACAGGCATCATCTTTGGATTGAAGAAATGGGTGATGTTTCGGATCGAGACCCTTCCTCAGACCAGACCGGACACCATTTTGGGGATTACCTCCACACTGTCCACAATGGTCAGCTTGAGCCTCCGGTTTCTTGTCATTTTAGAACGCCTTTCTATTTCCACACCAAGTTGTTTGTCCTTGGCCTTTCCATTGCTAGGGAGATGCCAAATACAAACTGGAAGAACAACATCTCATTATACGCTTGGATAGTATTGAATCTTCCTATTTCAGATAACCCACACCTCAAATGTTTTTCTTACATATACACACACCCATCCACCTAGTTTTCTTATTTTATTGTAATAACCAGGATGTTGGGTTATACCAAACATTGACACAAAATGCTGGTATCTCAGAGGGTCAGCCAGCATTCCTGTACAAAATAGATAGATGACGTTTTAGATTAAGAGTTTAAGAAGGAACTGCAGATGCTGGAAAATCGAAGGTAGACAAAAATGCTGGAGAAACTCAGCGGGTGAGGCAGCATCTATGGAGCGAAGGAAATAGGCAATGTCTCGGGTTGAAACCCTTCTTCAGACTTCTTTTGGATTACGACTCTTCTTCTGACTGCTTGAGGTGGAAGAAACCATTGGAAAGTCGGTCAGGGTTCAGGAAAATGGCGTGGGTGGGGGGTGGGGAGGTGAGGGAGAAAATGTAAGTTGGTGGGGGGAGGGGGGAGGGAGGATTTTGTAGAAATTACCTAAATTTGGAGAATTCAACGTTAATACTGTCGGGTTGTAAGCTACACAAGTGGAATATGAGCTGCTGTTTCGCAAGTTTGTGTGAAGCCACACTCTGGTAATGGAGGAGGCCCAGGACAGAAAGGCTAGTATGGGAATAGGAAGGTGAGTTAAAGTGGTTAGCAACCGGGAGATCCAGTAGGTCTTGGGAGACCGGGTGTGGGTGTTTACCAAAGCAGTCGCGAGCCTACGCTTGGTCTCACCGATGTCCAGGAGCCTATATCTGGTGTTCCCCATGTGAGCTCCTGCACATCAACGAGACCAAGCATAGACTTAGCGACCACTTTGTTGAACACTTGGGCTCACACGGGCTCCTATCTCTAGCCTCTGTCCAACAACCTGCCTATCACCAGAGGTCATCTATTGCTGGCTGAGATTTACTCGTCGCCTTCATGCTCTCTGTTTCTTTTCCTGCTCCCCATGAAATCAATGAAGAAGGGTCCTGACCCGGAGCATCACCTATCCTTTTCCCTTCAGAGATGCTGAGTTACCTCAACATGGTGTCATGTTACACCAGTCATTGAAAGTAGGCATGCAGATGCAGCAGGCAGTGAAGAAAGCAAATGGTATGTTAGCATTCATAGTGAAAGGATTTGAGTATAGGAGCAGGGAGGTTCTACTGCAGTTGTACAGGGTTTTGGTGAGGCCACACCTGGAGTATTGCGTACAGTTTTGGTCTCCAAATCTGAGGAAAGACATTCTTGCCGTAGAGGGGGTACAGAGAAGATTCACCAGACTGATTCCTGGGATGTCAGGACTTTCATATGAGGAAAGACTGGATAGACTCGGCTTGTACTTGCTGGAATTTAGAAGATTGAGGGGGGATCTTATAGAAACTTACAAAATTCTTAAGGGGTTGGACAAGCTAGATGCTGGAAGATTGTTCCCGATGTTGGGGGAGTCCAGAACAAGGGGTCACAGTCTAAGGATAAGGGGGAATTCCTTTAGGACCGAGATGAGGAAAACATTCTTTACACAGAGAGTGGTGAGTCTCTGGAATTCTTTGCCACAGAAGGTAGTTGAGGCCAGTTCATTGGCTATATTTAAGAGGGCGTTAGATGTGGCACTTGTGGCTAAAGGGATCAGGGGGTATGGAGAGAAGGCAGGTACGGGATACTGAGTTGGATGATCAGCCATGATCACATTGAATGGCAGTGCAGGCTCGAAGGGCCGAATGGCCTACTCCTGCACCTATTTTTCTATGTTTTCTATGTTTTTGTCTATCTTTAGTTTTATTTTTTGTTTGTATAGCTTCCCCATTCCATAACTTCACTGGGATCTATCTACCCATCTTTCCGTCCCCATCTAGTTCAATCTATCACATATCAGCTTTTGTCCCAACCCCACCCATCCACCAGTTTTCATCTGGCAATTATCCCATCCCCTTCTGATTTCATCTGCCGGCTACCAGTCTCTGTATCCTCTCATCCCTGTACTGCTACTTATATTTTTTCCTCTTCTCCATCAGTGCAGTGCAATGTCTTGACCTGATATTTAGTTCAGTTTAGTTTAATTTAGAGATACGTCATGGAAACATGCCCTTCAGCCCACCAAGTCTGCGCTGACCAGTGATCCCCACACATTAACTATATTACACATACAAGGGACAATTCATATTTATAGAAACCTACAAACCGAAGATCTCGGAGAAAACCCATGAGGTCACTGCGAGAATGTACAAGCTCCATACAGACAGCACCTGCAGTCAGGTTCGAACCCGGGCCCCTGGCGCTGAAAGTGTTATAAGACAGCAGCTCTACTGCTGCGCCACCGTACCACCTAAATTGAAATGGTGACTAAATTGGTTGAGTTTTTTTTTTGAAGAAGTAACAAAGAGAATTGACAAGAGTGTTGAGGTGGACATTGTGTACATAGACTTTAGCCAGGCCTTTCATAACATCGTAATGGTAGGCTGGTCCAGGAGGTTTGATCATATGGGATCTAGGGTGATCTAACCAATTGGATATAAAATTGTCTTGGTGGAATGAGACAGAGGGTGGTCGTGGCATTTTTCAGATTAGATGTCTGTGAGCCGTGTTGGGCTACAGGGATTGGTGCTGGGTCCATTGTTGTTTGTCATCTATATTAACGATTTGGTGTTAAAGTTGTGAACATAGTACATTTGCAGATTACACCAAAGCATGTGGTATAGTAGCCAGATAAAAACAGTTTTTATCCACGAGTAGTTGCTTTAAACAGC
Organism: Raja brachyura; assembly: GCA_963514005.1. The sequence continues at coordinate 103,610,848 of OY740784.1, forward strand.
CAAAAATCTGTGGATCTGGTATTTTGTTGGTTCACATTTAAGTTTTGATCTGGTATTTTGTTGGTTCACATGCTTGATCAATGGTTTTATCATTAATGTTTTATTATTATTAATGTGTAGTGTTTTCTGAGTCATTCGTAACTGTCACTGTATGTCATGTTGTTACTTGTGGGCGGAGCACCAAGGCAAATTCCTTGTATGTGAATACTTGGCCAATAAACTTACTTACTTACTTACTTAGATGATGAAGAGGGCTTTCTGAGATACAATAGAATCTAGATAAACTAGAAATGGGCCAAAGATTGGCAAATAGAATTTGGAAGTTAAAGCCGGGCCGAAAGTATTCAGTAAATGGATGCACCTTGAAAAGTGTTGTATAACATGGCATTGAAGGCTGCAGGATAATATTATAGAGATATATAAAGTTAAGAGGTATAGATAAGTTTTCCCCCCCAGATCATGTTTTTTCCCCATGTGTTGGGAAGTCTATCAAATCAAATAAAATCAAATGTAGTTATAAAGCGCATTTAAAAACACCCCACGTTGACCAAAGTGCTGTACAGACCAGAGCAGGTAGCTAAAATCACAAAAAGAAACAGACATACACAGGAATGCACACAGCACGTGGGTACAAATAATCAGCTCAAAGACACAAAACAAAGAGCCACATCAGGGGGATTCAAATGCCAGTGAATAAAAATAAGTTTTGAGCCTGGACTTAAAAGAGTTGATGAGGGGGCAGATCTGATAGGGAGGGGGATGCTGTTCCACAGTCTAGCTGCTGTAACAGCAAAGGCACGGTCACCCCTGAGCTTAAGTTTACATCGCGGGACAGCCAGAAGCCCCAAGTCAGCTGACCTGAGGGACCTGGAGGTAGAGTAAGGGGCAAGGAGGTCTATGATATTGGGGGGAGCAAGCCCGTTTAGGGCTTTATGGACAAACAGGAGAATTTTAAAATCAACTCTGAACCATACTGGCAGCCAGTGAAGAGAGGCCAGAATGGGGGCAATATGGTCCCTCTTCCGGGTACCTGTCAGGAGCCTGGCTGCAGCGTTCTGGACCGGGTTGCAGGCGCGACAGGGAATGACTGACTGATCCCAGTATACAGGGAGTTGCAGTAGTCCAGGTGAGAGGATATAAAAGTGTGGATGACTTTCACCAGATCTTTGAATGAGAGGAACGGTTTTATTTTGGAAATGGTACGAAGCTGGAAGAAACTGGCTTTTACTACTGAATTGATTTGCTTGTCAAACATAAAGGCAGAATCAAATATCACAGCAAGGTTTTTGACAAGGGGTTTGACAAGGGTGGATAAGTTGCCAAGACTGTTGGTAATCACTTTGATTGAGTCAGGGGGACCAAATAGAATGACTTTAGACTTGTCCTCATTCAGCTGTAGGAAATTCTGTGCCAATCAACATTTTATGTCCTCAAGGCAGTTCATGAGATTGATTACATTTGACTGGTTGTTTGGTTTCAGGTGGAGATAAAGCTGTGTGTAATCAGCATGACAGTGGAATGAGATGTTGTGTTTTTTAATGATTTGACTAAGGGGAACCATGTACATAGAGAAAAGGATGGCACCTAGGATGGAACCCCGCAGGAGAGACTGGCTGAAGAAGAGGAAAAGTTGCCCATGTTGACGGAGAAGCTTCTATTTTTGAGGTAGGATGTGAACCAGTTCAATGCTGCGCCATCCACACCAACCCCGAACTGGAGACGGCCAATTAAGATGTTGTGATCCATTTTATACTGAGGTCAAGAAGAACCAGGATGGCAGAGTCATCGGAGACGACATAAAGGAGCAGGTCATTGTTTACTTTCAACAAGGCAGACTATGGTAAACCCTAAAGCCTGACTGGAATCTAATGGAATGGGTTTTAAATATAGGGAACGGGTTTAAGTGATAGAGGAAAGATTTAAAAGTGACCAATGGACATATTTGTCACACAGAGGGTGGTATGTGAAATGACCCACCAGAGGAACCTGGTAGAAGCGTGTACAATTACAAACTTTAAAATAAATTTAGAGAGGTACATAAATGGCAATGATATAGAATGTTACGAGTCAAATGCGGGCAAATGGAACTAGCACAGGTAGAAAACTTGGTTAGCATAGACAGGTTGGGCTGAAAGGCCTGTTTCCGTGCTGTGTAACTCTATGGATCTATGAATCCGAGTCTGAAAAGGCAGAGAAGCTCTAAAAAATCTCCATTCAACAGTTTGTAATATTTCCCCCCTCAGCACCTCCCCGCCTTCCTACCCCCCCCCCCCCCCCCTGATTTTCAGTTAAAAGTCTACAAATCCTAAGCTTTTGACCTTTTTTGTTTAAGTACCTGCAAGGTTTTGGAAGCTACTGTATGTACTGGTGATTTTGATAACACCATTCTAATCTAATTTTAAAATTGCATTAAATTAAATATCTTTCCAATTATTTGCAATAATAATCTACCATTTTTCTTATATGCCTTTGAATACATTTCTGAAGCCATCTCTTCTGAAGTCCATTTGGTTCCCTGTTCCAGCAATTTCTTTGCACATGAAAATGTGATGGGAAAAAAATTATTAATGTATATCACATTTCCTTAAGGCTCTGATCTCGATTTAGCTTGGTCTGCTCTATCAGAGATGATTTCCGGTAAGGAAGGTTTGTGAAAACACCCCAGGGTAGTGCCAAATAAGCCAACAGTGTGATGTTCAAAAGGGAAAATATGTGGTCTGAATCCCAAATTGAAGTTTTCATGTAACCTATTAATGACCTTATGGGCATCACTTCCTGAACCTAATATACTCCTTTAATTAAATAATAATGCATTTGCTATTACTTTGTATATACTTTGCTGGTGTGGTATCTGTACTGCCTGATATTAACCGTAACAGTAACTGCTCTGCAGAAAACTAGAATCTACGTTTACAGTTACATAAAATTATAGAGTAAAGTTGGAAAATAGGAGTCGATAGTGAATTGTGTGATAGGAGTTTGTGAAAAACAAATGGTCAGCTGTTATAAGCATGTTGCATCTTCTGGAATTACTGAAGATTTTTCAATTGGTTATCACATTAGAACTTTATAACTTTCTACAATGACAGCATTGAGAAATCCTAGCTTATCTGTAGATTCCTTACCGCACAGAATAAACCTAGGCCATGCCCAGAAAATGTCAGCATTGCTGAGAAACGGAACAGCCTGATACTTAGATAAACGAGAATTATTAAAGAGGCAGAAGTGCGCGCATGAATTTTATTTAAAAAGGAATATGTCCACTATTCAGTTGCCTTCTTCCGAAAAGGGCACTGGTGGTGTTTTGTTGCATTAGAAATTACTCTCAGTACTCTTTGGGAGGATTCAGGGGGTTGGCTGATATACACCTGGGCACCTGGATATAGAGAGCACAGTGACATTTTTTTCTTCTGCCTGGCAGGAGGAACATATCCAGTTCAGGGCAGCAAGGTGACAATAGACCTATTGATAATGGATGAAAATATAGCCAATGTTTTCATGCTGATCGCTCTAATGTCAATAGGCTTACACCTACTGTTCTGATGCATTTCTTCTAAAGCTCCATGTTGTAAAATTCCTATTTCTTCTCTGATACAACCCTCTTGTTGCTAAATAGATGTGCAGACACATGGCTATAATTCTTATAGATAGTTTCTCTGGAGCCTAAAATAATTTAAGCATGCACGTAGAGAGATTCAAATTAGCAATTTTGATTCTTTCATCTCCCTAATTATGGCCAAACCAATGTAGTTAATGCAAGCCTTTCATTCCTTCTCCTCTAAATGTTTTGAGATTGCTCTGTGGTTATTCGTAGTTATAACATGGTCCAGGTACACACACAGGTGTATAACTCCTGCAAAGCACATGATGTAAGTGTACCCATCTCACTCCATGTTTAAAACATCCTGAGTGAGAAACAAGGTATCATCTTTGAAGAAAATATTTTTTCCAAAAATGCTTAACCTTGGACGAAATTTAGATATTGCAGCATCAGGAAACTGGATAGTTAGGTGTTCAGATTTCATGGCATTTTGATTCAGCATTCCTGGCAGAGAGCTTTGTTCACAGCCCTGGAGGGCAACCGATTCAGATCTTTAAATATATTCAGGATATTGATAATGCATAGGAGGAGATAAGGTCAGGTATTGAGAAGGAATTAGGAGCAATCAATTTAAATTGAAAAAAAGGAAAGAGATTACATATGCATACATTTTTCATGGAAGATGACTAATTTATAGGACAGCGATCCATGAATTCTTGTGAGGACTGATTCCTTTAAGCCTCCCGAGAAAACATTAGGCATGTTATGTAAAATTATATGCAACAGTAGATATTTGGTTGCGCCATAACAGAAACGATGTGGAGGTTTTGGAGAGGGTGCAAAAGAGGGTAACTGGAATACTGCCTGGTTTAGAGGGTTTCAGCTGCAGGGAGAGGTTGGATAGACTTGGATTGTTTTTTTCTGAAATGTTGGAGGTTGAGGGGAGACTTAATAGAAGTATATAAAATTATGAGAGGCATAGATGGGAAAGAAAGTCAGAACCTTTTTCCCAGGGTGGAAATGTCCAACGTTAGAGGACATTGCCATGAGATGAGAGGGAGAATATATAATGGAGATGTGCGGGGCAAGTATTTTACACAGAAGGTTGTGGGGGCCCTGAAATGCATTGCCAGGTGAGGTGGTAGAGGCAGATATGATAGTGGCGTTTATGAAGCTTTTACATGGGCAGATGGATTTGTAGGGAATGGAGGGAAAAGGATCACTTGCACATAGATGAGATTGGTTCAGTTAGGCATCCTGTTCGGCACAAACATTGTGGGCCAAAGGGCCCATTCATGGGCTGTACAGTTCTATGTTCTAATGATGTTGCGATTGTGGTCTCTTGGGTTCACCTGATAAACGTGATCAAGTTTGGATAGGAATATGTTACAGAGGTTCTCTCAATCCTATTACAACCCTAGGAAAGTGAAAATGGAGATCCAGAGATGAGTCCAATAAAAAATGCGGTGAGCAAAATGGTCCCGATGGCCATTAAATCATCATAAGCACATAACATAATCTAAGCCTGCAATGTTAAGTCACATCATTTAACCCACAGGAAGTTGGAAGCAAACGATATTATAATTTATCGTGAGAGAACATCTCTCAATCACCAGAAGCCTTAAGGGGCTGGCCCACTTTGGCGACCTAATCTGCGAGTTCTGGCGAGTTTGCCCTCGACTCATATTCGCAGCATGGTCGACACGAGCTCGTGGGAGGTCTTTGTAACTCTCCTTCATGCTCGAGAGTAGTTCCCATTTACTCGAGGCCTCAGTTAGGTCGCGGTGTATTTTTCAACATGTTGAAAAATGTCAACATGTTGAAAAATGCCCGTGAGTATAAAAAGGGCGCCATGGAAAAAATCGATACTTTTTTTACTCGTAGGTTTAGTCGTAGTAGGTCGTAGGTAATCGAGGGTAGTCGAAGGTAGTCTAAGGTAGTCGTAGATAGTCTTCATCATAGTCGAAGGGAGGTTGAAGGAGATTGAAGGAGGTTGTCTTCACTCCCCACTATTCGGTGTCCAATTTTCCCAAAGTTAGTCGTAGCTAGTCGAAGCTAGTCTTCAACATAGTCGAAGGAGGTCTTCAACATGACATTTTTTTCAAACTCTCCTAAACTCTTTTAAAATCGCAAATTAGGTCGCCCAAGTGGGACAGCCCCTTAAAGTGTTGTACAAAATACTCATAAAGGTGAAATAAGAACAACCACACAAAGTTCAATGTTAATAGGCAGGAATGCAAAAATTCTTGCACACCTGAAAAAGTACATCACATACTTTGTGTGAGGGCCTGCTATTATAAAATTATATTATGCACAAAGTTCAGGAAGCTACCTAATAGGTATATGGGGCTTACATCTCCAAGTTTGCGGATGACATAAAGCAGGGTGGCAGTGTGAGCTGCGAGGAGGATGTTATGAGGCTGCAATTTAACGTGGCCGAGTGGGCAGATGCATGGCAGATGCAGTATAATGTGGATAAATATGAGGGTATCCACTTTGGTGGCAAGAACAGGGAGACAGACTATTATCTGAATGGTGTCAGATTAGGAAAAGGGGATGTGCAAGGAGACCTGGGTGTGCTTGTAGATCAGACACTGAAAGTAAGCATGCAGGTACAGCAGGCAGTGAAGAAAGCTAATGGCACGTGGCCTTCATTGTGAGAGGATTTGAGTTTAGGAGAGAGGAGGTCCTACAGCAGTTGTACAGGGCCCAAGTGAGACCACACCTGGAGTATTGTGTGAAGTTTTGTTCTCCTAATTTGAGGAAGGACATTCTTACTATTGAGGAAGTGCAGCGTAGCTTCACCAGGTTAATTCCCGGGATGGCAGGACTGACATATGATGAAAGAATGGGTCGAATGGGCTTGTATTCACTGGAATTTAGAAGGATGAGAGGGGATCTTATAGAAACATACAATTCTTAAGTAGGATTGAGATGAGGAAAAACCTTTTCACCCAGAGAGTTGTGAATATCTGCCACAGAAGGCAGTGGAGGCCAATTCACTGAATGTTTTCAAGAGATAGTTAGATTTAGCTCTTAGGACTAACAGAACCAAGGGATATGGGGAAAAAGCCGAAACGGACACTGATTTTGGATGATCAGCCACGATCTGAGTGCTGGCTCGAAGGGCCAAATGGCCTGCTCCTGCATCTATTTTCTATGTTTCTATGTTTCTTTCCTCCACTTGTTCTTCTAATGTAGAGTGGGTAATGTCTATGAGTGGGGCCTGCTTATTGTAGTTGGAATGTTTGGCCATCGACGAAAGTGATATTGAGGTGTTTCAGCCCTGATAGAACATTGTGACAGGATGCAATTGGCTACTAAGGAGATCAAGTGGTCTAGAGGTCTTGTTGTGAGGTACGCTAAGGTCATAATCAGGCTGGAGTGTGCTTGTAGGAAGCCTGAGAGAGTTCCTCATTAACCAGATGGAAAAGCTGGTGGTGGAAGGTCACAGCAAAGAACAATTAGGGCCTGTCTTTCGAAGCATTGCATGTTGATAATAAGAGTAGAATTACTGTTGACAAACCATAAAAGTAAAACATGAGGAATCCAAAGTGTGGAGTTAGGGATGGGAGGAGAGAGAGAGAGATTGGACCATCTGAACATAAGATTTGACTGAGTGACTGGGAGGAGCAGTGCTCTTCATGGTGGTTAACCAACTGCATTGTTAAAAACAATTCCAGTCAGCCAAAGAATCATAGAAAGGTTAAAAACACAAGGGCAGGTCATTCAGTGCAACATGTGTTTCCCAGAGTTCTAACAGAGCACCTCTCCAGTTTCACTGGCCTCCTTATCCACAGCTTAAGACATTTGTTGCAACCATATTTTTTTCGAATTCCCTCATGAAGACCACATTGGAACCTGCCTCTACCATATATCCATGCATTGCATTCCAGATATCACATACTGTTGTAAAATGACTTTTTCTCATGATCCTCTCATCTCATATCCATGAAAGGGAACAACCTCTCACTATCTCCCTTCATTTTTCACACTTTTATAAAATTTCTGCAAAGAAAACAGCATCAACCTGTTTAAAGTATCCGTGTAACTGTTGTCCTTTATTCTCAAAATCATTCTTGTAAAACTTTTCTGGATCCTCTCTAATGCTTCAGATTCTTCCCATGATGTGGCAACCAAACTGAAAAAATGCCATGGCTTTGTAAAGTTTCATGCACAAACAATTAGGACCAGGGTATTGGAAACTGTCAACGTGTTGAAGAACATCCAAAGAGTCATGGATATAAGAAGAAAGGGAAATAAATGTATCAAGGTAGGATGAATACATTTGGTGGGTCAAAGCCAGCAATGGACCTACCCACACAGTCCTGGTTATGGATCTTGGGCAAAAAGACTGTATGAGGCTTGGGTACTACATGGCTGGAAGCTGTGAAGGGAAGATTTCCTGTGGAAATTAGGTCTCTGATGGTGTGGGGTGCATTTATAATTACAGTATGACACAGATAGCATAAACGTAAGAAAGAGCACAGCATTAGGTGGGAATGTCATGTTCCACAATAGCTTTACAGCACAAGGACTTGACATTTAAAAAGTATGTAACAGCAGAGATAAAAGACAGCTCCGTGCTAGGTGGCATATTCTATCATTGCATATTCTATCATTTAAGAAGCTCACGACACCACACTTGTTAGAAATGGCCTCGCACTCATAAACACGCGTAATGATCTTTCCTCTCCAGTTTCTGGAGTGGGGATGTCAGGAGGAGTCAGATACATTGAAGGCAAAGACATTGGGGAAAAGGGAGATATCAGGGAATAGGACATCAGGGAATGGAGCTCTGGGAGTCAGAGAAGCAGTAACATATGCTGCCAGTCTCCAAGGATATGGAGAAATATGAAGTGTGTGCAGCTCAGCAATGAAAACAGAAAGGCAGGGCATTGTTTAAATTGTATTAGATAGGTAAGCATTGCTGTACACAGAGACTTGGGTGTTCTAGTATACCAGTCACTGAAAGCAAACATGCCAGTGAGTAAGCAGTTGAGAAGACACATGGTATATTGGCCTTCATTACAAGAGGTTTTGAGCACAGAAGCAAGGATGGCTTTATGCAGATCCTTGGTGGGACCACACTTGAAGTGTTATGTGCAAGTTAGGTTTCCTTATCTAAGAACTGATATACTTGCCCAATACTGAGTGCATCCTAGATGGGAGTGCTGCATATAATGCAATAAGAAGAGGTCACTGGATATGAGAAGAATAAGAGGACACCTAATCACAATACATAAAATTCTAATAAGGAAGATGTTTCTCCTGGCCTTGTGTCTAGAATGAGGGGTCATAGTGTCAGGTTGGTGACAAGAAATTTAAGGTTGAGTAAAGGAGAAATATTTTCATTTTCAGTGTGGAATTTGTACCAACACAGAGCTGCAGAGACCGTCATTAAAAATGTTTGCAAAGGAAGCAAATAAATTGCTAGGCGCAAAAGGGATCAAAAGTAGAGAGAGAAAGCAGGAAAGTTGATCATTCATGATTATACTGAATGGCAGAGCAGGCTGGAATGGTCAAATGGCCAGTTCTGATCCTATTCTCTCTGCTTTTATATGTTTCTATGCATCTCTCATGAGTTGGCGGGACCAGATTTATTGAAGTAATCATTGTGCACACTAAGCTCCTGTCTGTTTAGCAATTACATCTTAGATATAGTTCACTTATGGTACACATGAAAATGTACCAAATGCAAGAATTTCCAGGTCTATCTATGTAAATGCAGGAGGTGGTATAAATAAGAGAGGTGAGCAACTGACACAGATTTCCATGAGATTATAACATGGGGGAAAAACAGAGACCAGCAAAAAATAAATTGGGTACTAAATACTCCTGTAAACAAGGCTGCAAAGAAAGTTGGGGAAGGAGGAAAGGAAAGGGTGTGATAGCGTTGATTACAGAAAATAGTGTACAGAGTGAAGGATGTATGCTTAGAGCTAACTAAGAACAGTGGTATTTTCCATTATGTTCGAAAGGCCACCAACACATGGAAAGGTGTACATTTTCAAGAAATGTCTTGAGAAAGGCAAGACTAACAATGATAGGAGACTTCAACAATTGCAGTTGTAATACTGTGAGGAGGGTCAGGAATTGGGGCGGAGGGGGGAGGTGGGGTGGGGTAAGGGGGGGGGGGGGGGGGCTGGTTGGCTGGAGGAGTATAAACGCATTTTGGTTCAATGCTTTATTTCCAGTCCAACAATGACAGGGACAATGCTGGATTTGTCTCTGTTTAATAAGGTTGGTCAAGTGATGCAAGAATCAATGGGAAACATTTAGAGACCAATGGTTATAATTTAAATTAGGTGTAGAGAGAACAAAAAACAATTGACTGCTTGAATTAAAGATACAGCATGGAAACAGGCCCTTTGGCCCACTGGGTCCATGCTAACCAACAATTGCCCACACATACCAGTTCCATATTATCTAACTTTTGCATCCAGACCTTACACACTAGAGGCAATTTACAGAGACCAAATAAAGTAAAAACCCACTCATCCCTGGGATGTGGGAGGAGCATCCAGACGAAACATACAAGGTCAAAGGGAGAAAATGCAAACTCCACACAGACAGCACCTGAGGTCAGCTTTGAAACCAGATCTCTGGTGCTTTGAGGCAGCAATGTTACTAGCTGCGCCACTGTGCCAATCAAATAGAATCTTGCAGTATGGACATAAGCCCTTTGGCCCAAATTTCCCAGGCCAACCAACATGTCCCATCTACACTAGTCCCATTTGCCTGCGTTTGGCCCATATCCCTGTAAACCTGTCTTATCCATGTACCTCAGTCTAAATGTTTCCTAAACGATGCGTTAATGCCTGCCTCAACTACCTCTTCCAGCAGCTTGTTCCATACACCTACCACCCTTTCCCCCCTGACCTTAAACCTATGTCTTCTGGTTCTCTATTCCCCTACCCTGGGCAAGAGACTCTGTGCATCTACCCAATCTATTCCTCATGATTTTATACAACTCTATAAGAACACACCTTATTTTCCTGCACTCTAAGAAACAGTCCTAGCTTGCTCAGTCTCTCCTTATAGTTCAGGCCCCCATCCTCAGAAATCTTCTCTGTACCCTTCCCAGTTTGACAACACCTTTCCTATAACATGGTGCCCAAAATTGAACACAATACTCCAAATGTGGCCTCACCAATGTTTTATACAACTGCAAAATGACCTCCCAACTTCTATACTCAGTGCTCTGACTGATGAAGGCCAATGTACCAAAAGCCTTTTTGACTACCCTATCTACCTGCAACTCCACCTTCAAGGAACCATGTGCCTGCACTCCTAGATCCTTCTGCAGTACAACACTACCAAGAGCCCTACCGTTCACCGTGTAGGTTCTGCCCATGCTAGTGCACCCAAAATGCAACACCTAACATTTCATTGTATTAAATTCCATCAACCATTCTTCAACCCACCTGCCCAACCGATCAAGATCTTGCTGCAATTTTGACAACCATCTGGAACAAAAATGGGAGGAGGGTGAATTTCAGTGTACTGAAAGCAAATCTGGCCAAATTGGAATCAAAGACTGAAAAACAAATTTGTAATCAAGCAATGACAGGTGGGAAAGGCTGACAGCCAAGTCCTGAACTCGCTGGATCATGAAAGAGTGAAATAAAGCAGAAAATATTGTGCATGGCAGGCGTCGGATTAATAATACAAGTGAGAACAGGTTGAATGCAGAAAGATCAGAGTGAAAGCAATAGGAAAATTTAGAGGTAAAGCGATAGTACAAAAACATAAAAATGGGAAAAGGAAAAGACTAGCAGGAGTAGTACGACCACCAATAGACAGGAGAATAATGCATGGATCAAAACATAAAATGTTGAAGATGCTGAAAGAAAAACGCTGAATACTGGCTTTGCATTTCTTGCATTTGTGTTATTAAATTTATTATTAATGATGAAGCTAGAGTGTTTGAAACAAGTTTTATCAGAGGAGAAGTTGTCAAAATCATAAAATAAGAGGCCACTGAAGAGGAGGAGAAAGCAGTAACATTACTTAACTTAACACAGGTAAATTTCCAGGATTTAATGGGATACACAGGAGCCCTGCTAGAATCGGCAACAGGGAGAACTTTAATGGCGGGTTGGACAAGTGCAGACTAATAAAAGGAAGGCAACAATAATTAGTTGAAGGCAAATCAAAACTTGTTCAAGTGACTGTTCATTTTTTCCTTACCATTGATTCTTGCAGTATCCCACCACCAAGTTTTAAAATGATTAGTTTCCAGTGCATCTATTAGTGGGTTGGTGAGACCAACAAGCTTACAAAAAGAGTTTTACAAGATGATGCACAGGACAAAAATGTCAGAAAAACTGATGCCTGTGGAATAAAAGGGAAATTGGCAGCATGGAAAATAAATTGTCTTTGGGACAACAATCAGAAACATTTCTCAAAAGTGAGTTCAGGCAGACTTAGACAAAGATCTGTTTATAAATTCAAAGTTCTACAAAAACAGGCCTTTCTGCTCTGAAGAAGGGTTTCAGCCCGAAACGTTGCCTATTTTCTTCGCTCCATAGATGCTGCTTCCCCCGCTGAGTTTCTCCAGCATTTTTGTCTACTTTCTGCTCAATATGTCGATGCATACCTTTTGGCACATTAATTTCACTTGGTCACTATTTGTTGTGGATAAACAAGGCACAATTTCAAAATCTATACATGAAACAAAAGTTTGACTCCAGTGTAGTGAGGAGCACAGTGGTAAGAATTCACGGAGACAAATACTTTTTTTGTAGTATGTCATGGAACCATATCAAGATATAACATGGAAACAGATCCTTTGGTCCAGCGAGTTTATGCTGACCTTCGAGCATCCAGTGAGAATGTTCAAATCTGACATAGTCAACAACACTGGAGGTCGGGATTGAACACAGGTCACTGGAGCTGTTAAGACAACAGCTCAACTAGCTGTGCCACGGGCATATGGCAGGTGAAAATTAACGTTGGGTCATGTATTGTGATATGATCTGATAGGAATAAGAAAAATAAAGTAAAATTCTAAATGAAAAAAAGGCAGGAAGTGCTGGAGTAACTCAACGGGTCAGGCAGCATCTCTGGATAACATGGATAGGTGACATTTCGGGTCGGGTTCCTTATTCAGTCCAAAGAAGGGTCCTGACCCAAAGCTTCTCTTATCCATGTTCTCCAGAGATGCTGCTGGACCAGCTGAGTTACTTTAGCATTCCTGCCTTTTTTAGTAAACCAGCATCTGCAGTTCCTTGTGTCTCCATAACTCCAAAGTTATGTCCTGAAATCTAGAAGCAATAGGGGACGGAAAAAGAAAAAAAAGTGTTTGCATTGATTACAGAAGATCTTTGAAGATCTTGAAGATGGCAGAGTGGATTTAAAAATAGTTAAAAAGTGTCATAGGATCTTAGATTTTATTATTAAAAGAGACTTAAAGTACGAAAGAAGTAAGATATATGTAACATCCAGAAAATAGTCAGTTGACCAACCTGTCTAATACTGGGAACTAGATTTTTGAAAGGATTTGAGGGATTTAAAGTGGGTTCTGAAAGGATTTAATCAAATAAACTAGGGATAAGGGATTAAGGATTCTAATTACCTTGAACGACTGGGGAAACTGGAATTATTCTCTTTTGAACATTAAAGGTTAAGAAGTGATCTTATATGTGTTCAGAATCATGGCCGTAGGAAAGTCAAGGAAGAGAAATTGTTTCAACTGAAAGTAGAGCTGAGAAACAGGGAGTCAAAGACCATTTGTTAGAATTAGGAAGGGCAGAAAAGTTCTTGACAGCACCTCGTCTATTTCCTGTGCCTCCTCTATCCCCCCCCCCCCCCCCCCCCCGCACCTTCAGGGTTGAATCAGGACAGACTTACCCGATCCTCATCTTCCACCCCACCAGTCTCCACATTCAACAAATCATTCTACACAATGTCCGCCATCTTAAAAGATATTCCGCCACCACACATATCTTCCCCTCTCCTCCCTTTGCAGCATTTTGCAGGAACTATTCCCTTTGTGAGTATCTTGTCCATTCTTTTGGACTCATCAACCCCCCCCCCCCCCCCCCCCCCCCCTTCTTATAGCACTTTCCTTTGCAATGGCAGGTGAAACAGTACCTATCCTTTCACCTCTCCTCTTCCCATCAGTCAGGGTCCAAACAGTCTTTCCAGGGATAGCAGAAATTCACTTGCACTTCTTCTAATCTAGTTTCCATGTATACAATGTGGTCTTCTCTGTGATGGAGGAACCAAATACAGATTGGGGAATGGCTTTGCAGAGCCCCTGCATTCAGTTTACAGGGGCAACCCTGAGCTTCAGTCGCATGCTGCTTTAATTCTCCATCCTACTCCCACCGTGAAATGTTAGTCTATGGCCTCCGAAACTGTTACAGTGAGATCCAATGCAAGCTTGAGGAATGTATTCAGGGACGTTTCCTCAGCCATTACATAAAATGTCCTGCAAAGGAGAGGGCAAACCTAAACATTGGAAAAGGCAATTGACTGACGATTTCCTGGGTAAGCCTTTTGGGAGCAGCGACCACTGTTCTATTAACTTTGAAATAGTTATGGATAAAGACAGGACAGGCCCACAATTTAAAATTGTGAATTGAGGCAAGGCCAACTTTCTTCTTCTTCTTCTTCTTGCGTATGGGCATGCACAGCCTAAAGTTGAATCTTGAATCTTGAAGTTGTAGGACAACTTGTTCTATTTGATCTTATTTGATTGTGCACACCAGGTTGACTGCATTCGTCAAAACTGGGCAGAACATTTGAAGTTTGCAATCTCCCACCCTAATGGCCAACTTTCATGGCATGAAATAGGAATTTGCTCAAGTTCATTGAGTAGTTTGCAGTCAAAGGAATGTCCCGAAAGTGGGATGTTTTTAAAGGTGTAATGACAAGAGTTCAGGGCATGCATGTTCCTGTTAGTGTTTAGGGCAAGGTAGATGGGATGAAGTGTATCCCTGAATGAGCTTTGGGAACTGAGAAGCATAATCATGATGGAAATAAGGAGGACAAAAAAGAGGCAGGAAATGGGCAGATACTATTAAGGGAAATCCAAAGATATTTTGTCAGTACATTATGGAAAAGAGGGTAAATAGTGACAGCCTTTGGCCTCTTAGAAATTCAAGCAGTCATCACTGTGAATGGCAATGTCCTCAATGTGTATTTCTCCTCTGTCTTTACCTTGTTGAAAGACATGAAGACTGGGAAACTTGGATCAGTTAATGGAACTGTCTTAAGGACAGTCTGACTTCCAGTTGAGGAGGTGCTGGATGTCCTCAGGCATATGAAGATAGATAAATCACCCGGGACTTATTATATATATCTGAGGACACTGCAGGAAGCTATAGAAGATATTTTGGTTGCCCTGGCTGAAATATATGAATCATCATTAGGCATGGGTGAGGTGTCGGAAGACTGGAGGATGTGGTATCTCTATTTAAGAAGGGCAAAGCCGTAGACAATGCCTATATGGACTTGTTAATGGCATTTGATAATGTTCTGCCTGTCAGGCAGTTCTTGAAGGTTAGATCGCATGGGATCCAAGGAGAGCTAGTTGACCGGATAGAGAAGTGGCTTCTTGGAAATAAGCTGAGAATGGTGGTGGACAGTTGCTTTTTTGGACTGGAGGTCTAAGATTAGTGGGCTTCAGGGATCACTGTTGGGCCCACAGCTGTTTGTGGTTTAAATCAACGATTTGGATGAGGACTTACAAGGCATGATTATTATGTTTGGCAATGACACTAATGTGGGAGGTATCAGAAATAGCAAACACGGTTATTGAAGTTTATTGCAAGATCTTGATCAGTTGGGCAAGTGAGCCGACGAATGTTTAATGCAGATAAGCTGGATATGGTGCATTTTGGGAAGTCAAACCAGGGCAGGACCTTCACGGTGAATGGCAGGGCCCTGGGCAGATAATGCCTTGAATGTGGTGTTGCAGGTAGATAGGATGTTCAAAAACACTTTTTGGTACATTGGCCAGCATCATTCAGGGTATTGAGAAAAGTAGTTGGGGTGTTATGTCACTGTTGTAGATGACATTGGTGAGGCAGCTTTTGTAGTATTGTGTTCAGGTTTGGTCATCCTGCTGTAAGAAGAGTTTTGCTAACCTAGAAAGAGTGCGGAAAAGATTTACAAGGATGTTGTCAAGCCTTGTGGGCCTGTACGATAAGGAGAGGTTGGGCAAGCTACAATTTTATTCTGTGACGTGCAGGAGGCTGTGGGGTCATATAAAATCAAGAGGGTGAACGCACAGTCTTTTACCCAGAGTGGGGAAATCAAAAATCGGAGCTCATAGGTTTAAGTTGAGAGGGGAATGTTTTAAAAGCTACCAAAGGGGCAATCTTTCACACTGAGGGGGGTGGGTATATGGAATAAGCTGCCAGAGGAGGTAATTGAGGCAGGTTGTATAACAACATTTAAAAGACATTTGGACAGATCCATGGATGGCAAACGTTTAGAGGGATATGGTTCAAACAGAGGCAGGTGGGACTCGTATAGATGGAGCATTTTAGTCAAGTTGGGCCATAGGGGCCTGTTTCCATGCTCTATGACTGAGTATACCATTGATAAAAATAGAACAAAAGCAAATTTAAAATTGTAGATTCAAAGCACTCATGTAAATACCTAATGCAATTCAAACTGCAGTGGAAATTATAGCACACCACATTCAGCATAACAATTGCCTTCAAGGGAAGTCTGATTTGATCTATTACACCTACAGAATAACCGCATAAACAATCCTCAGTCAAATATAAATGGCTAGTCAACACAACATGACTAGGCAAATAGCTACAAAATCCCAAATATGTTCTGTTATTCATAGTCAACAGCATCTGCTGAATAATATACTTTCATATCGACAATGATCACTTTTTTTAAACCCACATTCACTTTTTATTAATACATGGTCACTTGTATTTGCACTACCTACAGCACATTTACACAATAACCACCATTTGTCTGGACATATTTTGGTATCAATTGTTGACACTTCTAATCGTTCACACTTGCAATTACCTGCCTACAGGCAACCTATGTCTCATTCTTCCATTAGTTCTCAGATTTACCATTTAGTCATAGACAATATAACTCACCTCTGTCCATCTTACCTACCTTTATATTAGGCATAAAGTTCAAACAGCTGTAAGAAAATTATGCAGTAACGCACAGTTTAACCCTTGCCATATCTACAATTTGTATTATTCAGCCTGCTGGCTCCCTGGGGTTATTTTAGTGAAATTACTAACAGTTGGTCTTCTGTTCAAATCATCCAGAGGTTGATTTATTGACCAGTTCTTGTTTTTATGTGCATTTAATTTCAAGAATTTCCAAAAACAGGTTAATAGCCAAAATAATGTCACTGTTTACAATTTATGATGGGAGGAGATGGTGCTGCAGTTTACATTTTCATTTGGCCTAATTTCACTGGATTATGCATTTCATTTTGGTCTGTTACAAGAAACACAAGGTTAACATAAAAAAAGCATTCAGCAAATTCAAGTTTTAAAAAAACAGCTTTTTAACCCTCACTTCAGAATAGAAGAAAAGAAAAAGATTTCAAGATCACAATATGCATTTAATAAACTTAGTAAAATATTACAGAAATGCAATGAACTGAAATGTAGATCTATGAAAGATTAATCTTATGAATGACAACCTTATTTCCCATCAAAGACTGATATTATTTTGCTTCAAAATTAAATTCAATAACAGCCTGGAGCAGGATAAAAACCCATTCACTGCACAATTCAAATACAAAATGTGATGGACATCATTAAAAAGCAAGCTGTTTAGTTGAAATGAAGCAATTTTTCTCAAGCATGCAATTGTTCTTCTTTCATAGCAATCGTTTAGGAAAAATACAAGAAAGCTTTGATGCGAATATTTTGACAGTAAATTGTGTCTTATTTACCTTGCTGTCATTCTTTATTTAAGCTACACCATTTACCACGATAATGCACAATTGACTTTTGTCACATTTTATTAAATTGTGGTGCTAAGCTGAATGGTCATTGTCCTTTCTGTTGTCACTTGATTTCTTCACTAGGTCTAATTTGCCCTAGGTATCACAGTATGCCCATCTGGCACTGGCATCTGTCTCTCCATTGATCATAAGGGCTTAGTTAGTTGATCAAACAGATCAGTACAGGAAATTGCTCTTTTGTGTGCAAGTAAACAAATCGTCTGAGATGAAACAAGGAATATGTGAGCAATAGACTTCTGGGATTCTCATGCTAGCAGCCTCTCTTATTAAAGATTAAAATTATACAAATATTGCCCCCCAGTGAAGCAGATTTTGTAACTTCATTGTTTTTAAATCATAATTTAGTTGAGCTAGCCAAACCCTGTAAATTGTCACATCAATGGCATTCAAACTATTTCAGATGAATCCCCAATAATTTCAAAACATTCAATTCACTTTAATGAATTAATTCATGGCTCAATGCTTTCATCCCCCCCCCCCCGCTTGTCTACCTCACAACTGGATGATCGAATAATGGGATACAGTGCCAAAAGGTACAGGAAGTTTTTTTGGTAACTTCTTCAAATACTATGATGTGATGAACTCATTTGATAGGCGGAATGACATTTTCTTTCCTTGCATTTTCTTCTATTCATAGACAAAGAAGAAGATTGAACAGCTTTATGCTGCAGTCTCACGATGCTGTCTAGGAACATTTGTTTCCTCTGATAAAATAACATGCTGACATGCAATTTATATTTGCATTCACTTTTTCATCTAAATTGCTTGAATGTATAAACGAGTTCGGTATTACAACTGTGTATGCCCAGGTCATGGGTCATTCGGGATAAACATTCTCGGCAGCTGAGCTACTGTGTGTGTACAGACCTGCGTATTTATTTCAATGAGATTTATAAATACATTTATCCACCAAATATGTCAGCAGTAGGCCACAGCGTACTGCAGGCTGCACAAAATCCACAATTGTATCTATTTAAATTATTGACTGCACCAGCCTTGAAAACACGAATGCCTGGAACAAACCTGCCAATGATCAAATCCCTGGCATGAGCCTGAGTCACAGCCATTCAAATTCGATATTGATTTACACAAATTACAAGTTGTGTGGTCAACCAATTTGAGACTCCTTACATTCCTATCTAAACATCCTTCCTGAATTGAAGGAAACAAGGAGAATGTGCTGTGTGGGGGTAGGTTGGAAAGTTCAGATTGGATTCAAACAGGCTGGTTAAACATTCGAGGTGGGTTGGCTTAAATAAAGATGCTGTCACTTTAACCTCTGGGGTTGGTTCCAGTCTGTCAGGGCACACAGTTGGGAGCCGGGTCCGGGTGACAGTGCAGTGATAATTATGAGAATTTGCAGCCATTTGAACCGCAGCCAAACTAGAGGCTCCACTCAAGAGTGGGTCGCAGCTCTCCAGCTGTCGGGACCTGTTCTCGCTCTCTTTGAAGGAGGCACTGCCTACCCCAGCGAGTGGACAAACGCGGAGCCGACCTGTAATATGAGTAGAGCATTTTCTCAGTGGGGGATCTGGGAGAGAGAGAGTAAGCTGGTGATGCCACATAGACAGAACAGTTTAATAACGACCCATGAAAATTCGCCCTTTGGCCACTCGGCAACCTGGGCTGATCTGATCTGACAGCCCTCTCGCTAGCTCGCATATTCCAATAGCTTGTTTACCTATTATTCCAATAGCTTGTTGTACCTATTTACTTATTCCAATAGCTTGATCCTAACGCGGTACCTCCACAAAACCTTTGGACTTCGAGTAACTCCTGGAGAAAGAGCCTCCGCTATCAAGGGCTGGCGAATGGCGCTGGTCAACGTGCACTGGGCAAGATGGCTGGGGGAAACGCACCGCAACTACCGCAAACTTGGAACAGCACAGACCCTCCACTCAATCTATCCAATACTAAAGGGCAGGCATTTCGCAGTTAAATGTCTTATATTGGATTGGCGGCTCAATCACAGCACCAACCCTGTACTCAGTTTTCCTCGGAGATGAATCTTTGCCTTAACGGTACATTCACATCGCTTGTAGGTAAAGCATCAGCCCACATCATACTCAGACAGTCGCTCCTGCCTCAGATTAAATATATTTTTACACATAAATTATGAATAAAGATGAGAAAATGTTTCAAACACAAATAATATTTACTTATTCCAATAGCAAAAACATTAAGCATTAAATGAAAATAATAAATTCTTTAACTTTTTGAATATCTCATAATTGCAGATTAATTAATTGAACTAGAACTGGGACTGTGTAAGTAGTGTGTGAACAGCAGAACAAGAAAGGAAGCTATTGAGTTGACAGAATTCTAGATTAATTCCTCGGTGGCATAGTTAACAATGTATACACAGTTTATACAGTGCTGCGTTCGCTTTTTTTAAAATCCAAATGACTTTTGACAAATCCCATGATTCCTTCGTTTATTGAGATACCGAACTCGCTTATTCGAATAATATCTTCATCCTATATATTTTAAGCTAGGAATAAAATTAGATACTAAAATGCTAACAGGAATGGGGTACTGATTGGGGATGATCAGCCATGATCACATTGAATGGCGGTGTTGGCTCGAAGGGCCGAATGGCCTACTCCTGCACCTATTGTCTATTGTCTATAGGTCACTTTGTGTTTTGTTTTATTCTAGAAACATAGAAAATATTCTAGAAATATTATAGAAAACTAGAAATATGGATGTTCATGGTGTGAAAATGACAGATCAAAACAGACAATGACAAGGAAATGTAGAATGGTTGGCTGTAATTGGCTGAAGGGTAGGTGATAACGAGACATACAAATGGTGAAATTAATCAGGAGGCCAGTGAAACTAGTTGGAGAACTAGGGTGAAGGTGGAACAGAGAGTGAGGGAAAGCAAGGGTTACTTGAAGTTAGAGAAATCAATTATTATACCGCTGCCCAAGCAAAGTATGAGGTGCTGTTCCTCCAATTTGCATTTGGCATCACTCTGTCAGACTGGGGACAGTCAGCATGGTTTTGAATATGGGAGATCATGTCTTGTGAATCTGATTGAGGTTTGTGAGGAAGTAAATCCATAGATATTGTCTGAGTGGACTTCAGCAAGGCATTTGATAAGGTTCTGCATGGTAAGCCGCTCTGGAAAGTTAGATCACCCGGGATCCAAGGAGAGCTAGCTGACGAGAGAATTGGCTTCATGGAAGGAAGCGGACGGTGCTGATAGAAGGTACACAAAAGGCTGGAGAAACTCAGCGGGTGCAGCAGCATCTAAGGAGCGAAGGAGATAGGCGACGTTTTCGGGTCGAGACCCTTCTTCAGCTGACAGAAGGTTGTTTTCAACTGGAGGCCTGTGCCTAGCGGTGTGCCTCAGAGATCGGTCCTGGACACATTGCTGTTTGAGGTTTATATCAATGATGAGAATGTAGAAGGCATGATTAGTAAGTTTGTAGATGTCACTAAAGTGGGTGGCGAAGATTGGCAAAGATTGTTATAAACAATTACTGCAGGATCTTGATCAGTTGGATACTTGTGTTGAGGAATGGGTTAATGGAGTTTAATGCGGATAAATGGGAGACGTGCATTTGGAAAGAGATATCGGGGCCGGACCTACACAGTGAATGGCAGTGCTCTGGAGAATATTGTAGAGCATAGGGATCGAGGAGTACAGGTAAATATTTCCATGAAAGTGGCATCACAGGTAGATAGAATCCTGATTCTATCTAATCAGGATATTGAGTATAGAAGTTGGAATGTCATGTTGCAGTTGTCCAAGGTAACGGTGAGACTGCATTTGGAGTATTGTGTTCAGTCATAAGGTCATAAGTGGTTGGAGCAGAATTAGGCCCTTCAGCACATCAAGTCTACTCCGGCATTCAATCATGGCTGCTCTATCTCTCCCTCCTAACCCCATTCTCCTGTCTTCTCCCCATAACCCCTGACACCCGTGCTAATCAAAAATCAATTTCTCACTGCCTTATTCATTGACTTGGCCTCCACAGCCTTCTGTGGCAAAGAATTCCACAGATTCACCACCCTCTGACTAAAGAAATTCATCTTCATCTCCTCCTAAAGGAACATATTTTAATTCTAAGGCAATGACGCCTCCTAGGCTCTCCTATTAGTGGAAAAATCCTCTCCACATTCACTCTATCCAAGCCTTTCCCTATTCAGTACTTTTAAATTAGGTCCCTACTCATTCTTTTAAATTCCAGCGAGTACAAGCCCAGTGCCGTCAAACCATCATTATATGTTAACCCACTCATTCCTGGGATCATTCGTGTAAACCTCCTCTGGACCCCCTCCAGAGCCAGCAAATCCTTCCTCAGATATGGTGCCCAAAATTGTTCACAACACGGCAAATGCACCTGACCAGTGCTTTATGGAGCCTCAGCATTACATCCTTGTTTTTGTATTCTAGCCCTCTTGAAATAAATGCTAGGATTGCATTTGCCTTTTTAACTACCAATTTGCCTTGCAGATTAACTTTTTGGGAATCATGCACCAGCATTCCCAAGTCCCTTTGCAACTCCGATTTCTGGATTCTCTCGCAATTTGGAAAATAGTCCTACTATGAAAATTGCATGACTCAACACTTTGTTATACTGCCAATTCTCTGCCCACCCTCCCAACCAGTCCAAGTCCATCCGCAGTCTCTGCTTCCTCTATATTACCTGCCCTTCCACCTATTTTCATATCATCTGCAAATTTGGCCTTCAATCCTCTCAACCTCCAGTCCATAAAAATCCCCATGAGACATAAAAACATAGAAACATAGAAAATAGGTGCAGGAGGAGGCCATTCGGCCCTTCGAGCCAGCACCACCATTCATTGTGATCATGGCTGATCGTCCGCTATCAATAACCCGTGCCTGCCTTCTCCTCATATCCCTTGACTCCACTAGCCCCTAGAGCTCTGTCCAACTCTCTCTTAAATCCATTCAGTGATTTGGCCTCCACTGCCCTCTGTGGCAGGGAATTCCATAAATTCACAACTCTCTGGGTAAAAAAGTTTTTTCTCACCTTAGTCTTAAATGACCTCCCCTTTATTCTAAGACTGTGGCCCCTGGTTCTGGACTCACCCAACATTGGGAACATTTTTCCTGCATCTAGATTGTCCAGTCCTTTTATACTTTTATATGTTTCTATAAGATCCCCCTCATCCTTCTAAACTCCAGTGAATACAAGCCTAGTCTTTTCAATCTTTCCTAATATGACAGTCCCGCCATCCCAGGGATCAATCTCCTGAACCTACGCTGCACTGCCTCTATCACAAGGATGTCGTTCCTCAAATTAGGAGACCAAAACTGTACATAAAACAGACCATAAAAACCTTGTGAAATTTCCATATATCTATATTTCTTTACAACATGGAAGGAAGCCATGAATATGCGCCACTTACAGATTAATTCTATTTCCCCAACTATTTTTCCTGTAATCTATCCTATCCACATTTCTGTTAGCTGCTGCTACATTCTATCACTCACCTACACATACATGCAGGGCATTGACAATGGTCAATTAACCTATTAACCTGTACATCTTTGGAATATGGGAAGAAGCCAGAGCACAGGTTGTGAACCTATGGAGACCCACAGGGAGATTGTGCCAACTCGATACAGACAAATTGCAGACAACACTTAAGGTCAAAACTGAACCACATCACTTGCGCAGTGAGGCAGCAGCTCTACTAGCTGCACTACTGTGCCACTCAAAATAGTAAGAGTAGTCTTTCACATTCAGATTAGTTTATTGTCATATACCTCTGGGTGCAATGAAATTGCTTGTTCACATGCAGTTCACAGAGTGAACTGTATATATACATTGATGATAAATACAACAATGAGTACAATGACCACTGTAAACTAGTGGAATGATACAAGATTGCAGTGCAGTCTGAAAGTAGTGCAAAAGAAAATAAAATACAATAACGGAATAACTGAGTGAGGTAAGGTAAAAGGTGAAATAAAGGTGATTGGTTCAGGAGTCTCAAAGTGGTGAGGAAGGAACTATTCTTAAGTCTGGATGTTTGGACTATCAAGCTCCTGTCCGTTCTGGTTGAAGGTAGAAGTTCTGTTTGTAGTATGTTGGTTGTTTGTTTGTTTTTTGCACAAAGTCTGCAGGCACTGCCACTTTTCATTTCACTGCACATCCCGTATGTGTATGTGACGAATAAACTTGACTTGACTTGACTTGACTTGAGAGTAACATAAATGGGCTGGGTTGCAGGCATCCTTCATGAAACCTCCACTCTTCCTGACGCAAATCGCTGTGAAAATGGACTGAATGGAAGGAAGTGCAAAGACTAGCTGTACTTTGGCCTCCTTGCAGATTCAAGTGGTCAAGAGGAGAGGAGTTGTCATTCCAGGCTGAGATAGTGCATCTGTATATATTCCGGATCTCCCAACATGCCTTGATGTGGACCTTGCACTTTGGTTTTATCTGTACTTTCTCTGTATTTGCTATAATGTGCACGTTGTTTCCAGTCTCCTTTTTTTGCATTACTTGTAGTATTCATATACAGTTTGATTGTACTCATAAACGGTATGATCCGTCTGCATAGTATGTAAAATAGATTTTTTGAACCTTGTCTTTGGATATTTATCCCAAATCGCCCTTTTAGCCTATAAACAATTCCGCAAAGAATATGTAATCATGAATCATAGGTTTCATGGATTTCTTTTGCAGTATAACTTTACAATGGGATTATTTCAGTTTAACTGTCTTTTAAAATCGAGTTTTGTTAGTTTAAAATATAAAGTATTTACACGTAAATGCAAGGAACTGCAGACGCTGCAATTCTGCAAAGATTGTGTTGGAGTAACCCAGAGGGTTAGGCACAGCTGCTGTGTCTTTACACATATTTTTTTCATTGTATATTGGTGCACATGAAAAAAATAAACCAATACCTGTGGATGTGTGAGGGAAATTCTCATTGACATGCAGAATCTTTATAGCCTTTGTGCTGACTTTGCCATTCATCAAGATCAAGATGATCACCACATTGCCTCAACACATTGCATGACACCAATAGTGTGCTATCCTCTGTCTCACAGAACAAGGTGGTACAGGAGAAAATTAGAAGTGGAAAGGTGTGCATGCATGTATTAATATCCAGGCAGCAAATGATGGTGGTATCATCACTGAATGTATACATGGTTCCTACTGAATATGTGTCATGTCCCTGTTGCTTATCAGAGAGAATCAACCCTATGACAGGTGGATCCCTCTTGTTGCTCTGAATCCATGAATTGGTTTGCAGTGCCCTTTACTCATTTTCACAGTTCTGACAAACAAAGTGAGTGCAAAAGCCTTAAAGTGAACAGTCTCCACACACCTGCATTATCATCCCGGAAAACATCTACAAAAATTGTAGACAGTGCCAAATAGTTACAAATTGGTAGCAACGGCGAAAATAAATAAACCAGCGATTGGTGCATGGTGAATGATTCTTTCCCGTCCTACTTAGGAGACCTAAACAGCAACCTCTGGTGACCTTGCCCGCCACCCAGGGTTTCGACGAGGTAACCACAGTTTTTGGTCACTCTCCCTAATGGTCGAAAGTGGTTTCCGCGTGGTCGAGGCTTCATCAAGGTTGCTGTTATTTTTTCGTCATGATTAATACCGGCCTCGACTAAAAATAAGTTGCCGTTTTAAAAATCGATAATTTTTTAGTCGCAGGTCAAGTTGAAGCCGGTTTTCCTCATAGTCGAGGAAGGTTTTCAACATATGGGTGGGAGGTGGTAGGAGGTTGCAGGTCACCTCGGCCTTTATTTTTCTTTGGGTGGCGGGCGAGGTCACCAGAGGTTGCTGTTTAGGACAGGGGCTTTAATAGTACTGATGTGGACTTCTGGATGCTGAACATATATTCAGCTATGCAGGGATAAGAAAGAGCATTGTCTGGAATGTTGAAATAGCAATAATACTGTCAGCTTAGTATGTGTGGAAGTGCCATACTCCCCGGTGGACGTGCCCGGTGCAACATTAATGCCTGCAGCAGCTTTTTACAATTTTTGTTAAGCTAAATCTGGAAAACAATTGCAGAGTTGTAATGGACATTCCAACATGCTTTGCTTCAGAAAAAAGTCAAGAAACTTGTGAATGAACCACATCCTCATTTTAAGGGTGGCGCTCGCTGAACTATTTATTTTAATAATTATCATTATAATTATAATTATTATAATGTTGGAGTTGGGTCTACAAAAACCTCTGTGAATAAATAATTGTAATATCGAGACTCGTACAAAATGGGCGAATCCCAAAGTTGTTACACAGCGGAATGTTGGCAGATACATTGGGACCTCAACAAAATCTGGGCCAAGGTTTCTAAATGTTAAGCACAAACGGATAGCAGTAGATCATAAAATTCTGTGAGGTATGTCTTTTTATCTGCTGCACTTGTTCAAAAAATGCATTAATTTGCCAATTCATATTTTATTTTTTCCGCAAATGGTACGCCATTTTCCGAACTCCTTCAGAAAGCCTTATTTTAATCCAATTTCTCATCCTTCAAATAAGCCAAAGCACAGAATTTTGGCTGCAAGTGTACGTTATAGCCAGCATTGGTATTCCCTGCACTGTCGTTATTTGCTTGAGATCAGAAGCAGCAGTTTTAACGTCTGCCCTACCAGATGTCGAATGGGTCATTCACTGCTAATGAACCTCTAGTCTGCATTTCTGCATCAGGTCCAATATGCAATGCAAATATCTTCTTCTGCTTAAGGCATTCATGCACGCATTTACCTTCTGTTTCATCAGAAGCATCATTCCCTGCTGGATTTTAAAGTGCCAGTCCAGTTTATTGCAATTCCATGTGCCACGTTGTTTCTCTACCAGATTGCGTCAGCCTGCTGAATGCACCACAGCATTTCTTTCTCAGTTTGCCCTTCAGCAAATCCAGTGAGCTCACTCAGGTTTACCAAAATTATGTGTAAAGACACAGCAGCTCTGCCTCATGGGCCTGTCCCACTTAGGCGACTTTTTAGTCGACTCCAGGAGGTTACACAGCTGCCACATAGTCGCCACATGTTCGTGGGTGGTTGCCGGGGAGTCGCCTTCATGGTCGTGAGGAGTTCCAGCATTCTGGGAACTAGTCGCGGCCTCATTATGGTCGCTGCGAATTTTTCAACATGTTGAAAATTTTTCAACATGTTGAAAAATTAGCGGCAACAAGAATGAAGCCGCCATGGAGAGATAATTCTCCTGCCGTACGTGGGTCGCCAGGAGGTCCTAATGGGTTGCCAGGAGGTCGAAGGATCTCGTAGGTTCTTGTAGATTGTAGCCGGTGCTGACCGGTGAATTTTATTGGCTAAGCAGTAGTTTTCAGAACCAAGGATAACCGACCAGTAATGTTAAATATCCGCCGAGTTTCACAGCAGGCTATCTCTGGCTTCTTAAAAGTTGTCCCCACTCCTCCTCCCTCCTTATTCCCCCCTTCTCCTTCCCTCTTTTAAAGGACTTACTGTGCACTGTGCTTTAGCTGCCTTAATTACAGTGCCAACCTTCCTGTTCATCGCGGTGTGTGTCTGTATCACCTTGGCTTTGCACAGTGTGAATTTCATTCAGACAGCGCTCCCCCCGCTTGCCCTGTTCCCCACTTGCATAACGGGCTGGTGAACGAAGCGATGTGTGTGTGCGTGTGTTCCACTCTGACAGTCACCGGTTTTTCAGATGACTGCCGGCAACTTGACTGTCGCCGGCAGTCGCCTGAAAAATCGCCTGTGGGACAGGCCCATAACCCTCTGAGTTACTCCAGCACTTTACACAATCTTCGCAGAATTCCAGCATCTGCAATTCCTTGTGTTTATGTGTAAATACCCATATAACAATTACAGCACGGAAACAGGCCTTCTCGGCCCTTCCAGTCCGTGCCGACCATTTATTTTCCCCTAGTCCCATCTACCTGCACTCAGACCATATCCCTCAATTCCCTTCCCGTCCATATACCTATCCACTTTACTTTTAAATGTTACAATCGATCCTGCCTCCACCACCTCTGCTGGAAGATCATTCCACACAGCCGCCACTCTCTGAGTAAAGAGGTTCCCCCTAATGTTACCCCTAAACTTCTGTCCCTTAATTCTCATGTCATGCCCTCTTGTTTGAATCTTCCCTACCCTCAATGGGAAAAGCTTATCCATGTCAACTCTGTCTATCCCTTTCACCCCTTAAATACTTTATATTTTAAACCTCTAACAAAACTCGATTTAAAAATACTATTAAACTGAAATAACCAGATTGTAAAGTTATACTTCAAAGGAAATCCATGAAACCTATGATTCATGATTGCAGATTCTTTGGGGAATTGTACACCAACTGTTTAGAGGCAAAAAAGGCTATTAGGGATAAATATCCAAAGACAAGGTTCTTTATCTGAATGCTTACAAGATTCATAACAAGACAGATGAATTAATGCCACAAATAGAGATAAATGCATGAGATCACAAAGCCATTACATAGTGGCAGTTGCAAAATGACCTAGGTTGAGAACTAAATATCCCAGCACACTTAAACATTTGGAAGAGATAGGCAAGATGGAAAATAAGGGGGGGTTAGCTGTAATAACATCGATAGTAAAGAGAAATGTTCTCAGGAGATCAGGAAGTAGAATAAGTTTGGGTAGAGCTAAGAAACAGCAAAGTTCAGAAAAGCACAGTGGGAGTTGTCTATAGCCTACCAAGCAATAGTGGTAAAGTGGGACAAAATGTGATTCAGGAAGTTAGAGGCACATGTAATAAGAGTAATAAAATTATTGTAATTAAAAAAAAAATTCTACATGTAAACTGTTAACCAAATTCGCAAAAATAGTCTGGAAGACAAATTCAAACAGCGTGCAAGAGATATTTCCTTATACACCTGTATAGGCCCTCAAAGACATCCATGTAAACCCAAAATGAAAAGACCTTGAAGCAGTCAGACTGCAGCCATGCAAGGGACACTGCAACATAACAACAAAACATCAAAATCCAGAGAGGCTTTGTGAAATGATAAAGTATTGAAAGTATATACTTTTTTCAAAGTTTCCTGAGAATTTTCATTACAGTGTCATTTAATTTGACATGGTTATTAAGCATTTTCAAGACCGGAGCTCTGAAGAAATGCATTTTGTGTAAATAGCATACTTTGTGTTGCAAATATAAACCTATAGTATTTCTGAATTGTTGCATGTCTCACCTAGTAAGGGTGTTGATGTCATACCTGTCAAATTAACTTCCTTAAACTAAAACTTGGCTGTGTGAAGACAAAGAGTGATACATTCCTTTAAAACACACATCCTCATTGCAGCATACCACATGGATTGTAATACTTACTCGCAATGGTTGCCATTTTATTCTGGTCATTACCTCATATACTGTAACTCTTATTGCAAAAGTGGATGACAATCTTGCAATTCTTATCCCTGATTATTCAGCTTAAAAAATGGTTTATCATGGCATTTCTTCAGAATCCAATGAAAAACAGAGTAATGCAAGGCAGTGTGTTGAGCAGAAACACGCCTGTTCCACATTGTCCATTCCACCACTATTTTGTAGAAGATTGAAAGCAGAAGGATTAAGTGAGAGAGTATTAGTGAAAAATGTCAGTCTGTGCAGAAATGCATCACATCACTTTGATCAAATCCAACGGCTCTAAGCTGAGTTAAACATGGTACTTCTACCAGTGACACTTCAGTTGTGCCCCATTGTGTACCTAGAAATTGTCAGTTAGTGCAAAGGCTTAAAATACATCGCAAATGGAGTCGCATGATGAATCTCGCAGAGCTGAATGATGGTGGACTACATTAGCTTTCAGGGTGGGGTCCAAACACATGATACAAAATTGGCTTGGTGCTAGTGAGCAGATGGTGGTAGTGGGGGGTTGTTTTTCCCATTGGAGGTCTGTGACCAGTGCTGCGGGGATCAGTTGTAGGTCCCCGGTAGACAAAAATGCTGGAGAAACTCAGCAGGTGAGGCAGCGTCTATGGAGTGAAGGAAATAGGCGAAGTTTCGGGTTGAGACCCTTCCCACTCGTAACAAGGACAGAGTCCCCCTTATCCTCACCTTCCACCTTCCACCCTACCAGCCCTCACATACAACAAATAATCCTCCGACATTTTCGCCACCTCCAACGGGATCCCACCACTGGCCACATCTTCCCATCTCCTCCACTTAAAAAATAAATAAGAATTTGAAGAAGTTCTAGATCCCCTGTTCTTTGTCGTATGAGTTGGATGAGAACGTATGGTATGATTAATAAAAGTGCAGATGACACCAGAATTAGTGGTATAATATACTGGTGGGATATTAAAGTGAAGGGATCCTTATGAGGCAGTGATCATAATATGATAGAATTCAAACTGCAGTTTGAGAGGGAAAAGATGAAATCAGATACACTATATCAGTATGATTGTTGTGTAAAGGTAACTACAGAGGCATGATGGAGGAGCTGGCTAAAGTTGATTGGAAAGGGACTCTTGCAGGAATTACAGTGGAGCAGCAATGTCAGCAGTTTTTGTGCGTAATTCAGAAGGCACGCGATGTTTTCATCCCAACGAGGAAGAAACATACTACAGGGAGCATAAGATGACCATGGCTGACAAAAGATGTCAAAGGTAGCATAAAAGCAAAAGAGAAGGCGTATAAGATGGCAAAGATTAACAAAAAACTAGAGGATTGGGAAGCTTTAAAAAAAAAAGCAACTAAAAAAGCAATAAGGGGAGAAAAGATGAAATATGAAGGCAAGCTTGCCAATAATATAAAAAAGTGCAGTCACTATTACTGCGGAGAAGGTGTTTGGGAAGCTGAAAGGTCTGATGGTGAGTAAATCACTTGACTAGATGGACACCACCTTAAGATTCTGAAAGAGGTAGCTGTGGAGATGTGGAGGCATTAGTAGTGATCTTTTAAGAATCACTAGACTCAGGTATGGTTCCAGAGGACGGGAACAGGTCATCCACTGTTTAGGAAGGGAGGAAGGCAAAAGTAAGGAAATTATAGGCTGTTTGTGAGTAGCTGATTGGTTATGAGTTATCTTTTTCTGCTCCTATGTCTAATGGATGGTGAGGAAGGTTCACAAAGATTACAACAGGATCTGGACTGACTGGGAAAGTGGGCCAAGGATTGACTGTGGAATTTAACTCTGATAGTGTGAAGTGATGCATTATGGGAAGTTAAACCAGGCCAGGACGTCGACCGTGAATGGCAGGGCCCTCGTGAGTGTTGTTAAGACATTTAAAACACATTTTGACCAGTGCGTCGATTGTTTCCGTGGTGTGTAACTCCATGAACCTAGGCCTTGAATAAGGCTATGAACATTGTGCTCTGATTTGCATGACTCTTAGTTATGATGTTGGCTCACCAACGTCGGTGTTGAACAGCAGCCTAAAGGGCTCTAAGATCTTGGCCAATATTTAAACCTGCAATAAGCAGCTGATCCCAGGAACATGTATCTTGCACATAGCTGACTAAGCAGGTTCATATTCTTCAGGAGATCCAGAGAATTTGTGTCAGGCCACTCCATTAAAAAGTTAGGAATCATTTACTGAAGTGCTATTTCAAATGTAGGTGGACCTGCAGTGCGGAACCCGAGGGAATCTTACGCATCATCAGTGGTGTGAAGAGCATTTATTGGGAGATTTATTTTGCAGACTCTTTATGCTAACTCACTGTAGAGCAATCTACTAGGTCACATGTTTCTAGAGTAGTAATATATGATTGCTCTACAGGCTTATTTTTGTGATAATACAGTGCCTATCCATTTTATTCTAAAATCATTAATCATCTCCACCGCACACCTCTGTAGGCAGTACGTTTCAGGTCGATATGACACATGGTGTTCGAAAAGTTCTTCACATCTCACCCTTACCATCACCCTCAAAAGTCGCCCCAGCCCTTGTACAATCAGCTCATGGGAACAGCTTTTCTTTCTCTACCTTATCCATGCTTGTCATAATCTAGTAAAAATCCATCAAATCTCCCTTTGATCTGTTTGCTCAGTGATGGCAGGTTGCCTTTGAAGTCTCTGCGGGAAGCTTCTCCCCTGATGTTCATATTTGCCTCCTTCTACAAATTCCCTTATCCATCTGAACAGCCAACCATGGACAAATCAACACCTCAATAATGGAATGCTGCCAGCTGTGTCATCTCTGATGCACTCGCTGAAAGAGTATCCCAGCAACTAAATGCCGACAAAAAAACACACTATTAGTTTTAGCAGACTCAGTAGATTTTGAAGATGTTTGAGCACTCGACAGTCACTTATGTAGCTGCGCAGTCAGGTCTCCTAATGTCAGTAGAGCACATTTTGACAGTGAAAAAACTCCCCATCAAACTGGGGCCATGTTATCCTAATTTCTGTTCCAATTTCTGCCAATATAGTCAGAAGTGGACTTCACAGAACGCATGACGGCTGCTGATGTGTACCTAATGTCAGATCCATT
Organism: Raja brachyura; assembly: GCA_963514005.1. Next base: position 103,642,764 of record OY740784.1, read on the forward strand.
TTAAGCCCAAGGATGTCAATAAGGCAAGAATGTGTGTCTCTTATAATTTCACCCAGGAATACTTAAACAAATGATGTCCCCAAACAGTCCATGTATGATCTAATTGCTGGGCTTACTTTTCCTGCATATCCCTCTGTGGAGATTTATTTGGTCTCTTTCACCATCTATAATGAAACAACATCACAGCAATCTCTTCCTATACATCTTGCTCATGCATATTTTAAACTGTTTTTACAAATAAAAGGTTTGGATGTTCATATTACATTGTGACATTGTCAGCTGATCCTCAATAGCATTTGTACTCATTTGAATTACTTCAGTACAGGCACTGAAATACTGAGAAATCACCAAAAGTTTGCCTATTTGACCATATTTTACATCTGTGACAAAACAGTGAGTGTTAGCAGGCTCTGCAACTGCAGGGGGAGTCACAGTTGAACGTAATCATATCTTTGACCACTATCATCAATGGTCAGTGTGTGGAAATTCTGGCTGAATTTCACCTCTTGGAATTTGACGTGTTGAGACCAAAACCAAGTACTGTTGGCACTTTCAGTTATGGATTGAACTGGTGATTAATTTTTGCATTAAACAACGTGTCTAACAAACATTAAATTTTGATTTTAAGCCATATTTGTTCTTCTACATGAGGGAGCTATCTCAGCTTTCTCCGCTTACTAAGGAGAGACCTTCAGGAATCGATAACACTCTGGTTTGGGGACTGGGATATTTTTTTCCAAATATATTAAGTAATTTTTCAATTATGATTTTTGACTGCAGAAACAATCAATGGCATGGAATTTATGCCAGGAGTTAAAAAAATTGCCACAGTATTTCAATGTTTTCCCCAGCTTCCACAGGACTTACATTAAATGCGTTTTACATTCTGACACTCAAAAGCAGGTTTTGAATCTCTGAACATTATCACTTCAAGCCTAGGAGTTTGCAATAGCAAGTTCACGAGCTGCTTTTAAATGATTAATATTCAACAAATTGTTTAAAACTAAGATTAAAGTATATGGCTCACAGTTTCAAATCAAACTTTAAATACATTCTATAAAAAATGCAGTTTGGCCAGGTTTGGTATATTAACCTTTCTGCTTTGACTTAAATTTGCAGGTTTAAAGTGTTGTTATGTGGCTTTAAACATCTTCAGTACAGTAGTAATTAATCATCCAAGTCCTTTCAGTTCAATACTTCATCATCCAGTTTCTGATATTCTCCCCCAAGATTATCTGTTGCAAGTTTTCAATTAACCTAGATTGCTTTGGCAAGATTTAGAACCATGCACCTTTAGAAGGCGAATAAAAAGAACGAAAAATCACTCATTGAGCCCTTACCATGTATAAATTAGTAAATCTGACACCAATTTATTAGGATTTAAAATCTGAAATAATCTATTTAATTTAATCAAGTGTGGTAGCTATTCACCAGGTGGCGCCTCACCAACGGCCTGTCTGTCTTTCGTCTTTTTTGTTATTATTATTATTTTTTAAATTTTGTTATCGCGGCCTACAGATTCCAACATTGAGGAGCTCACAATCTCGGTTAGAGACTGATGTCTAGAAGTTGCAAAGCCGCAGGAGGTTCGACTAGCCCCGTCAGATCGCCCGGCGCGGGGAGCTGAGATCCCCCCAATGCGGGAGATTGATCGCCCCGACAAGGCGGGTCCAACCGCCGGCTAGGGGAGCCATGATTGTACCGTCAATGGACGGCTCGAGGCCCCCGACCGCGGGAGAACAATGAAGGAAAGAGATTGAACTTATTTTTTTCGCCTTCTATCACAGTGAGGAATGTGGGAGTGTCACTGTGGTGGATGTTTATGTTAAAATGTATTTTGTGTGTCTTTTGCAGTCTTTTCTTCACCTCTAGCCATCAATGCTGATACTTCTATTCAACCCTTGGAAAGATTGAAAGGTCTCACTTATGTCTCTTGACATTGCCCATAGATGTTACCTACTTCTATTCTAGATGTAGCTCTTCACATTGGCTGAACATTCAATAAAACTGTTCTTTATGAATTAAATTTCAGATAAATATTGACAGAGATTTCAAAATCGAAATCACTGATATCTGAAAAAAGTTTGGAATCTGGACAAAAATCATCACATTGATATTACTCTTCTTAAAAGATAAATTTGTGTTGTTTGCTTACTGGCAAATTATTACAGTTGATGTTAGGTCACTATCTAGTCCAGAATAGTGGAAATATAAAGAAAGCAGTGTTGTTAATAGAAACTCGCTAATGAAATTATAAACTATCTGAATATTGAACGTGGAAAATAGTCATATCCTACCTGGATATACAGAATAAAACCAAATGAAGAGATTGATGTTTGAATTATTTTTAATCATCCCACGTTAATAAACTAGCAGGAATTGTGAGCCGCAAATTGCTGAGACAAATGTAGTATTTTGACATATGATAAACTAGGAAATTTGTTATAAAGAGCCATCTCATGAATTATGTTACTCATCATTCACAATGAACCTTTGAATAGAAAGAATAATATATATAAGCACTAAACAGAGTGCACTAGGATTGGGAAGATATATTGGATCAACAACAAAATCAAGGGTTTGGAGGTCAGAGACCAGGAGAATGTTGTGTACATGTCAAAGGTGAGGGTTACAAAGGTGAGGCTGTTGATAAGAGATTCAAAAGGGCACATCTGAAATACAAGGTAGGAGATGTGTAATGGTGTTCCTTTCCATGTAGGAAAGGGTGGGTGGGCAAAGGTCTACAAATTAAGCAACATAATTTACTTAGATTGCAGATCTTCCAATTTGGTCCAACATTTATTATCTCAATGCTAGCTACCTCCAAGATATAGAAACAGAAAAATAGGTGCAGGAGTCGGCCATTAGAGCCAGCACCACCATTCAATATGATCATGGCTGATCATCTAAAATCAGTTCCCCGTTCCAGCTTTTTCCCCATATTCTTGATTCCTTTAGCCCTAAGAGCTAAATCTAACTCCCTCTTGAAAACATTCAGTGAATTCCACAGATGCACAACTCTCTGGGTCAAAACGTTTTTCCTCATCTACCCCTTATTCTTAAACTGTGACCCCTGGTTCGGGTGACGACTTGATCAAAATTCCTCTTCAACAGGTGCAGGAGGAGGAGCAGTGCATGGAAAACAAGGTTTATCGTGTGAATTTCCAACATGCAAATCATACCGGGCTTACAAGAATGACTCATAAGGAAATGCCTGACAAAAGTTTCCGAGAGGTGCAAAACAACCTAGTAATAGTTATGACTGTGTTTAACTAGATCCTATGGGTTTTCAACTTCATAATGCTGGAAAAACACTGTTAAGCAACTGAATTTCCTGGCTGAGGTTTCCTGAAATGACATTCCCCTTTGAATTTCTCTTCCTCGTTTATAGTAATTTATTTTTCATAGATTCTTGCACATGGAGATAGATGCAGGGTATTGTAATATATGATGCAAGGAGTTATGACTTTATCTGCATTTAAAAAAAAACTATAGCCCAAGGAGGAACAAGTTTAAAGTATAAAAATATATCCACAGGATGGGATAAAACTATCAGCCAGTGTGTTTTCCTGTTTGGTTTTAATCTACATTTAATTAAATTCTTATCTTTGGTGTGCTTGTGGCAGCATTTGAATGGAAAGATTGAATTTATTGTGAATGGTGTAACTAAACTCGTGAGCACGCAGCCTTTTAGAAACATACAGGACTAACAGAAACAATCTTTACTGCACACAAATATTGTAGTCTGCTTTTCTTAAAATCTAAAAATGTAAGTAATTAGAACAGGTTGATTATAATGGCCAGATCTAAATTTAAATTGATTCAATACTTAGTTGGAATTGTGATTATGTCTGGAGATTCATTAGCCCAATCTACTCCAATCGTTTAAACCTCCTCACCTCCAAACCAGCAGGAGGCTTGTCATCAATATATTGTAGTTTTTCTCATTAATATATTTTTTGTGCTTTAACATTTTGTCAGAGAAAGGATTTGTTGCATTCATTATTTCTCCACAATTAACAGATTACATTGCAAAGGGAAAAATCCATTGTTATAATTAACATACCATCTGCCTAGAGTGGAATGTATCCTAATATATTACCTGCATGGGCATATTTGACACTGGCCATTATGATTTCTAGTTGTACCATGGAGTACATGCGCCTTGTAAAGTTATTTTGCTTATGGGTTCCTATTGAGTATAAATATATAGCTAGAAATTGTTCAAAGTTTATTTAAATGTGACTGAGTAGGGGATTCATGGTAGATTCACGCGGGGCACAAAGTGAGTGTAACTCCTCCATGCTTTGTGCATATTGAATCTTGCACATTAGCATTCCCAATCTTGACCAATTATGCATAAAAGCACAGAAATTGAACATAGTTCTAAGTATCAGAACCATATGAACATTTGCTGTGCAATCTATCACCAAGGTAGCTAGCAATCGCAATTGACTTTTCTTGGTGCACTAAAGTATTGGTCTGTGCAGTGCATGTGCTGAATCAAGCTTCAAATGGCTTGGGAAATTGGTTCCAAACTAGTGAATAAAATAACACCTGAGTGGTTTCCACCCAGGAAGCGGTATTAACTCACTACCTAAAAGGGTCTCAACAAGTGTAGTGTCATTTTTATTCATTTGATGGCAATCTGCTGTGAAGGCAGGGCAGGGGCAGCAACTTAATACTGAAAAGCTGCCATGGAACAGAGGGAAGCATGAAGAGGGTTCATTAAAGAGCAAGATACTTAAGATTCTCAGAAATTAGATATACCTGGGGAGAGGAATTGTGTTTTGGGAGGGGGGGGGGGGGGGTGGGGATGGATGTAAGGAGTCTTGCCAGGGTTATGAAACAAACAGAAAATAGATGACTGGAGTGGTCCTGTCTCCCTGAGCTAGAGAATGAGGGCATCAATAAGAAAATAAGGCAAGTTAAGGTAAGCACTATTGGACTTTTCAGCACTCATCTTTGATACCTGTATCTGAACACACACATTCAGAAAAATGGTTATAACGGCAAGCGGCTAAGGGACAGACAGACAGTGGAGATGCACTGGAGGGATTATTCACACTGGAGGATTTCATAAAAAGACTAATATGATGCACACTGAAAATGTTGGCGCATTGCTATTGAATGAAGCAGTGGGAACCAGTCTACCTAACTCTTACAAGAGGAAACATAAATCCACAAGAGTATCACTCAACTACTGAGATGATGAACATGATCTTGTAAGGGCTTGGATATAATCATATTCAGCAGCTAATAATGGGTCAAGTATGTGATAACACAGAGGCACAGGCATATGCCACACACCAACCTTCTGCCTGTGTGTAGACTCTTGCAGATCTAGGAAGAACTCTGGCCTCTGCCATTCATATCTGATCTCCAGGAGAGCATCTTTTTACCTTGGAAATGCACTGAGATACTATTTGCGAGCTGGTCACAATGCTACAACTTGTGAGCAGCTCAGGATTCATGAGGAGCAGTAGGGTGCCAGCAATTATCTATTCTCTTCAGGTAAACATTAGTTAAAAAACTGCAAAATTACTTTTAATTTGGCTGGTCAGAGAAATATTCTTTTCAAATACATAATTAATCCCTGCTGTAATCGAAATAATGAGGAAGCAATTAAGACTGCTCCAACGTTGCCTTGTAATCTGACCAATGAATGAGTGTGACCTCTGAATGCGTTGATTCTTCTCTCTCAAATCTTATCTTCTGCTTGGTATGTTCCACAATGACTTTCATTTGAATCTTCTGAAGGGGGATCTGCTCTGAGAGCAAAGCAGCTTGATCAGGTGCTGCATCTATTTGTTGCTGTCTCTCCTCTAAGGCCCTTCATTTTTGTTTCCCTTACCCAAAATGAGCAGATCAGATTGTGGAAGTGAAAAATAATGTTTTGACTAGATGCGGCATTGTAAACAAAGTAAGTCCATTTGATGGGTCAAATAAAATGCTAATCAGGAGCCCCAACATTAATTTTCTAACGTGTATCTTGGAATGTTAAATTGATGTAGTGATTTAAACTGAGCCCCCTGACAAATTGAGTTTAACAAGTATTTTGTTAATTATCAATTAAGAACCACTTCTGGAATGCCTACTCTTATAGCTGCTTAACATCTGCAAACAACTCTGCTGTAGGGCCCATTTGATCTCAACTGTGTTACCTCCAATGTTAAATTATCGATTATCAATGTAGATCTACAATCCAAAGTGTTTAGATTTCAGTGGGTCAGGCAGTATCCTGGAGGGAATGCAAGGACGATGTTTTGGGTTGGAACTCTTCTTCAGACTGATGTAGTGGGGGTGGGAGGGGAAGCTGTATTTGTCCAGCACTTTGTGTTTTGCTTAAGATGCCAACATCTGCGGTTCCATGTGTCTCCATGACTTATATCCTTACTGCCTAGGTAATAGAGCTTGTTGTAGGCATTTTGAACTGTATCCCTGAAATCTTAGCATGAGAAGGCTATTGTATTTGTAATCCCATATATTTTCGTTGGAGTGATTGCAGTGTGCACACATGTCAGAATCTATAAAAGCAGAGGGTACCTTTTGTGTCCCAAGATACATCCCTCACAGTAATGCTGTTCCCTAAATATGTCAGGCCAAATTTGTTTCTCAGTGTGCACACAGGCAGGGATCAGTGTCACTCCACCACAATTTAGCATGAAACTGTGGTGGATGCTTCAGGCAACATTGTTTTAATGTTTTCTTTTTAGCAGAGATGGATCTCCATGTTTTACATATTTAATTTTAACGATTACCAAAACTACTATAGATAAAATCCAACTGGAACATTCACGCCAGCATGTTCTAATGTCTGAAAAATACAAAAATACCCATGATAATCCAATGTAACCTGAAGATTTTAAGTGATAGCAAATATTGAAACAGCAAAGCTTGGTGAATTCACGATGGCCACAAAAACCTCAAAATCTGATTAAAATAAACCCTTTAAATCACTGTGTGGTTAGTAGTTTCCTTGAAAAAACTATATGATAATTTACATAATACTGTTAATTTCAGTTTTTCATGTTTCCACTTTCATCACACATTCTAACATTAAAAATCAACAATTGTTTTCTTGAGAAATATTTGCGATTTAGTTAGATATTCTAAAAACGCTAAGGAAATTGCAAGCATGTATTCTTCAAGAAAAAAGAATAAAAAGGAGAAGACGGGATAATTAAAAGGGTGAAAGTCAGTAGAGCTGGAAGCTTCAGCACAGTCTCCTCTGTCTCAGGAATTCCACTAACATCAACAGAATACATTTCAGATAATATAGTGTTTGCACTGCTGATTGATGGTACATTTCTCAGCACAAACCTTTTTGGTTTTTTTTAGGTGATTCTACTTTAAGAATGTCCATCGCATCTTTTGTAACTGTTATCTGTTGGTCAAATCTTTCCTCTGGATGTTCCCCCTGAGTGTATTCACAGCATTTTAACCTATGGATTCTTCAAGGCCTTGTAACGTTCTTACCAGCTCCACAAACAATCTGTTACACCATGATGAGCCACAAAGAAATGTCCGTGATGTAACTCTGTGTTCATTCATCCTTCTTCCTGTGAAACATTATGTGGAATATACTTATATCCCTGTCATGGGAGGAGCTGAAACTGATACATCGTCATGTGTATGGACAGAAAATGAGCTTGGACACAAGCATATAAGTGAGAAAAAATATTTTAACAAGGGCTAGAAAGACAAAATCAATTCGGAAGATTATCTTGAAAAAACTGTAAATGGACTGGTCTTTCAGACTGAAGAATGGTCTCAACCTGAAACGTCACCCATTCCTTCTCTCCAGAGATGCTGCCAGTCCCGCCGAGTTACTCCAGCATTTTGTGCCTATCTTCGGTTTAAACCAGCATCTGCAATTCCTTCCTACACTCCAGCAACTAAGATGTTATGGACTTCAGAAATTCTTATCACTCATATACATGAACTGATCCAATATGGAGTAGAAATTGTGGAGAGGAGAGTGTCAGGATAAATGAATAGATATTGTTTTGAATTTAAAAAAAAAATTGATATTGGTAATATAAAATAAAGATAGGGAAGACTTACTTATTATTAACTAAAGTTGTATTTTCCTTCCGTTGCACTCATTATTTTCTCCGTCCCCCCCCCCCACCACTTCCCCTAAAGCTGTTGGCTATTTGCCAGGTACTGTCTTTGGGCATGATCATCCTTCACAACTTGTCCATCTAGTCATCCTTTAAATATATACCAATTTTTTGTGAGGCCAGGCAACAGCAGAAAGTTTCAACATGATCTGATTTTGTACACGTGTACAGATAGGAATGGAAATCCAAGCTTTGTGTAACTGATGCCAAATGCAGCACACCCCATACCCATCTGCTTGCCTACAACCACCACTCCCTCCCCCTCTCCCTCCCTCCTCCCCTTCCCCAACCGGAAGTAAACTTGATCAGAATCAGCTAACTCAGTGCAGTGGAGAATGAGTTTATTCATAACTTGATAATGATTGGGGTAAACAATCAATCATTCACTGGAGTTAGAATTGAAACTAGATTTTTTTTTTAAATTTGCAAAGCCTGTGAAAACAACATGCATTTTTTGTAGTTCTTGTTAAAATTAGCATTCCACTTTTAATGTAGTTTGAAAGAGACCAGAGAGAAAAAAAAAAAGATTTGCTGCATTCTGGGAGATCTGATGTCTTCTGTTAATGAGAAACAACATCCCTGACTTGCTAACCGATCCAGACCTTACTGATATAGACTTGGGCTGTTTATTAATAATGAATTTGAATGTTCACATGTGGAATGTTATCAGCCTGTGCACAATTCAACCAACAGTTAGCCCTGATGGGGGTAGCTGGGTTCCTCATTAGCAGAACATATTTAATCCAGAAGTTTCTTATCAAATGTCACACCTGCATCTTTAAATGGCTTTTTCACATTCAGTTGCAAGTATTTCTGAGATGAGGCTCCAAGGTGCTTTACGGAGATTAAGAACGAGAGAGTGCAAGCTTATTTTATCATTTAGCAAGCCTGGAAAGAATCCAAGGAGTTTTTTTGTCTTGTTGTTGTAATTAAAAAGCCTTTTAGGCAACAGCGTATGCATTGAAATATGAATATTCAATGGAGCAGTGCAAACTGGAATGCTGCCCCTTTGGATCTGTATACCCCTTACTCCACTGAAAAAGACTTGCTGGTAGATCAAAAATGGAACATGCATTTATAAAATAAGGAATTATTACATAGAAATTATATCCTAAGCTGCACATTAAAACATGGATTTGAATCAGTGTAAATTTATAAATAAAAATAAGTGTTTTCTAATGAATTTATTGCTTTTTTCCAAATGATTATTTTGACAGCCTTTGTGATAAATGTGCTTAATCAATTTTCAAGAAATATTCCAATATGAGAAACTATTACAGAGGATTAATGCTATCATGCAGAGAAATATGCTAACATTGTATGTTCTTTGGTTTCTTCTGGTAAATCATTCCGCTTCCAACTAGAATGTGGAGTCACAAGGTGCTCTGCCACTGAAACTTGCTTGGAGCAGTGGAGTGAGTGGGAAACAAGTCAAATCTGCCAGTCTTCATTAGATTGCAATACAACAATTTATTTCATTCTAATTAGATCATACTTTAAATCTGTTGAGGCAATGAAAGACATGAGCAGTGGCACAAAAACGTGTGTTTGAAACCAAACATTTCCCTCTGCTGCCTGGGATGATGCAGGTTGGCTCCCATGTGGATGAAATATCAAAGTGAAAGATAAATGTCGCAGTGAAGGCTAACTTGGCTGCAATGGTAAAGACAGAACAGGACAGATGCCTTGTTTGGCAGCAAGCAGAAGCTTATTAATTTAGATCACAGAGAGTGTGTGAGACAAAGAAAGGGTGCAAAATAGCCTGCATAGGCTCTGAACAAAGACTTAAATGATGCAGCACAAGGCTTACAATCATCGGCTGAGTGCTCATGATGCTCATTGTTTAAACTCATCAAAACTTAGAAATGGTGAAATTGAATAACGTGTGTTTTACAATCCTGCTAAGGAACCAATTATTATAACCAAAAGGTTGTGAGCTCAATGTGCAGATTTATCAAGTATTTCAATGTGGAAATCAAGAATGTAATATTGCCTCTGTAGTGTCAGTATCTAAAGTACTCAGCTATCTCATAACCAGAAGTAGATGAATAGTTTCTATATACTGTATTAATGGAGCTCAATTCTCCTTGACCATATGGGGATCATTCAGCTCTTTATGTGAAAGAATGAACACTATGAGGAGAGAAGTCTGCCTGCTGGCTCCAAACTGACCATTTAATATTGCCCCAGAATTCATGAGGGGGGTCTACATTTGTGGAGACCAGACATTTATGTGGTAATGTTTGAAAAAGCTCAAGCTAAACGTTCGGTGTTTGAGGTAACACTGGCTGCCCAGAACTGGCTGTGCCACTACTCCTTCTTAGGCAGTCCTTCGGGACTAAGGAAGATTTGATTCCACTCTGGTTTTGTGATGTCGGAGATGGATAATGTGGTAACCACTGATTGTTCTCCAGATAGAGAAGGAGGAGGCTGACAAGGTGGATGTGTGTGAGATGGTGCGCTCGTTCTGTTACCTACATCGGCTATTGATCATGCATCTGCAGAGATTCATGTGCTCCAGTTTCTCAATACCAACCTGAATGCTTCTTCTCCACTTTAGCAAGTACGGACTAGAGATTCGTAGGTCAGTGATGATCTTGCATTTTGTTAGAGGCTGTACTTTTTAATCATGGTTTTTTTCCTTTTGTCCAAACCCTTCTCATGAGAATGAATGGTTCAGGAATCTGGTGTCAGGAATGGAAATAACAGGTGCTGCACAATGTAGAGATTTTGTTAACTTGTATCATTGAATGCAGAGCAGTGTAATGGAGGGTGGCTGATAGAAGACTTTCATCTTGAAGATGTTAAGCGTAAGGCTCATTCTCTCATACAGTATGCTTCAGTGAATTAGTTGATGATAGCCTGAAATGCAGTCTTCGAGTGCATGAAAACAAGCATGTTCTATTTGCTACTGCTCAGCTACTGAGGTTCAAGTGAACTTGGTTCTAAAGTGCAACTACTAGAGGTTGAACAATTTTCCCCAATAAGCCGTATGGCGAATGAAGCTACTTATTGGACTTGAAAAATGGAGGCCACCAAATTTTCTGATTGATTTTGGAAGACTTCTGTAGTAACTTATGGCAGACAATCATACTTCAAAACATTGCTACACTTGTTAATATTCTTCAATAGCAGCTCTTCAGAACAGAACATAAGGCCAAGCAAATAAAAAACATTAATCTTGAATTGCACCACTGCAGTGAAGAATAGTCTTGTGGCACAAAGGATTTTAAAGATCTGTCAAAAATATTAAGCCATCACGTGCCCTTATGCTACAGGTAGCCAGGGAATTTAATCTGGAGATCAAATTTAGGTGAATGAGCGAATGTAAAGGAGCTGCATTTAGGGGCAAACCCTGTACCATTCATTGTGAAGTATCAGAGAGAATTCTAATTACCAAGCTTTTCCAATATCAGATGTGTTGGTGATGGATTGGGGGTCAAGGGATGTGGCTGAGAGAGGTGATGAGGTGCTCAAATAAAGAAAGAAATATTGTTAAAAATGGACTGAAGGGCACCCAATGTGGAGACATGCAATAGATTCTATGAAGCACCAATGCAACCACAACACTGGCCTTGGGCGATGCTGACAAAGAGGTCATTGACATGAGGTGGTTAGGCAAAAAATAATCAAGGTTGCAATCCCTTCCAGAAAGTAGCAGATATTCTGCTCTGGATAGGAATGAATTGTTAACCTATTTTGCTCATGGAGTTGAGAGCAAACATTGATTCAGAGATGGCCCTTGATATCCGATATTTTGTGTGTCTATGTCTACTTGAAAGGTCCATTCGGTTAAGTGTGCCCCCATTAATAGCATAATGCCATAATGTTCTGCAGAGCTGAGTAAACTAATAACTTGCAATTTAGGAACTGTTTTTCTTAAATGTAAATTATTTTTGTTTATTCAAACATGCAAATTTCCCTCAGTTAACTGTGACAATCTTTTTCAATGATCTGCTTGTCACTTTCGGGTCAATTTCATGAATTCCAAATGAACAACACTGTGATCTCCATACACTTGATTTAGATATAGCCCTCTCGGTAAATATATTACTGCTGTAATATGCAAACATTTTTTAAAGGTGAATATTCAACAACAGTATTCCAACAGCTGGCTTGAAAACCTAGTCCCAATTTTATTAAAGCTCCTTTGTATATGTGGAACTTGCTGAGGGGATCTATGGGTTAAAAATCGGACATAAGGCCTGGCATAAATCCAACTTCAACAATGGAATTAAACAAATCATGGTATTAGGACATGCCTTACACATGCAAAATGGGGCACAACTAACCCATTTTATTATAACTGCTACTATTCCTAGGATGTTTATTATTATATATAAGAAAGTGAATTCCTGCTTCATGCAGGTGAAAATACATTTTCTGACTGCATGCTCCTGGCATATTCCAAGAGTAGAAATTTACATTTACAGCTAAATTCTGCCTCATCTTTATGCGCAAGTTGTATTGGGGCAAAGTTGGCATGGCCAAGGAAACCAATTGGTTTGTGTATCAGGAAGTAGGTAGCATGTAAATATCTGTCCATTAACACTCCGTCTCCAATACGCAGAGCAGTTCAACACTGGCTTAATACTTATTACCTGAAATATAACAGCTAACTGTTTGGGTGGCATGGCAGCGCAGCGGTAGAGTTGCTGCCTTACAGTGCTTGCAGCGCCATAGACACAAATGTGATCTCGGAGAAATCGAGGTGACAGTTCTGAACTGATAGGCATGCAGTGTTAAACGAAAGGAACAAGTAGTATGACATTACATCGAGAGGGCACAGAGTTGCTAGGGGATAAACAGAGTCATGGTTAAGAAGATCAATACCACTTGTTTCAAACATATTAGTATTACAGGTTATTCAGTCATATCTTATTTGAATACTGAAATGTCTTTCGATGATATTCTCTCAGAGTGCCTGACATAAACTTAACAGGGACTCAGTTACAGTTACTGAAAAAGTTGACTTGAATTGATACTATGTTGAAAATTTATTTGTCAGAAAGATAATGTCCATATGGGCGGTACAGTGGCGCAGCAGTAGATTTGCTGCCTTACAGCGAATGCAGCGCCGGTGATCCGGGTTTGATCCCAACTAGGGGTGCTGTAGAATAGTATAGAATATAGAATAGTTTCTTTATTGTCATTGTAACATGAACCATGTACAACAAAATTTAAAAATGTCAACCAGTCAGTGCAACATTCAAACCATAAAAGCTAACGATACATACAAGGTAAAATATTAAAAAAGATAAACAACTAAAATAAATATGAAAATAGCACGCATAAACACCCAACCCTACATCCTTCTGTTGATTTCACAGTGTACCAACCACAGTCCCTTAGTCCCCGCGTTCCTTGGCGGCTACATTTAGTGCCTTTATAGCAGTGGGGTAAAAACTGTTTTTAAGTCTGTTTGTCCTTGTCCTTGTAGATCTGTACCGTCTGCCTGACGGCAACAGTTCAAACAGGGAGTGTCCAGGGTGGGAAATGTCCTTTATAATATTCTGGGATTTTTTGATGCAGTGGGAACTGTGTAAGTCTTCCAAGGTAAGGAGAGGGCAGCCGACAATCCTCTGGCCGTTGTCAATGGCCCTCTGGAGCGCTTTCCTCTGAGCTGCTGTGCAGCTGGTGTACCACACGCATACACAATATGTTAGGATGCTCTCAATGGAGCACCGATAAAAGGACAGCAGCAGTCTCCGTGTGATGTTATTCTTCCTGAGCACCCTCAGGAAGTGCAGTCTCTGCTGGACCTTTTTCAGCAGCGCAGAGGTGTTCACGCTCCACGTCAGGTCCTCCTCAATATGGATTCCCAGGAAGCGGAAATCCGCCACCCTCTCCACACAGTCCCCTCTGATGATTAGTGGTACGAGTTCTGTTTTGTTCTTCCTGAAGTCTATTATTATCTCCTTGGTCTTTAAGGTGTTCAGGAGCAGGTTATTTTCTCCACACCACACTGTCAGCTGCTCCACCTCATCCCGATAGGCGTACTCGTCCCCCCCGGAGATGAGCCCCACCACCGTAGTGTCATCTGCAAATTTGACAATGGTGTTGCTGTGATGGGCGGAGGTGCAGTCATGTGTGTAGATGGTGTAGAGCAGGGGGCTCAGCACGCAGCCCTGTGGAGAGCCGGTACTGAGGCTGAGGGCCGTGGATGTGTGATGGCCCATTCTGACTCTCTGGCTGCGGCCCGACAGGAAGCTATTTATCCACATGCAGGTGGATTGTGTAAGTCCCAAGTCCCCCAGTTTGTCCACCAGTTTGTGGGGAAGGATAGTATTAAAAGCAGAGCTCAAGTCCACAAAGAGCATTCGCACATAGCTTCCCCGCTGCTCCAGGTGGGACAGTGCAGCATGGAGAGCTGTGGCTACAGCGTCCTCTGTAGATCTATTCGCTCTGTACGCAAACTGGTGGGGGTCAAAGCTTCGGGGCAGGAGTGATGTGATATGACCCCGGACCAGTTTTTCAAAGCACTTCATCACCACTGGTGTGAGTGCGACTGGCCGGTAGTCGTTGAGGCTGGAAATGTGGGTTTTTTTGGGCAAGGGGACTATGGTGGAGGACTTCAGACAGGGTGGGACAGTGGACTGGGCCAGAGACTAGTTAAATATCCTCGTGAAGACTCCAGCCAGCTGGTCTGCGCAGTCCTTCAGCACGCGTCCAGAGACGCCGTCGGGTCCAGTAGCCTTCCTTGGATTGATGGCCCGCAGCGTGCGCCTCACCTCATGCTCCTCTATCGTGAGGGTTAGGCTACTGTCTGTACGGAGTTTGTATCTTCTCACAATGATCATCGGTTTCCTCCCGCAGTCCAAAGACTTACAGGTTTGTAGGTTAATTGGCTTGGTATAAGTGTAAATTGTCCCTAGTGTGTGTAGGATAGTGTTAATGTGCGGGGGTTGCTGGTCGGTGCGAACTTGGTGGGCCAAAGGGCTTGTTTCCACATTATATCTCTAAACTAAACTAAACTAAACTAAATTGATAAACTGCAAATGCATTTTTTCTTCCTCAGTTTTAAGGCTTTTTATAACTGCTAAATTAATTTATTTTTTCAGTCTTCTACCTTGGGTTCCAACTCTGGAAGGCATCAATGCAGAGAATAGAGAAATATGGATTATGTGCAGGTAGATAAGAGATGGATGGCATCAATTTCAGCTCAGACCTTTTGAGCCAAAGGGCCTGTTCTTGTGAAGTGCTCTCTTATATTCTATGTATCTGAAGCCTGAGGCCTCAGTCCTTGTTGCACATAATTAGGTGTTATTATGCAGGTAAATTTGCCACCTTGGATTCTTCTCGCGAGGCTGAGCTTGAGATCAGCCACAAACACAGCTGTTCCTCCTGTCAGCAGGTTGGTGAACTCAAAGCGCAGCACTGAATGGGTGAAGTGGGATTATGAAGGCAGCAGTGCGGGGTGAGGCTGGGCCCCAGAGTTGAGGAAAATGAGCAGCAAAGTAAGAAACAGCAATGGGATTGGGATTGGGATTGAGCGAAGGCAGCACATTTTTGAAGTTGGAGGAATTTGGAGAACAGAAACATAGGCACGGGTTTGTTGGAATAGAATGGTTGAAAGCAGCAAGATGTGGGGGAAGAAAACTGCGGGGGGGGGGGCAAAGCTGGGGGGGTTGTGGAACTGGCTGGAGATCAAGTGTGTAAGGAATGTGATCAGTGCAGTCAGGTTTGGGAGAAGTGTGAGAGGATTTAGGATTTGGTTAAGTTCCTCACTTAATTGCTCTCATCACTGCAGGAATAGAACCATGTGGTTCTGGGAGTTCCTCATGATGAGCGCCTGCAGGACAATACAGTCACCTACAAAGAGTCAGGTGTGATGGCAATGGTGTCTCATGGTTGGAAATGCCTAGTCAAGTTTTATGGATTCGTACGATTTGGCTTGGAAATTAGCTCAATTGTGATTATTTTCTGGCTAAATTGACATTAAACAATATAGCACAAAAAAAGGCAGTGCTCTGCATTGATCCCTCAAGACGATAAAAGTTAACCCCAATATCCTTTTTTAAATCTAAGTTAAAATCAATACGCATTCGCTCTCTGAAGCTTAGACTTGGAATCTTCTTAATGAAGATGAATCAGTACTGCATCCAGTGATTTCTGCCATGGAAAAATCAAAATTGAGAATATAAAATAATTATCCTGGCACAAAATACACTGCTTCACTGATTCAGTAACCATCAAAATTTTCGGAAGAGTGAATAAAAGGGTGCTCAAGACCAGGCGCTATGTCATATATCTGACCGCAAGCAATAGCAAAGGCTTAGTCACTGATAATGTGATGCTGAACTGCTTGCAGAATTAAGATATCTGCATGCAAAAGAGAATTCTGCAATGTAGGCACATGCTAAAATAATGATAAAGTCAACATATAAGACAAGATGGAACCTCAGAATGTATTCCGGGGGTTTCTAATTTGCAGTTTTATGGTTCTTTAATATAATAAATAATCACAAAATGTTTAGCAGAGCATTATCAGACAGAAACAATATTAGAAATGGTATGGTGGGTTTTAAGGAGGGCCTTAAAGGAGGAGAGTCAGAGCCAGACCTGAGGGGCAGGTTAGTCGCACAAAGGGTGGTGGATATGTTGAACAAGCTGCCAGAGAAGGTCGTATAATGTTTAAAAATTATTTGGATGGGCACTTGCATCGGAGAGGTTTAATGCGATATAAGCCAAATGCAGGCAACAGCATTTAGATATGTATGTTTAGATATGCATCTTGATTGGCACAAACATGTTGGGCTGAATACTTGTTTCTGTATTGCATAACTTATGAATCTATGAATCTTAGGTCCATCCTGGTCAATTATCCTGATGTGGTTTTCTGAACCTTTATGGCTCTTAAACTCTTAGTTCAGAAACCTGCGGATTAGGTGAGTGGATTATCAAGTAGACTTAAACAACAAAATAAGTTTTTTCAGGATCAAGCTATAAAAATAGAAGTGCAGTTTCGTATTCGCTGTTTGCGTCTCCAATATAAGCCAACATTTGAAGTGTGACATTTGTACCAAATAGGCTTTCCTCAAAATAATAGATAGAGACGGTGCTTATGCGGCAGTACACACTGGGTACAGCATGCTAAAAATTTAAACTTTATTATTTCACGTTCCAGCCATGTGACATGTATGTTTATGAATCATGTGTATCGGCACCTTTTTGTCTACATAAAAACATTGGATAATAGATTTGATAGCCAGAATGAACATTCATGTGAGGAATGCACTCATAGAGAGCACTGATCAAAAAGTAGGAGAGTTACATGCCCTTAACTTGAAAGTGAATTGATACGTAAACAGCATCAGTGATGCCTGAAATCAAAATCAGAAAAAAAGTTGAGGGTGCTGATTCTACTAAACAAACAATATGTTTTGTTCAAATCTTTAAATGTATTGGCATACCTTCTGATACAGACATAAAATGGAAAGATCAATGTGGGATAAAAAATGTCCGCGTACAGACCCATGCAAAATATTCTCGTAATAGCCATTTGCATGGAACAAATTTTCACTTAAGGACAGGATGTGGGTGAACTGTCGGATATAGGAAGTGCCAGAAGAAAGTGAAGCATGCCTAAAATGTAAAGGCTAAAATGTGCAGGAGCTGGAGCATTAGGAGTAGTGCAGCAGATGCAGGTGTTTATGGCCCAGAAGCTCAGATGAGCTATCCTTTTTGGTCAGCAATACATTTCCAAAAAATATTTTGCTTTCTGGAATAGAACATGATTGTGATTATTTCCAAGATATCATGTGGAGAGGCCACATTTGGAGTATTGTTTTCAGGTTTGGTCACCATGCTATAAGAAAGATGTTGTTAAGCTGGAAAAATTGCAGAGAAGATTTACGAGAATGATGCCAGGACTTGATCACCGAAGCAATAAGGATAGGTTGGGCAGGCAAAGACTGCAAACCTTGGAACGTAGGAGGATGAGAGATAATCTTCCAGAGGTATCCAATATCATGAGGAGAAGAGATAGGATTGGTGTACAGTGTTGTACCCAGAGTAGGGGAATCAAGAACCACAGGTCATGGCTTCAAGGTGAGAGAAGACTCCTCCAACTTCAAAGATTTGCTAGCTTCGCTCAACCCCAACCCCATTGCTGTTTCTTACTCAGAATCTGAGGGACAACATTTTCACACAGAGGGTGGTGGGTATATGGGATAGGCTGCTGGAGGAGGTAGCTGAGGCAGAAACTATAACATTTAAAATACATTTGGCAGGTACATGGATAGGAAAGGTTAAGAGGGATATGTGCCAAAGTCTGCGGAATTCTCTGTCTCAGTGGAGGCAGGTTCTCTGGATGCTTTCAAGGGCTCTTAAAAATAGTTGAGTCAGGGGATATGGGGAGAAGGCAGGAACGGGGTATTGATTGGAGATGATCTGCCATGATCACATTTAATGGCAGTGCGGGCTCGAAGGGCCAAATGGCCTACTCCTGCACCTATTGTGTATTGTCTAAATGTGGGCAGGTGGGACTCGTGTAGATGGGGTACCTTGGTTGGCATGGGCTAGCTGAGCTTAAGGGGCTGTTTCTGTGCTGTATTACGCGATGACTCTATGCCATAATGACTACGGTCCAGTGGCTCTGACATTCACCACCATGATTACAATCTAGCCATGCACAGACAAATGATAAAGGGAATAACATGAATGACGTTCAATGCAAGATAAAGCCAGAAAGTCCGATAAAAGATAGTCAGTCCAAAGGTCTCCAATGAGGTAGATGGTAGTTCAGGACTGCTCTCTCGTGGTAGGATGGTTGCCTGATATCAGCTGGAAGAAACTGTCCCTGAATCTGGAAGTGTGCAGTTACACGTTTCTATAACTTTTGCACGGTGGGAGAGGGGAGAACAGGGAGTGGCCAGGGTGCGACTCATCGTTGATTATGCAGCTGGCATTGCTAAGGCATCGTGGGTATAAATGGTGTCAAAGCAAGGGAGATTGTTTTGGAGTTTGGATGGTTTGGGCTGCGTCTATAATTCTCTGCACTTTTTGGCAGTTGTAGATGGAGCTCTTCCCAAACGTGCTGTGATGCATCCCAATAAAATGCTTTCTACGACCTATCTGCAGACGTTGCTGAGAGTTGTTGGGGACATGCTGAACTTCCTAAGCCTTCTAAGGAAGTAGAGGCGTTGGTGTGCTTTCTTGGCCGTTGCCTCAATGTGGGTTGTACAGGAGAAGTGGTTGGTGATATTTACTCCTAGGAATTTGAAGTTTTCAACCATCTCTACTTCAGTGCCATGTTCACCATATCTACTTTATGCTGCCTTGGGAAAGCAGCTAACATAATCAAGGACCCATTTTCACCCGTCATTCTCTCTTCTCTCATCTCCTGACGATTAGAAGGTACAAAAGCTTGAAAGCACATTTCACCAGATTCAGGAAAACCTTTTTTCCCATTTTTATCCTCCCGTCAGCTATGGTGTAGTTCGATCTGCCAACCTGCATTCTTGCACAGCTCAATTGTTGTTAATCTACAATTTCTCTGGAAATGTAATCTATAATGCAATAGCACCATAGTCTGCACTTTGGTATTTTTCTCTTTGCACTACCTATTGTACATGTTTTGCTCGATTGTACTCGTGTAATAGTATGATTTTCCCAGATAGCACGGAATAAATGTTTTTCACAGTATCTGCATTATACAGGTGACAGTAATAAACCAATACCAATGTCAATATGCCATTCACTCGGTTGTTTGTTTCTTTGTCATCAATAAACATTTTAGCTTTTATCCCCTTTATTTGTAATTTACAAATAGTTGTTTTCAGGTGAGCCATTTCCCTATTCTTGGTCTTCCCTTTCAGAATAGTCTGTCATAATTAACACAATATTATTGTTTTTTTAAACTATTTTGTAAAGCTTAGTTTATTACTGCCAAGAAGACCTTGTACCATTTAAAACTTATTTTATGTCAAGTGTTGCCAAAAATAAATAAGCTATCTTAAGGAATTTTTATGTTTAGTTTAGTTTAGTTTAGAGATACAGTGCAGAAACAGGCCCTTCAGCCCACCGGGTCCATGCCGACCAGCGATCCCCACATAGTAACACCATCCTCCACCCACTAGGGACAATTGTTACATTTACCAAGCCAATTAACTGACAAACCTGTGCGTCTTTGGAGTGTGGGAGGAAACCGAATATCTCGGGAAAAACCCATGCAGGTCACGGGGGAGATTGTACATACTACGTACAGACAGCACCTGTAGTCGGATCAAATCCGGGTCTCCGGCGCTGCATTCGCCGTAAGGCAGCAACTCTACCGCTGCGCCACTGCGTCGCCCGTATGGACATTATCTTTCTGAGAAATAAATTTGCAACATAGTAGCAATTCAAGTCACCTTTTTCAGTAACTGTAACTGAGTCCCTGTTAAGTTTATGTCAGGCACTCTGAGAGAATATCATCGAAAGACATTTCAGTATTCAAATAAGATATGACTGAATAACCTGTAATACTAATATGTTTGAAACAAGTGGTATTGATCTTCTTAATCATGACTCTGTTTATCCCCTAGCAACTCTGTGCCCTCTCGATGTAATGTCATACTACTTGTTCCTTTCGTTTAACACTGCATGCCTATCAGTTCAGAACTGTCACCTTTGGAATTCAGCTGCCTGCAGCTCACTTTACATGTCTAACTCTTACCAGGAACACTGTACATTTGGATAAATTCTGTTCTTCGGTTGCTTGGCCTTTTCCTTTTGAAAACAAGCCGTTGTTAAAAGCTCTCTCTGAGCAGAACTAAATCACTGGCTGAGTTTCTGCAGCAACCTTTTAGAAGAATGACGACTTCATTTTGAATTGTAATATATTATCATGCAGGCACAGCCTACCACATGACCTCTGGTGGCTCGGTCAAAAATCAGCCATCTTAGCAATTCAGTTGTTTCTCTTATATGCTCACAGCACATATTTTCTGATGGAAAGATATTCTTTCCACATTCAAGTCTAATGCATTTGTGGAATACATGCCTCTCAACTATCTTCCATTAGGTAGCACTTTGCCATGGGTCATGTTTCAAGGTTGGAATGATAAAATAACTTTTGCACTTGATCAGATAGGGATTTACCCCTTTCAACTGATGCAAGCATTCATTTCCAATCAAATGAAGAAACATGCATATGTTCATGCAATTGTTCTCAATTTCTTTGTAATTCTTTGTGGTGGTTGCAAGTTAAAGATATCAGGAAGTTTTACATTTCAAGCCGGAATTTCTCTCTGGTAAATACAAATGCTAATTGCAGACAGTCAAGAAAGTGCATCAGCATCCTGATATCCATGTTGATTTCTGTGAATTAAAAAATGTAAATTCATATTCAAATTCAATAATTTACTTCCAGGAAATATACAAAAACTGTTCATGGAAAGACAGGGTGGGTATAATTTGAGAGGGGAACATAATTTAAAAAAACTCAATGTCAGAACAACTCTTAAAAGTATGTGCATAGCAATCTGTGGGGTGAATTTGTGGAATGGTCTGGAACAGGAGATAAAACTTAGCACAAAACATAATTCTGTTTAAAAAGATGTACAAAAACACTTTTTTTAAAGGATATCGGGATGACGATCGGTGATTGTGAGTGGGATATTTGTTATACTGATTGTATTGGGAAGGGTGATTATAGGGTGATGGGTTGTATATATGACTAAGAGATACTGTATAGTATATGAGGATTTTTTTCTTTTCTTTTTTCTTTTTTTCTCTCTTTTTTTGTATGGTTTGTAAATATTTGATTTGTGTATAAATGTAAATAATTTGGTGTACATATAGCTGCTGGTGTACATATGGTGTACATATAGCTGCTAAATTTGCATAAGATAATTATAAGCAGTTGAATAAGGGGTGAGAATTAATAAGCTTTGGCTTCTTCCTGCTCCTTTTCGGATACATACAATTTCATTTATTTATAGATATTGTTTATGACACTTTATAAATATCCTTGATTTGTTTTTTGTATGCTGTTTCATACTTGCTTTCTATTCTCTTATTCTGTTCAAAATTAAGAATTAAAAAATATATATATAATAATAATTACAGAGCCTTTCATTTTACGTAAAAAGCTTTCTATAAAGATGGTCCATTGCAAATACTTGAAAACATGTTTATGATAAAATTACAGCTCCATCCCAAATTTTCATCCCTAGAGTAACGGCTTGGACTTTCTCATCACTTGGCCTAATTGTGTCATACCTACACCTTTCATGCGCCTCTGCTGAACAACATGGGAACAATCAGCTGCTTTACTATGCTGGATGCACAATGAAAGTATTAAGAGCCAATTTCTATACCATACTCGATTAACAATCAGTCCTTTTCAAAAAGACAATTGGACTTGTTCCAAAGCAATTTTTTTTTCCAAGCAAGTAAGACAATAGAGGCTGATTTTTGCAGAAGTACCATCATTGATCAGACAATACCATGACAGGCCTCTCATCTATTTTCCTTCTGAAGTATTTAATGTCTGCCACTGTTACTCCAGAAATATTTTTGGAATGATTGCCTAAAATGCAAATGCTTTTCAAAGTAAACTAAACGTAACGCCGGTAATAATAAAACATGGCATATTATAATCACTTTCACAATCACAATAGTCAAAAACAATAATCAAACGCCAAAAATGCAAAATGATATCAGAACACAAGTATGTTACTGCTTATTCTCGTAGTAAGTTGAAAGTAGAGCAAAGGTCATTGACAGAGCTGCAAGAAAGCTTTATCCCTGTTCCCTATTATATTCCCCTTTTATCAATCTTTTACCAGAAAAGGATTGTGATTAGCCCAAAGATTTGCAACATAGACAATGCAATGAAATTGCAAATTCATTGATAATCTTGTCATCTATTACTGTGTTAGAAACAGTAAGATCCATTTTAACCAATATATACCAAATACCAAATGTGCATGTACTAATTGTTTTGAAGGGACTAAGTAAATGTTGAAGTATCTAAATTGAAGATTGAGGAGTCCTTTTACATTTGAGATCACATGTGTAACCCAATGGACCATAATTGACATTGTAGGCTGTTATATTTTGTTACATGCTTATATAATACTTTCTGCAGCCATTTTGTAAAAAAGTAAAAAGATGCGTGCTTGTAAATTCAAATATTCACATGAATAATGTTGTTTCCCCATTATTATGCAATTGAAAATCATGTTTTACTGGAGTGAAAAGGAGATATGACCATGGTCACATCACTCAGGAAATTTGTCCAGGCACTTTTTGTCATGAGTCACCCTGGCAACCTGAAGAGGATTCTGCGTCAGGGCCACAAGGGCTCTTTTTAAAGCATCAGATAGGAAGTCAAACCATGTTCTCCTGCAGCTTTTTCCTTCAGTACTCCGCTTGCAAACCTGCATCGTCAGTTACTTATCTACATTGTTGGGTCCCACCGTCACAAAACAAATCCTGCTCTCCTGGAAGAAAAAACTAAATGCAGGAGGAACTCAGCAGGCCAGACAGCATCTGTAGAGGATAATGGACGAACATTTTGGAGCATGGCTTTTTTTCAGACTTCTCCCTCTGTTAAAATCCAGATCCGAGGCTTTCAAGAAGGATAAGCAGGTGCCGCCACCTTGTGGCCGAGCCACTTTGGTCTCAAGCCTTCGGTCATCGAGCTCGAGCTCTCGCGTGAACTGGGCCGACCAATCAATGCCGATCTGGGTGATCAGGTGATAGGGTGCAGCAGATGATGAGGTAGACTTCACTTGGCAGCCAACGCTTTTGTACCAATATTAAACTGATTTTAAATATGAAATGAGTGTTTATACAACACGTGAACCACTTCAGTGGTGACCCCGACGATCCAAAACGGCCTCTTTTGGATTTCATCATGCATGTAGGAGATAACACAGATCAGCAGAACGCAGTTGCACTCCAACTGCTCACCTTCTGGACATCACTGCCCCAGGAGTGTTTTGAACAGGCTGAAGCCCAATTTCACACACTTCAGAGTACTACGAAACAACGCCACGGCTTTCATCATCAACATGGGTGGCAGACAAGAGACTGCCTCTGTGGACCATCTTAAACTGGCACACTTGGACATTGACCAACCAGTGCAAATGGCACAACCCCGCCACAGAGGGCATACACCGTCACGACAAAACCGCCCTCAACTCAACCAGTTGCAACCCCGAACACAGGAGACACATACTCAAGATGAGACCGCCTCACTCAACAACCTAACCACCTCCAATACTCCGGTTCTGCGGGGGGGGGGGGGGGGGGAAGGCGGGGTCAGGTTTTGCCATCTTGTGGCTGAGCCACTTTGGTCTCGAACCTTTGTTTGTTGACCTTGAGCTCTCGGGTGAACTGGCGTGATCTGGCCTGACTAATCAATGCTAATCTGGGTGGTCAGGTGACCGGGTGCAGCAGATGATCGAGCTAGACTTCACTTGACAACCAATGCTTTTGTACTTATATTAACTGAATGGTTAAATATTAAATGTCTTTATACAACATGTGAACCTCTTCAACCAAATATTATACGAGAGGGGCAAGTATGCTATCTGTAAGGCCATCAGGGATGCCAAGAGAGAATTCCAAGGCAAAGTGGAGCTTCAATTCATTTTACCAGTTGTCAGGTGATTGTGGCAAGGTCTGAATACCGTGAAAGGTTACAAGCAAATATCAGGGGCACTCTCTGGTAACAATACATCTCTGTGGGGTGAGCCCAATGCCTTTTTTGCCTGTTTGGAACAGTTAAACAAGGTCCCCCAGATAAACTAGGGGGACCTCAGAGCAGAGTCCCCAAGATAAACTAGACCCATTGCAATTTGCATACAGGAAACATAGGCCTCGGGATGAAGTCTTACGCAGCATTCAGCTATGGATCACCTTAACAATAAGAACAGCTAAGTCAGATTGCTGTTCATTGACGAAAATCAGCCGTCAACCCCATAATACTCCTGAAGGTGCCGCTGGGTACCCTTGCTCTGAACTCTGCCTTATTCGGTTATTCATTTATTGCACTACCCCCAGAGTCCACGACTATCTGTGCCCCATTATGTTGTTTTGAATTGGTTGTTATAATTACTGTTGTATCTATCAAAACCATTGTTATTGTTTATTCCACGAGCTTCATGCAAAAATGACAATAAAGTAATGTGCTATAAGTAATCTGATTCTGTATTTGGGTGCTATTGTACCCTAAGGGGTGCTCTAGATATGTTTCAGGAAACTTATTTTATATCAAAAAGAGCCAATAATATATCACCTATTGATATGTAAAGTTACTTATTAAAGATCACCAACAAAAAATATTAAACTCAATTATAATTTCGAAAAAGTGATTAATCATGTACCTCTATATCAGCTATTTGCAGAAAAACAAAAAAAAGGTACAAATTAAAATAGCTTAATTTTTTTTCAAACTCTTTCATTAATTACAGTGCAAAATGAAGGTGTGAAGTCATGTTGGAAACAATGGCAATCAGGTAAAACAGCACTAATGCTTGATAGATGCTGATAACTGAGGTAAAATGTGATGAGAATGCCATGTACACTAATTAGGATTCATGTGGAAATTTAGGAGCTTGTGCTGCACTTCATAGCTGGGAAATTATTCCTCGACCACTCTCAGTTTTTTAAGCAAACTTCTCAGCTTTGTGTTGCATACGGAAACAATACAAAATATCTTTCAAACCAATACAGTTTCCTCACCAGACTGCTTTAAAGCTTTAAAACCATACTTTATCTAAAGTACACATTTGCCACTTGGATTATCACATATGGATTAATACTAATCATTTGATTATGCATAAAAGTTCAAGAGGGAAAATGACAATTCCAGAATGGACGATAATTCTTTAAAATGCTGGCAATGGTGAAAGTGAGGAGGGCACAGATATGTTTCTACCCGCTGAATACTGAAAATTTAAAGCATGTAGGTAAAAGATTAAACTATAAATTACAGGATGTAAATTATTGCAGTCAGCTCCTTTTATGGATAATACATTTAATGTTAGCTTCGAATACTCTTGGCAGCATTCCACCTTTGCACCATTAATAACGGCTTTGGACCTATGAAGGTGAAGGCAGAAAATGTTCTTTATTACTGAATATGTGTACCATCACTGTGAGCCAATTTCTTAATATGAGTTATTATTTTGCAAATTTACAAAATGAGCTGGAACAGTTCTCTCTGCTATTTTTCAAAAGTGAAAATAACTTGATGATGATCATAAACCCTGCTCAGGAATAGTATCTCCATCCAAAGCCAGAAGATCCACCAGCTTTCAGAAGAAAGCTCAAAATTGCATTTATTGCACATGTATAAGCCTGGCCCATTATCGTTCATAGCCAAAAGGTGAAAGTGTTGTTCAGACATTGCAGTAATGCACATAAACACTTTATGCACATCAAGATCCTAAAATGAGGAAAAAAAGTAATCTAGTTTAAATTAGTTTAGTTTATTGTCATGTATGCTGAGGTACTGTGAATGGCTTTGTTTTAATGCCTGCTATCCAGTCAATAGGTAGACTATACATGATTACAATCAACCCATCCACACTGTGCAGATTCTGGATAAAGGGAATAATGTTTAATGCAAGATAAAGTCCTGTAAAAAACAATTAAAGATAGTACAAGGGTCTCCAATGAGGTAAATGGTAGGTCAGGATCGCTCTCTAGTAGGTGATAGGATGTTTCAGTTACCTGAATAAAGCTGTGAAGACACTCTCCATGAATCTGGAGGCATGCATTTTCATACTTCTGTACTTCTTGCCTGATGGGAGATGGGAGAAGAGGGAATGTCTGGAGGAAGACTTGTCCTTGATTACGCTGGTGGCCTTGCCAAGGCAGTGTGAAGTGTAGATGGAGTAAATGGAAGTGAGGTTGGTTGGTTTATGTGATAGTCTGTGCTGCGTCCACAATTCTCTGCAATTTCTTGCAGTCTTGAATGAAGCTGTTCCCAAACCATGCTGTGATGCATCCCGATAAAAAGCTTTTTACCAGATGTATGAAATGTGACCAGGTCCCCTGGATAGTTCCTCAATGCTCCTTGAATGGCATGGTTGGATTCTTCAAATGAGTGTAAAAGACTAGATGGGATTGTAGTTTAAGCACCAATCTGAGTGTCAGCACAGCACCAACGTTTCAAATTCATAAATTTTGCAAATGCATAATACAGTACAATTGTTGCCATTTACATCTGCCCTCAACACCATAATCCCATCCAAACCCATCTCCAAATACCTGGAGCTAGGAATAAGCACCTTCCTCTGCCACGGGATCGTAAACTTTGTGACCCATAGACTACAGTGAGGAAAGGTGACAACACATCCTCCACAATAATTCCCAACTCTGGTACCCTGCAAGGATACATTTTCAGTCCTCTACGATACTTCCTATGCACCCATGAGGACACAGCCAAATTCAGCTGTCACCATCTACAAGGTCAGAGTATGGGAAGGAGATGGAGACGTTATTAACAGGACCACAATGTTAGCAAGACAGAGCAAGTTATCAACTTCTGCAAGCCGTGGAGTACATTCCCCAATCAGCTTCAAGGTTCAATTGTACTGAAGTGGAAATGGTTGAGAACTTCAAGTTCCTTGACGTAAATATTACCAACAATCTGTTGTGGACCAAAACATTGAAAAGCACACTAAAGGGCCTGTCCCACCAGCTTGCGACTGCATGCGGCTAGCGTGACCTAATGTGGTCGCTTGAGCCATACGGCCTCGCGGGACCGGTCCCACTCCGAATGCCGGAGGCGTATTGAGTTGTGCGGGGCTGGTCCCGAAAAACTGACACTGTCCAAACATTCTGTGCGCCAACGGCCTGTCGGCCCGCAGCCACATTGAGGACGTACGCAGCGTCTCGACGTCATACGCAGCGTCTTGACAGTGTACGTCTAGCGCGTGGCGTTGTGCGATGACGTCACCGCCCGGCATGCCGTTGCATGATGACATCACCGCCAGACGCTGTGCGACGTCCAAATTAATTTGGTCCGCCTCCTGCCCAGCTGATTGGTGAGTATGATAGAAACATAGAAAAATAGGTGCAGGAGTAGGCCACTCGGCCCTTCGCGCCTGCACCACCATTCAATATGATCATGGCTGATCATCCAACTCAGTATCCCGTACCTGCCTTCTCTCCAAACCCCCGATCACTTTAGCCACAGGAGCCACATCCAACTCCCTCTTGAATATAGCCAATGAACTGGCCTCAATGACCTTCTGTGGCAGAGAATTCCGGAGACTCACCACTCTCTGTGTAAAGAATGTTTTCCTCATCTCGGTCCTAAAGGAATTCCCCCTTATCCTTAGACTGTGACCCCTTGTTCTGGACTCCCCCAACATCGGGAACAATCTTCCTGCATCTAGCTTGTCCAACCCCTTAAGAATTTTGTAAGTTTCTATAAGATCTCCCCTCAATCTTCTAAATTCCAGTGAGTACAAGGCGAGTCTATCCAGTCTTTCTTCATATGAAAGTCCCAACATCCCAGGAATCAGTCTGGTGAACCTTCTCCGAACCCCCTCTATGGCAAGAATGTCTTTCCTCAGATTTGGAGACCAAAACGGTACGCAACACTCCAGGTGTGGTCTCACCAAAACCCTGTACAACTGCAGTAGAACCTCGTGTTAAAGAAGGAACTGCAGATGCTGGAGAATCGAGGGTTACACAAAAAGCTGGAGAAACTCAGCGGGTGCAGCAGCATCTAAGGAGCGAAGGAGATAGGGTCTCGACCCGAAACGTCGCCTATCTCCTTCGCTCCTTAGATGCTGCTGCACCCGCTGAGTTTCTCCAGCTTTTTGTGTAACCCTGCAGTAGAACCTCCCTGCTCTTATACTCAAATCCTTTCCAGCCAGCCCCGTACAACTCCATACGCCTCCGCGGTTCGAATTGGGACCGGCCCGCGAGGCCATACGCCTCAAGCGACCACGTTTGGTTGCGCTAGACGCATGCAATAGCATGCTGGTGGGACAGGCCCTTTATGCCTCTCCTTCCTC
Source organism: Raja brachyura (assembly GCA_963514005.1). The sequence continues at coordinate 103,671,862 of OY740784.1, forward strand.
AGGAAATTCTAAGGAAATTCGGCATGTCTCCAATTTCTCTTACAATCTTCTACACGTGCACCATAGAAAACACATTGTCGTGTTGCCTGTTCCCATGCAATACTGTATGGGAACAGCTCTGCCCAAGACCACAAAGAACCTCCTTCAGAAAGGGTGCTTCTCAAGTATTTAGTGATCTTGGCGGTTCTTGATTAGATTCGCTCCAACTGCCTTTTAACAACCCTACCTGGCCAATCACTGATCGACCTAACCATACTTGCATCACTGATGTAGTCTCTCCACACACTGATTCCCAGCAGCTGATGCTCGACTTGGCAATTCTAGTCGACTGACCTCGATATGACCTTATTGCAATCGTCCCTCATGTCCTTTGGATAGACACATTCTTACCACCAATCAATCATAAGTAGTACCGGCCACAATTCCATATGAGCACAAGATACGACCTTCGCCCTGACCATGCTCTCAAAACAAACCTCTGGGCATGGCCCACTATTAGTTCTTATTACAATGTCCTTACTGGTCCTTGTCAACCAACTGTAATGACAGTGCATTACTTGCCTGTTCCTGATTCTCCCCCCCTTATTGATATTGACCCATCCTCCTCCAACTTTCCTCAGCCTCTCCCATTGCACATGAACGTTGCAGCAGTAAGCCCACAAACAAAACACTGTCAGCCTTTACATACGTTACATTAATGCACCTAAAGAAGTGCTATTCTCTTTAACAGCACCCAGACAAATGGCATTTGCAAAGCAAATCCATAGATCAAATGTAGATGATTTATGCAGAAGGGTACAGAGTGAAAGGACAGAGGGTCACCTTTGATCAGAGTTGTGCAATGCAGCAGAGGAAATACTTTTTAAAAGGAAAACTCAAGCAGTTTAAGTTATATATACCTATAATATTGTTAAAGGACAGATATACTTTATGTTGATAACTTGCTCTTAAACAAAACTTGCTCTAAAATTCTTACAGCTTTCAAAATTAAAGAATATCATGATACAAATAAAAAGATTTAAATAACTGCAGTCTTATATAATGCAGTCTTAAATATGTTTATTATGTTTGATAATGCAGGAATATTAAAGAATCCTGGGATGGCCTATGTTGGAATATCTCACTGCAGCTTTCTATCAACCAATAAATACATACATTATAAACATTTTACAGACTGTAATTACTTTGAAATCTGCATCTTGTTCAGAATTTGACAGCACAATGGAATTATTTTTATCAAATAGAATCCCACACGTACCAGAGGAATCCACGGGTACACTGCACTGATTAATCCCTGCATTCCAAATGTTCTTAGTCATTTGTAATATCAGTGAAAACATAATCAAGATTGTACTTAGCATTGCTGCCAGCGAACCTTATCGTTCTTAACTGGATAGGAAAATGATGTCTTTGACCTTGAAAGATTAAGTATGATTTCATGATGAGTTTGTCCTTTCAGTTTTTATCTTGTCAGTTGTATTTTTTGGGGAGGGGTGCATAATGAGAGTTGTATCAGCAGAACACATTGTTAGAACATTTGACACACTGCAAGATAATGCAGCTTTAACATCAACCACAGTAGGTCAATCCACCATCAGTGCAATATGATTGCTTCATTCCGATCTCCTCCTCTTCACCTTCTGCCCCCATGGAATATTCCTAATTTAGGCCTTTCAAAGCCGAGATATCCAGATACACCTGACTGAATTGATTTTGTGATCCAGTTTCTCGGTTATTCAGGTACACATCAGAATATCACAAAATGTGAGTGATGCAGCCTACCAGGCACTTAAGCTCCAGAGCAGCAGGCTGTTTAAGTCATGGCACTTTCAACATGCATTTTCTAAGTTAAAGCAGAAATAGAGCCTTCGATGTGCAAACAACGGAAGATCACAGAATTACATGGCTACAGTCAAAGCTGCAATTAAAGCAGAAGGTTTCTGATGACATCAGGAACCATGAGAATGCAGTAATTGATAAAGTAAATTATATAACAGCATTTAGAAGTTGTGAAAAGCACATTATGAACATATATCTTGTGACTTTTTTGAACAGTAAAATAATCTTATTTCTATTGCAAATTGTAGCTTTGTGTTTACAGCTGTGAGGCTTAAGGATGTTGTGATGGAGAAAATATTTGGCAGCCCGCTGCAAATATGAATTACCTAATGGCAAGCACTGTGAAATTAAAGTGCATTAATTTGAAGGCTTATAACCTGTACAGTCCTGTACAGGGGCCACATATGTCACAGAATCATTTTCGTTTTAAGATATGGGTCAACATCAGATCGACATATATCCAACCTGAAACCAAGAATACCAACCTAACAAAAATGATTTGTTCCCTCATTATGGAGAATCCATTTATGATGCCTTAGTGGTGCATTATTTAGTTTCCAGCAAAACACTATCTCCAATTATTCATATTTTAATGTTTACCCCAGTGGCTATTGTTACTCTATTTGCTTGAAGACAATCAATGTGTTGGAAACATAACCTTATACACATTAGCAGTTACATTTCTAAAGATAATGTTAATTAGTATTTTATCAGAGAAATGCACCTCATGTTTTTGCATGTTCCTCTCAACACGCTTTCTATAGCTCTTTCTCCCCTTCTTTTGGAACCCCTTGTGTCATACATCCTTTTTAGACTGAATGGCAAAAATAAAGCAACCTAGTGCTGGGTTCTTCTGACAGTGAAATAATGTAACAAGGCAATTTGAATGAAGAAACCCATTTCTTCCTCAGTTAATGTACAATTTCCCTTGCTATGGTCACTATTTGAACTCAGTTAATGTCCAGTGAGAGAAATTAGTTACAGGTAAATTTCCAAAAAGATAAATCTTTGTCGAATGTAAGTGAGGAAAATTGCAAGATGTGAATCGAGTTTTGCAAACCAGAATTATAAGTATTGTCGTGGCATCCAGTAACCTCTGTGATTTCAGCAGCATGCTTTTTTTAATGCGACTAGATTATATTATTTTTTTGAAAGAAATAAACCCAAGTCACTGTAATTTCCAAATTATGTAACATTTTGTGAATCTTTGCTAGCAACTTAAATTTGGGAACATTGAGGTATTTTAAAAAATAGGATAAAAAGGACTAATTAGTAAAATTAGACATTCCTGCTAACGTGTAGGATAGACTGAATTATAGAACACAAAGCAAATGAAACATTTGTGCAAGAAAACAATACGGTGTTATGCTACCATACAATATCAAAATGATTCTAACTGGTATAGTTGCTGTTACGCCTTAAGGAAAAAAATAGAAAATAAACTTAAATTTAGAAATTAGTTATATGCTGCAATATATCCCTTATTTAAAGTGAAGCTAGACACAAAAAGCTGGAGTGACTCAGCATCTCTGGAGAAAAGGAATAGGTGCAGTGTTGGTTCAAGATCCTTCTTCAGAAAAGGGAAAGGGAATCGAGAGATATAGATGGTGATATAGAGAGATATAGAACAAATAAATGAAAGATATGCAAATAAGTAACAATGATAAAGGAAACAGGCCGTTGTCAGCTGTGGGCTAGTTGAAAACGGGTTAGAGACAATGTGACTCAACAAGACAACTTTTAGTACCACAAATTGGGTGGGGAAGGAATGGAGAGAGAGGGGATGCAAGGGTTACTTGAAGTTGGAGAAATCTTGTAGCCATAGCATACAGTATATGTTGCTGATCTTATCCACTATCTAGTCACTGCTGTCTACCAGAAGTTTACCGCAATGTGATTCATTAATGAGGTGATAATGAGGTGTTCTCTTGCTGAGGATAGTTATTGGCTAGCACCTACGTGGCATAACTGTACTGCATTTCATGGATAAGGCATGACTAGAAACTATTTCAAATGGCTAAGTACTCTGCAAATGTTGAAACTGATACAGGCAAAATGTGTGGGGTTGCTTCTGATGCACAAATATTTGGCATCACATCAACAATTATTTTTTTAGCCACAAAACCTTTGCTATCCAGGACATTTGCCCACGACTTGATATCATGTTGATTCTGCAATAATTGGTAGCTCGGGTGAAAAAAGAAAATACCTATATTTACATAGTACATACATTTACATAATGTCTTTTCTGTCTCTTTCTTGCTAATGAGGGAGTACAGCGTAGGTTCACAAAGTTAATTCCCTGGTTGGTGGGATTGTCGTATGTTGATAGAATGGAGTGGCTGGGCTTGTATACTCTGGAATTTAGAAGGATGAGAGGGGTTCTTATTGAAACATATAAGATAATTAAGGGATTGGACACGCTAGAGGCAGGAAACACGTTCCCGATGTTGGGGGAGTCCAGAACTAGGGGCCACAGTTTAAGAATAAGGGGTAGGCCATTTAGAACGGAGATGAGGAAAAACTTTTTCTCCCAGAGAGTTGTGAAACTGTGGAATTCTCTGCCTCAGAAGGCAGTGGAGGCCAATTCTCTGACAAGAGAGCATTAGATAGAGCTCTTAAAGATAGCGGAGTCAGGGGATATGGTGAGAAGGCATGAATTGGGTACTGAATGTGGATGATCAGCCATGATCACAGTGAATGACGGTGCTGGCTTGAAGGGCAGAATGGCCTACTCCTGCACCTATTGTCTATTGTCTTTCAGTAATGTCCCAAAGTACATTTCAGCCAGTGAAATATTTTTTGAATGGCAATCATTATTGCAATGTTGGAATTGAGGTATCTAATTTGAAAACAACAACCTCCAATATCCAGGAATATGATTAGTAATATAATATGTTATCTTTAATGGTATTGATTATGGGTGAAAATGTTAGCCAGAATGCCAGAGATAATTCCCATGCATTGCATCATAAATGTGCCAAGGGCCGTTCACATCCACGTGGAAAGGCCAGAAATGTTCAAACTCTCAACTAAAAGAGGCTAAAATGGACTATGCATTTGGCATTTCTAGGTCAAATGATTGTGACCTTTTCAACTTGTTCTTTGTGCCCTATTATCACTGAGGATGGAAATATTCACCAAGCCTCCTCTACACTTTAGTTGCTTAATTGTCTATTACAATTCTCATTGGATAATGTGTGTACAAAACTCTGAATGCACACTGATTACAAAAAATGCAAAATTAAATGCTTTTACTTCAATGCTAGAAAATCACCACAAGGAAAAATGAGATAATTTGCACTGGAAGAGGAATGTGCACTTCTGCACACTTAACTTCACTACTATCTGAGGCACAAATTACAGGGAATTGACAATACTTAAAATTATGCGCATGTCCAGAAAACTATAATAATTGTTCTCTATTCAATCAGTGAGCACGAGTGTGCAGCAGTGGCAATACTGGCAGCAATGATCAGAGGTCGTATGCATTCAGTGCAAAAACAGGCTCTTCGGCCCAACTTGTCCTTGAGATGCTTCACCCAAGCTAGTCTCATTTGCCCACATCCCTCGAAATCTTTCCTGTCAATGTACCTGTCCAATAATATTTTGAATGTTGCTATTGTACACAGCTCAACTACTTAGAAACATAGAAAATAGGTGCAGGAGGAGGCCATTCAGCTCTTCGAACCAGCATCGCCATTCATTGTGATCATGGCTGATCGTCCCCAATCAATAACCCGTGCTTGCCTTCTCCCCGTATCCCTTGATTCCAATAGAAACATACTTCCTCTTCAAGTTCACATTTATTGCCACATGCACCAATTGAGGTACAGTGCAATTTCACTTACCATGCAGCCATACAACAAAAGAGCATAATACACAATAGAATATAACATGAAAATCCACCACTGTGGAATCAACATTCTTCGCTGTGGTGGAAGGCAATAACTTTGTCAGTCCTCCTCCTTTGTTCATCCGTGGTCGGGGCCATAAACCTTCCGCAGTCGCCGCTACAGATGGCCCGATGTACAGGCCCTCTCGTCGGGATGCTCAATACTCCGACGTCGGGACGGACGGACACACCGCGGCTTGGTGGTCCCAAATCGGCCGCTTCCTACTGGAGACTGGGGCTTCACGATGTTATAGGCCGCAGGCCGGCGGTCGGAACTCATCAAGTCCACACCGCGTCCGTGGCTAGAAGCTCTGCAGACCATGGCTACGATCGGAGCATTTATTCTAGCGATTCCCGGCAAGGGATTGCCCGGCTCCGCGGTGGAAAGTCCGCGCTGTGCCCGCTGCTGAAGGTCTGGATGCGACTCCAGGAAAGGCCGCACCAATCCAAGTTGTTAGGCCGCGAGGGAGGGCGAGATGCAACTAGGAGAAAAGTCGCATTCCACCGAGGTAAGTGACTAAAAAACAGTTTCCCATAATTCCCGCCCCCACCCCCCACACTTTTAGACATATTTTTTAAAAAAGTGTAAAGGACGAACAGCTGCAGGCGAGGCTGCCGGCTCGCGGCGCCACCCGTCAGGAACTCTGGTAGCTCATTCCATTTAGGTATCACCCACAGTGTGGAAAAGGTTGTCCCAATTAAATCTTTTCCCTCTCACCTTAAATATATGCCCTCTAGTATTTGATTCCCCTAGACTGGACCTTTCTACACCCACTCCTCCCCAATCACCACTTCACACCTACTTAAAGCAAGACTCCAGTTTGAAAAGACTGGACCCGTTCCCATCCACCACTCTACCATCACCACTTCACACCCAATTACAGCCTGACTTCCAAAGACTGCGGCCTCTTCCACCACCTACCCCCTCCGTGCTGCCCAACATCAATCTGGCCACTTCGGCATCATCAACAATAAAAATAGAGGAGGTGGAGAGGCTGTTCAGAAGACAGAAAAGCCGGAAATCTCCAGGACCGGACAATGATTCTCCCTCTACTCTCAAGCTCTGTGCCGAATAACTGGCACCGGTCTGAAGAAGGGTCTGAAGAAGGGTCTCGACCCGAAACGTCGCCTATCTCCTTCGCTCCTTAGATTCTGCTGCACCCGCTGAGTTTCTCCAGCTTTTTGTGTAACCACCGGTCTACACAGACATTTTCAACCAATCCCTGCAAACCTGTACTGTCCCTGCCTGCTTAAAAGTCTCCTCTATTGTCCCTGCAGCCAAAAATACAAGGATTATTGGTCTTAATGACTACAGGCCTGTTGCACTGACCTCTGTAGTGACGAAGACCCTTTAAAGGCTTGTGCTGGCCAAGCTGAAAAATATCACTAACCCCCTGCTGCACCCTCTGCAGTTTGAATACTGGGCCAATAGATCAGTGGATGATGCAGTCAACCTGGGCCTGCACTTCATCCTCCAGCACCTCGAACACCAGGGGACTTATGCAAGGATTTTGTTTTGTTGATTTTAGCTCTGCAATCAAATAATTTTATGTCAATCTTGTGCCAGAGCTACTACACTCCAAACTTTCTAAGTTGACTGTGCCTGAACCCCTCTGTCGGTGGATCACCAGCTTCCTGACAGATAGGAAGCAGCATGTGAGGGTGGGAAAGCACATCTCAGAACCTCAGACCCTCAGCATAGTAGCACCGCAAGGTTGGGTGCTTTCCGCTCTCCTCTACTCTCTCTACTCCAATGACTGCACCTCCACTGACTCCTCTGTCAAGCTTCTCAAGTTTGCGGACGACAAAATCCTGATTGGACTGATCCAGGATGGGGAAAAATCTGCCTACAGTCAGGAAGTGAGACTGCTGGCGTCCTGGTGCCATCACAACAACTAGGAGTTCAATGCTTTTAAGGCAATGGAATTGATTGTAGACTTTCGGAGAGCTCCCCCTCCCCTCACCCCACTCACCATCAACAACACCACAGTCACATCTGTGGAGTCTTTTGTTCCTGGGAACCATCATCTCCAAGGACCTTAAATGGGGGGCCACCATCGATTCCACAATCAAAAAGACACAACTGTTCTTCCTACGGCAGCTGAGGAAGCACAATCTGCCACAGGCAATGATGGTCCAATTCTATACAGCCATCGTAGAGTCTGTCCACACCTTCTCCATCATGGTCTGGTTTGGCTCAGCCATTAAGCACGACATCCGGAGGCTGCAGCGAATCGTCCGATCAGCTGAGAAGGTTATTGGCTGCAACCTTCCCTCCATTGACGAACTGTACACTGCAAGGGCTAGGAAGCGAGAGGGTAAAAATCTGACCCCTCTCATTCTGGCCACAAATTTTTTGAATCACTTCCCTCTGGAAGGCGGCTCCGGACTATCAAAGCTGCCACAGCCAGACATAAAAACAGTTTTCTTCCAAGAATAGTAGCTCTACTCAATGACAAAAAATCTGTAGCCTCCTTTTGCTCTGGTATTTCATTTAATTCACATGTTTAATCAATAATGTTTTATTATTAATGTTTAATGTTTTATGTGTCAATTTAACTGTCACTGTATGTCATGTATTCACTTGCGGGCGGAGCACCAAGGCAAATTCCTTGTATGTGAATATACTTGGCCAATAAACATTCATTCACTCATTCAAGACTCTGTGTGTTCATTCTATCAATTAACCTTAATGATTTTATACAACTCTATACGATCACCCTCCAGCCACCTGCACTCCAAGGAATAAAGTCGTAGCCTGACCAACCTTTCCTGTCAGTTCAGGTCCTAGAGTACTGGCAACATCCTCATATATCTTCTGCACTCGTTCCAGCTCAATGACAACTTTCCTATCGTGGCATGAACAAAACTGTACATAATACTCAAAATGCCTTGTACAACTGTAACATAACATCCGAACTACATGGCCTGCTTCACAACCCTATCGTGCTGCGATAGAACTTTCAGGGAACTACGCACTTCTATTCCTCTGTCCTGCAGATCTACCCAGGGCCCTACTGTTCACTTGTTAATCTTGTCCTGGTGATAATCTTGTCCTGGTTAACTTCCCGAAATGCAATACTTCACACTTATTTGAATTAAACTCAATTAGCCATTCCTCGACCCACTTACCCCACTGATCCAAGATCTTGCCGTCATTCTTGATTAACCATCTTCACTGTCTATTGCGCCCCAGTCCTTCAGTGACAGTCACATTAGGGGAGATCAGACAATTTAACAGTGATTGGTCAGGAGTAATGGCTTAGCTCTGATAATGAACAGATTGCTCACATTACATTTGGCAAGATTGGTCAGATTGTGATTTATTTGATTGATGGGTTTGTACTGAACCAGTATAAATATTTAAGTAGTCTTAAGAAGTTCAATAGTAAGGTTTTGTCTCAAGCTGCACGTAATCTCCAGCTATATATTGTTACCATTTTCTACATATGGATAAACCACCTCAATAAATATTAAAATAAAAATTGTATCACTGAGGGGAGATTGTAGCATGTCAAGCTTTAAAGCATTTATTTTATTCATCAAGGTTTAACGGTTCAATCAATTTTCTAGAACAAGCCAGCACTCAAATAATTTGCAGATCAATTAAATATTTATTGAGTCTAAAGCTTCTGATGCCCTTCCGTGTTGGTTTATTTGGCTGTGGTATTTTTGCACTCAACAAACTAGACCTCATCATTGAGATTCAACCCATTCAATCATTAGAGGCAGTCAAACACTGTCAATTTAAGAAATCCAACAAAGCACAAATTCAAGCATAACATGTATATCTCTGCAAAAGGTCATGGTTTTAAAAGCTTATTTGGATATAGTTGTGCAATATTTGTTAACGCAAACACTTTCAATAGTAACATTTATGAAAAAAATGAATTCCCAGGCCAATATTACTTCTCTCAACTAGAGGAATCAACACGCACTGTCATCCTGGGAGCCACAGTCATAGAAAAAGGCCCTTCATCCTGCCCAGTCCATGGCAACCAAGTTGACATCTTGCCCTAGTCCTATATGCCTGCATTTGGCCCATAATATTCTAAATCTTTCCTATCCATATATCTGTTCAAATCTCTTTTAACTCATAATTGTATCCACTTCTATAGCTTCCTCTAGCAGCTCATTCCAGATACTGGCTACCCTTTGAGTGAAACCATTGCTCCTGAGATCCCATTTAGATATCTCCCTTTTCAGCTTAAGACAGTGTCCTTGAGTTTTGGAATCTTCTACTGGGGGAAAAAGTCTCTTAGCAATCATTTTATGCATGCCCCTTCGAACACCTCAATACACTCAGACTGGCCAAACTTGGATTATTTTCTTTATAGTGTTAGAGGCTGAGGAGAAATCTGATAGAAGTTTATAAAGCCATGAGAAGCATAGATAGGGTAGATCAATAGATTATTTTGGTAGACACAAAATGCTGGAGTAACTCAGCGGGACAGGCAGCATCTCTGGAGAGAAGGAATGGGTGGCGTTTCGGGTCAAGACCCTTCTTCAGTTTGTCATCCATTCCTTCTTTGGATGTAGTTGTGCAATATTTGTTAACACAACCACTTTCAATAGCAACTTTTATGAAAAAAATGAATTCCCAGGCCATGCAACGAGACCTGGGTGTCATGGTACACCAGTCATTGAAAGTAGGCATGCAGGTGCAGCAGGCTGTGAAGAAAGCGAATGGTATGTTGGCATTCATAGCAAAAGGATTTGAGTACAAGAGCAGGAAGGTTCTACTGCAGTTGTACAGGGTCTTGGTGAGGCCACACCTGGAGTATTGCGTACAGTTTTGGTTTCCTAATCTGAGGAAATATAGAGAAGGTTCACCTGACTGATTCCTGGGATGGCAGGACTTCCATATGAAGAAAGACTGGATAGACTCGGCTTGTACTCGCTGGAATTTTGAAGATTGAGGGGGAATCTTATAGAAACTTACAAAATTCTTAAGGGGTTGGACAGGCTAGATGCAGGAAGATTGTTCCCAATGTTGGGGAACTCCAGAACAAGGGGTCACAGTTTAAGGATAAGGAGGAAGTCTTTTAGGACTGAGATGAGAAAATCATTTTTCACACAGTGGTGAATCTCTGGAATTCTCTGCCACAGAAGGTAGTTGAGGCCAGTTCATGGGCTATATTTAAGAGGGAGTTAGATGTGGCCCTTGTGGCTAAAGGGATCAGGGGGTATGGAGAGAAGGCAGGTACAGGATACTGAGTTGGATGATCAGCCTTGATCATATTGAATGGCGGTGCAGGCTTGAAGGGCCGAATGGTCTACTCCTGCACCTATTTTCTATGTTTCTATGTTTCTCTCCAGAGATGCTGCCTGTCCCGCTGAGTTACTCCAACATTTTGTATCTACCTTCGATTTAAACCAGCATATGCAGTTCTTTCCTACACAGATAGATTATTTTTCTCAGAATGGAAATGTGAAAGAGTAGAGGGAATAGTTTTAAGTTAAGAGTGGAAAAGATTAAAATAAAATCTGTTATCGCATTTATTTTAAAGGAGATGTGCAGAGCAAGGTTTTTCACACAGAGACGTGTAGTTTCTAAAACACAATGCCAAAGAATTTGTTATGGGGAACAAGGAAATGGCAGATGAGTTGAACAGATGCTTTGGATCCGTCTTCACTAAGGAGAACACAGACAATCTTCCTGAGATACTAGTGGCCAGAGGATCTGGGGTGACGGAGGAACTGAAGGAAATCCACATTAGGCAGGAACTGGTGTTGGGTAGACTGATGGGACTGAAGGCTGATAAATCCCGAGGGCCTGATGGTCTGCACCCCAGGGTACTTAAGGAAGTGGCTCTAGAAATCGTAGACGCATTGGTGATAATTTTCCAATGTTCTATAGATTCAGGATCCGTTCCTGTGGATTGGAGGGTAGCTAATGTTATCCCACTTTTCAAGAAAGGTGGGAGAGAGAAAACAGGGAATTATAGACCAGTTAGCCTGACATCGGTGGTGGGAAAGATGCTGGAGTCAATTATAAAAGATGAAATAGCGGCACATTTCGATGGCAGTAACAGGATCGGTCCGAGTCAGCATGGATTTTCAAAGGGGAAATCATGCTTAACTAATCTTTTGGAATTTTTTGAGGATGTAACTAGGAAAATGGACAAGGGAAAGCCAGTGGATGTAGTGTACCTGGATTTTCAGAAAGCATTTGATAAGGTCCCACATAGGAGATTAGTGGGCAAAGTTAGGGCACATGGTATTGGGGGTAGAATGCTGACATGGATAGAAAATTGGTAGGCAGACAGGAAACAAAGAGTAGGGATAAACGGATCCCTTTCAGAATGGCAGGCAGTGACTAGTGGGGTACCGCAAGGCCGCACTAGGACAGGTTGGGTGAGTGGGAAGATGCATGGCAGATGCAGTTTAATGTGGATAAATGTGAGATTATCCACTTTGGTAGCAAACACAGGAAGGCAGATTATTATCTAAATGGTGTCAAGTTGGGAAAAGGGGAAGTACAACAGGATCTGGGGGTCCTTGTTCATCAGTCAATGAAAGTAAGCATGCAGGTACAGCAGGCAGTGAAGAAACCAAATGGCATGTTGGCGTTCATAACAAGAGGAGTTGATTATAGGAGCAAAGAGGTCTTTCTGCAGTTGTATAGGGCCCTAGTGAGACCACACCTGGAGTATTCAGTGCCGTTTTGGTACCCTAATTTGAGGAAGGACATTCTTGCTATTGAGTGAGTGCAGCATAGGTTTACAAGGTTAATTCCCGGGATGGCGGGACTGTCATATGCTGAGAGAATGGAGCGGCTGGGCTTGCATACTCTGGAGTTTAGAAGGATAAGAGGGGATCTTGTTGAAACATATAAGATTATTAAGGGTTTGTACACGCTAGAGGCAGGAAACATGTTCCCGATGTTGGGGGAGTTCAGAACCAGGGGCCGCAGTTTAATAGTAAGGGCTAAGCCATTTAGAACTGAGACGAGGAAACACATTTTCACACAGAGAGTTGTGAGTGTGGAATTATCTGCCTCAGAGGGCGGTGGGGGCCAGTTCTCTGGATACTTTCAAGAGAGAGCTAGATAGGGCTCTTAAATAAAGCGGTGTCAGGGGATATGGGGAGAAGGCAGGAACGGTGCACTGATTGGGGATGATCCGCCATGATCCCATTGAATGGCGGTGCTGGTTTTAAGGGCCGAATGGCCTACTCCTGCACCTATTGTATATTGTCCATTGTCTATAAAGTTGGTGGTGGGAGCAAATATGATTGTGGTGTTTAAGATGCTTTTAGATTAGGAACATAAATATGCAAGGAATGGAGGGATATGGATCATATGCAAGCAGAAGGGATTAGTTTAATTTGGCAGCATGTTCAGCGTAGATATTGTGGGCTGTTGGACCTGTTCTTGCTGTACTTTCCATGTTCTGTTAATATAAATTATAATTATGTGATTCTGGAATGCAATATTAAATGCCTGCAAATTCCAAGGCATCTGGTGCAGCCTGAGGTTTTCACCAAAGTTACAAAGTCTCATCAGTGTGTACGTACTAGTGTATTATATATGGAGCCATGATTAAATGCCATTGTTCATGTTGAAAGATGCAATCCAGAAGCAAAATGCAGAGTAGATATTTCAAAATAGATTGTCAACACATTGTTTTTTTAGCGTAAAACAAAAAGAACAATTGTAAGGAAGTCTTCAGAGATACTTTTCAATCAGTCTGTAGTACATCCTCCTAACTGTGGATATCCCATCTAAAAGTACACATCCTGATTTTATCAGCACATTATGCTTAATCCATCTGACCTCTGTGCCTGCACATTGGAGCAGATAGGCCAGAAATGTCTCATGGCACGTCTGATGCTGGCACGTCCAATCTCCTGCTTTATTTTTGGAATCAGCACTGAATCCAGTGGTTGAGCACAAATAACCTGAGTTGAGGAGTGGGATGCTTTTCCCGTCTGACCCCTTATCTTCAAGCTCGGGATGGCTGACTCATGGAGCATGCTCTCCATTCGTTTGAATTAGTTGACAGATCTCATTCAGTACAAATTGGCAATAGTACTTTCTCCCACTGACCATTATCACAGAGGCACCTTAAAGGGCCTGTCCCACTTGGCTGTCATTTGTGCGTAATTTACATGACAGGACGGTAGTGACTGTCGCGCGAAAATCATCTAGCAGTACGACAGTCGCGTGACAAGTACTCTTGAGGGCCCTGCGTCTTTTGGGAGCCATTTGCGATGTCGTCCGTACTTAGTCCAATCTCCGTGTCAAGGAATTTCCAAGTGAACATTTTTGAAAACTACACGCGCTTTATACCCGGGTGGTCACTTGGTGCGGCGCTCAAATGACGCGCAAATGGCACGCCAACGGCGTACGGGCGGCGCATGGTTACGGACATTGATGCACGATGACGCATAATAAACTACCGCAGGCAATGTTCGTGCGTCACCATGCGTAACCATGCGTCACCACGCGCTACACGTACACCGTCAGTACGTCAGCGTATGCCATCAGTACGTCAGCGTGCACAAGGGGTACGTCATGCAGTTGGCGCGCGAGGATTTTGAACATTACAAAATCCTGGGGCGCCGCGTGTTACTGTGCGTCACTGCACCACCACTGTTGCGTAAATGACGTGATAATGATGCCCAAGTGGGACAGGCCCTTATGGCTGTGTGGACAGTCCAAAAACCCACACTTCCCTGCCCACGCTCTTATCTCGCTTTTACCACCGGGAATTACAGTAGCTTGAGAATCCTTATCCTCAGATCACAAACAACTTCTTGAACCACCCAAACAACAACTCTACCTCCGCACCAAACCATTATTGACAAAGCACTTCTGCAACTGTTTGCACTTTGGCTTGCATTATCTTGGTCTGGTTTACTAGAATTACTGCTAATTTAGTGCATATACGGTATATCTGTTGTAATGTTGCTTTTAGTGTTTTTGTAAGGCTAAATCAAGTAGGAATTCCATGTGTATGACAATTGAGTCGACTCTTGAATGAGATCACGACATTGATAAAAGGAGGAAGCGGAAGTTTGTAGTTTGTTATTTTTAAAAATATAATTTGATGCTCCTGGCCACAAGGCCATCTCCTGGCACTTGATGCTCCTGCCTGGTTTCAAGTTTCAAGATCCATTGTTACAAAAAACTGACAAAAGCAGAGCGAGAGCAGTGGTTGCAGGTCAAATCACGGACAATTTATTAGTTTCAGGGAACCCTGTCTAAAGATGGTTAATTGGCCACATTAAATTACCCCCTTAGTGCAAACAAATCAAAAGGCAGAATGATGGGCATGTGAGGAAGAATAAACTACATGGCTACAGGGAAATAAAATTGATGGGATTGCTCTGTTAGGAGCTGGCATGGACATGATGGGCCAAATGTTTTCCTCTGTGACATAGCAAGTAAGACTGCACTCAACTTAAATTATTGCATGGTATAAACACATTAGAATCAGCAAAACTAAAGTAAGGTATTAATTAAATGGTTAACTGGTATAGTAAAGGATACTAGATGGAACTCTTTGTTGCTTTTTTTTGTTAAACAGCCAGAGAAATATCACATTGCAGATTTCTTTGTACTTGGGTGTCTATACAGAAAATCAATTGGAGACACTCCATTATGATAAGCCTTGAGAGCATCAGACTTAACATTTGTATTGAACAAAAGTGCATGGAAGCAAAGAAAGCAGGGAATAGTTATGGCAACCCAAATAAAGCCTGCAATTTTCCACCACCCTATACACAAGTACTGATGACGACTAGTAAATTTATTTTTAAACTAGTCTGAAGATCAAAAGAAAATCCAACATGCTTTTAGTGTGTTATATCTAAATTTATATGGACATGTATATTTTAGTTGTTTATGCAGCGCAATACAGGCACAAATACTATACTAAACCAACTTAGTTCTGCATGAACTTACATATCCCAGGTTGATACACAGCCCTTGTATATGACTGGACTACTAAAACATTTTTTTAATCAGAGCAACAATACAATTACTTTCAAAATGCTTTTAACAAAAAGCGTTTTTTTTAAAAGGTATTTTACCCTTTCACTTTCTCGGTGTTTGCACCTGGATGTAATCTCATAATTGCATCAGTGTAACACTGAAACTAGCCTATATGTCAGAAAACTCTAGGTACGTCCACCTCAATTCAATTCAATCTTTAATTGTCATTGTGCAGTGTACAGTACAGAGACAACGAAATGCAGTAGACAATGAAATGCACCTGTGATGTTTCCTGTGGCAAAGTCTCTGAGATCCTGTGCGCAGTTGTAAAGCAAGTAGATTCAAAACAATTTGCTATGACTTTCTCTCCTGTTACACTATGCTGGAGATTGTCTGCAGCCTACTGTATGTGGCATTCAGGTTACTTTTGTTTGCAATATTTTGTTACTAATATTTTGTTTGACTAATTTTCTCGAATTTTTTGAAGAGGTTACTACGGAAATTGACGAGGGTAAAGCAGTGGATGTTGTCTATATGGACTTCAGTAAGGCCTTTGACAAGGTTCCTCATGGAAGGTTGGTTAAGAAGGTTCAACTGTTGGGTATAAATGCAGGAATAGCAAGATGGATTCAACAGTGGCTGAATGGGAGAAGCCAGAGGGTAATGGTGGATGGCTGTTTGTCGGGTTGGAGGCAGGTGAGTAGTGGGGTGCCTCAGGGATCTGTGTTGGGTCCTTTGTTGTTTGTCATGTACATCAATGATCTGGATGAAGGGGTGGTAAATTCAATTAGTAAGTATGCAGATGATACCAAGATAGGGGGTGTTGTGGATAATGAAGAGGATTTCCAAAGTCTACAGTGATTTAGGCCAGTTGGAAAAATGGGCTGAAAGATGGCAGATGGAATTTAATGCTGATAAATGTGAGGTGCTACACCTTGGCAGGACAAATCAAAATAGGACGTACATGGTAAACGGTAGGGAATTGAAGAATACAGTTGAACAGAGGGATCTGGGAATAACCGTGCATAGTTCCTTGAAGGTGGAATCTCATATAGATAGGGTGGTAAAGAAAGCTTTTGGTATGCTAGCCTTTATAAATCAGAGCATTGAGTATAGAAGCTGGGATGTAATGTTAAAATTGTACAAGGCGTTGGTGAGACCAAATCTGGAGTATGGTGTACAATTTTGGTCGCCCAATTATAGGAAGGATGTCAACAAAATAGAGAGGGTACAGAGAAGATTTTCTAGAATGTTGCCTGGGTTTCAACAGCTAAGTTACAGAGATAGGTTGAATAAGTTAGGTCTTTATTCTCTGGAGCGCAGAAGGTTAAGGGGGGACTTGATAGAGGTCTTTAAAATGATGAGAGGGATAGACAGAGTTAATGTGGACAAGCTTTTCCCTTTGAGAATAGGGAAGATTCAAACAAGAGGACATGACTTTAGAATTAAGGGACAGAGGTTTAGGGGTAACATGAGGGGGAACTTCTTTACTCAGAGAGTGGTAGCGGTGTGGAATGAGCTTCCAGTGGAAGTGGTGGCGGCAGGTTCGTTGGTATCATTTAAAAATAAATTGGATAGGCATATGGATGAGAAGGGTATGGAGGGTTATGGTATGAGTGCAGGCAGGTGGGACTAAGGGAAAAAAGTTGTTCGGCACGGACTTGAAGGGCCGAGATGGCCTGTTTCTGTGCTGTAATTGTTATATGGTTATATGTTATATGGTCACTGCCCTGATGATACTAAGAAAGTAGCAAAAATATCATCAAAGATGGCAGATGAAGGATCACATGTACTGCAAGTGCAGAAAATTGTAAGAAATTAATTCCTCATATGCATACTTTCCCCACAGACTTAATCTAGGCATGCAATTAAATAATAGTTAATTATACCATGCACATAAGGCAGCTTGAGGTTTTGGTGCGTAGTCCATTCACCTCCATGAAACTAAAAGCCAAATGTCTATAACATATCTATATCTATATTCTATATAACTATTAAAAGTCTGATCTTGTATGTGGATGTATTTATTTGTGTGTGTATTTGTTTGTGTATAATCACATCCTATTGAAAAAAATGAGGCGCTATTGGTAAAATTGTTACATATTGCGGAAGAGATTTATCCCGTGGACTCCGAAAAATTCATGTTTTATTTCTCGAGTTATTAATCAAAATGTTCGAAAATCTGAAAAATCTGTTTATTGCTCAATAAATGTTTTACCATTATAATTTAGGAATTTAATTGACGAGGAATGAAATAAATGATTTATCAGAGTATACTTTAAATAAATGGAAAAGTTATAGTCTTATGAAACTGGCAACTATTAAGCAGAGCGCAGCACACAGCTCGTACTATATACACAGTACATGTTTATTGCATATACCAATGACGTAGAGTGCAAAAGCAAAGAAAGTAACCTCTGTAAAACATTATAGGTAGATAAAAATGCTGGAGAAACTCAGCAGGTGAGGCAGAATCTATGGAAAGAAGGAATAGGTGACGTTTCGGGTCGAGACCCTTCTTCAGACTGTTGTGGGCGTGTTGGGGCGAGAAGAAGAAAGGAAGAGGCGGAGACAGTAGGCTGTGGGAGAGCTGGGAAGGGGAGTGGAAAGAGGGATAAAGCAAGGACTACCTGAAAATGGAGGTCAATGTTCATACCGCTGGGTTGTAAACTACCCAAGGAAAATATGAGGTGTTGCTCCTCCAATTTACGGTGGAACTCACTCTGGCCATGGAGATGAAAGGTTGAATCCTGAATGGGAAGGGGAGTTGAAGTGCTGAGCCACCGGGAGATCAGGTTGGTTATTGCAAACCGAGCGAAGGTGCTGGCAAAGCGATCGCCAAGCCTTGGTCTCACCGATGTATAAAACATTGGTTTGCTGGAGGATTGTTTCCAGTTCTGACCACTGCAATCCTGGAAGGATCTACAAACATTATTTACTGGAATAGTCCCAGGCTGGCAGACTTCAGTTGCATTGACTGGAGAAGCTGGGGTTGAGCAGAGAGCTTAGAGCAGAGAGGACAAGAGGAGATTTAATGTTCTAAATTGTGAAAGACTTCAATAGAGTGAATTAAAAGGAACAGTTTCTATTGTTCACAAAGTAGAAACTCAAATACACAGATGTTAGATGATTAGCAAGAGAACCAAATGAGACACGTGAATGATTTTTTTCCGAACAAGAAGTAATTATTTGTCTTGAATTGACTGCCTGAAAGTATGAACGAATGAGATTCCATTGTTGCTTTTGCAAACTAATTCGATAAATATATGGCAAAAATTTGCCGGTTTACAGAGAAATAACCAGGACTAACTGTTGGACTTGCACGATGCTGGCAGTGCCTTGATGGGCCAAATGGTTCCATGGTGCTACCATTAACTTTTAAATTATATTTTAACCAATATTACAGATTTATGCAGTCTCTCCTGATGAGGATGCCTATTCAAGTAAATGATCTGTGTTCTAATTGGCTAGGCTGTGTTTTACTGAGCTGGGCAGCAATGAGTAATTTTATAACACACAACTGAGGTTTGAAAAAGAGCGAACATTTTATGTTTATGGCTCTCCCAATTGCTCAGCTGGGTAATGCAGCGATTAGTTGAAACATAAAAACCACAAAGATTGCAGGTTTGATCCCATATATATGATGAATTAGATATTGGATTAATGTCAGGGCAGGAGACAATAGTAGCCCCCAGGGCTCCTTCCTTCATAGTGCACACAGAGAAACACCAACTAGACTTTAGTCACTGCCAGGATAGACTGCGCTCTTTAAAAGCACTGTTCTGACCTCATCTTGTGTTCTCCGTCTAGTGATGGATAAAATTATTATTTTTAAATAATCTTCTTGATACAACAACTTGATATATTCTATCTCTGTGATATACCCTCTTTGCAAACTGTGGGCTGTTAAATCTCAGTTAAATTATTTTAAAAAACACCAACCAGATTTAGTGGAGTTGAAATGATTTTTTTTCTATTTTATTAAGTTTAACAATTTAATTTGTACACAAAGGTCAAGTATCCACTGTAGTGTTTATTCAAAAAAGAAACTCTGAGATCTGTAGCAAAAATATAAATCACATTTTTTGCCCAGTCAACTATCATTTCAGAGAACATTTTCATAAACATAAAAACTAACCTTGCATTTGTTGATTAGACAAAGGCCACAGGATGGAAATGTCCATGCCCTGAAGTCACTGCACTGAGAACTCTTTATGAAAATGCAGAATGATGCTGTTACTATCGCTGTGTAATATCATTTTTTTTTTTAAAGATGAAAACATTTTTCAAAAACGAGGTTCTGCATCATTCCCAATAGAGCAGAGTTCCAAGGACAACTAGAAGAAAAATGCATTTTTACCTACTTATCAACAAGTCCAAAGAAATATACTTTATATCGATTTGATTATTTCAATTAAGTAGCAAAAATGAAAGCAAGCTGGGTGATATCCATTCCATGGATAGCATATCTGGGATGGTTTTCTGTGGACAATAGTAGTCACGGTAGAGTAAGACAGCAATTCAAACACAATAAACTCAACATAAATTCTATTCTTTGATTTGTCTCCAATTAAATGCCTGCAATTACACAGTGCCCTCCACAATGCTTGGGACAAAGACCCATCATTTATTTATTTGCCTCTGTACTCCACAATTTGAGATTTGTAATAGAACAAAAATGCATGTGGTTAAAGTGTCAGATTTTATTAAAGGTCATTTTTAAACATTTTGGTTTCACCATGTAGGAATTCTGTACAGCTGTACAGAAATTATACATAGTCCCCCCATTTCAGGGCACCATAATGTTTGCGACACATGGCTTCACAGGCGTTTGTAATTGTTCAGGAGTGTTTAACTGCCCCCTTAATGCAGGTATAAAAGAGCTCTCAGCAACTAGTCTTTCCTCCAGTCTTTCCATCACCTTTGGAAACGTTTATTGCTGTTTATCAACATGAGGACCAAAGTTGTGCCAATGAAATTCAATGAAGCCATTATGAGACTGAGAAACAAGAATAAAACTGTTAGAGCCACCAGCTAAACCTTAGGCTTACCAAAATCAACTGTTTGGAACATTATTAAACAGGTAACGAGCACTGATGAGCTTACTAAGCGCAAAGGAACTGGCAGGCCAAGGAAGACCTCCGCAGCTGATGACAGAAGAATTCTCTCTATAATAAAGAGAAAAACCCAAACACCTGACCGACAGATGATAAACACTCGTCAGGAGTCAGGAGTGGATTTGTCAATGACCACTGTCCGCAGAAGACTTCATGAACAGAAATACAGAGGCTACACTGCAAGATGCAAACCACTGGTTAGCCGCATAAATAGGATGTCTAGGTTACAGTTTGCCAAGAAGCACTTAAAAGAGCAACCACAGTTCTGGAAAAAATGTCTTATGGACAGATGAGATGAAGATTAGCTTATATCAGAGCGATGGCAAGGGCCAAAGAGGAAGAAAGGGGAGTAAGGGGCGACCGTGGCTGACAAGGGATGTAAGGGACAGTATAAAAATAAAAGAGAAGAAGTGCAACGTATTGGTATTGGGGGTAGAGTGCTGACATGGATAGAAAATTGTTTGGCAGATAGGAAAGAAAGAGGATTAACGGGTCCCTTTCAGAATTGCAGGCAGTGACTAGTGGGGTACCGCAAGGCTCGGTGCTGGGACCGCAGCTATTTACAATATACATCAATGATTTAGATGAAACGATTCAAAGTAACATTAGCAAATTTGCAGATGACACAAAGCTGGGTGGCAGTGTGAACTATGAGAAGGATGCTATGAGAATGCAGGGTGACTTGGACAAGTTGGGGAGTGGGCAGATGCATGGCAGATGCAGTTTAATGTGGATAAATGTGAGGTTATCCACTTTGGTAGCAAAAACAGGAGGTCAGATTACTATCTAAATGTTGTCAAGTTGGGAAAAGGGGAAGTACAACGGGATCTGGGGGTCCTTGTTCACCAGTCAATAAAAGTAAGCATGCAGTTACAGCAGGCAGTGATGAAAGTGAATGACATGTTGGCCTTCATAACAAGAGGAGTATAGGAACAAAGAGCCCCTTCTGCAGTTGTATATGGCCCTAGTGAGACCACACCTGGAGTATTGTGTGCAGTTTTGGCACCATAATTTGAGGAAGGACAATCTTGCTATTGAGGGAGTGCAGCGTAGGTTTACAAGGTTAACTCCCGGGATGGCGGGACTGTCATATACTGAGGGAATGGAGCTGCTGGGCTTGTATACTCTGGACTTTAGAGGGATGAGAGGGAATCTTATTGAAACATATAAGATTGTTAAGAGTTTGGACACACTAGAGACAGGAAACATTTTCCCGATGTTGGGGGGAGTTCTGAACCAGGTGCCACAGTTTAAGAATAAGAGGTAAGCCATTGTGAACGGAGACGAGGAAACACTTTTTCTCACAGAGAGTTGTGAGTCTGGAATTCTCTGCCTCAGAGGGCGGTGGAGGCCAGTTCTCTGGATACTTTCAAGAGAGAGCTAGATAGGGCTCTTAAAGATAGTGGAGTCAGGGGATATGGGGAGAAGGCAGGAATGGGGTACTGATTGGGGATGATCAGCCATGATCACATTGAATGGCGGTGCTGGCTCGAAGGGCCAAATGGCCTACTCCTGCACCTATTGTGAAAGTATGATGCAGAGAAGGAAGTACCCAAGATCCAAAGCATACCACCTCATCTGTGAAACACGGTGGTGGGGGTGTTATGGCATGGGCATGTATGGCTGCTCAATGTACTGACTCACTTATCCTCATTGATGATACAACTGCTGATGGTAGTAGCATAATGAATTCTGAAGTGTACAGACACATCCTATCTGCTCATGTTCAAACAAAGGCCTCAAAACTCATTGGCCAGTGGTTCATTCTACAGCAAGACAATGATCCCAAACATACTGCTAAAGCAACAAAGGAGTTTTTCAAAGCTAAAAAATGTTCAAATTCTTGAGTGGACAAATCAATCACCCAATCTGAATCCATTTGAGCATGCCTTTTATGTGCTGAAGAGAAAACTGAAGGGGACTAGCCCCCAAAACAAGCATGAGCTAAAGATGGCTGCAATACAGGCCTGGCAGAGCATCACCAGAGAAGACATCCAACAACTGGTGATGTCCATGAATCGCAGACTTCAAGCAGTCATTGCATGCAAAGGATACGCAGCAAAATACTAAACATTACGACTTTCATTTACATGACATTGCTGTGTCCCAAACATTATGGTGCCCTGAAATGGGGGTACTATGTATAAACACTGCTGTAATTTCTACAAGGTGGAAGCAAAATATGTAAAAATGTCCTTTATTAAAATCTGACATTGTGCACTTTAACCACATGTGATTTTTTTTCTATTACAAATCTCAAATTGTGGAGTACAGAGGCAAATAAATAAATGATGGGCCTTTGTCCTAAACGTTATGGATGGCACTGCAGGTCAGCACATATGTGTCTTGTTGCTTTTTTTTTGTATGGCTGTATGGTAATATGAATATCACTGTACCTTAATTGGTAAATGTGACAATAGAAGACCTGTGAAACCTTAGAGAAGTAGCATGTCCTTTCTACTCAATTCATTCAACAGCAAACAATAGAAAACAGCCTCAATCTCAGTGCTTCTGCAACTTTGCTTGACCTTGCACTGTGAAACACTAAAATTGATTTGGTCGTAATAATAAAATGAAGCCTGCATTATCTGTACTCTAATTCCAATTAATAAAACTGGTATTGCTGTATTATTTATGATTAGGTTCATGAAGAGAGAAATGCAATAAAAATCTGCTATGTAATTGTATTGATATACTGATGTATGGCTTTAATGCAGAAAGATATTATACAATGTGGAGCTGCAAAATTACTTATGGCATACAGAATATCATGGTTAATGTCTTAAAAAATGTCTGTAAGTTGCAAATAACAAATACAGTTGAGAGCAGTCTAAATTGATTGGTCAAATGTATATCTTCAAATAATATCTGAGAATCAAAGCGTCAATGGATTGCACATCACAGCAACAACTGAATACACTTGAAGATTTCCTAATTAGTGCACTGTGAAAATAAAATCACTCCCATTATTTTGCTGAATATGCATCATTTCCCCCGACAAAGTCCAAGCATGGGTAAACCCAGCTATCTCAAATCATCCCTTTCATGAATATTTTTCTCTTCTCCCATCTTTCATTTAAAGCCAATGTTTCCAGACTCAATCTGGCATTTAACCATCTATTTTAGCCTATTCTAGAATTTTAAAGCCTTTGAATTTGGAGGAAATTTGTTTAATTTTTTGTTACCTTAAGTTGTCATCTTCTACACATTCTTTGTATTCCTTCCATCAATCCGCTTCATGTCCAGAAACCCAGAGTAAAACGCACATAATATTCTCCAAGAAAATTTGTTTGATCGGTTTTCCTACTGAGACATTCTATCAAGATTCTAATTTTTGGTGCTTGCTTCAATCTATATTTAAGGAGTTATCTTTTTAATTAAAATTAAATTCCAATATATACATATGCCCTGAATTTCTTTTGATGTACTGCTGCTCTTCCACTGCATTCCAAAGTAAAATTAAAAGTCAAGTGTAAACTGTTTCAAACTGTTCTGAACTTGAACAAAGGTAACTTTGAAGGTATGAGATGTGAATTGGCCAAGATAGACTGGCAGGTGATTCTTAAAGGGTTGACAGTGGATGTGCAATGGAAGGTATTTAAAGACTGCATGGATGAAGTACAAAAGTTGTTCATACCAGTTTGGCAAAAGAATAAATCGGGGAAGGTGGTGCATCCATGGATAACAAGGGAAATCAGGGATAGTATAAAAACAAAAGATGAGGCATACAAATTTGCCAGAAAAAGCAGCCTACCGGAGGACTGGGAGAAATTCAGAATGCAGCAGAGGAGGACAAAGGGCTTAATTAGGAAAGGGAAAATAGATTATGAAAGGAAACTGGCAGGGAACATAAAAACTGACTGCAAAAGTTTTTATAGATATGTGAAGAGAAAGAGACTAGTTAAAACAAATGTTGGTCCCTTGCAGTCAGAAACAGGTGAATTGATCATGGGGAACAAGGACATGGCAGACCAATTGAATAACTACTTTGGTTCTGTCTTCACTAAGGAAGACATAAATAATCTGCCGGAAATAGCAGTGGAACGGGGGTCAAATAAGATGGGGGAACTGAGTGAAATCCAGGTTAGCCGGGAGGTGGTGTTGGGTAAATTGAACGGATTGAAGGCCGATAAATCCCCAGGGCCAGATAGTCTGCATCCCAGAGTACTCAAGGAGGTAGCCACAGAAATAGTGCATGCATTAGTGATAATTTTTCAAAATTCCTTAGATTCTGGAGTAGTTCCTGAGGATTGGAGGGTAGCTAATGTAACCCCACTATTTAAAAAAGGAGGGAGAGAGAAAGCGGGGAATTACAGACCAGTTAGTCTAACATCGGTAGTGGGGAAACTGCTAGAGTCAGTTATTAAAGATGGGATAGCAGCGCATTTGGAAAGTGGTGAAATCATTGGACAAAGTCAGCATGGATTTACGAAAGGTAAATCATGTCTGACAAATCTGATAGAATTTTTTGAGGATGTAACTAGTAGAGTGGATAAGGGAGAACCAGTGGATGTGTTATATCTAGACTTTCAGAAGGCTTTCGACAAGGTCCCGCATAAGAGATTAGCATACAAACTTAAAGCACACGGTATTGGGGGTTCAGTATTGATGTGGATAGAGAACTGGCTAGCAGACAGGAGGCAAAGGGTAGGAGTAAACGGGTCCTTTTCAGAATGGCAGGCAGTGACTAGTGGGGTGCCGCAAGGCTCAGTGCTGGGACCCCAGCTATTTACAATATATATTAATGATTTGGACGAGGGAATTCAATGCAACATCTCCAAATTTGCAGATGATACCAAGCTGGGGGGTATAGTTAGGTGTGCAGAGGATGCTTGGAGGCTGCAGGGTGATTTGGATAGGCTGAGTGAATGGGCAGATGCATGGCAGATGCAGTATAATGTGGATAAATGTGAGGTTATCCACTTTGGTGGCAAAAACATGAGGGTAGACTATTATCTGAATGGTGGCAGATTAGGAAAGGGGGAGATGCAACGAGACCTGGGTGTCATGGTACACCAGTCATTGAAAGTAGGCATGCAGGTGCAGCAGGCAGTGAAGAAAGCAAATGGTATGTTAGCATTCATAGCGAAAGGATTTGAGTATAGGAGCAGGGAGGTTCTACTGCAGTTGTACAGGGTTTTGGTGAGGCCACACCTGGAGTATTGCGTACAGTTTTGGTCTCCAAATCTGAGGAAAGACATCCTTGCCATAGAGGGGGTACAGAGAAGATTCGCCAGACTGATTCCTGGGATGTCAGGACTTTCATATGAGGAAAGATTGGATAGACTCGGCTTGTACTCGCTGGAATTTAGAAGATTGAGGGGGGATCTTATAGAAACTTACAAAATTCTTAAGGGGTTGGACAAGCTAGATGCTGGAAGATTGTTCCCGATGTTGGGGGAGTCCAGAACAAGGGGTCACAGTCTAAGGATAAGGGGGAATTCCTTTAGGACCGAAATGAGGAAAACATTCTTTACACAGAGAGTCGTGAGTCTCTGGAATTCTCTGCCACAGAAGGTAGTTGAGGCCAGTTCATTGGCTATATTTAAGAGGGCGTTAGATGTGGCACTTGTGGCTAAAGGGATCAGGGGGTATGGAGAGAAGGCAGGTTCGGGATACTGAGTTGGATGATCAGCCATGATCACATTGAATGGCGGTGCAGGCTCGAAGGGCCGAATGGCCTACTCCTGCACCTATTTTCTATGTTTCTATGTTTCTAAATGTGTTTTCCAGGCAGTGCTATGAGAAAGAGAAATCTATCACTTCATGGATTTCCAGATGTACTTTTTCCCAAAACTTTTTAGCCAGGTCGTGCCCACTTATATTTTTCCAGGACAGATGAAGTGATTGACGTCAATCTATGCCCTCATAGACGATCCATAACACTTTCCCCAGTGCAATCCAATGTCCAATTCAATCCATTTCAGGTGGATCTGAAAATGATCACATGAACCCATCCCTACTGCAGCTACGTTAAAAATCATGCAAATCTCTTTGGAATTCAAGGGAAGCATAAATCGTCTAAAACAATCATGCCCAAGGAACAAAATAAATACGTGTTATATTCATCATTTTTCATGAAAATATGAAAAATTTGTTTTGACTCCTTTGACTAAGCATGCTTAACAGTAGAGTCCAGCTAGTGCTACACGCAAAACATTGTGTACCTCTTGTTACTTGCCCAGAAGCAAACATACAGATAGTCTGGCAGCTGGTGACAGACTGGTAGAGTGGCGCAGCGGGTAGAGCGCCAGAGACCTGGGTTCGATCCTGCCTACGTGTTCTGTCTGTATGGGGATTGTATGCTCTCCCTGTGACCGCGTGGGTTTTCTTCGAGTTTCCTCCTATACTCCAAAGACGTACAGGTTTGTGGGGCAGTTGGCTTCTGTAAATTATAAATTGTTCCTAATGTGTAGGATAGTGTTAGTGTACGGGGTGATTGCTGGTCAGCGTGGCCTCAGAGAGCTGAAGGGCCTGATTTCACGCTGTAAGCCTAAAGTCTAAAGACTGTAAAAAGGCCTATGCTTTGGGATGCTGCTGCTTTAGGAACCAGCAGGAAATTGATTGTGTGCTTGGACAAAAGGTAAAGTCTCCATAGGCAGAGTCATGCTTATGACCAGCATAAGAAACAATGGGTGTTTTGGTATTGGTTTATCACGTGTACCGAGATACAGTGGGGAGCTTCCAAAGACATGAGTAGAGCTAGCCTTTTGCCATCTACTAGTGGATATGCACACGAGGGCAAATAATATGATCAGGGTTGCGGAAAGAATATAGAATATAGAAATGCAGCACTATACTGGAAATGAAAGCGATATATGTGTCCAGGGGTAGGGCTGGTGAGATACTGGCAAGTTTATCAGATTCAGGTTCACAAATTATGGGCAAGGTTTTGAAAGAGGACGTGGTGAAAACTTTGCAAGAACATTTTAATCTAGCACTGTTGGAGATCTGGGAGCTGCAAGTCTGGCATGTACGACAAGAACCAGAGGAATATACACTATTAGCAGATATGTTAATAGGCTAAAAACACTGACTAAAAAAACACATTTTCAGACCTTAGTGAATAGGGTACTGCACAATTTCTCTGTGCAAATTAGTAGATGAGAAAATTCAGATGAGACTATTTAAATATAATGGACTTGACTTCCAAGGGAGCTTGCAGAATGGTCATGAGTTTGGAGTTAGTGCTTAGGTGTGTGAGGCAGCTTAATCCGGACCAGTGCTTTTCGTGTGGATGAAAAGGTGCTACATTAATTAACATTGACTAACATGTTTTAAATTTAATGCATAACTATTAAAAAATAAGATAAATTGTTTAATAGGTTTTTTCCATCAATGTGCCCCTACGTAAAAGTATAAGATCAATACATGTTACAGAATAAACATATTATTCAAATAATATACAACAATGCACTAAACATTTGAAAAATGTGAAAGTTTAGTTGTTAACTTTTTAGAGGTGTAGGTGTGACTGTCTCAAAAAAACCTCACTGGTTCTGACATGTTCTTGAGGTGTGAGCAAGAAACAATCCCCATGGAGTTAGCAAAGGCAACATGGTTTTCCTCTTTGCAATGTAGAGACAACAAGTAAGTTTGGCAGGCGATTAATAGGTCACATGAGTGCAAAAGGCAGCGAAACTGCAGGTTATTTGGGTGCAAAAGGTAAGAGGCCTTGCATGGATGTTATGGAAGCCTCCAAGTCTCGGAATTTAATATGATTCAGCGTAACATTTATCTCATGTCTCAGAAGAAAGCAACAGACAATAAAAAATGGAAGTTCACATTATGAGGAGATGGAAACAAGAATGATGATTGGAATTTATAGTGTGCTGGAGGAATGTGCCGAGAGCAGTATGTTTAAGGCTGTAAGCAACAGCCATAAATATCCACATTGATACAATGAAAAATTGGACCATTGTAGGGCAAGATGTGTATCTAAAATACCAGAAGCATATTCTGTTTTGGTAATCGAGTTACAGTATTTGTCTAAAATTAAAAAAAGATCTGAAAACATTTTGTTACTGGAAATACATGGCCGAACAAATTAATTCCAGCAGCATGTATTAGTCCAATCATTCCCATTCCACATATCTTTTGCCCCCCCCCTTCCCCTAGCCGCTCTTTCTTCCCCCACCCGCTCTCTCTCTTGTGTCCCACCCGGACGCGCATCTATTTATCCCCTCCCGCTCCCCTTCAACCAATATTCATTCCTCTAGCTTCACAATTCGTAATTCTTCAATCCTTTAGTCTCATACCTTCTGCCTTTTCATCTCTGGCTGACAATCTGCCTATCTAAAAAAATCCTCTCCGGTATCTTACTTGTCAGTCTTTGTTCTACCCCGTGTTCTCCAGAGATGCTGCCTGATCTGCTGAGTCCAGAATGTTGTGTATTTTTTGTTCTGCCCCTGCTCTCTTCCAGCTTTCTTCCCCCTGCTGTCCACAATCAGTCTGAAGAAGGGTCGCGACTCGGCACATCACATCCATGACCTCCAGAGATATTGCATAACCGGCTGAGTTACTTCAGCACTCTGTGTCTTTTTTTATAAACCAGCATCGCCAGTTCCTTGTTTCTACTCTGTTTTTAGAAACACAGAAAATAGGTGCAGGAGTAGGCCATTCGGCCCTTCGAGCCAACACCGCCATTCAATATGATCATGGCTGATCATCCAAAATCAGTAACCCGTTCCGCCTTTTTCTCCATATCCCTTGATTCCCTTAGCCCTAAGAGCTAAATGTAACTCTCTCTTGAAAACATCCAGAGAATTGGCCTCCACTGCCTTTGATGGAATTCCACAGACTTATAACTCTCTGTGTGAAAAATTGTTTCCTCATCTCAGTCCTAAATGACCTACTCCTCATTCTTAAACTGTGACCCCTGGTTCTGGACTCTCCCAACATCAGGAACATTTTTCCTGCATCTACGCAGTCGACCCATCCTTTTATCATATGTCAGTCCTGCCATCCCGGGAATTACCCTGGTGAACCTACACTGCACTCCCTCAATAGCAATAATGTTCTTCCTCAAATTAGGAGACCAAAATTGCACACAACACTCCAGGTGCAGTCTCACCAGGGCCCTGTACAACTGCAGTAGGACCTCCTTGCTCCTAAACTCAAATCTTCTCCCAATGAAGGCCAACATGCCATTAGCTTTCTTCACTGCCTGCTGTGTCTGCATGCTTGGGTTACACAAAAGGCTGGAGAAACTCAGCGGGTGCAGCAGCATCTAAGGAGCGAAGGAGATAGGCGACGTTTCGGGTCGAGACCCTTCTTCAGACTGTCTGCATGCTTACTTTCAGTGACTGATATACAAGCACAACCAGGTCTCATTGCACCTCCCCTTCTCCTAATCTGACACCATTCAGATAATAATCTGCCTTCCTGTTCTTGCCACCAAAGTGGATATCCTTGCATTTGAATCGCTGACCCATATTATTGAACTATCAGCTAATTTGGCACAGCTTCTTTAATAAGTCTATCAAATCTCCTTTAGTTTTATCTTGAAAATGAAGTAATTCATCTCAACAGTCATGAAGTTCATCTCTTCTGCACCATCTCTTGTACCCTCACATCCTTTCTAAAATGTAGTGATCAGGGCTGGACATATTACTCTCTTTATGACCTAACTAATGTATTTTAAAGGTTCCGTATATTTCCCTGGCTTTGCAGTCTATGGTTTGATTTACACAGAATCCCAAATTATTTGAAAACCTTTCAATTAATATATCATATAATTTTCAAAGATTTATACAGATAATGTCACAGATTCCAACGTGCCTGTATATTTTTGAGCAAGGTTCCAGCAAACCAAAATCATAGATCGTACAGCACAGAAATGGGCCATTTCAGCCTGCCTGTGATGCTTATCTACACTAATCCCATTTGCCTGCATTGGGCCCATATTCCCCTACGACTTTACTACATAAATACCTGTCCAAATGCTTTTTAAAGGTTGTAATTGTACTTTCCGCTATCACATTCTCTCGCAGCTATTTCCAGATAACCACCACCCTCTGAGCGAAAAACTTAGCCCTCAGACCTCCTTTAAATGTAGACCCTCTCATCTTAAATCTGTGCCGTCTAGTTTTAGACTGCCCTGCTCTTGGAAAACAAAACCTCTGATGATCTATCCTATAAACAGCCCTCATTATTTGATAAACCCCTATAAGGTCACCCCTCAGCACCTATGCTCCTGTGGGAATAAACCCACCCAATGTAATCTCTGCTTTTTTACCACAGCACTCCATTCCAAGCAACATCCTGGTGAATCTGTTCTACGTTCTCTCAATTGTGACTTCATCCTGTGGTGACCAGTCCTATGCATGTGCAAGTCTAACTAATGTTGCTTGGTAATTAGGTTCCAGTACTTAATTGTTCTTTCATGACTGGGTTACATTATACATCCTGAAAATACTGTACATACTCTATTTCCCGGTAAATAGTGATTTTTTAAAATTATATTTTAGCCACTTATTGTGTTAAGGGCCTGTCCCACTTTCACAACCTAATTCACAACCTCTGCCGATTTTCCCCATGACTCATACTCGCAGCATGGTCATCACGAGGTCGTAGGTGGTTGTACGTAGGTCGTAGGAGGTCATGATGCTAGACGTAGGTACTCGTGACATCAAGTAGTTCGGGGAGTTTTTCTAGCATGATGAAAAATGGCCACGAGTAAAAAAGGTCGTGAATTAAGTCGTGAAAGTGGGACAGGCCCTTTAGAATATTTTCCTGTTCCCTAATGATTGCATTGCTGTGTTTATCTATTCCCTACTGATTAAGTTGTATTGCCTCCAATGTTCCATCCAAGTCTTTCGTCCATTGAAGAAAAGGATAGTTGAAGAGCAAGACCTCAGATCTGGCACAAAATTCAGGGCCGACTGGTCAACAGTGATCCCTGCCTGTGTTTATGATTCTGAGACTGTTTACTGGAGATTGAGTTACAGTCTTCATCCGATTGCTTGGTGATTGAGTTATTGTATTAACCTCTTCCCATCTGTTAAATGGGAAAAATATTAAGCTTGTTATAGTCACGTGTACAGTGAGAAGCGTTGTTTCACATGCTATCCAGTCAATTTAGCTAATACTATGCAGAAATACAATCAAGCCAAACTCAAGTACAACAGTCGTGTGATGGGAAATATACAGAGTGCAGAATATTGTCTGTTCCCAGGTGACTGAATTACAGTATTAGTCTGCTTGCTGCGACTTTGAGTTACAGTGTTAAACAGGTCACGATTGACTGAGTAACCACATTTATCTTTTCCCCGGTGATCAAGTTACAGTATTTATCTGGTTTTAAGGTGATTGATTTACAGTATTTATCCTTTACTTGCTGAGTGGGTTACAGTGTTGTTCTGGTGCTCTGGTGATTGAAATATAAAATACTTAACACCTCTCTCCCTCCCTCCCCCCTATTGGATTGCATTATTTATCTGTTGTGCAGTTGTGTTACAATATTTAGCTCTTCCTTGGTGACCAAGTTGCATTATTTAACAGGTTGATTTACAGTATTCCTCTGTTTACTGATGATTGAGCTACAGACTTTATCAGATTGGTTTGTGATTGAGTTATAGTATTAATCTATTCCCATGTGATTAACCCACCACAGTTATCTTCACCCTTGTTGGTGCTGAGTATTTATCTGTTCCCTGTTGACTGAGTTACAGCATTTCTCCGTTCCCCAGTGATTCAATTACTATATTTAAATGTGCTCTCATGTTAAGTTACTGTAATTATTTGACTGCCTGATGGTTGCATTTGCAGTATTTACCTGGTCCCAGTTACAATGTTTGCCTATTCCCTTGTGATTCAATTACAATATTTATCTGCTTACCTTGTGATTAAGTTACTGTATTTATCTAATTCCTGGGTGATCCAGTAACTGTATTCAACTATTCCCAGGTGTTTATTTAACTATTTCCTGGTGATTAAATTACAAAATGTATCTGTTCCCTAATAATTGAGTTAATGTATTTATCTGGTTCCATGGTGATTGAGTTACAATATTTTTTAACTGCCCAGTGAATGAATTACTGTGGGTTACACAAAAAGCTGGAGAAACTCAGCGGGTGCAGCAGCATCTAAGGAGCGAAGGAGATAGGCGACGTTTCGGGTCGAGACCCTTCTTCAGACTGGACTACTGAATGAATTACTGTATTTACCTGGACACTGATAACTGAATTACAAATTTTTTTTAATGTTGGTGGTTGTGTGATTGCATTTCACTGTTCTTTGTGATTGAGTTGTAATAGTTATGTGTCCCGGGTGTTTAACTAACAGCAGTTATCTGTTCCCTGGAGTTAGTGGTGGAGTGTTTGTTTATCTATTCCCTGGAGCATGAGGTACAGTATTTCACTCTTGCCTGGAGGGTAATTTACAGTATTTATCGGCTCACTGCTGTTACAGGGCATGAGACTCACAGAGCTTAAATAGTTCAATAGTGACAATGTTACTGTCATTATCAATCGACTCATTTGATACTGTATTTATTTGGCTCCTAGATGATTGATTCACAGGAAATTTTCCTTTCCCTGGTAATGAATTACAATATTTATTGGTCCTCCAGTGATTTAATTATTCCATCTTATCACCCATGCCTGAATTATATTAGTTATCTGTTTGCCTGTAATTTGGTTTACAGTCTTTATCCATTGCCTGTTGCCTGTGTTACAATATCTCATTCTTCCTTGGTAAATAAGTACAGTATTGATCTGGTTCCCTCGTGATTGATTTACAGTCTGCACCTACAATTGGTGATTGAGATACAATACATAAACGGTGCACGAGTGATTAGCTTCATTTCTCCCTTCACCACTGATTGAATTACAGTATTTATCAGTTCACCAGTGATTGAGTTACAGTCTTTATCGCGATGCCCGGTGATTGAGTTATTCCCAGATAAACATTGTGAATAGTTCCCAGGTATTGGTTGCGCAGTTTTATCTGTTCTCTGCCAATTTTGCTACGATGTTTATCTATTCCCTGGTCATTGACAATGGCAGTATTTATTTGGTCCCTGGTAGTTATGTTACTGGTTCCTGAATGGCAGAGTCACAATCTTCAACTGTTCCCTGGTGATATAGTTACAATATTTACCAGTTCTCAGGTGATTGAGCCATTGCACTTGTGCATGACCTCTTGTATTAAAATAGTTAATTGCTGAAGGAGTTAGATTAGCTATCTTTTCCTTGGTTATTCAGTTACCATTACCTGGCTATGGTATTTATCATTTTCCACCAGTTATCAGTTACAGTACCTCCTGTTTCCCTGGTGATTCCACTGCAGTATTAATCTGGTTCCTGTTACAGTATTTACCTGTTCCTATTGGTTGAGTTATCACATGTATCAGATTGAGTATTTATTTGGTGAATGAGTTACAATATTTATCTGATTGAGTTATGGAGTTATCTATTCTCTGGTGCTTGAATTGCAGTATTTATTTGATTCGCTGGTGACTGACTTATACTATTTATCCGGTTGCCAGATGATTGAGTTACAGTGTTTATCTGTTCCTTGATGGCTGAATTGCAGTGTTTTTCTGTACCCTGATGATTGATTTATGGTATTTCCCTGACCTCTCATTGCTGAATTACAGTATATACTTGACTCCCGGGTAACGGTGTTACTGAATTTGTATGACTCACAAATGATAGAAGCAGATTTTTCTGATTCCCTGGTGGTTATTTGGAGTTTTGTTTTCTTCCTTAATGGTTAACTTGTACCATGTTACAAGGATGGAGTGTTCAGACTTAATAAAAGGCTGCTTCATAGGTTTATTGAATTCTAAATGGTCCTCATCTGAATTTAGCACTTAAATTAAATTATATTTCCTAAACTTCTAAATTCAACATATTTGGATTTGCATCTGTGACAATAAGTAATTTCCTTGTTTTCACTTCTCCAAATGCTGACTTTACAAAACTGAAAGGTGACATGCAGAAATAAAAAATAAATGACTTTAATATTTCCTCAATTTAATAATTTTATTAATGAGTATAAATACTCCAAAAATCCTTGCTCTATAATCTTAATCCAACATGTCTAATTTAATTTGAAATGACGGTTAAAGCAATAGGGAGTTAAACTGGAAACCACCTAAATAGAAACTATGGATCACAGTGCACAGTTTATTTTAGTGCAATGCACACCCATTGCGCTGCTGGCCACGTTCTAAATTCAAGATGTTTACTTATTTACGTGAGTCTTATTTACAATTAGCACACATGATTCTCATTTATACACTTCCTGTTCATCTGCAATATAAACTGAACCCTAATTGACGGCAATAGAGAGTAATATGTTCCCAAACTGGTAGCTGGTCTATCCAGGGACCCACGACAGTCCGTTCAGTGAGGCAGAGGTTCACTTGCACCTCCTCCAACCTCATCAACTGTTGTTCAATATGTGGACTCTTATACATCGACGAGACCAAATGCAGACTGGGCGATCGTTTCGCGGAACACCTTCGCTCAGCCCGCGTGAACCAACCTGATCTCCCAGCTGTTGGACACTTTAGATCTCCTTCCCATTCCTGCACAGACCTTTCTGTCTTCTTCCATTGTCAGAGGGGGGCTAAACGCAAATTGGAGAAACAGTATCTCATATTTTGCATGGGTATCTTACAGCCCAGAGTTATGAATATTGATTTCTCTCACCTCAGGTAGCCCCGGCATTCCTTCTCTCTTTATCCCTCCCCCACCCAAGTCACACTAGCTTCCCATTTTCACCGTACACACAGTTTACAATGGCCTGTTTTCTTTATTTTATTTTTTGGCATATCTTTCATTCATTGTTCTTTATCTCTCCACATCACCATCTGTATCTTTTGTTTCCCTTATCCCTAACCAGTCTGAAGAAGGGTCTCAGCCCAAAACGTCACCCATTCCTTCTCTCCAGAGATGCTGTCTATCCTGCTGAGTTACTCCAGATTTTTGTGCCTATATTCTATCAATTACCTACCAGCCTCATTCTACCCACCCCTGCTGCCTGCCACCTTCTGTCTCTTCTACCTGTTTCCATCTATGCATCATCCCCTCCCCATCTGGTTTCACCTATCACTCCCAGCCTTTGCTC
Source organism: Raja brachyura (assembly GCA_963514005.1). The sequence goes on from OY740784.1 coordinate 103,707,731, forward strand.
ACGCTCACCCTCTGCTCTTGCAGCAATAAAACGGCACTCTTTCCTCTTTCCTCTCAGTCTACGCGCAGCGCCCTGACCCGTAACATCGACACAACGTTTGCCTTTATACTTGACCCTCTTGAGTTCTTCCAGTGTTCTGTTTTAGTTCTAGATTCCAGCATATACAGTCTCTCTCGCCTTTAAACCCAAGAATAGTTCAGTGTTCAATCACTGAGTTCTCAGATTTCATGCTGCACTCACGTGAATTCAAAATGTAGAAATATATATTCCTTTATGTTTTTTATGGCTAAATTGTAAACTCTATATTGTATAATGGGTGTGGACGGTTAGTGATAGTGTCAGTGAGATTCAACAGGGCATACCTTGCTGGTGATACCAACAGTTCTCTGGTGGCACTTATGACAGTAAACACAAGCAAATTGAGACCTTTGGCATGCATATCTAAACATGGAAGTCCTGAACTTGATAAAGGAAACAGGCCATTGCAGCTCTTGAATCTGTCAGCGTATTCTGCACTGGATACTGCATGGATATTCAATGAAGATTTTAACAATGTGGAGAAGAAATATGTAAAAATGCAGTGCAATTATTTTTACATTATTTGATCTTGTAGTAAAACCAGCATGCACAATTAGTTTTAGATGATTTTTAATTAGTGGTCTTTAAAAATCATTTATTTTATTTGTTTTGGTCATTTTTGAATGCTTCCAAATAGTGAGCAGCCTTGACAGGTGGCATAGTCGGAACTGGAGTCATGTTGTCAACCAAATATTTTCTAAGCATTTGTGTGGGCTGGGTTTATACAGATTCATCCGTGTAATCTAATTATATTATATGAGGCCCTGGTGCTGAGCATGGTACTGGTAATCAGGTTCAGGTACACCTCAGCAAATAAATTTGGTTGTATATATCAACACAAGTTGTGGTCCAATACAGAATTCAAACTTTAATTACAGGTTGTATGCCCCTTACATCAAAGCTTGGACCTTTATACAGGTAAGCTTTAAACTTACACCTTTACATTGTGTATATCAACCAAGGTTCTCTGATCGGGGACACAATCAAGACTTTCTTGAAGGCTTTATCAGTATGTGATCTAGAAATACTTTGTCAACACACTGGTGCAGCTGGTGGTGTTATTTTCTATCTGCAGAAGAGACCCAGGTTCAATCCAGTACGTGTAGAGTTTGCACATTCACTCTGTGACCCTGTATATTTCCGCTAGGTGTTCTGCTTTTCTCCAACATCCCAAGGACGTGCATTTGTACGTTTATTGGCCACTGTACATTGCCCCAAAAGGAGGTAAGTGATATAATCTGGGAGGAGCTGATGAGAACGTGGGAGAATAAAACTGGGTTAATGTAGAATTGGAGTAAATGGGTGGTTGATGGTTGGCGCAGACTCATTGCACTGCTGGGCCTGTTTCTGTGCTGTATCTCTCTAAGACAATCTAAGGCCACGACACTCTTCATTTCCAAATCGCAAAGCATATTGTCACTTTGTGAGACCGGAATATCCTTTGAATTATAATGTGCCAGATAGTCCACTGAGTGGAGTGGAGAAGCAGGAAAGACTGCAAAGTGGAATGGAGAGGTATGGATCATATGCGGACAGATGTGATTAGTTTAGCTTGGCACCATGTTTGGCACAGACATGGTGGGCCAAATGTGGTGTTTCCTATGCTATACTTTTCTTTGTCCCATTTCCTGGGGTAAATTGACAACAAATTATATACCCAAAAAGAAACAGAAAGATTGGGTTAGAAAAAGGGAGAAATAAGAAAGAGACAGAAAAAGCAAGAAAACAATTGAAAATGTTATAATTTCAAAATTTGTGAACCTGAGAGAGCAATTTCCCACCTGCAGGAAACAGATTCCTTAGATTTGATTTCTGGGCTTCCAAGGTTAAGTGGTACTACAATATGTAAATGTGTCACCTGTTTAATACAGAAATGGAATACTGATTGGGCAACGTTTCCAATATCTTCTCTATATCCTGCTGTTGGCTGAAGGGGCCAGAGCCAAGTAATTCATTGCTCCACTGACTTTGATTCCAAAGACGTTGATCTAGTGTTTGGTGTGACACCTTGTCATATGGACCACAAGCTTTTCAGTGGGTTACTGGGCAGGAACCATTCTCCTTCTGAAGGCTCTGGAAATCTAATCATGGACCTAGATATGTAGTTGGGGTGCATGTATACAGAAAGAAAGGCAGGTTAACATGTGCCTATCTTTCACAATCTCTGGAACTGGTGTAAACCGATGATAGACACAAAAAGCTGGAGTAACTCGGCGGGACAAGCAGCATCTCTGGAGATGTAGGAAGGAACTACAGATGCTAATTTAAACCGAAGATAGACACTAAAAGCTGGAGTAACTCAGCAGGACGCAGCATCTCTGGAGATCGAGGAAGGAACTGCAAATGCTGGTTTGAACCGAAGATAAGACACAAAAAGCTGGAGTAACTTAGCGGGACAAGCAGCATCTCTGGAGATGTAGGAAGGAACTGCAGATGATGGTTTAAATCAAAAATAGTCACATTCTCCAGGGTGAAGAGAATTATAGTTAACTCTCTTAATTAAAAAAAATAATTTCTGACAGTGCAGCATTTCCTCAGTACATGGAGGACTATCAGGTTCTATGAGAATTTGAACCCACATTTTTTATACTCAGAACCAAGACTGCTATCACTGATATGTGTTTTTTTTTTAGTATGGCTATTCACATATCACAAAGGTTTCAAAGGTATTTTATTGTCATGTGTGCCGATTAAGGTAAATGTGGCAATAAAATACCTTTGAAACCTTTGAAACATCAGAAGGAAATCCATCAGCCTATTTTTCAGCTGAACCTCAGTTTCCAACCATTCTACTTGTGTAGATTTCACAAAGTGAAGACAATGATTACAATTCAACATTCATTGATGCCAATTTGTAGACCATGGTTTAAAATGCAAGTCAGCAAACATCAGAAAAATTATTCCCAATTAATAAACCCAATTCCATTCAATACCTTTCTTGGGATAGACAGGGAGTGCAGGAGTCCTGTGGTCAATTGCCTCCGTAAGAAGTATATCATTTCGGATATTGTATGGGACCAGATGGTCTTTCAGCGAAGAGCAGTAGCAGCAGCTAGGCCTGTGGCCCAATGACTGGCACTGAAGCTCAGTGGGGGAAACATGGGAAACATAGAAAAATAGGTGCTACTACTTTCGGCCTTTCGAGCCAGCACCGCTATTCAATTTGATCATGGCTGATCATCTAAAATCAGTACCCCATTCCTGCTTTTTCCCCATTCCCTTGATTCCTTTAGCCCTAAGAGCTAAATCTAACTCTTTATTGAAAACCATTGAATTGGCCTCCACTGCCTCCTGTGGCAGAGAATTCCACAGATTCCCAACTCTCTGGGTGAAGACGTTTTTCCTCATCTCAGTCCTAAATGGTCTACTCCTTATTCTTAAACGGTAACCTCTGGTTCTGGACACCCCCAACATCGGGAACATTTTTCCTGAATCTAGCCTGTCCAATCCTTAAGAATTTTATATGTTTCTATAAGATCCCCTCTTATCCTTCTCAATTCCAATGAATACAAGCCCAGTCGACCCAATTATTTTATCATATGTCAGTCCCGCCATCCTGAGTATTAACCTGGTGAACCTTCGCTGCACTCCCTCAATAGCAATAATGTCCTTCCTCAAATTTGGAGACCAACATTGCACACAATACTCCAGGTGCGGTCTCACCAGGGCCCTGAACATCTGCAGTAGGACCTCCTGAACGCAAATCCTCTTGCAATAAAGGCCAACATGCCATTAGCTTTCTTCACTGCCTGCTGTATCTGCATGCTTACTTTCAGTGACGGATGTACAAGCACACCTTGTTGCACCTCCCCTTTTCCTAATCTGAAACCATTCAGATAATAATCTGGCTTCCTGTTCTTACCACCAAAGTGGATAACCTCACATTTATCCATATTATACCGCATCTGTCATGCACCTGCCCACTCACCAAACTGATCCAAGTCACCCTGCAGCCTCATAGCATCCTCCTCACAGCTCACACTGCCTCCCAGCTTTGTGTCATCCGCAAACTTGGAGATGTTACATTTAATTCCCTCATCTAAATTGTTAATATATATTGTAAATAACTGGGGTCCCAGCATAGAGCTTTGCAGCATGCAATAACCTTGAATACACATGGCATCATTAATCCTAGATTTTTTTGTGAGACACTTGTTACTTTGCAGCAAAAATCTGGACTTGAAATGATTTGCTTTTCCTTAATTTAGCTTAAGGTTGGGAAAAAATGCTACCCATCTATTAATGTGTCTTCAGATATCTACATTCCATTGGAACTTTTGTGAAATGTCACATTTAATTCCCTCATCTAAATTGTTAATATATATTGTAAATAACTGGGGTCCCAGCACCTCACTAGTCACTGCCTGCCATTCTGAAAATAACCCGTTAATTCCTATTCTTAGCTTCCTGTCTGCCAATCAGTTCTCTATCCATGTCAATACCCTACCCCCAATACAATGTGCTCTAATTTTTCACACTAATCTCTTGTGTGGGACCTTATGACCGATCCTGTCACTGCTTTCCAAATGTATTGCTATTACATCTTTAACAATCGACTCAGTAGTGGGGAAGATGCTTACATCAATAGTGGGGAAGATGCTTATCTTCCCCACTACTGATGTAAGGCTAACTGGTCTATAATGCTCCGTTTTCTCTCTCCCTCCTTTCTTAAAAAGTGGGGTTACAATGGCTACCCTCCAGTCCACAGGAACCGATCCAGAGTTGAGAGAACATTGGAAAATGATCACCAATGCATCCACGATTTCTAGGGCCACCTCCTTGAGTACTCTGAGATGTAGACCGTCAGGCCCTGGTGATTTATCTGCCTTCAGTCCCAATAGTTTACCTAACACCATTTCTAGACTGATGTGGATTCCCTTCAGTTTCACCCTCCTACTTGATCCTCGGTCCCCTAGTATTTCTGGGAGATTGTTTGTGTCTTCCTTAGTGAAGATAGAACCAAAGTACTTGTTTAACTGTTCTGCCATTTCCTTGTTTCCCATTATAATTTCACCTGTCTCTGCTTGTAAGGAACCTACATTTGTCTTCACTAATCTTTTCCTTTTTACATATCTAAATAAGCTTTTATAGTCCATTTTTATATTCCCCGCAAGCTTTCTTTCATGCTCTTTCTCCCCCTCTTAATTAACCCCTTTGTCCTCCTCTGTTGAATTCTAAATTTCTCCCAGTCCTCCGGTTTGCTGATTCTTTTGGCCAATCTATATGCCTTTTCCTTGGATTTAACACTATCCTTGATCTCCCTTGTTAGCTACGGTTGAGTCGCCTTCCCTGTTTCACCAGACAGGGATGAACAACTTTTGGAGTTCATCCATCCGGTCTTTAAATGTTTGCCATTACATCTCCCCCGTCAACCCTTTAAGTGTAATTTGCCAGGCTATCCGAGCCAATTCTCATACCTTCAAAGTCTCCTTTCTTTAAGTTCAGGACCTTAGTCTCTGAATTAACCGTGTCACTCTCCATCCTAATGCAGGATTCCACCATATTATGGTCACTGTTGCCCAAGGGGATTCGCACACAAGATTGCTAACTAATCCCCCCACATTACCCAGTACCCAGTCTAGGATGGCCTGCCCTCTAGTCGGTTCTTCTACATATTGACTTAAAAAAAATTACATTCCAGGAAATCTTCTTCCTCAGCGCTTCCACCAATTTGGTTGGCCCAATTTATATGTAGATTAAAGTCACCCATGATCTAATGTACCTTTGCTACACGCATCCCTAATTTCCTGCTTAATGCTGTCCACAACCTCCCTACTGCTGCTTGGTGGTCTGTATACAAGTCCAACATGCGTTTTCTTCCCTTGGCTATTTGCAGTTCTTTTTTTTTACACTTTAGTTTTTATTGCTTTTATGTATACACAAATAAAACACAAATATAACAACGAAACATACAACATTACAGTGAAACGTACAACAGTGCAGCGGGGGGTTCAGTGTATAATTAATGATGCAGTATACAGAACTATTTTCATATTAAAACATTTTCCAATAACTTACATTATTGTCTATAAAATTATAGTGTTGATGTGTTTATTTCTATACCTAATCCATTTTTCCCATTTTCTATTAAACTCGTCCTCTTTCACTCTTAGAGAATATGTCATTTTCTCCATGACAAATATTTCCTGTACTATGTCTAACCATTGTCTAAGTCTGGGTGTGTCCGCTCCAAGCCAGTTTCTTGTAATGGCCAAGGCTATTTTGCAGTTCTACCCATAGAGGGAAACAAGGAGAGCTGTATTGATAGAAATCTCAATATTTATAGGGACAGGAAAGAGATTCTGTAAGCATGAACAAGGCAAATGTAGGAAGCCAGTCCATAGGCAAGACAGGCAATGGCATGACAGAAAGCAAGAGAAGGATGATAGTTTAAACTGAATTGTTTTAACGCAAAAATCTTCACAGCTAAGACAGATGAACTCAGAGCATGGGATTGTGATCTAATAGCTATCATAAAAATGCGGTTGAGGGATGGGTAGGACTAGCAAATCAATGTTCTAAGGTATAGATGCTACAGGTATCATTGATGTGGAGGTAAGAGAGGAGGGGAGGAATGGATTCAAAAGCACATTACAGCAGTAATTTTAGAGGATATTCCTGGGCAAACTTCCAGCGAGGCCATATGGATGAAACTCAGAAATGAGAAAGGTATGATCATTTTAATGGGATTATAATATATAATATATGTCTCCCCATAGTCAGTGGAAACTTGAGAAGGAAATATGTAGGGAGATCATGGATAGTTGCAGGAATAATAGAGATAGTAGATGATTTTAATTTCCCGAATATCGAATGGGATTGCCATAGTTTTAAGGGATCAGATGGGCCAAAATTTGTTGAGTGCGTTCAGGAAAGTTTTCTCAAGCAATATGTACATGACCCTATGAAAGAGGGGCAATATTTGAACTTGACTCGGAATTGGGCAAGTGATTGATGTGTCAACAGGGGAGCATATTGGAACCAGTGGCTATAAATAAATTGATTTAAAAATAATTATTGATAATGATAGACTCTGGTCCACAAGTTAAAGTCATTAATTGGGCAATGCTAATTTTGATTGTATTTATCAGGAAATTGCAAAGAATGATTGGGAGAGGTTGTTAGCAAGTAAAGGAACTATTAGCAAGTGGGAGGCTACAAAAGGTGACATGGGGAGAATTCAAGGGCCAACTATTACCTGTTCGAGTGAACATATTATATGGCCTAGCTTAGTTTAACTTCCCAAACCGGATCACTTTGCAGTTTTTGAGTTAAATCCCATTTGCTATTTCTTTTCGCACTTTCCCAGTTAATCTAATTCATGTTATAAATATGAGCACCCTTCTTCACTGTAAACTGAACCACCAATTATGGTAACATATGGAAATCTTCCTGATATACTAGTGGCCAGAGGATCTGGGGTGACAGAGGAACTGAAGGAAATCCACATTAGGCAGGAAATGGTGCTGGGTACTGATGGAACTGAAGGCTGATAAATCCCCAGGGCCTGATGGTCTGCATCCCAGGGTACTTAAGGAAGTGGTTCTAGAAATCGTGGATGCATTGGTGAGAATTTTCCAATGTTCTATAGATTCAGGAGCAGTTCCTGTAGATTGGAGGGTAGCTAATGTTATCTCACTTTTTAAGAAAGGCGGGAGAGAGAAAACAGGGAATTATAGACCAGTTAGCCTGACATCGGTGGTGGGAAAGATGCTGGAGTCAATTATAAAAGATGAAATAGCGGCACATTTGGATGGCAGTAACAGGATCGGTCCAAGTCAGCATGGATTTACGAACGGGAAATCATGCTTGACTAATCTTCTGGAAGTTTTTGAGAATGTAACGAGGAAAATGGACAAGGGAGAGCCAGTGGATGTAGTGTACGTGGACTTTCAGAAAGCATTTGATAAGGTCCCACATAGGAGATTAGTGGGCAAAATGAGGGCACATGGTATTGGGGGTAGAGTGCTGACATGGATAGTAAATTGGTTGGCAGACAGGAAACAAAGAGTAGGAATGAACAGGTCAATAGACAATAGACAATAGGTGCAGGAGTAGGCCATTCGGCCCTTTGAGCAAGCATCGTCATTTAATGTGATCATGGCTGATCATCCCCAATCAGTAGCCCGTTGCTGCCTTCTCCCCATATCCCCTGACTCTGCTATATTTAAGAGCCCTATCTAGCTCTCTCTTGAAAGTATCCAGAGAACTGGCCACCACCGCACTCTGAGGCAGAGAATTCCACAGACTCACCACTCTCTGTGAGAAAAAGTGTTTCCTCGTCTCCGTTCTAAATGGCTTACTCCTTAAACTGTGGCCCCTGGTTCTGGATTCCCCCAACATTGGGAACATGTTTCCTGCCTCTAGCGTGTCCAAACCCTTAATAATCTTATATGTTTCCTACATTCTCATCTAAACATTAATATATATGACAAACAATAAAGGACCCAGCACCAATATCTATGGCTCACCACTAGTCACAGGCCTCCAATCTGAAAAACAATACCTCTCTGACCAAGCTAATTTTGTATCTAAATAGTGAGCTCACTCTGGATCTAATGTGGTCTCACCTGAACCTGCTCACCATGCAGGACCTTGTCAAATAATGTGCTAAAGTCAATGTAGACAATGTCTACCACCATGCCCTTGTCAATCCACTTGGTGCCCTCTTCAAAAAACTAAAATTCGTAAGACACTGCGTCCTACATAAAATGCTGTGCTGGCTCTGCATTATCAGTCCTTGCATTTCCAAATGTTGTTAGATTCCATTTCTCAGAATCCCCTCTTCTTACTTTCCCACCACTGATACTTTCCCATATCTTGCAGGGCCCCAGCAATTTCATCGATTATTTCCCACAATGTCCTTGGATACATTTGGTCAAACTCCAGTAGGTGCCTTTATATCCCTTTTGTATCATGGGGATCAGGTCCGCATAATATTTTTAGTTTGGATCCTGGACTTACTAGTTAGTGATTCATTTTTATCCAACGTACTATTGTTTCATTAAGGTTCAACTGTTTAAATAGCTTCACTTTCTCTTGTACTGATTGAACAGCACTAGTTCTGCTACTTGGCTATCTCTACATGACAGAGCTGATTAAAAAATACAATTTTCCTCTCTTTTTATTACTTCTGAAAGCTTCTTTCTGCTGCCAATCAAAATTGTAGCATGGTGGAGAAAAACATAAAAGTTTTGCCTGGGTAGTTCTCTGTGGCAACTGAATGGACGTTCATTATTTAAGGCTAGTTGGTAAAAATTTATAGTGTTGTTTAAAAAGACAACTTCTGTTAAATCAGAAACTCGGCTCTCATTTTTTCTATCTTTTTGTGTCTCTTGTTTGCTTTAATAACTGTCATTTGAGACTGCTCCAAATCAGATTCATTTTACTTCAACTCTGCCCTTCAGTATAACAATGGCCAGACTTTCTTTAACCACGTGTATAATTACAGCCCTGTTGATACATGTCACCGTCTCCACCCCGCTGATAACCCTTTTTTTTCCATTTCACTTGAGAAACTAAATTTGTCCTTATCTCCTTATCCATCCTTTCACAAACCCTTGATTGTTCTATTGGAAATGTCCTTTCTCATATCAGTCGCTGTGCTTTTTTATTCCTCTCACTGCACTAACTCCTACACCAAACAGCCTTCTGCTTTATGAATCTTGTTTTGTCTCTCATTTAAATGAACAGTTGGATTCTTTTATTTCACAGAGCTGGATTTACGTTATCATTCTTGCTCCTTTGGGGGTTGCCAATTGGTTTTATCCATGGATGTATCATTTCTTATGCCTTCTCTTAGAAGAAAAGAACCACTTCATCAACAAGCCTCTCTGGAGCGGCAGATTAACAACCTAGACATCACCTACCTTACACCACTACTCCCAACTGGATTCTGTAAAACTCAATTAAACTTTCCCCTATTGAATTTTGAATTTCATTAAACCGAACAGAAATTCTTCAAGCGTGATGACATGGCTGAGATCACTCCATCACACCCGTTTCTCATGGCTTTATATATCTTATATGTTTTCAACTTGATCTCTTGGGATGCCACATACTGCTTATATCAGAAAGCAACATTTATGAAAATTAGTGATCTTATAAGAATTCAACCAATAAGGCAACAACGACATTTGCAGGTCATCTTGTGCTATTCTGAAAAATTTACTTTGTGCTATGAATGGAGCTATGATTTGCAGAACTGCCCAGGAAATTTTTATACTATTCTTTCTACACATATGCTGTGAAGAATAAATCTTAGCATTCACAAAATGCACATTAAATATCTACCAGAAATCTTAATCAAGATATGGTGTTAATAAGGATTGTGCAGTGAGACTATTTGGATTTCTGTTTCAAAATGTCAGCATAGACAGACCCAAGGGGAAAATTGACCTCCTATGCTGAAATTCATGGATGTACCTAAAAATAATAATCGTGGTGTTAGGACTATGATGGCCATTCACTTTGGCCCACTTACACTTGACAACGAGAATATTTTCAAGAAAGAGGCTGAATCCAACTGGTGTTGGTTAAAGTCGTGCTTTTAAAACGTTCTTAGCTTCAAGTACTGCCGAATGTCATGGCAAACTATCCATGAAAGCAGGCACACTCATTTGTGGATGCCACACACAAACATCGTTGCAGATTTGAAAAGAGCAGTAATCCCCATGCAAAAGTATGGAAGATCCCACAAAGACTGCAAGATTAACAAAGTGGAAGTAGTGCAAGATGGCCAAGAAGGTCAATGCTTAAAACAAAGCACCAAACCAAAGTATCAAAGATGTGGATGTAAATCCAGGAAATGAAAAGACCTTAAAGGGCCCGTCCCACTTGGGCGTCATTTGCGTGTCATTTATGCGACAGGCCGGTAGTGACTGATGTGCGACAGTCGTCTAGCAGTACGACAGTTGCTCGAGAGCCAAGTGCTCGAGAGCCCTGCTTCTTTTGGGAGCCATTTGCGATGTCGTTCGCACTTAGTCCGATCTCCATGGCAAGGAATGTCCCAGTGAAAAAATGTCAAAACTACGCGGGCTTTATAGCCGGGTGGTCACGTGGTGCGTCGCTCAAATGACGTGCAAATGGCGCGCCGACAGCATACGGGCGGTGCATGGTTACGGACCTTGACGCACGGTGACGTATAATAAATTAGCATAGGCAATGTCCTGCGTCACCATGCGTAACCATGCGTCACCATGCGCTACACGTACGCCGTCAGTACGTCAGCGTGCGGCATCAGTACGTCAGCACGCGCAAGGGATACGTCACGCAGGTGGCGCGCGAGGATTTTGAGCATTCCAAAGTCCTGGGATGTCGCGCGTTACCGCGCGTCACTGCACACATCACCACTCCTCACTATGCGCCATGCGCACATCACGACGCCCCAACCAATTTTTAGGATGTCTCGTAAATAACATGCAAATGACGCCCTAGTGGGACAGGCCCTTAAGTATGTGATCAAGATCACTGAATACATTTCAATTCCCAGCAACTATCCCGCTCACTCACACGCAGCATAAAAATAAACATCGACACTTATCTAACAACCACTATACTCTAATACATGCTTATGGACTTTCTATCATTCCAACAGCACAGCCACATCTTTCAGTTTGTAATTCCCAGCTGGTCAATAATGGCAGGCACATCACACATGAACACAGCAACACACTCAAAAACACTCCTCCCTTCTCCCGCAATTGGAGATGACAAATAAGGGAATTTGTGCTTGGAGTCAGGGGTTGTATGCAAGTATTTGGCATTTGCTTTCACTGAGATGAGCATGGAGGACAGTGAGATCAGTATGGAGAATACTAAAGATAGACACAAAATGCTGGAGTAACTCAGCGGCTCAGGCAGCATCTCTGGAGAAAATAAATAGGTGACGTTTCGTGTCGAGACCCTTCTTCAGACTGAGACAAGGGAGAGGGAAATTAGAAATTATTGAAAGGTACCAAGAACAAATGAATGAAAGGTATGCAAAAGGACAAATCAAGGCCTGCAAGGTGATTAAGGAAAAGTGGAGCCCACAATGGTTTGTGGTTGGATGTGGAGGAGGTGATAATGAGCATATACAAACAGGAAACTGAGCAGAATGACAGTGAAACCAGTATGATGACTAGGGTGGGAGAGGGACAGTGAGAGGGGAAATGCAAGGATTACTTGAAATTAGATAAATCAATAATTCATACGGCTGGGTTGTAAGCTTCCCAAGTGAAATGTGAGGTGTTGTCCCTCCAATTTATATCTGACAGTGGAGGGAGGCCCAGGACAGAAAGGTCAGTGTGAAAATGGGGAGTTAAAGTGTTTGGGAGCTCGTTTAGACCAACGGACTGAGCAGACGTGTTCAGCGAAATGATCGGCCAGTCTGCCCTTGGTCTCGCCTATATATAGGCGTCCACACCTAGAACGACGGATATAGTAGATGAGTTTGGAGGAGGTGCAAATGAACCTCTGCCTCACCTGAAAGGACTGTCGGGGTCCCAGACAGAGTAGAAGGAAGAGGTATAGGGACAGGTGCTGCAGCTCCTGTCATCACAGGGGACAGTACCTGGAGAGGGGGTGGTTTTGGTGGGAAGGGGTAGAGATGGGAAGATGTCTCTGTGGAGAAAGTAAAGATGTGCATGGGCAACAAGATTAAGAAGGAAGAAGCGTTGAGGCTCTCGAAGAACATCAAGGTGGAAAAATAATCAGGGCCAGATGCAATCTATCCCAAATTATTGAAAGAGGCAAGAGAGGAGACTGTGGCTGCTTTGAAAAAGATCTTTGCATCTTCTCTCACCACACATGAGGTCTTGGAGAACTGAAGATAAGCTAACATTGTTCTTTTGTTTAAGAAGTGAAGTAGAGAGAATCCAGAAAACTATAGGCTGGTAAACCTCACATCAGTGGTGGGGGAACTATTGAAGAGGATTCTTTGGGATAATATATTCTCCCATTTGGAAGAGAATGGTTTAATTAGGGCCTGCGAGTATGGCTATATATGTGGCAGTTCATGTCTTACTAACGGGGTGGAAGATTGCAACCTTCACGTGGTCCGCCCTGTTCCGACTAATGCAATCAACTCAACGTGCACAAAGGGAAGATCAAATAGAACAAGTTGTCCAACAACTTTAGGCTGTGCATGCCACACTAAAGAAGAAGAAGTCTTACTAACCTAATTTAGTTTTTTTGAGAAGGTGACAAAGGTAATCAAAGAGGGTAGGGTGATGGATGTTGTCAACATGGATTTAAGACATTTCAAAAAGTCCCCCATGGAAGGCTGATCCTAGATTAAAATGCGCAGGATTAGTGACATGGTCATTTGGATTCAAAACTGGCTCACTGAAAGAAGACAGAGAGGCTTGTGATGGAAGGGCAATATTCAGGCTGGAGGTTTGTGACCAGTGGAGTTCCACAGAGATCTGTGCTGGGATCGTTGTTGTTTCTGATATAAAGTGCCCTCCATATTGTTTGGGACAAAGTCCCATCATTTATTTATTTCCCTCTGTACTACACTATTTGAGATTTGTAATAGAAAAAAAATCACATGTGGTTAAAGTGCACATTGTCAGATTTAAAAAACTAGTTTTTTTAAAAATACATTTTAGTTTCACCATATAGAATTTACAGCAGTTTTAAAACATAGTGCTCCCCCCCCCCCCCCATTTCAGTGCACCATAATGTTTGGGACACAGCAATGTAATGTAAATGAAAGTAGTTATATTTAGTATTTTGTTACATATCCTTTTGCATGCAATGACTGCTTGAAGTCTGCGATTCATGGACATCACCAGTTGCTGGGTGTCTTCCCTGGTGATGTCCATGAATACAGGCCAGGCATGTATTGCAGCCATCCTTAGCTTATGCTTGTTTTGGGGGCGAGTCCTCTTCAGTTTTCTCTTCAGCATATAAAAGGCATGCTCAATTGGGTTCAGATCGGGTGATTGACTTGGCCACTCAGGAATTGACCATTTTTCAGCTTTGAAAAACTCCTTTGTAGCTTTAGCAGTATGTTTGAGATCATTGTCTTGCTGTAGAATGAACCGCTGGCCAATGGGTTTTGAGGCATTTGTTTGAACTTGAGCAAATAGGATGTGACTACAGAATTCATTATGCTACTACCATCAGCAGTTGTATCATCAATGAAGTTAAGTGAGCTAGTACCTTCAGCAGCCATACATGCCCAGGCCATAACACCCCCACCACTGTGTTTCACAGATGAGGTGGTATGCTTTGGATCTTGGGCAGTTCCTTGTCTCCTCCATATTTTGCTCTTGCCATCATTCTGATATAAGTTAATCTTCATCTCATCTGTCCACAAGACCTTTTTCCAGAACTGTAGTTGCTCTTTTATGTACTTCTTGGCAAACTGTAACCTGACCATCCTATTTTTGCGGCTAACCAGTGGTTTGCATCTTGCAGTGTAGCATCTTCTATTTCTGTTCATGAAGTCTTATGCGGAGAGGGGTCATTGACATAGCCACACCTGACTCCTGAAGAGTGTTTCTGATCTGTCAGACAGGTGTTTGGGAATTTTTCTTTATTATAGAGAGAATTCTTCAGTCATCAGCTGTGGAGGTCTTCCTTGACCTGCCAGTACCTATGCGATTAGTAAGCTCACCAGTGCTCTCTTTCATCTTAAAGATGTTCCAAACAGTTGATTTTGGTAAGCCTAAGATTTGGCTGATGACTAACAGCTTTATTTTCTCAGACTTATAATGGCTTATTTGACTTTCATTGGCACAACTTTAGTCCTCATGGTGATAAACAGCAATAAAAATTCCAAAGGTGATGGAAAGAGTGGAAAGACTTGGTGCTGAGAGCTCTCTTATACCTGCTGTTGTGAGGTAAAAGAAACTTTCACTACTTGTAATTTACTTAACTGTATTTAAGCTTTAAGCAACTTATTTATTTAATACATTACTCAGAAACGTCTGGCAAACATGGCTGATTCCGCAGGCCTTTCCCGCCCGAAATACTTTACACATGCGCACACTCCGGGAATGTCCTGCGCATGCGCACACTCTAGAAGAGCCCCGCACATGTGCCCACTTCACCTGCATTAAGGAGGCATTTAAACACACCTGAGCAATTACAAATGCTTGTGAAGCCATATGCCCCAAACATTATGGTGCCCTGAAATGGAGGGACTATGTATAAACACAGTGGTAATTTCTACATGAAGCAACCAAAATGTATAAAAATGGCCTTTAATAAAATCTGACAATGTGCACTTTAACCACATGTGATTTTTGCTATTACAAATCTCAAATTGTGGAGTACAGAGGCAAATAAATAAATGAAGTGTTTTTGTCCCAAACATTGTGGAGGGCAGGGCAATATATAGATAACTGGGATGTGATTGTAGAAAGGTTGGTTAGTAAGTTTGCAAATGACACCAAAGTTGTTGGGACCACGGACAATGAAGCAGGCTGTCGAAGTATATAGCAGCATATACTGTAGATCAGCTACAAAAATAGTAGGGGAAACGGCAGATGGAGCTTAACATGATCAGGAGGATAAACTTTGGGAGGTCGAAGGTAAAGGGAAAATATAGAATTAATGGCAAAACCATTAACAGCATTAATATACAGAAGGGTCTTGAGATCAAAGTCTTTAACTCCCTGAAAGTGGCAACGTAAGTAGATGGATGTCCCGGGGAACCGTGTAATTGGCAGCAGTGTCTTGGGGAGTCGCGCGGGCCCGGCCCACCCGCCAAACAATTGCGAACAACCTTGCCGCTGACCGGAACGCGCCATAGTAGGCCCGACTTACCCCACAGGCCTCCCAGTGGACTGTCTTGAAGCCAGGCGGCGAGTTCTGCCTGGACCAAAGGAGGCGATGAGAGCCTCAGCAGCGGTGATGGGAGCCCAGGTGGTGGCAATGGGAGCCTCAGCGGTGCCAGTGTGTGCTTCGGTGATAGCGTGAACCTCGCCGGCAGTGGGGCCTCAGCGGCAACAGGAGCCTCAGCAGCGGCGTGAGCCTCGGAGGCAACGGGAGCCTTGGCAGCAGAGGGGCCTCGCAATCGACCCGCAATCAGTGGTCGATGAGCGTGGGGGGTGGGAATAATGAGGACTCAGTGTTGGGGGACTGCCGCGTAGAACAATGGGAAGCTGGTGGGCTTGGTGGGACCGCCATGAGGGATGGTGGGAGAACTAAGGGGGACCCAGTGTGGGGGACACTCTAATTTAAGGATCCTCTGTCCAGGGGATAAGTCTGCTTTTGTTTGTTTGTTCGTTCGTTCTGGATAAGGCGCTGTGCACATAGCAGCCAAACAAAGGTCGCATATCTTTTCCTCTTCTTTTCACTTTTAATTTCAAATTTTCATGTACCTTGTGTGTTGTGACTGTTCCACCCCATATTACTTGCACCCCACTCATCGATG
Organism: Raja brachyura; assembly: GCA_963514005.1. Next base: position 103,724,178 of record OY740784.1, read on the forward strand.
ATCAAGGTTAGTTAAGAAGTAAGTTGTGCATCATAATTCATTGTTCTGTTTTCTGGAATAAACCTTAGATTATGTGATAGTGCTGATAAGCTCTAAATTCCATAATGTCTACAAGAGCCAAACGTTTCAACAAGACGGTGTATATGTTATTCAAGTTTTTTTTGCTCCATATGTACACATCGTGATGTAATTATATTCTATACCCACAAGAACAATTTGCCTTTGAATACATAGGCCACATAATGCATCCTCCCTTTGAAAATAAATGCCTAAACACTCTTCACAGGCATACGCAGTCAGGTGATTGACTTCCGCAGTCGGTTTTACCTTTTCAGCCTATCTCTGATGTTGTGTTCATTCTTTGAAGTGAAGAAACTAGCCCTCAATCATGCCCTCTGCAATAGTAGTTGACATTCAATCAAGTTACTATCAGAAGTAGATTCTTATTTTTTACCATGTCAGTATCTTCAAGCTTGTCTCGTGTTGCACTGATCTAGTCAATGTGAACAGTTTTTATGGGGTTTTTTCTAATCCTCGTAAATGCCTTTTCTGACTGACGACTGAGACTATTTCACTGAGTTCTCATTACTAAATATTGTCTCATTAGTCTAGTTTTTCAGAAAGCTATAGTTTTTCACTCGCTTGGATAGGTTAATGCACAGTCATTTACCCGGAGTTGGGGAATCACGAACCAGGGGACATAGGTCTACAGTGCGCGGGGAAAGAACCCGAGAGGCAACCTTTTCACACAGAGGATGGTATGTATATGGAACAAGCTGACAGAGAAAGTAACAAAAACTGATACCATAACAACAATTATAAGGCATTTGGACAGGTACATGGATCGGCAAAGTTTAGAGGGTTATGGGCCAAATGCGGGCAGATGAGACTAGTGCTAATGGGCATCTTGGTCAGCACGGAGCCTGTTTTGTGCTGACTAACTCTATAGCCGAAGCTGTTTTCCTTTACCTCAAATAATTGCTTTTTACTTCAATTGCTATCTCTACACTCCACCCTGTAACATAGTCTGTACCAAATTCAATCACACATCAAAACAATGTATTTTATCTCTATAAAAGTAAAACTCTTTGTTGGTGTGGATTAATTTGGTACATACCTAGGCAGTTAGCCAAACAACCAATCCATCAATGATTCATTGTGAAGCTATAGAAACCAAGAAACACAAGGGGTTTCAAGGCTTTTTTAAACTCTTGAGAAAATCCCTCTGCTTTTCCATTGCATAGTGGAAGATGTGGAGTAGTGAATAAATGTTTGATATCCCTACATTGCAAAAAGTCAACATAAATATAAAATGAACTCTGTCAGTTTATGGAATCTGTCAGTATTTCACATCTATCTAAAGTCCATCACATCCCCTCAATGGTACATTCTGCTGTCACATAATTATCTATATATTTGACCTCAGTCCATCTCTGCATCAATGAGATCAAGGAAATATCCTTTCTGAGAGAAATCACATTGGAAAAGTCCTGCCAGATATGGCATTTGTAGTGTTGCGTTGCTGCTGAACTGTGCAAATTGATACAACTTCTTCCAAATCAATTACTGTTCATTCAATGCATAAAGCGCCTGACAATGGCTTTCATGTTATCAACACCAGTACATTCTGTGTGTAATTCAGCTAAATTGTATTTTCTTAGAACATTTCAGCTTACTATTCAATGTCTTCATTTTAAACATGTTTAACAATTCAAACAAGCTATTATAGAATAGCTGGAACTATTTATTTGGATTCTTGTCCTTGCTCTCAAATTGTGCTCACAAGTTCACTTTAGAAATGCATTTTGGTGAGTTGCCTGAGCAATCTCAATGATTGTAAGGGGAATTTAATGTCTAAAAGTAGGAAATCAATAGTTCATATCATCAATATCAATATTAGATGATTCTTTGGTAACCTGCACAGAGCATCAACAATTAAATCTTGCTTCACCAAACAACATTTATTTGTATAATCATAATCCTATAGCAAACCTGCCTGTTTATGCACCCTGAAGGCTTCCATTGTTGAAATTAATGTTTCAGGGTTGACAATTGCCAATTAGATTTTGAGATCAGTTATGCGAACATAAGGTTAATCCCAATAAGAACTGATGAAATGTCTTCAGAGTGAATCTAATTGATAGCATTTCCTTTTCAATTGTGTTTGTTTTTTTTGCCTTTGTTAAGAGAATGAAAAGCAAGTGCAAAAGGTTATTCCTGCCCACCATTCCTAACATGTCTGACGAGAGAGCGTACGGATTGGAAACGTCAGGTATAAATGCTCTAAGCTTTTTCCAGATCATAATGAACCAATAGAGATTCCCTTCTCAGACTGTACTTGCATGTTCAAATGCTCAAACTGCATCTGTTTTGATCAAATGTTATCTACTGTTCTCCCAGTCCAATTCCTTTCTCATTTTTCTTAAGAGGGTTGTGCAATTGTTTGCACCATTGCTGGATCAGGCAAAAAGAACAAGAACAGTTTTGAATCATGTTTGCTGAACATTGAATATAAAAAAATGTTTCAACATTCTATAGATTCTTAGTTTTCATGATAGCATCAACCTTGCCTTTTAACAGGTTTCAGTTTATTAGTATCTACATCAGATTGAGACACCCTACTCACAGATCCATACAAAAGTGCACTTAAACCTTTTTTCATTTCTTGCTATGACAATAACGTTACTGCAGTACTCGTCCCAGAATATGTAGATAAACCTATATTAATTATAGAAATCCTGATCACACAGTCACTGCCTCACAAAACTTTGTGCATTCTGGGTTGTTTGCTAGTCTTTTTTTTTGTTTTATTGTCTTGTATAATTTTCCTGTAATTTATATTTTGCATGTTGTCTGAGTGTTATATTTTGCATGTTAGAAATGGGCCTGTCCCACTTAGGTGACTTTTTAGGCCACTGCAGGAGACTATGTGGTCGCCACATGGTCGCCACATGTTCGCGGGTGGATGCCGGGGAGTCGCCTTCATGGTCGTGAGGAGTTCCTGCATTCTGAGAACCAGTTGTGGCCTCATTATGGTCGCCGCAAATTTTTCAACATGTTGAGAAATTAGCGGCGACCAGAATGAAGCCGCCATGGAGAGTAGCGAGAATTCTTGTGCCGTAGGCGCAGTGGTAGTGGTTTGCCAGGATGGCAAAGGTTGTCATAGGTTCTCGTAGTTTGTAGCGAGTGTGGACCGGTGAATTTAATTGGCTAATTGGGGAAACAAAACGTAGTTTTCAGAACCAAGGATAATCGACTGGTAATGTTAATGTCCGCCGAGCATCACAGCCGTGTATCTCTAGCTTCTTAAAAGTTGTCTCCACTCCTTCTTCCCCACCCCCACCCTCTTTTAAAGGACTTACGTGACCCTTCTCGTACACTGTGCTTTCACCATCTTAATTCCTGTTCATCGCATTGTGGGTCTGTATCACATTGGCTTTGCACCGTGTGAATTCCACTCAGACAGCGCTCCCCCCGCTTGCCCTGTCCACCGCCTGCATAACGGGCTGGTGAAGGAAGCAATATGCGTGTGTTCCACTCTGACAATCTCCGTTCCAGTCGCCGGTTTTTCAGGCGACTGCTGACGACTTGGCAGTCACCTGAAAAATCGCCTAAGTGGGACTGGCCCATAACACTGCTACAAGAAAGATTCCATTTCTACAAATAAGTAATAGGAGCAGAATTAGGCCATTCATCCCATCAAATCTACTCCGCCAATCAATCATGGCTGACCTATCTCTCCCTCCTAACCGCATTCTCCTGCCTTCTCCCCATAACCTCTGAAGCACCGTTTCGACACTGTTTCTATAAAACAAAAACAATATTGTCCAATCTGTTCACCAATGCTGAGGCTTAATTATACAACAATCAATTGAGGTACTGAGCTCACCAATCCAGAAATCATTTTGTATCATTCCTTGTCACAGTGCAGCCAACAAGTGGCATTCAATGTAGAGAGATACAGCTGCATGGGAATCAACATGGTTGTCTCCTTCAAAAAATTCTCTTGATCCAATGCTGGTCAAATATTTAGGAAGCAGAAAACTTTTCAGTAGATAAAAGATCTAGTTTGCGCTCAGTTGCCTATCAACGACTCTAATTAATAATCATTGCCTGCTTGTCACTGCCACTATCTGGTTTCTCTTAAGCCAGACACACTGAGTTATCCCTGTGCCTGAGATGCCGAACGTTCTTCACTGAAGTCGTAAAAGCTCCATTTATAAACTCCACCATCAATAGTGTCACCTCCCTCAAACAGGTGACCATATTCCCGAATCAGAAGCCATGGATGAACAGCGAGGTCAGGCTACTGCTGAAAGCACGGGACACCGCTTTCAGGTCAGGCGATGCTCGAGCCTACAGTTCAGCCAGGGCTAACCTGAAGAGGGGCATCAAGAAGGCCAAGCACTGCCATAAGCTCAGGATTGAGGAGCACTTCAACAACAACTCCGACCCCCGACGCATGTGGCAAGGCATCCAGGCCATCACGGACTACAGACCCGCCAACACCACCCCCACATCCAGCGACGCCTCCTTCCTTGAGGAGCTCAATCACTTCTATGGCCGCTTCGACAGGGACAATCTAGAGACAGCCATCAAGGCTGTGCTACCTGCCGATCACCAACCCCTCACACTCACCCCCTACGACGTATACGTGGCACTGAGTAGGACTAATGCACGTAAAGCTGCTGGCCCTGACGGCATCCCCGGGCGCGTGCTCAGGGTCTGTGCGGCGCAGCTGGCAGACGTCTGGACTGATATCTTCAACCTGTCACTTGCCCAGGCAGTTGTCCCCACGTGCCTTAAAACCACCTCCATCGTGCCAGTGCCAAAACACTACACTGCGGCAAGCCTCAACGACTTCCGCCCAGTTGCACTTACCCCCATCATCACCAAGTGCTTCGAGAGGCTGGTCCTGGCACACCTCAAAAGCTGCCTACCCCCCACACTGGATCCCTATCAGTTTGCCTACCGCAAGAACAGGAGTACGGAGGATGCCATCTCAACGGCACTTCACTCCGCCCTCTCCCACCTCGACAACAGAGACACTTACGTAAGAATGCTGTTCATCGATTACAGCTCAGCATTCAACACCATTATACCATCAAAATTGATCACCAAACTCGGTAACCTGTGCATCGCTCCTCCCCTCTGCAACTGGATACTGGACTTTCTAACCAACAGACCCCAGTCTGTTAGGTTAGACAAGCACACCTCTTCAACCCTCACCCTGAACACCGGCCTTCCACAGGGCTGTGTGCTGAGCCCCCTCCTCTACTCCCTCTTCACCTATGACTGCACACCTGTACATAACCATATAACCATATAACAATTACAGCACGGAAACAGGCCATCTCGGCCCTTCAAGTCCGTGCCGAACAACTTTTTTCCCTTAGTCCCACCTGCCGTGTACATGGTACTAACACCATCATCAAGTATGCAGATGATACAACGGTGATTGGCCTCATCAGCAACAACGATGAGTCGGCCTACAGGGAGGAGGTCCAGCACTTAGCAGCATGGTGCGCTGACAACAACCTGGCCCTTAACTCCAAGAAGACCAAGGAGCTCATTGTAGACTTCAGGAAGTCCAGGGGCGGCACGCACACCCCCATCCACATTAACGGTACGGAGGTGGAACGTGTTTCTAGCTTCAGGTTCCTGGGAGTCAACCTCTCCGACGACCTCTCTTGGACCCACAATACCTCAACTCTGATCAAGAAGGCTCACCAGCGTCTCTTCTTCCTGAGGAGACTGAAGAAGGTCCATCTGTCTCCTCAGATCCTGGTGAACTTCTACCGCTGCACCATCGAGAGCATCCTTACCAACTGCATCACAGTTTGGTATGGCAACTGCTCTGTCTCCGACCGGAAGGCATTGCAGAGGGTGGTGAAAATTGCCCAACGCATCACCGGTTCCTCGCTCCCCTCCATTGAGTCTGTCCAAAGCAAGCGTTGTCTGCGGAGGGCGCTCAGCATCGCCAAGGACCTCTGTCACCCCAACCATGGATTGTACACACACAGAGGGTCATGGAGGCACCTACAGAGAGGGTCACGGAGGCACGACGTCGACGCAGTGTATAATGCATCGAGGTGACTGCGAGCCGACAAGCCGTTGCCGCGCGGAATTTTTGAACATGGTCAATTTTTCGGAGCCCTGCGCGTTGTCGAGACGAACTCCGCACAATTCCGCACGGCTCTGTCGATCGAAGTGGGACCGGTCCCGCGACGCCGGACGGCTCAAGCGACCACGTTAGGTCGCGCTCATCGCATAGAGTTGCATGCTGGTGGGACAGGCACTTTAGGTGTCACTTTAAATAACAAGGGCATTATGCAATATCCTCTTGTGCCACTAAGACCATCTCACAAAAGTTGCTCTGCAGAGCTTTGAGCTCCAGTTTCATTCATAAAGACAGAAACACCTTTGGTGGGAAATTGTTGGGCCACTAATATGGACCATGACAGGAGAAGTACAATCTAATTTGCAAATTGTACACATTCACCTGGAAAGTACCACTGCATTAAATACTCAAGATAAAATACATTTTGGATCACCAAAAAAGATTTCTAAGAACTTTTGTTTGATTGTCCTCAATAGCGTTCTTGTGACATTATAATTGAGGTAGAAGAACAAAGTTGTACTGAAGGACAGGGGGAAAATTGATATCATCCAAATTATTTGAAGCATTGCTCACTCCTATTCATTATCTAGTTACAGTATGCGCCTATCACTTCTTTTGAACGCTGTCTCTCTAAAATCCAATCTACTCCTTGTCTGAAACTGTTCCCAAAAACAGCTTTTTTCCACGAGTAGTAGCTCTACTCAGTAACCAAAAATCTATAGCCTCCTTTTGCTCCGGTATTTTATTTAATTGACATTTAATTGATAATATTTTAATATTAATGTTTAATATTTTATGTGTCATTCCTAACTGTCACTCCGCACAATTCCGCACGGCTCTGGCGATCGAAGTGGGACTGGTCCCGCGACGCCGGACGGCTCAAGCGACCACGTTAGGTCGCGCTCATCGCATAGAGTTGCATGCTGGTGGGACAGGCTGTCATGTTCTCACTTGTGGGCGGAGCACCAAGGCAAATTCCTTATATTTAATACTTGGCCAATAAACTTATTCATTCATTGCCTGAATTCCAATGCAATGTAGATATCTGAAGACATGTTAATAGATGGGAAACAGTTTTCCCCAACCTTAAGCTAAAGTTCAGGAAAAGCAAAACATTTCAAGTCCAGATTTTTGCTGCACAGTAAAATGTGTCTATCTCACAAAAAATCTAGGATTAATTATGCTATGTGTATTCAAGGTAATTGCATGCCGCAAGGCTCGTTGCTGGGACCCCAGTTATTTACAATATATATTAATGATTTAGACGAGGGAATTAAATGTAACATCTCCAAGTTTGCGGATGACACAAAGCTGGGTGGCAGTGTGAGTTGCGAGGAGGATGCTATGAGGCCGCAGAGTGACTCAAATAGGTTTGGTGAGTGGACAGATGCATGGCAGATGCAGTATAATGTGGATAATTGTGAGGTTATCCACTTTGGTGGCAAGAACAGGAAGGCAGATTATTATCTGAATGGTGTCAGATTAGGGAAAGGGGAGGTGCAACAAGACCTGGGCGTGCTTGTACATCACTGAAAGTAAGCATGCAGGTATGGCAGGCAGTGAAGAAAGCTAATGGCATGTTGGCCTTCATTGTGAGAGGATTTGAGTATAGGAGCAAGGAGGTCTTAGTGCAGTTGTAAACGTGCCCTGGTGAGACTGCACCTGGAGTATTGTGTGCAATGTTGGTCTCCTAATTTGAGGAAGGACATTATTGCTATTGTGGGAGTGCAGCGTAGGTTCACCAGGTTAATTCCTGGAATGGCGGGATTGACGTATGATGAAATAATGGATTTACTGGGCTTGTATTCACTGGAATTTAGAAAGATGAGAGGAGATCTTATAGAAACATATACAATTCTTAAATGAGTGGACTTTGGAGGGAGGAGGAGAACTTCTTCAAAGCAGGCATACCCGGAGGGAGAAGAAGGGTTTCGACCTGAAACGTTGCCTATTTCCTTCGTTCCATAGATGCTGCCACACCTGCTGAGTTTCTCCGGCATTTTTGTCTACCGACAATTCTTAAAGGATTGGACAGGCTAGATGCAGGAAAAATGTTCCCGATGTTGGGGGAGTCCAGAACTAGGGGTCACAGTTTAAAAATAAGGGGTAGACTGAGATGACGAAAACCTTTTCACCCAGAGAGTTGTGAATCTGTGGAATTCTCTGCCACAGTAGGCAGCGGAGGCCATGTCACTGGATGTTTTCAACAGAGAGTTAGATTTAGCTCTTAGGGCTAAAGAAATCAAGGTATATGGGGAAAAACCCGGAACTGGGGTACTGATTTTAAATGATCAACCATGATCATATTGAATGGTGGTGCTGGCTCAAAGGGCGGAATAGCCTACTCCTGCACCTATTTGTTATGTTTCTATATTTTTATGATTGTCTTTGTTAATTAATATTATTTTTGAATTTTTTTTAGAGATCCAGCGCGGGAACAGGCCCTTTGGCCCACCGAGTCCGCACCGACCAGCGATCCCCACACACTAACACTATCCTACACACACTGGGGACAATTTACATTTATGCCAAGCCAATAAACCTACAAACCTCCACGTCTTTGGAGTGTGGGAGGAAACCAAAGATCTCGGAGAAAACCCACCCGGTCATGGGGAGAACGTACAAACTCTGTACAGACAGCATCCATGGTAGGGATCGAACCCGTGTCTCTGGCGCTGTAAAGCAGCAACTCAACCGCTGCGTCACCATGCCACCATAACGATCATTTCTAATGGAAGGCAATATGAAAAGTTGAACGTATCCACACACTACAATATCACATAATGATAACAATCCGCACTATTTTAATTTAATGATGTAATTCAACGATTTGCTGCTGAAGTAAAACTTTGAAGAGATGGAATTTCAGTGCGTCAAGTGTTTCATTACATTGCGAGACGAATGACTTAAATGAAAATAAGAAATATCATTATTCGTCCACAGAGCACATCTGTGGGAATTGCAATTTTAGAAATTGCAAAATTTGAGCATTCGTTTCAAAAATAATATTTAAAATTAATGCTGTTCTTCATTCATGGATCTATAGCTCTAACTAAAAATTTTAGAATTCAGTGTGGATGCTGGTAATAAATGACAGTCGTAAAAATGGATTATGAGAATAAACCGGTAAGACTGTAAAAACAGGCAGTGAAAAGCATTCACAGGTATATAAAATTAAAGACAGTAGTTAATATCCCTGAGAAGATGAAACTGGAAGTTGATAATGGGCAATAATGAAACGGCAGAGATTTTTAACAAATATTTTTCAACTGTATTCTTCATAGTAACCACGTAAAGTATCCCCATTAATAGAGGGAAATCTGAGTTGAAAGAGGAGGGAGGGTAAAAGAAACTGGGCTCTCTAGTGGGAGTAAAGACCGACAGTTTTCCTGAACATGATGCTCTGTCTTCTGGTGCTAAACTAAGTGGCAGTAAATATAGTGGATGCATTTGTCATGCTCTTCCAAGTAGCCTGGATTTTACAATGGTCCCCATAGATTTGAAAACGGCAAATTTAGCACTCTTAATCAGAAAAGGAGAGCGAGAAAGAAAGAGAGAGAGAGAGAGAGAAAGAGAGAGAGAGAGAGAGAGAGAGAGAGAGCCTTCCGTCAACGCTGGTCACCGCGTGGGGTTGAGGCTATTATAAACAATGATTGTACTGTTGTACTACAATGATCTGTTCGTTATAGTGTGATTTTGTTTATGTTTTGATGTGTTGTATTTTATGAATGTGTTGAATAAAGTTTTTGAAAAAAAAAAGAGAGAGAGAGAAAGAGAGAGAAAGAGAGAGAGAGAGAAAGAAAGAGAGAAAGAGAGAGAAAGAGAGAGAGAAAGAGAGAAAGAAAGAGAGAAATAGAGAGAGAAAGAGAGGGAGAGAAAGAGACAAAGAGAGAGAGAGAGAGAGAGAGGAAGAGAGAGAGAGAGAAAGAGAAAGAGAAAGATAAAGAGAGAGAGAGACAAAAAGAGAGAAAGAGAGAGAGAGAGAAAGAGAATACTGGAAACTAAAATCCAATCATCTTAACACCTGTCACCGGGAAAACTCTGAAATCCATTACATAGAATGTAGTTGCAGGATTTTTTTTAAAATCATAGTCCAATCAAGCAGTCAACGTGGCTTTTAAGGAAGATAAATAGTGTTTGACAAATTTATCATAACTCTTTGAGGATGTAATGACAAGGGTCGAAGAAGGGGAAAGAGAAAATGTTGTATCATTCTTTTTTAAGTATTTCATAAGATGGCACATAAAATATCATTGCACTGGTAGGAATTGGTGGCATTATGGATATGTATTATTGTGGATGGAAGATTGGCTAACCAGAAAGAAATTAGAGAGATAAATGTATCATTTTCAGGGTGGCAGGTATTATCTGATGGATTAATTTACTGAGGCATCAGCACTGGGATACCAATTATTTAAAAAATAAACGCCATGCATAAAATAACTAAAGGGCCTGTCCCACTTGGGTGACATAATTGGCGAGTTTAGAAGAATTTAGGAGAGTTTGAAAAAATGTCATGTTGAAGACATCCTTCGACCTCCTTCGACTATGTTGAAGACTAGCTTAAACTAGCTAAGACTAGCTACGACTAACTTTGGGAGAATTGGACACTGAATAGTGGAGGGTGAAGACGACCCCCTTTGACCTTCCTTCGACCTCCCTTCGTCTATGATGAATATCTACGACTACTTCGAATACCCTCGATTACCTACGACTAACATGCCGACCTACTATGTCTAAACCTACGAGTAAAAAAAAATTGTTTTTTTCCATGGCAACCTTTTTTTACCCTGCGGGCATTGTTCAACATGTTGAAAAATACACTGTGACCTAGCTGAGGCCTCGAGTACACGGGGACTACTCTCGAGCATGGAGGAGAGTTACAAAGACCTTCTATGACCTTGTGTTGACCATGCTGTGAATACGAGTCGAGGGCAAACTCGCCAGAACTCGTGGATTAGGTCACCCAAGTGGGACAGCCCCTTAAGTAATTGAGTACTGAAATAGGGAAGTTATGGTGCAACTTTATAAAACCTTGAAGAAACACACAAAGTGCTGGAATAACTCAGCGGGTTTTAGAATGGGTGATATTTCAGTTTGGGACCATTCTTCAGACTCAAAGTAGAGGGGTGGTGGGGTATGGGGGTTGAAGAGCTGGCGAGAAAAGACCAGGACCATTCAGCGTCGACCCCAAATGACCTCAGGCAGGGTAATGCCTGGTGAGCCTATTGTTGGCTAGGGAAGGTGTGATCTTACGAGGAAAACAATGCGGAGAACTGTGGAACTGGTAAAATGACTAGGGTAGAGGAAGGAAGCGAGGGAGAGGGGGAGGGAAGTAAGCAGAAGTTACTTAAAATTAGAGAATTCAATGTTCATACCGCTGGGATGTAAGCTTCTCAAGTGAAATATGAGGTACTATTCCTCCAATTTATGTGTGGCCTCCCTCTGGCAATGCAGTAGATGAGGTTAGAAGAGATATATGTGAACCTCTGTCTAACCTGAAATGGAAACCTTTCCCAAAATCAGAGCTCAATAAAATGCAAGGACATAGGAGGAAGAGATCCATAGGGGATATGAGGGGGATATTCTTAATCCAGAGAGTGGTAAGTATCTAGATGTACTGCCTGAGAGGATGGTTGAAGCTGGGTCACTGATAGCAATTAAGAAGTGTCCAGAAGAACCCTTGAATTGCTTAAGCATAAAGGGCTATGGACTAAGTATTGGGTGATAGGATTAATATGGAAGTGTGCCCATTGGTTGGCATGGGTGTGTTGGGCTGAATTGCCTGTTGCAATACTGTACGATCCTGTAAGTATATTGTAAAGAAATCTGCTGATAATACTAAGGTAGGAAAACAGGTTTTGAGGAGGTTTTGATGTCAATGAATTCCATATAAAATAATCATAAACTATGTCTTAAACAAAAATTAAATGCTTTGTTTATATTTACATTTGTTTTCATGAATGTAAGATAATGCTGAAAGCCAAAACAGTGTTAAAAAAAACATTAGATTGAATATTACTTAAGAGCATAGAAAAACAATAAAAGTAAGTGAGAATCTTGGAATTGCAGACGCACAGAATTTACAGCGCAGAAATAGACCATGCATCCCAGCTGTTAACTTTCTAGGTTCCACTCACACTTTCTTATAAAAGACAGTCAATAACTAGTTTGGATTACTTGTCCCTTCACCTCCCCCATACACTCCTTTCAGGGACCCAAGCAGTCATTCCAAGTCCGACAGAGGTTCACCTGCACCTCCTCCAACCTCATCTACTGCATCCGTTGCTCCAGATGCCAGCTGATCTACATCGGTGAGGCCAAGCGGAGGCTGGGCGATCGTTTCGCCGAACACCTCCGCTCGGTCCGCAATAACCAACCCGACCTCCCGGTGGCTTAGCACTTCAACTCCCCCTCCCACTCCGTATCCGATCTCTCGGTCCTGGGCCTCCTCCACGGCCAAAATGAGCAACACCGCAAGTTGGAGGAACAGCGCCTCATATTCCGCTTGGGGAGTCTGCATCCTCTGGGCTTAAACATTGAATTTTCTCAATTCTGCTAACCCAGACTGCCTCCTCTCCACCTCTCCCTCAGCCCTCGGGCCCTGACATTCCTTCTCCATCTCCCCCCCCCCAGTCGCACTAGCTTCTCATTTTCACACCACAGCCTGTTTCCTTTATCACCTATACTTTTTTGCATATCTTTCATCCATTGTTCTTTATCTCTCCACATCACTGTTTATATCTCTCGTTTCCCTGATCCCTGACCAGTCTGAAGAAGGGTCTCGACCCGAAACGTCGCCTATCTCCTTCGCTCCTTAGATGCTGCTGCACCCGCTGAGTTTCTCCAGCTTTTTGTGTAACCCACTAGTTTGGATTAGTTTAGCTCAGTTTAGAGATACAGCATGGAAATACGCCCTTCAGACCACCGAGTCCATGGTGATCATCAATCACCCGTTAACACCACCTCTATGTAATCCCACTTTATCATCCATTTCCTATACATTGGGTTTTTTTTTTTACTGAGGCCAATTAACCTACAAATCCGTGCATCTTTGGGATGTGGGAGGAAACTGGAGCACCAGGAGAAAACCTACACGGCACAGGGAGACCGTGTAAACTCTATGCAGACAGCAATTTGAGGTCAGGATCAAACCAGAGTATCCTGCACTGTGAGGCAGCAGCTCAGCCGGCTGCGCCACTAGGCTGCGCATTAGACCTTAGATGATAATGTAACATTTTTTGAAATAATTTTCCGCCCGCTGGTGCACCACTTTATAGTGTGACAAAGACTGCATTGAAAATTCAAATCATTTTTGAGGGCCTCAGAAGTCCTGCATTTCCCAAGAACATAATATCACAATTGTTTCAATTATATTCTGACAATGATCTTGTAACAGAGTCCAGTGGAAAGTGCCAATGCCCTGCCTTAACAATAGGATGCAGTCTGCTGAAGCTGTGCCTGGTGAGACCAGGATCAGCAACTCCATACATTTCAGTCGAGGGAAACTGCTCTGAAATGAACAGCTCCGTTTCAGGTAATTTACACTTATGCATTTTACTAAGGTAAATTAAATATATATAATTACTTTTAACTGCCTTCTGGTACTTACAAAATCATTCTATTTTTAAAAGAATCTAGAATATTTAATTTTTAATAATTTTTGAATACATATAGAAACATATAAAATTTCTAGATGTAGGAAAAATGTGCCCAATGTTGGGCGAGTCCAAAACCTGGTGCCGCAGTCTAAGAATAAAGGGGAGGTCATTTAAGACTGAGGTGAGAAGAAACTTTTTCACCCAGAGAGTTGCGAATTTGTGGAATTCACTGCCACAGAGGGAAGTGGAGGCCAAGTCACTGGATGGATTTAAGAGAGAGTTAGATAGAGCTCTAGGGGCTAGTGGAATCAAGGGATATGGGAAGAAGGCAGGCACGGGTTATTGAGTGGGGACGATCAGCCACGATCGCAATGAATGGCGATGCTGGCAGGAAGGGCCGAATGACCTCCTCCTGCACCTATTTTCTATGTTGCTAAGTACATTTGTAGACATTCATGTTCTTTGTTAGTTTTGACAGCTGGTGAGTCTGAGTGTGCAGCTTCACTACCTATCAAAACATTTATTGGGTTGATACTTATATTTTCAGTGGGAAAGCCTTGCTGTTCAGAAGCCAGCTTCAGGAACCAATCTGCCACCCCAGATAAGAATGGGTAGCATAGTTGTCGGTTCAGTCAGTTCACTGCCCTTTGAGGCAAGCCAGCAAGATCAGAAGTAGTCCACGGGTTGTCTGTTGTGCACTAAATATGCACACATTTCATACATCAACTGGCTTGTAAATAATTCAGCCTTCCCATTATCATTAATAAAAAAGTCAATAATAAAATTAGTTGTCAGGACAACACTCTTTTCCCCAATGTCCGCAAAACGAGGGAGCTGGTCATCGACTTCAAGAAGCAGGTGGCGTCTGCGCCCCACTGCATCAGTAATACTGAAATGGAGATGGTCGGGAGCTTTAAGTTCATTGGTATAAATATCACCAACCATTTGTCCTAGTCCAAGCACATCAACACTTTAAGCCAAGAAAACTCGCTAACACCTCTATTTCCTCAGAAATGTAAGGACATTCAGCATGTCTCAATAGACAACAGACAATAGGTGCAGGAGTAGGCCATTCGGCCGTTCGAGCCAGCACCACCATTCAAGGTGATCATGGCTGATCATCCATAATCAGTACCCCTAATCTCAAATGATGTTTACCGTTTTCTATAGATGCACCAGTTTCTTATCCGGATGCTTCATTGAAACTGCAGGGAGCTGTAAACACAGTCCAATTCATCAGCGAAACAGTCTTTCCCCCAACAGTCCCATCTATTCTTCACTATGCCTCAGGAAAGCAGCAAACATAATCAAGGGCCACTCCACCCTGGTCATTCTCTCCTACCCATATCCCATCAGGCATAAGATACAAAAGCTTCAAAGCAAGTACCACCAGATTCAAGAACAAATTCTTCCTCACTGTTATCAGACTCCTGAACAGACCTCTCATAAACTAAGAATGATTTCCTGATCTTCCATTCTACCTTCCCTTGCACTTTTTTTAACCTGCACTTTATCTGTAGCTGGAGCACTATATTATGCACTGTTTATTTTCCGTTTTGCTGTACCTGAATATAAAATATAGTGAAGTATGGCAAGATTATACTCATGTATGGTGAGTTTTGTCCGGATAGCACCCAAAGCTGAACTTTTCACTGTATGTCGGTACACATCACAATAATAAAGCAATTCAATTTAGTTCAATGCAAAATATTTTTTAATTAAAATGCATGCTCACGCTGATTTAGGACTCATACTCCTCAATAATATGGGAAATTGATACAGTTAAAATATTTTTAAAGTCAAAGGTTCTTAGAATATCAGAAAAATAGTTCAGAGGTCGCCATTAGATTTGTGCAATATGGCTTTACATTTCAAGCTGACCTTGTTCCACTCTCTGCTTTTTCAGATATGTTTATCAGGATTCTTTGGGCTGTCTCCTGTTTGTCAATCTCCAAAAAAGAGGAAAGATAAATGTAATTTCAGTAGCTACAAGCCTAACTCTCTTCAACATGAAATTTCAAATCCTTTTTAAAGTATGGCTACGTATTTGGAGTCTGCAGGTTTAAACCTTGTCCACTATGATCACACTGGATTTATGAAGAACTATAACTCTTCAGACAACATCCAGCAGCTTATTAATTTAATGGACTCCTGTCCATTCCTTGATATTCTACCTTGACAGTCTCTCAAGATAAGGTAAAGCTTTTTGACAGGGTAGAGTGCACATATATTTCGCTGTTTTCTGTTGGATGGGTTTTGCAAGAACATGAGATGAAGGTTTCCACCATTATTGATGCTGTTTCCATACAAATTTTACTGGACCAGGGTAACAGTACAATTTGAATTTAGGACTGCACTTTGAAGAAAGTGTGTTAAAATACAAAGACTATAAGGAAATATTCATTTGCATTACGTCTGAAGAAGTACTTCAATTAGTGAAGAAATATTAAAGTAAGCTTTTATTTCTTCACACTCTAACCTACCAATTAAACCCTGCTGAAATATTCCCAAAAAAGAACACATAAATAATACAAAAAGACATTGGAGTAAAATTGCTAAAATGTGCTGCTCCTCTCTAAAGCAATCGTTCCGCAGTTTACAATATACAAGAGGCATCAATTTATTGGGACAATAGTCATCATTAACCAGTTACCTGAAGAGCACACTTGGAACCGTATCTCTTTCATATCTCATTAGCCTTATCCCTTTTTAATGCCCACAACTGCTTTGCATTTCCAATATTTTGTTTCATTTCAGATTTCAGCTTCTTCTAATCTCTACGTATATGTAATCATTGGTGATAAAATAGTCAATCCGTCTTTGTTAAATACTGGAACAACACAAGGGCCCGATTTTGCTGGATCTTGTTTGTAGTTTCATAGAGAGCCACCACTTAAGCGGCAGTAATTCCTGGGCTTCAGAACATACACTGACAGATGGAGAATCTTGAATTTAATAACAAATCGGTTCACTCTGCCTCCTGGATTTCTTGGTACAAGATTAGACCCCAACAATTTCACTAGGGATTGTCATGGATTGGGATGGAGGGAAAGGTTGGCAAGTAATTTTTAATTATTTAACTTTAATATGTTTCTAATTAAAAATATGTTAAGGCATTTCGAAGTAACTTTGCCACATTTTAATTTAAATGTTATACTTTAATCTTCGAAAGCCTCACCCTACCCTTGCTGACTAACTTAAAGGATTTCATGTCTATTTTGTTCCTGAGAACACAGTTCTGGTCTCCAGGAAGCTGCGTGACAGTGAAACATGCCCTAAATATCCAAACCAGTTAAATGCAGATGTGGAGAGATCACAGGCAGTAATTCTGATTATGGGAGATGGTTCGATCTGATCTAACCCACTGTCAGAACACGTTAAGTTGTTTAATAATTTATTTTCATCAACATTTTCTTTACTCCTATTCTCCCTTGGAATTGCTGATCTGTTCATCCTATCATGGTAACTGTTAATCCTTTTGTTCTTTGTCCAAATTTCCACTCCATCAGACATATGCAGATGGTAGCATTAGTATGCAAATCCAAAAGCTGCGAAAAAGCTCGATAAACTTCGCATTATATTTAAATCAAACCCAAGGCAGCAAGAATTTTGCAGGATAGTTTTACATGGAAGAATTAATGTTGATCCTATCCCTGCCCTTATCCTCGAAACACAAACAAATGCATCCATAAAAACATCACTGGCTATCAGTCGGCAAAAGGAAACTGAAAACATCTGCACACCCTGTCGCAATCCTCTTCCAATCAGCATCAGAGCTATTTAATGTAAAATCAGGCAAAAATAATCCTATCTGTAAAGAAGAAGGGTTCAGGCTATTCTCCCCATTATATCCCTGGCCCATTCTAACTTAAACACCAAAGGATTAGCCAGACAGTTAATTAATTTCATCGTTGAAAACATTACCGATCATTAGATGGTGCTGGTTTCCGATGGGCAGATCAGGTCCGGGGGAGTTCCCTCCCCGTCACAGGTACCATGTAATTCCGTGCTAACTGCTCCATGCTCGGATAGTCAGCGACTAAACCATCTCCCCCACCTGGTTTTGCCAGGTGAGGAGGAGGCTGCGGACCAAAAACAAGACCGGTCGAAGGGCGGATGAGCCCCTAGCGAGCCAACAGCCATCCACACTTCAGTAGAAGTTGCAATCACTGTCTACATAGCATTGTAAGACAGTTAAAGTCTTTGTCATCTTCAGATTTTAATATTCTCTTGAAGACTTGGCCGATCTCTCACATTGCATGTGTAAGAAGGAACTACAGATGCTGGTTTACACTGAAGATAAATACAAAATGTTAAAGTTACTCAACCGGTCAGACATGCATCTCTGGAGAAAAGGAATAGGTGACATTTCAGGTCAAGACCCATAATCGGACCTAGTCTGATGAAGGGTCTCGACCCGAAAGGTCACCTATTCCTTTTCTCCAGAGAAGCTGCCTGACACGTTGAGTTACTCCAGCACTTTTTTTGTCTATCTCTCACATTGCATCCTCTATAAAGGTGACCCTCAGCCCTACAAGCCTTATTCTACTCCCATTAATATATACAAATGGGAAAACTGCATGAAGTACAAATATTAAATGAATGTACATGTGGTATTGGAACAAACTAGCAAGGAACCCAAATGCACCTGGTGTATATTTTCCAGTGGGAACAAATTTCTAGGCATGTGATTGGGATATTACCCCAGCCTGCTAATATGATTTGTAAACATGAAAACTGGAACATGGTTACATCTATGGGCATGCTATATGTACATTTAAGGATAATAGTCCAATTTTTGATATCCTTCTCTATTCCGCATCCACTTCAGATGTACACTTTGTACACAGATGACCATTTAGGAGCGTTTGAATCCATCCTCAGACTCCAGGCAGCTGTTGCACATTCCCATGAGAGGTGCAGGATTATGATGCGAGTGATCCTTTAACCTCTTTCACTTCAGATCTCAAAAATATGAAGAAAGGATTGATAGGGCAGTTACTGCCGAGTGTAACACTGACAGGACCCAGTTTCAGTGCCAGAGTAAGTTTAATTACTTAAACATGCAGCTGGGATCAGCAAGGGCCACTCACTAACTGCATAGCTGCACGCATATTGTTCCCTGCACGTTCACTCATACACCTTCCCATTCCAGTGCACTCTTGTTCACAAACCATATCCCGCATATTAATCAAAATAGAAAAAAAAAATTTGTAGAGATTCAAAATTAAAACAGAGCATTCAGCAGGTTAGCAGTGCAGTGCCTATGGAGACAAATAATGCACCTGTCAAGTCAATCCCTCTTTAGCAGAATGTTTCTGAATATTTGCAGCATTTTTAGTTTTTATTTTGTATTTCACAGGCGTTGTCGGTTGCATACAGACGCAGCATTTGGATACATTTCACACCCAACATGCTTCCCTATCATTTGCAGAAGGTAGTGGTGAACTGCTCCACATTGTAACAACAGATTGGTAATGTCCCTAATGTACATGGGCTCAGCTGGCTTGAGAAGTGAATGCTGGCAACCCCTGGGTCGACTGCCCTGAGGATGCTGGTCCCCGGAGGAGCAGAAATCACAGAAAAAACACATATCTTATCATCCTCACATACAACTTCCCCTTCATCCCCAGTTTACAATATTCATTGGTTCTAAAGAGACCATTTCTATATGTACCTCCCCTCATAATATTGTGGGTTTTGTCTTTCTTTTCTGACACAGAAGAATACTCTCTGTAATGGCCCTGCAATTTATTACACAAGAAATTGAAGAAAACTTGCATCACTTCACTGTTGTCACCATCTCAAATGTCAACACTGATTTTTATTCATTTGTGGATATAACCAGTGTAGCTACTTGAAAAAGTAAATGTGAACACAACCAGTATAGAATTAAAAATAATACATTATTATTAAATTATACATCTTGAAAACAAGCCAGTCTTTCAATACATGATGAAATGGTGTCCACAATAACTTTGTATTCGCTATTATGTACTCTGGCAAAAATACCATGCATTACTAAAAAATCTCTCCCGCTGTGCTATTTTGTGACCATTTCATCATGGTAGTTCAAATCTGAAATACATATTTTAAAGTTAACTAATTTCTAGAGACCTACCCGCATGGACACCGCAGCCCCATGACTGATAGAACCCAGTGAATAGATTAGTACCTATTAATATATCAATTAGATTTTATAAATGCCATTCACTAATTGTTTTCCTTTCCTCCCCTTAAGTATTAACTATAGGAAAGCCAATCCAAGAGGCACCAGCTATATTCTAATACCATTGCAACCATTTATTCAAGTCTAGACAGGACATGTCAGCAGTTCTCTGCTTGAAGGAGGAAACGTAGCCAATGCACTGATATTTTCCAGCAGGGATCTTAACCAGACGCAGGAGTCATGCTGGTTTTTCTCTTCCTTGGGTCAAATTAAAGAGGTCCACACTTGCCAGTGGAGTACAAATATTCCTTATTAGTATGAACAGCTGCCTCAGCTTCTCTTGCTGTGCAAGTTCATCGAAATTGCTTCTGAGCACATACTGCGAAGTGCAGTGAGGTAACCCGATGCATCATGAGTGGTAGAAGGATTTTATATGGTTACATGAGTAATCATATACAAGGCTATTCAAAACCTCGTATTTATTCTGTAAGTGTTCACAGCAATTCCACGGCCCAGGAACAGTGTAATTAACTGCAGGGAAGATAGAAATGGTAGCAAATTGCACTGCGCTGCACAACATGTTCCACATCATATTCAAAAGAAAACTCAGAGAATAGGTATAACATTGCACCGTTGACTTTCACTCTTACAAGAGACTGTCATAAATGGATCATGGAATTTATGACGGGACTGTTACAACACTCTCTTACCAGTAGAATTTCCTTGCTGTCTTGCCTACACTCCACATGTACATTTTTGTCTTTGCTCTATTAGTGTCAATCTATGTTTATTATTCCTAAAGATTCTTTAGGATCTATTTCCTTATCTGTCTTCAAATATTCTTAAAGAGCACAGCATAGCTTTCGACATTGCTGCAAACCACCTCTTATTCTGCTTAATGAACGGTAATTTATTAATCTTTTTAAATTTTAATTATTAGTGAGAAGCATAATTATGTTCCAGCTTTGTGCTGCCTTGTATGTTCCTTTAGGGTACAATTTTGTTTTAATACTGTAATAATATGATTTTCTGCAGTGATACTGCATTGTGACAGACTATGACAGTCAAGCATACTCAATATTCTTCTGTAGTTCTTGTGTCAGATTATCAACTCCAGCCCCTCCTATTCCCTGCAGATGTTTAAAGAAAGAAAACATTTGACTCGCATGAAATGTTAACTTTATCAACATTTATTAATTTCACACTTTGCCTAGGCCAAATGCACAGACAATACTGTCATAGTTGCTGCAGCCTGCAGCCGTTTGGCAGTATTGGACGTTACCCTGGGCAGCTTGTTCTTGGCAGAATGTGTACTGTAGAAGTGGAAAGGGAAAGGATTGCTTCAACAACTTAAATAAAAAAGCACCTATCAAGACGTCACCTCTATTGCCTTTAGCAAGGCCTTTCACTACGCCAGGTATGCTAGACTGTCCCTGAAGATAAGATCATTGAGTTATAGAGTTATATAGCATGGAAACAGGCTCTTCGTCCCAACATGTGCATGTTAACCAAGTTATCTACCTGAGCTGGTCCACTACACCACCAATTTTTGTTGCCATCTGCAAACTTATTAATCATGCCACCTATATTTTCAACTAAATCGTTAATATATGTGACAAACAGGAGCACACCCAGAATCAGTCATGTGGCACACCACAGTCTTCCAATCTGAAAAACAGCCCTCCACGACTACCCACCTTCTCCTTTGTATTCTTTAGTACACAGTTACAAGGGCTTGCAGTAACACCTTTCCTCATTTGAAAAATATTAATTTCTTCCATTGAAGATAGACACAAAAATGCTGGAGTAACTCAGAGGAGAAACGTGGATAGGTGACCTTTCAGTTTGACCTGAAACATCACCTGTTAGTTGTCTATAGAGATGCTGCCTGGCCTGCAGAGTTACTCCAGCATATTGTGTCGTTTTGTGTATTAACAAGCATCTGCAGTTATTTATTTTCTACCAAAGATAGACACAAAATGCTTGAGTTACTCAGCGGGACAGGCAGCATCCCTGGAGAGAAATAATTGGTAATGTTTGAGACCCTTCTTCAGACAGAGAGTCAGGGGAGAGGGAAACAAGAGTAATGGAAAGGTACAAAGAGAATGTAAGATGTGAAAACGACAGATCAGAGCAGATGTTGATCAAGGAAATATCGAATGGTTCATTGTTGGCTGTGGGAAAGGTGAAAATGAGGCATCCAAACAGTAAAATGAATCAGGAGGATAGTGAAACGTACCTGAGAACTGGGGTGGGAGAGGGATGGAGAGAGATCCCTTGTTACACATTCAACCAAACTCCTAACCAGGATAGTTCTCTGTCCTCGATTTAATGAGATGCAACTTTAGCAAACTGTCTCTTGTCGGGGGGAGGGTTATCAAATGTCTTCCCGGGAGAATATATATAAAAACAGACTTGCATGTTATTTTACATCGCTCACATCCTCACTATATATCCCAAATCTTGAAAGGAGAATATTCATAGCGTCTTCAACTCTTTCAAATAAAGAGTTTTCAAATAAAGTAATTAAGGGGGGACTTGATTGAGGTCTTGAAAATGATGAAAGGGATAGACAGAGTTGACGTGGATACGCTTTTCAATTCAATTCAACTTTAATGTCATTGCACAAATACAAGTATAGGTACAACGAAATGCAGTTTAGAGTTGTTCGTAGTGATAGCAATATGGAAAAATAAATACAGAGTGCAGTGATATCAATATGGAAAAATAAATACAGGGTGCAGACAATGTGGACGGAGAGACTAGAGAAATCTATCGGCGGGACTCCGAGTGCAGCAGTGTGATGGTGTTATTGTAGAAGCTGTTCCTCATCCTACTAGTGCGGGACCTGAGGCTCCTGTACCGCCTCCCTGATGGTAGGAGGGCAAACAGTCCATGGTTAGGGTGTGAGGGGTCCTTGATGATCTTCCCGGCCCGCTTCAGACACCGTTTACGGTGGAGGGCATCCATGGCAGGGAGCGGGGCACCGATGATGTACCCATTGAGGGTAGGGAAGATTCAAACAAGAGGGCATGACATGAGAATTAAGGGACAGAAGTTTTGGGGTAACATGAGGGGGAACTTCTTTACTCAGAGAGTGGTGGCTGTGTGGAATGAGCTTCCAGCAGAAGTGGTGGAGGCAGGATCGATTTTAACATTTAAAAGTAAAGTTGATAGGTATATGGACGGGAAGGGAATGGAGGGGTATGGTCTGAGTGCAGGTAGATGGGACTAGGGGAAAATAAATGGTCGGCACGGACTGGAAGGGCCGAGAGGGCCTGCTTCCGTGCTGTAATTGTTATATGGTTATACGGTTATAAAGAACTCATGCTACAATATTGAAGAACACATGGGGAATTTGAGTAATGTTTGTCAATATTGCAGGTTAATTGCAAACGACTGAGGATTAACTTTTACCCGAGACAGGAGGGATGATGATGATGATGATGATATTTTGTCACTTTTACCTATTCTTTTTTTTGGCATATAAAGTGCGGAGGTCGGAGAGTCGGACCCTCAGGTCGCAGTGTCGGGCTGAGGTCGGAGATGTGGACCGAGGTTGGAGCCTTGTGGTTTGAGTCGGGCCAAGGTGGAAGTGCCATGCTGCCGACAACAAATGGGGACCTGGCGTGGGGGGGGGTGCGCTGAAAACTAAGGGGGACCTTGGCCCGGCTCTCCATTCTCGTCCCAACTTCAAGTGCTGAATCTGGTGCTAATCTTTCTTTAATTAGAAAAAAATTATTGCAAAGGAGAAAATCTTTATTTCGTTAGAGACTCCAGTAATTTCCTCTCAACAGATGTTCGGCAAATTGGGGTATAGTTCCCTGGTTTCTCATTTGCAACTTTGTTACAGTCCAGATTGTCATATACATGCCTAGAAATCCATCAGCTCCAATTTAGGAACATTCGGTCATCATTGTATGGTTCTCATGCTGAATCAACTCTGCATAGTTTATAATATTGGCGCATCAGTGCAAGCGTATCTTTTCTGAGAAACACTCTGGCTCCTCAATAAATTGCCAGCTGGTGAGAATGAGCCACTGAGCAATCTTCATTGGTTTTGTTTACTTTATTATCACGTGTACTGAGGTACAGTAAAAAGCTTTTGATTTGCGTGCTGATCATGCCACGGTTTCAGCCTTAAAATGGATATTTGCGCTGGCATTCCAATCAATGCAACAGACACAACAGTAGCAATAGTAAACAGAGATGCAGCAGGGGAGAATAGCAAATGCCCACTTTACTGAATTCAGCAAGGAGATATTGTTCAGGGAACGTATCCAGAATGGCGGTACCATATGCCAGAGGGGGTAAGAAGCTTTCAAGGAATGACAATCAGGAGAGACTGGCATCACATGTCCTGATATCCAGAAGTAATACTCCTATGGACATGAAATGATCTCACAAACACAGTACAACATTGCCAGATTCATAAACTGGAGCACTTCAACCTCCCGTTCAACGATCCTGCCTCTAGCTGCAGCATTTGGTCATATCCTCTCATCCACTGCCACTCCCAGCCACCCAGACATTAATTATTTCCTCAGTAGATTTGGCAAAGGTTACCAGCAACCTCAACGCCCAAACAAAACAGGAAAGTTTCCTCTCGTTCTTTGTTCCAAACAACACTAGAAGACAGAATCCTCCTCCAGCGGGCCCAGCAGAGCCAGAATAGAGGATTCTTTTAATTACCACATCTGCAAATCTCTTCTGCTCCCTCATTATCAAACGGTCCCGGAATGAACTCTCTATTCAGACTAGTTTACTCTGCATGTGTACAGTTTCAATTCAATAGAATCACTGTGCACCTAGCCATTTATGCTGTGAAACCAGAAGCAGAGGAAATATTTGAGTTCAGTGACCTTTCATAAAAAGCAAATAAAGCACATTTACTGGAAATGTTGACTCTTTTTCTCTCTCGCTATAGATGTTTCCAGCATTTTTTATTTAAATTCAGGGTTACCAACAGGTGCAATTTATTTTTACAATTTGCTTTTTTTTTTACCAATCTCCTATTCTATGCCATTGCAGGATAATCTGACAGACCTTCACCCTTTGCTCTTGCTCCCACCACACTCAACAAGGAGTAGGAAAAAATGTGACAGAAGCATGAGGAGGATGATGAACAGGAATAAGAGGACAGCATCTTTGCCCCCCCCCCCCCCCCCCAACACTGCTAAATACTACCTGTGGTATGGCACTACTAGGACTGATAAAATAGGTATGTATAGGTTATACAGAGAGAAACCATGCACTCAGACTGTAGACATAAGAAAATTGGTGTGGGGGCTCAATGTTTGCTTCTTGCAATCTTTCACGTTTGGACAAGCAGGTATGAAAATGTATCAGATTTCCCTAAACACTATATTGACAAACCTCTCAGAAATGTCTCTCAATTATAGCCCTCATCCAACTCCTGCAGGGCTGTACTAATGTGTGAACTCTTCCTCCCACTTTTCATAAAAATCAATACAGAATTAGGAGAGCATTGCTTCCAATTTGAGCACAAATGCAACAATAATCCCATTGTACATCAGCTATTGGGTCAGGAAGCAACTTCACACATCAAATTCCTCACACCTCTCTGCAGACTTAAGCTAAAGGTTCCGAAAAGCTAACAAAAGTGGCACAATGGGAGTCTTTCATTTCGGGGAAGCTGGCAAATCCACATACTGATGAAGCCACATCCTCTTTACAGAAAGGAAAGTGGAAGAGATCCCATCTTGTGTGGAATAGGGTATCATTAACCAATGTTGCATGAGCAGCATAGTGTGAGGTATGGCATAGATATGATTAGATGCTGATGCAGTGGTTAAAATATCAGACTAACAACCGACATGACTGATCTAACAATCCAGAGATATTAGTTAAAATGCCACCATGGCAGCCTGTGGAATTTAAATTCCGTTAATAATATGGGTTTTTAAAAAATATTATTGTAAAAGAATTGATTAAAAAAAGATTGGATTCAAATCTCATTCTGATGAAGAGTCCTGGACCTGAAATGTCCACCGTGTGTTTCTTCCACAGGTGCTGCTTGACCAGCAGACTCCAGCATAGGTCTCCCTTATTTTGAATTCCAGACCCAGCTGTTTTACTGGGAGCTTACAGGAGACACCATCTGCCACTTTAACCTGTCTGGCGGTATGTGCAAGTCAAGACCAAAAGATATTTGATGGGTTCCTAACTTCCCCCAGCAAACCAACAGGTTATATCAAGCAGGTATGTTAAAGCATAAAGAATACAAAATAAGAACTGGACACACAACACACCATTGACCAAGACACCAAATTCAGAAATTCCCTCCGATTAAACATGTGGGCACTGGTGTTACAATTGGGGGAGAGCAGTCCCACAGACCAGTGAAGTAACAGCCTTGCATTACCATAGTCACCAAATTATTCCTTAAGCATTAGACTTTTCCACCATAACTCTTGAGTATGTCTGTGCCATCAATAGAGCAGTTGATCCAGAGTTGACAATACAGTATCATAAGCTAAGGGAGCAGAATATAAACTATAACCTCATTCAGGATCTTGCACTTTTGTTTATCTGCACTTTCTCTAACTGTAATGCTATAATGCTGTAAAACTGTATTCTGCACTCTAGTTTTTTTCTCTTTCCATGACCCATTGTACTTGTGTATTGGTTGACTGTACTCGTGTATCGTATAATTTGCCTGGATAGCATGCAAACAACGTTTTTCACCGTATCTCGACAAAAATAAACCAGTACCAGTGGTTTACAGGTGGTAAAAAATAGTCTCAGAAATCTTCAATAATGCCCGCAGATCCTATGAAGGTCAAATATAGTTAAGCCACATTCCACCTGAATACCCAACTCTTAAGTCACACACCATTAAACACAGGGATGTAATGCTGAGGCTCTATAAGGCATTGGTCAGGCCGTATTTGGAATATTGTGAGCAATTCTGGGCACCATATCTGAGGAAGGATGTGCTGGCTCTGGAGATGGTCCAGAGGAGGCTCACAATCACATTACACCCTGGGTTAATACCATTTTCAAAGCAGTGCTTCACAATCTAATCTCTAAGCAGCAATTTTCCTAACTAAATGAATAGTTGTTCGATTAAGGGAACTTCGGAAGATCATGGTTTAGATATCTGTGGTGTTCTCATTTATTTATTTTAAATCCTGGATGAAAAACATCTGGTTCATAGGAATTTGGAGCTTACTTTTAATCTGTTTACATCATTTTTACAAGTTCCTGATTCTGAAATGAAGAATGGTTTCCTTGTCATGTCCTTTATGTTACTTTCTACCACAAGATAATGATTCTGTATAGTCATTATTCAACACTTGCCCGACTTGCAATGATATCAACATTATTATCTAAGCTGCCCAATGTTATTCTTGACCACTGATTTTACCTGCCATATCTGCAAAAGCTGTCTAATATTGATTTTTATATCGTACCCCACTCCCCATCATTAATGCAAACACACTCCCACAGCCCCACCAGTCATGCACTCTCCTTTTCTATTTCATTACTACAGACTCTGCCAAGCCACTTTATTTCAACACTCTGCACCATCACTATTGCAGACGCCTCCCCCTCCTGCTCCATTAATGCAGTCTCTGACCTATCCATCATTATACAAACATTTTCCCACTCCCCTGCTCTTAATCATTCATTAGTAAAGTCACTCTTCTCTTCCTTCATTTATGCATTCTCGCTTCTCCATTAATCTATCACTGTTTTTTTGCAGATAATCCAATACACTTTTTCGCCCTGCAGTCAATGGTGTTATCCTCCCATTCGCCACTCTTCAGGCAAACCCTTGTAGTATCCAAGATGTGCCACTCCTTCATAGTTAATCCAAACAATTATTGAAATGTTCAGATAATTCTGTTTTCCCAGTGATTTTTGTTAGATTTCTGAAATCCTGCCTGTGGTAGACACTTTGCCTATCCTTATGGCATCATGCCAAGGAGCACTTTCAGAATTTTCATAGAAATTGACTATAACATTTTCTGGATCAGCCACATAAAAACCATACTTAGTAGAGACATCAGATTCTGGACATCCTGTCTTAATTCTTGATATTCCAACATGTTTCCACCATCCGGACGACTATCTGGGAATGCAATGGAACATTCTGCACTTGCCTGGTTAAAAGCAACTTGAATAGCAGTGAAGAGCATTGGCATTAACCAGTGTAATGCAATCTGGCTCAATCATACCTCCTTCATAATTCTACCCATTCATAATCTTCACCACTAGCTCATCATGATTGCAGTATGTACTATCTACAATATGTAACTCTGACAGCTCTTTCCAAATTGACTTCCCTTCTCCATGACAATTACAGATGATCAATAGTTGATTATTTGCCAGAAATATTTACATCATGTAAGTGGAATTAAAAACATCTCTTCACATTCCCTTTCTCCATTTACTTTGTTATGTAGAGTTAAAATCTTTACAATTCTCTAGCGTGAATCAAGTTGTAAGCTATGCATGAACAGGATGTCAGTTTCAACATCAGTTTCAATGGCTTTTACATGAAAGTCAGCTATAAACAGCACAGGTGGGCAGATGGGTATTTCTCATCAAACTCACAAATTTACTCATGACATCAATGCACTAATAATTAAGAAATAGGCATCACATAGAAGGGGAAACAGTCACAATGTTCATATTTTTACAAAAGTAAAGCATTATTTGTAGTGCCATACTTGCAGTAATAACTAAAAATATATATGTTTAATCTTCTAATTTACAATATTATAACTATAAAATTTGTGTTTTAGTGTCCAATAGAAATAGAAAGTGAATCTGACATCTATTAATAATGACATAGCTTCAGTCAGCCATTCTCATCTAATTTTGCAGCAAAATCTCAAATTAAACTATTGACCAGTGTGTGTGCATCTTTTATAATGTAAGTTTACAGGGAAATATTTAAGAACTAAAATAGTATATTCACATTATTGTCTGCAATTGATGTTTTATATTTATAGATGTGTCTGCCATGTGCAGGTAAGATATAGTAAGACAAACGTTTCCATCCATTTGAATACAAGCATTTATCCTTTTCATTGGATATGTGTAATTATTCAGTCTAAAATGTAGTCTCTGGTATGGGACATAAACCTGTTATGGGGTTAATGTCCCACACCAAAGGATGGAAAGATTTTTTCTGAGGAACTTACATAGTTAATGTAATTAAAACAAGCACATGTTAGGTTGTGGCGCAGGGAGGAATTCATGTAAATCCTTTCTCTGCATGAGGAAGTATTACAGTTCACAACATATGCTTGCAATATTGCCTCAAATGTACATTTGCAAAATATCTTTATCACTGACAAAAGGTTTCATTGCATAATCATAATCTCATAATAACCTCGCCACGAGAAAGCAATAATGACTTGAGTAAACTTTATTCACCAAGAACAGAAACTTTTCCCGCTAGTTTTATCCTGCTGCCATGCAAGCAGCTTGTCAGTGAGAGGGTCTTCACTGATCAAGGGTGAGAATCTATTAACCTTTTAGTTGTTATTTATATGCACCTTCACTGATGACCATTTAATATGAAACTTGTCTCAATTTTGTCTTTAGAAATGTTTCTGTTCACAATGATTTTATGTCAACCACAGAATATGAAGAATTTGCAACACTCCTCCCACCCCACCTCCTTCCAACTTTCACCACCAACAGCCGTCTATCACCACACCAGAGGGAAGAAAATCACTGTATACATTGTACTTGATTGAAATTGATTCTATTGTAACGCAAGCAAGCACTGCACTACAATAGCGACTTTATCTGAATACACGCATTATGAATCAATATTTATTTTTGATAGTAAGGGATGGACTTAAAATGATCTATCCCTGTCGAATTAAAGTTGATATATTTTGTGGTTAAAAACATTTTGCAATGAATGTTTGATATAATAACTCCCTCAAATGTCTCATCACTACAAGTAGTGGTCCTGGTAAATCATTGCTGTAGTCATAATATCTGAGATAAAAGCAAATTAACTGTGAAAAAACACACATTTCTGATATGAAGCAATTCCATTCCACAAATGCACATATTATATCAATTCATGGGTATAATTTCAGATAAAAAGAGAACAGAATGTGCTTTACCTTTGCTGTACACAACACAGTTGTTGTTGTTGTCATCTGTTCCTCGCCAAGTCACATCCATCAGCCATTTGGGGCCAGCATGCACCACTATAGGGACAGCTGCTTTTGTTTTCTGCACAAAGGGAGATAATAAACAGACGCTGTTTGTTTTCTGTGATTAAGAACTTGATGAATAATACTAATTTTCACAGAACCATAACCCCCAACACATCAGAAGAAAAATATAATCCCTCGTTGAGTTCTATTAGAGGACTGAGAAAGGCATTTTGATTGACAGCATAATTATTAAATCAGGAATCTCCAAATGATAATGGATCAGATTCTCCAGATAAATTCCAGCTTGGATTTACATCCAAATGTTTATGATTTAAACTCTTCTTTACCAGAAGCCTTCTGGTAAACGTCATGAACCTATTGTAGAAATTGTTCAACGTGTGGTTTCTCTTGAGTAGAAGTGTCATTTGAGTAGAAGATACAAGGATCCAATGTTCTTATGTAACATCAACAAAACGTTAGCTGAGAGCAATGAGGAGAAGACTATTGTGGAGAGCAGCATCAACGCTTCGTGGAATAGAGCACTGGCTGAGGGGTATATTTGGAGAGAGATTATTAGGGAGAAGATAAGGGAGTGTGGTTGGAAAGCTCATTACACAAGTGTTAGGAAGTACATAAAAGATTATAAGGGTGAGAAACGAGACAGAAATGTGCTGGATGGTTGAGATGATGAACAGGCAGCAAGGAGATCAGAGAGGAATTGAGGGAAAATTTGGTATGGCAAAAGGAGATTGGGATCTAGGGAGAAGATTGGATGCACTGGGAGGAAGATCAGGAGGAATCTTGATTCCTTAGCAGGGAAAATCCAAAATGCCACTGTGGACTTCAGAGGATTGCGAAGAGATTGATAGGTTCTTGATTAATTAGGATCTCACAGATTATGGGACAAAGGAACGAAAATGAGGTTGAGTGAAAAAGAGTTTAGCCATGATGGAATGGCGGAGCAGACTCAATGGGCTGCATGACATAACTCTGCTCCTATGCTGCATCTTATGGTGTCAATCCTAACTACTTCAATTGACCGTCTCCTTCTTGCATTATTATGTTAAACCTTCCCTTTTAATTTCAAATTTATGTTCAATTATACAATATTCTAAGACACAACCATGCAATGGACCTCACCAACTGTATTACATGTGTCTAAAATATAATTTGTAATGCAAGGAATGTTGCAAAATTAAATTCTTCAGCATTCAAGACGATTGGGGATGATCACAACGATCCTCACAAATGTCTGCAGAAATGCTGTAGAAAGTATTTTGATGGGATGCATTTTCACCTGCAATGGCAACTGCTTTGCTTTTGCTACCTGAACCTGTGAGTTGTGAACACAGCCCAGTCCATCACAGGCTTGTTACTTCCTTCCATCCAGTTCATCTTCATGGTGCGTTGGATCAGGAAGGCTGGAAGTCTTCCTTTACTCTCTTCTACCCTTTGGGAGAAGATATATGATCTCGAAGGCCTGGATATCCAGACTTAAGAACAGATTCTTCCCCACTGGTAACAAACTCCTGAAGGTAGAATAACCTCCTATCCAGGAGGTGCTGCCACCTATATTTATTGTTTATTCTATGAGCTTCTTGCAAGCTATGAATTTCATTGACTCGTATACTGAATCTTAATCAGCTTAAGGCCAGTTTGGTTATGGTAAACTACTCAACATCTTGAATTCCTTCACTGGCATTCTCCTATCCCTATCGCCGAATACTTATACACAGTCCACCAAGGCCTGCTTAATTTCCTCTTCCCATTTCCATTCTGTCCTTTCTGTCCTTGGCCTTCTCCATTGCCAGAATGAGAGCACAAGTAAACTTGATGAACAGCATCCCATATTCTGCTTGGGTAGTTTACAACCTAACGGTGCAAACATTGAATTCTTCAATTTTAGATAAATATATAACCCTCCCCTCTCCTTCCTCCCTCCCAAAAAAATGGACATATTTTAAATACTCAGGCATGCAAGGCCCACAATTTAATGACCATTTCTATAACCACTTGGAAAAATACTGCTACTTGGAAAATAATGTTATGAATGCCAACTTGATTTCATTAACTATTACCTATTTCTTGTTTTGTTATAAACGATGTTAAATAAATAACATTTATTGACGATGATACCATGTCAGAATTTTTGTTTATAAAAATGAAGCATAAAATCACATTCAACTAACTTTACACTAGCCTATCTGACAAGAAAGGGATCGGGTTGCCTGCAACAAATATTTAATTGTTCTGCCAACAAAAAGCAATTAACCTTATATTTTTAGGAATTACAGTATAATTACAGAATTACAAGCCTATAATCCTCCATCATGCCTGATAGCAGCTCAGATCAATAAACTAACATTTCAGGTGAAAGAGCCAGATTTGCGATACACATTAATTAAAATAAATGAATGAAAAGTAATGGAAGACACTTGGAAATTTGGGTCGATTTACTTGTGTGGAACTTGAATCAAAGGCCATTGAAGTTAGAGCACAAATCATGTATTGTATCTGAAAAATGACTGTAATGGTAAGAGGGTCTGGGAGACTCAGCTACCCGATGAATTGTTAATTTAAAGCCACCACATAACTTTATGTGAAATCTGATCATCTTTTTTAATAATGCAAACGTGCAATATTCCTACCTTGTTTGAAATTGCAAACATCTTCTATGAGCCTCAGGGCCTTCAAGCCCAAGGAGGATGAATCTTTCTGAGGTCGCATGGTTTCAAGACAACTTAAGACCATGCACCAACTCAGTCATTCCCATTTTGGTTAGCCCAGGAGAACCAACAAATCATTTTTCAACTTGGTAACACATACTTTACATATTGTACTTATTGTCAGTTCCTTGCACTGCACCAGTCAGTGGTGGATATTCTCTCTCTACATATTGCCTGAGGAAACTTTCCTGAAAACATTTGAGAAATTCTACCCCATCTAAACCTTTCTTACTATGACAGTCCCAGTCGATATTAGGAAAGCTAAAATCCCCTACGATGATAACCTATGAGGCCCGCAGCTGCCTGCAATCTCCTGGCATATTTGATCTTCTTATCCCCATTGACTATTTGGTGGCCTGTAGTCCAAAGTGATCCTCTCTTTCTTAATTCTCAGCACTACCAACATCGTTTCACCAAACAAACTATAGGTAATGTCATCTTTGACCACTGCCGTGACATCCTCCTTAATCAATAAAGTGCATCCCTTCAGCTTTTATCCCCTGTTCTAGCTCTCCTGCAGCACCTGTACCCTGGAACATTAGGTTGCCAGTTTTGTCCCTCTTTTAACCAGGTTTCTGTAATGGCTACAACGACCCAGTCGCACATACCTATCCAAGCTCTGAGCTCATCTGCCTCACCTTCAAGTCTCTCACATTAAAGTAAGTACAATTAAAACCCGTGTGCGGACGTGGCGCCGACGGACGAGCAGCCAAAGCAAGGAAGTGGAAGCAAAATAACTGAATGGAAACAAAGCCGAAACGCCAACTAACCGAAAGGGAGGGAAGCCTAAATGCAAAATAACCGAAAGGGCGGGACGCCTACAAGCCAACTAACCGAAAGGCTGCGTCGCCTAAAAGCCAACGAACCGAATGACGCTCAACAGGAAAGTCACATAATGGACATGACGTTACCGGGGGGCGGGACTTGTCAGCGATTGGTCCAGACCCCCGCCTCCATCACATCACTGTGGAGGGATGAACATTGTCCCACTCCTCCGTTTCACCCGACCCACAGCCCACAGAGGGGGGCCGTGGGAGAGTGGGGGCTGTCCCGAGGGATGCGCACCTTCAGCCGCTTACAACTTGGTGCTTGGGTTCAGATCGCCTAGTCACCTATGACTTGTGTGGGAAAATGACCCCCACCCTCCCATTGGTGGAGACGGGAAGGTGGGGGTGATTTTCCCACACAAGCCATGGGTGACTGGGCAATCTGAACCGAAGCACCAATTTGTAAGCATCCGAAGGTGCGCATCCCTTGGGACAGCCCCCACTTTCCCACGACTGTGGGTCGGATCGAGCGGAGGTGTGGGACAATGTTCACCCCTCCACAGTGATGTGATGGATGGGAGGTCTGGACCAATCACTGACAAGTCCCGGCCCCCGGCAACGTCATGTCTGTTATTTGACTTCTCTGTTGAGCAGTATTCAGTTCATTGGCTTGTAGACAACGACGCCTTTCGGGTAGGGTTGCTTTTAGGCGACGCAGCCTTTCGGTTAGTTGGCTTTTAGGCATCCCGCCCTTTCGGTTAGTTTGCATTTAGGTGTCCCACCCTTTCAGTTAGTTGGCGTTTCGACTTTGTATCCATTCGGTTATTTGGTTTCCACTTCTTTGCTTCGGCTTCTCATCCGTCGCCGCCACGTCCAGGTACCTTAAAACCAATAGTGCTTCCTTGCTTCCTGCCATGCTCTTGCCCATTTTGTCCACTGAACTTTCTTTCATTACCATCCATACGAACTTCCCGCCTCTCACCTGTCTTGGTCCTGTGTAGGATTCTGCCTCCTGCCAATAAGCTAATTCGGTATTCCAAAAAACGCAATGGAATTTGTCAAGGTCATTAGTGATAAAGAAAAAGTGAACGAAGTGCTGGCTGTATAAACTGTATATAAATTGTTAAGTATTCTACCAATGAATTAATCTAGAATTCTGTCAACTCAATAGCAGATAGGCGTCGCTCTTTTATGCTCTTTTCGATCTTATTTCTATCTCACTTCACAAGCCCACCCTCTGAAATTCTGCAGAACCTCTCCCGGCTGCGTTGGAGGACATTCTCTTTCTCTCTACGAGGGGATTAACCAACAGCACTGGATAAGGCGAGAGGTGCAGCTGACTGTCCCCGGCCCGTTGGAGAAGAGTTCAGCTGGAGTTAGCGCTTCTTCTCCACGCTGGCTGTAAACCTGTGGCCGCCACTGCTCCGGGCCAGTGTTCCATCACTCCGGACATCTCCAGCTGCCCCCGGACAGGGATGGGACACTCAGGAGGGGACGGTAGTGAGACTCTCGCTCACAAATCAGCCTCCGGTGTTACGCAGGAGAGGGGTGCGTGCTTTTTGGCCCCAGAAATTGGTCCCAGACAACTTTCCTTCTTCCCTTCAACCCCACCTGTTCTCGTGTCACCCATCTGCATCATCCGATGACTTACCTTTACCTAGTTAGATTAATTTGGTTTAGGGACACAACATGGAACCCGGCCCTTCGTCACACCAAGTCCACGCCGATCACTCATTCGCACTTACAAGATACAAGATACAAGATACATTTATTTGTCACATGTGCCGGATGGCACAGTGAAATGTGATCTCCATACAGCCATACACTAAAATAATAGATTTAAACATAAAACATCCCCACACAGCAGAATGAAAAATTTTCCACTGTGAGGGAAAGCACCAAAGTCAGTCTCTTCCTCGATGTTCACCCGTGGTCGGGGCCTCCGGAGCCCTCTGCAGTCACCACTACGGGCAGCCCGCCGCTCAGGCCCGCTCGCCATGATGTTGGCTCTCCGACATCGGGACTGGAGGACAATCTCAGCGGCTTGGACTTCCAGAACGGCCGTATCCTACCAGAGTCCACAGCTCCCGACGTCCCCAGGCCGCGCCGGGCGGAGATTCACGTTGGCAGCACTCGGCAAAGGGCCCAGGACTCCGCTATGTCGGTCAGCGCCGCCTGCGTTGGGAGCTCCTCGAACCACAGCCCCATGATGTTGATGCTGCAAGCGCAACACTTCCGAGCTCAAAACGGCGATCCAGGTAAGTATCGCCCGCTCTGCGGTGAGTGCAACGCTGCGCCGCCGCTGTAGCAGCTCCGGTCCGGTTCCCAGTCCCCGGCAGGAAAGGCCGCTCCGATCCAGGTGGTAGGCCATGAGGAGGGGGGGCAAGGACGCGACTTGGAGAAATAGTCGCGTCCCCGCCAGGAAGCGACTGCGAAACAGTTTTCCCCTTACCCTGCCCCCCTCCCCCACAGGCAGAGGCGCTTTCAATGCAAAGCCCCTAGTGGTCAAGATGCAGTGCCCCTAGTGGTCAACTTGTTCTACATTATCTACCTCCAGTAGCAATTCAACAGCGATTG
Organism: Raja brachyura; assembly: GCA_963514005.1. Next base: position 103,760,293 of record OY740784.1, read on the forward strand.
TAACGCCGGAGACCAGGGTTCGATCCTGACTACGGATGAAACGCAGGTCTGTATACATGCCGCAGCCCAGCTGCCGAGAATGTTTATCTCGAGTGACCTATGGCCTGGGCATGCTTATTTAGTTTAAACTCACCTGTGTAGCACTAGCCAATTTGCCTGCTAGAATAAAATATCTGCAACATAATATACATAAGTCGTAATCCATGAATATCCCTCCACGCTTATTACGCCATATTTCCCAGATGTTATGGATAAATCATAAAACTTGTGGTCTACGTTGATGAGATTCAAAGGAAATCATTATGAGATGAGCTGGTGTTACCAGGCAATAGATGATGGACTGATACCAAGCTGACAACATCAGTCGGAATCACTTGCTGAATTCTACTTACAAAATTCTTAAGGGGTTGGAGAGGCTAGATGCAGGAAGATTGTTCCTGATGTTGGGGAGGTCCAGAACAAGGGGTCACAGTCTAAGGATAAGGGGGAATTCCTTTAGGACCGAGATGAGGAAAACATTTTTCACACAGAGAGTGGTGAGTCTCTAGAATTCTCTGCCACAGAAGGTAGTTGAGGCCAGTTCATTGGCTATATTTAAGAGGGAGTTAGATGTGGCCCTTGTGAGGGTTCTGAACTTAAACAAAGGTAACTTTGAAGGTATGAGACGTGAATTGGCCAAGATAGACTAGCAAGTGATTCTTAAAGGGTTGACAGTGGATGTGCAATGGAAGGTATTTAAAGACTGCATGGATGAACTACAACAATTGTTCATCCCCAGTTTGGCAAAATAATAAATCAGGAAAGGTAGTGCATCCATGGATAACAAGGGAAATCAGGGATAGTATAAAAACAAAAGATGGAGCATACAAATTAGCCAGAAAAAGCAGCCTACTAGCGGACTGGGAGAAATTTAGAGGAGGACAAAGGGCTTAATTAGGAAAGAGGAAATAGATTATGAAAGAAAACTAGCAGGGAACATAAAAACTGACTGCAAAAGTTGTTATAGATATGTGAAGAGAAAGAGATTAGTTAAAACAAATGTAGGTCCCTTGCAGTCAGAAACAGGTGAATTGATCATGGGGAACAAGGACATGGCAGACGAATTGAATAACTACTTTGGTTCTGTCTTCACTAAGGAAGACATAAATAATCTGCCGGAAATAGCAGGGGACTGGGGGTCAAATAGGATGGAAGAACTGAGTGAAATCTAGGTTAGCCGGGAAGTGATGTTGGGTAAATTGAGCGGATTAAAGGACGATAAATCCCCAGGGCCAGATAGTTTGCATCCCAGAGTACTCAAGGAAGTAGCCACAGAAATAGTGGATGCATTAGTGATAATTTTAGAGTACTCAAGGAAGTAGCCACAGAAATAGTTGATGCATTAGTGATAAAAAAATTCCTTAGATTCTGGAGTAGTTCCTGTGGATTGGAGGGTAGCTAATGTAACCCCACTTTAAAAAAAAGGAGGGAGAGAGAATACGGGAAATTACAGACCAGTTAGTCTAACATCGGTAGTGGGGAAACTGCTAGAGTCAGCTATTAAAGATGGGATAGCAGCGCATTTGGAAAGTGGTGAAATCATTGGACAAAGTCAGCATGGATTTACGAAAGGTAAATCATGTCTGACGAATCTTATAGAATTTTTCAAGGATGTAAATAGTAGAGTGGATAAGGGAAAACCAGTGGATGTGTTATATCTGGACTTTCAGAAGGCTTTCGACAAGGTCCCACATAAGAGATTAGTATACAAACTTAAAGAACAAGGTATTGGGGGTTCAGTATTGATGTGGATAGAGAACTGGCTGGCAGACAGGAAGCAAAGGTTAGGAGTAAACGGGTCCTTTTCAGAATGGCAGGCAGTGACTAGTGGGGTACTGCAAGGCTGTGTGCTGGGACCTCAGCTATTTACAATATATATTAATGATTTGGACGAGGGAATTGAATGCAACATTTCCAAGTTTGTGGATGACACTAAGCTGGGGGGTAGTGTTAGGTGTGAGGAGGATGCTAGGACGCTGCAAGGTGACTTGGATAGGCTGGGTGAGTGGCAAATGTATGGCAGATGCAGTATAATGTGGATAAATGTAAGGTTATCCACTTTGGTGGCAAAAACAGGAGGGTAGACTATTATCTGAATGGTGGCAAATTAGGAATTGGGGAGATGCAACGAGACCTGGGTGTCATGGTACACCAATCATTGAAAGTAGGCATGCAGGTGCAGCAGGCAGTGAAGAAAGCGAATGGTATGTTAGCATTCGTAGTGAAAGGATTTGAGTACAGGAGCAGGGAGGTTCTACTGCAGTTGTACAGGGTTTTGGTGAGACCACACCTGGAGTATTCCGTACAGTTTTGGTCTCCAAATCTGAGGAAAGACATTCTTACCATAGAGGGGGTACAGAGAAGGTTCACCAGACTGATTCCTGGGATGTCAGGACTTTCATATGAGGAAAAACTGGATAGACTCGGCTTGTACTCGGTAGAATTTAGAAGACTGAGGAGGGATCTTATAGAAACTTACAAAATTCTTAAGGGGTTGTACAGGCTAGATGCAGAAAAGATTGTTCCCGATGTTGGGGAGGTCCAGAACAAGGGGTCACAGTCTAAGGATAAGGGGGAATTCCTTTAGGACCGAGATGAGGAAAACATTTTTCACACAGAGAGTGGTGAGTCTCTGGAATTCTCTGCACAGAAGGTAGTTGAGGCCAGTTCATTGGCTATATTTAAGAGGGAGTTAGATGTGGCCCTTGTGGCTAAAGGGATCAGGGGGTATGGAGAGAAGGGAGGTACAGGATACTGGGTTGGATGATCAGCCATGATCATATTGAATGGCGATGCAGGCTCGAAGGGCCGAATGGCCTACTCATGCACCTATTTTCTATGTTTCTATGTTTCTATGTTTCTACACTGCAGTAGCATAGAATGAACAGGACATTTGTGATTAAAAAATAGAAACTTTATTTTGTACATTTATAACATTTTTTTACTTGCATTTTAAGTGGTAAAGGAATGAAAGGTGTCTCTTGCTGGCTGCAAGACATTTTTATAAACAAAATTTAAGGTCTCACAAAAAGACAATTCCTCAAATGCCTATATTTTCACGTGTTTTGAAGAAGTAGAAGTTTTCAAATTGACGCTGAGTTGATATATTTCCTTGAATCAGGGGTCACAGCCTTGACATAAGAGATCGACCATTCAGGATAGCTTCACAAGATATTTTACACAGATGATGAAACTCAAAAACTCTTTAGACTCTGAGCAGTATTTTTTTAGATACTGGGAGATTCAAGGGATATAGTGCAGGAAAGTTATTCCATGGTAAAAGATCAGCCATAATCTTACTGAATGGTGGAGTTAAGGGGGCTGTCCCACTGTGCGAGCTAATTCGAGAGCTCTCCCAAGTTAAAAGAAAAATCAAACTCATGGTAAGCAGGTAGAATGATAGCAGGTACGTTGGAGCTCGGGACATCTCTTAACGGCTCGTAACACTAATGGCAGGTACTCGGGAAACGCAGTAAGCTCGGGAAGACTCGTGAAGAATTTTCAACAAGTTGAAAAATGTCCACGAGAGCTCCGAGTACCTACGAGCGGCCATTACCGTAATTCTCCGAGTTCAAATCAGGGGAAACTCGGGAGAACTCTTGAATTAGCTCGTACAATGGGACAGCCCCATTAGGCACAGAGAGACAAATTAACTATTTTTGCTTCTATTTCTCATGGTCTCCATATATTTTGTAATACTTACCACCACACCAGTAGTTCTGAAATTTCATCCTCAACCATTAATTATGATTATCGTTCTACAATAATCAATGGAGTCTTCAACATTATTTGTTCCATTATCAGCACTTTTCCAACCCAGAAAGGGGATAATCTTGCCCACATCTTCCATTTCCACAGCATCACATTCAACAGATCCTTTTGTATAACTTCTGACATCACTAACAAGATGCAACATACAAATATATCTTCTCCCCTTTGCTCTCAGCATTCTGGAGAACTGTTTGCTCTGTGACTTCCTAGTTTGGTCTTCCATCTCCATCAATACCCACCTCCCCTCCACAGTAGATGTTGCCCCTACCTATTTACCTATTCCCTTCCCTTACTATTATCCAGAGGCTTAACACTCCTTTCACACAATTAATAGTTTCAGCCTAACTAATTCACATCTTCAACAATCATTGTTTTCTTTTCTCCTCGGGCAATTTCACATTTGTCTCGCTTCCCCAATTTACAGCCAGAGCTCCATGTGTAATGTACTACAGCCTTTCCAAGCTTCTTCCATTTGTCTCATTTAGACTTTCCTCTCGACCTCCTAGGATTTTGTTCTCTCTTCCACCCTATTATTGCATCTTAAAATCTGTACTTCTTGCCATCCCTGTGCAGATGAAAAGTTGTTAACGTGGAATGTCTACTGGTTCCCTCTCCACAAATGTTACTTGACATGCCATTTCCAGCATCCTCTGATTTAATTTCTGATTTCTAGCATCTGCACAATTATATTTTTGGCTCTTTGATATTATTGGATTAACTTCTGAGTAATTCACTTCTGCTTTTGAGAAATATTGAAATACCGTATTAAATGGTCTATAATGCTTATAAAGATAATTTTGCAAAATACAATTTTTAACGCTGCAAATTCTAACTAAAGTATGCACTGGCTTTTCAAAAATCATCACAGTACAAATTATTCGCCTTAATAGAATCACCAGTAAGTACCCCTGTTAATCAAGAATGTTATCACGGCCCTACTTGTCAAAGGATGTAAATTATCCTGATAACTTTGGTGAAAACATGTCTACAAATAACTGGTAGATATCACATCAAATTCAAACCAAGGATAATGTATACATACAACATTGATGTTTACTCCATTCTGAATATCTACTGTTAATTGCAAAATAACACAATCCTACAAATCACACGCCATTGCTTCAAATTGCAAGATGTCACAGAGATGAATACATTCTGCTGATGCCATCGATCAGTGCCACTTTAAACTGCCACTCCATGAAGGAACTGATTGACGTAAGCTAAACCTCTTGCGAACTCTGAAAATGTCAAAGAATGGTAATAAAAACATGGCAAAGATCTGCTAAAAACTGTCAGGAACATGAGATGAAACAAAGGATGAGAAGTTTTGTGGGCGAAGTCGAAAAGCTAAACCCATGGTATGTTTTACAGAAATAATTAAAACTCTGCTGATGTGAACCACAATCTATGAGACTGTCATGCAGAGAAATTCCCTGCACGATCAAGCAGGTCACAAATTAAAACTGTTACTGGAAACAAAATCAGATAGGAAAGTGGGAGTTAATAGTTGGAATTCAGTCCTGAGCATCTGCTTCTTACAATAATAATTAATGTTTTGGATTGAATTATCATTTTGGCACTCCATTCCCTAAACTTGAAAAAAATTGTGATTCAGGCATCAAAATGCAATGCAAAGTCCCAAGCGAGCAAGCTAAATACCAAAGAAATTGTGCAAGGGATTAGTAACCCTGTGGCCTACATTGGACTCGTGATCCTGACCAAGCTAATAGGATGATGTATGAGTAGGGTACAGAGGTAAACATTGGAAATGCATCAGTTTAGGAATCTGTTAGGGAACTTGCAACATCTAGTTTATGCTGATGCAAACCTTCTCAGCGTAGGAATAGAGGCAGGTAAATAGGTGGGGCAATAATTTGTGTGAAAGAAAATATAATCTACCAGGTGTCACTTGCTAATTTCACTGTACAACTGATATCCACTGTAAAATAAAATATTATTTAAATAAAACTACTGTTTAAAGTTTTTAGGTGAGTTTATAGAGAGATTGGCTGAGCCTAGATTTCTTAGATTGGAATAATGATTGCTCTTCAGTAGGAACCGCATTGATTGTAAAATACTTTGGGCTATGCTGAAAAGCAAGTCATCCACCATATAAACGTACCAAAAAAAGCACCAAACTCAACAACTGAAATGGATTGTCTGAGGTGCCAGCTTCAGGAAAAGCAGGTCAACAAGGACATAGGGCATCAGCCTTTGTTAAAAATATCTTACCTGCCCTATTAAATTATCCCCCATTAAATGATTGATGCTTAGAAATTGCATGCTACCTGCTTATGCATTTTAAATGATCAGTTCATGGTGAGCTAATGAACATTCCTTTGGAGGAACTATATGTGCTCCATTTCCTGTATCTTGACTCCAGCCTCAAATCGTCCCATCCACAAGGAGAGGGGTCCCCCTTTCTTCATCTTCCACCCACAAGCTTCTACATTCTTTTAATTTATTTTTTTTGTTAACATTCTCAAAACTTAAATCAGCACACATTTTTCTTTACGAGTGAAATTGAGGCATTGGTCAAAAACAAGAATGTTGCATGGGACAGGAGGTATAGGCAGCTGGGATCAAGTGCATCCCTGGAGGAGTTTTAGGAACTAAGGAGTAAACTGAAAAAGGAAATCAGAAGGGCCAAAGAAGGGCAGAAGAAGCAGTGATGAATGCTGTGGTGGATGCTTGTGTTAAATTTTTATTGTGTTTTTGTGTGTTCTTTTTTCATTGTACCGCTGCTGGCAAATTCATTTCACTTGCACTTTATGTGCAAGTGACGAATAAAACTGATATTGATATTAAAAAAATTAGCTCTGGCAGGTAGCATTAATCAGATATATCTGACTTTTCTATGAAGGACAAATGGTGCAGCAACATCCAAATAAATGGAACATTGTGTGATAATGAAACCAGGCCCATCCGCCGCAACACCGGAAAAGGTGAGACCTCATCACATGGTGATATTGGGTCAGCCATCAGACTGAGGGCAATGTCAGGGACATCTTTGTCCACCATTCTCAGGGAGGAACTTGTCACACTTGATGGACCCTCTCCATCTTGAATCTTGAGCTGAAATGTTATGTGGCTCAGATGATAGCTATGACGCAGGAGTTGGATGCGGACTGCTCATGAACCATGTACAGCAGCACCAAGAGCTCTGTGCACACGATGCCCGAGTCCTTACGCATCATTGAAAGGGAATGCGGTTCTCCACTAAGAAATGCAGTGGCACAAGGTCAAAAACAAAGGCTGCTGCTGGTGAAGACCAGTATGTCCTATTTAAGTCATGCTGAAGTAGGGTTCACACGTGCTGTGAAAAGCTTATTTTCCATATGAATTGTGCACATCACAGGTCTAGATATGTGCATGTATTTTCATTGAAACTGCTTTACATACCATGCAAAAAAATCACACCACATAATCCAATTGCTAGGCAAAATGTCTTTGATCATAATTTGCCCTTTTGCGTGTAGAACTCCCTGCAATCATTCCTGAAATCAGAGTTTAATCCTTCATTTGTAATTCCAACCACTAATTTTCTATCCTTCTGAATCTTCATTTTTAACTGTTGCTCACCCTCTTGCTGTAAACCCTTAGGCAATAGCCATGCTCATCACGTTGCTAAATTGTGCATTGAGCAACAGACAACCATCATGTACGAGATCTGCCCTTGAGAACCAGAAGATGTCTCCAGAGAAGTCCAAATTCAAAACCTCATTTTGAGGAAAGCAGTAGCTGACCAGTAAAAAATTTTTTTGCTGCCGTAACCTTTGTAATACTGGCATTAGCCATGGCTCGAAAATATACCGAAGCCAGATATGCAGGCTTAACCCTTATCTTTCAAAATCCATCCTTCAGAACAGTGTGACTCTGAATGACATTAGGCACCTGTCACTGCTTTAGAATGAAGATATTATGCAAGTTCCCACAATATCTTATGTTGGCCATCAGAGGAAATTCCTCTGATGGTCAACCTCGATATGAACATGGAGGGAAGAGAAGCCCTATAATTCACAAAGCGCTCCAGGACTACCACCTGGAAGAAGTCTATGAAGCTCTGATTGTGGAAGGCAGTGATGCTGCTGCATTCCAACATAAACACAACCTCAGTGTTTGGCTGAAGAAAAAGTAGAGAAACAATTTCAAGTCTAAATCGTCCATATTCTCAGTACTACCCTGGTGAAGAGGAAACTGTGATATTTTGCACTTATTGGTTGCAACCGCATGGAATGATCATTAATCTGATCATGTGACAATGACTTTGACCTTGATTGTATGACTATTCCAGGCATTGATGTTAACAGATAGTTAAGGTTCTATACTTTTTGCCTTGGAAAACATATGAAGATAGAAAGATGGACCCCGAGAGAGTTTGCATAGGTAAGGCCATAGAGGTGTGCACTCATTCTGGGAGTGAATCCATATTGCTCAGGATTCAAGTCTCACAACACTAGGGATTGTAACAAGCAGTTACGTTTAATTTAGTTTATTGTCACGTACAGTGCCCTCCGTAATGGTTAGGACAAAGACCCATCATTTATTTATTTGCCTCTGATCTCACATTTTAAGATTTATAATAGAAAAAAATCACATGTGGTTAAAGTCAGATTTTAAATAAATGCCATTTTTATACATTTTGGTTTCACCAAGTAGAAATTACAGCAGTGTTTATACATAATCCCCCCATTTCAGTGCACCATAATGTTTGGGACACAGCAATGTCATGTAAATGAAAGTTGTCATGTTTAGTATTTTTTTGCATATCCTTTGCATGCAATGACTGTCTGAAGTCTGCGTGTGATGGACATCACCAGTTGCTGGGTGCCTACTCTGGTGATGCTTTGCCAGGCCTGCATTGCAGCCATCTTTAGCTTATGCTTGTTTTGGGGACTAGTCCCCTTCAGTTTTCTCTTCAGCTTATAAAAGGCATACTCAATTGGGTTCAGATCAGGTGATTGCCTTGGCTACTCAAGAATTGACCATTTGTTAGCTTTGAAAACTCCTTTGTTTCTTTAGCAGTATGTTTGGGATCAATGTCTTGTTGTAGAATGAACCGCCGGCCAATGTGTTTTGAGGCATTTGTTTGAACTTGAGCAGATAGGATGTGTCTATACATTACAGAATTCATTATGCTACTACCATCAGCAGTTGTATCATCAATGATGATAAGTGAGCCAGTACCTTCAGCAGCCGTACATGCCCAGGCCATAACACCCCCACCACCCTGTATCACAGAGGAGGTGGTATGTTTTGGACCTTGGGCATTTCCTTCCCTCCTCCATACTTTTCTCTTGCCATTTTAATCTTCATCTCATCTGTCCACAAGACATTTTTTCCAGAACTGTGGTTGCTCTTTTAAGTACTTCTTGGCAAACTGTAACATGGCCATCCTATTTCTGTGGCTAACCAGTGATTTGCATCTTGCAGTGTAGCCTCTGTATTTCTATTCATGATGTCTTCCGTGGTGGTCATTGACAAATCCACACCTGACTCCTGAAGAGTGTTCGTGATCTGTCGGACAGGTGTTTGGGGATTTTTCTTTATTATGGAGAGAATTATTTTGTCATCAGCTGTGGAGGTCGTCCTTGGCCTGCCAGTCCTTTTGCGATTAGTATGCTCACCAGTGCTCTCTTTCTTCTTAATGATGTTGCAAACTGTTGATTTTGGTAAGCCTAAGCTTTGGCCGATGTCTAAGAGTTTTATTCTTGTTTCTCAGTCTCATAATGGCTTCTTTGACATTCAAATTAAAGTTTCAAGTTTACATTTATTGTCACATGCACCAATTGGTACAGTGAAATTTGGGTTACCATACAGCCACACGAATAAAAAAAAACACAACACACGATAGAATTTAACATGAACATCCCCACACAGCAGAATCAGCGTTTTCCACTGTGAGGGAAGGCAATAAAGTTCAGTCATCTTCATCTTTGTTCACCCGTGGTCGGGGCTTCCTGAGCCCTCCAGGCCCATGTTCAGGCCCTCTGGCTGGGATGATCGGAACTCCGATGTCGGAATGGAAGAACATTCTCAGCGGTTTGGAGTTTCAAATCGGCCACTTCTTACCGGAGACCGCGGCTCCCGAAGTCCACAGGCCGAGCTGGGCGGAGATTCAACCCTGGCGGCCCTCGGCAAAGGGATCACCAGGACGCCGCGATGTTAAAGTCAGTGCTGCCCGCGGCTAGAAGCTCCCCAACCACAGCTCCACAGTGTTAAACAACAGACCCAACACTCTGGAGCTTCAACAAGCGATCCCCAGTAAGGCATCGCCCACTCTGCGATGGTAAATCATTGCTGCGCCACCGCTGAAGCTCTGGTCAGTCTCCAGCAGGAAAGGCCCCACCAATTGAGATGGTAGGCCGCGGGGGGAGGGGGGGCGAACACGCGACTCGGAGAATAGTCGCATCCTCGCCAGGAAGTGACTGAGAAACTGTTTCCCCCTTACCCTCCCCACCTCCCCCACATAAAAAGACTAAAAATCCTCCAAAACATACTTTTTAAACAGACTTGAAATAACAAAAAGATGAAAAAACAGATAAAGGCTGCCATCATACGGCGCCCCTGGTACCCAATTGGCACAACCTTGCTCTTCATGTTGATGAACAGCAGTAAAAGTTTCCAAAGGTGATGGAAAGACTACAGGAAAGATTAGGTGCTGAGAGCTCTCTTGTACATGCATTAAGGAGGTAATTAAACACACCTGAGCAATTACAAACACCTGTGAAGCCATGTGTCCCAAACATCAAGGTATCCTGAAACGGGAGGACTATGTATAAACACAGCTGTAATTTCTACATGTTGAAAATGTGTAAAAATGGCCCTTATTAATATCTGACAATGTGCACTTTCACCACATGTTGTTTTTTCTATTACAAATCTCAAATTGTAGAGTACAGAGGCAAATAAACAAATGATGGGCCCTTGTCCCAAGCATTATGGAGAGCACTGTGTACCAAGGTACAGTGAAAAGCTTATTGGTTGTGTGCTATCCAGTCAGTGGAAAGACTATACATGGTTACAATCAAACCACCCACGCTTCCAGATACAGGATAAAGGGAATAACGTTTAATTCAAGATGAAGTTCAGGAAAGTCTTATTAATGATAGTCCGAGCGTCTCAAATTAGGTAGATGGGAGCTCAGGGCCGCTCTCTTGCTGGTGATAGGAAGGTTCAATTGCCTAATAACAGCTGAGAAGAACCTGCCCCTGAATCTGGAGGTATGCATTTTCACACTTCTACACCTCTTGCAAAATGGGAGAGGGTAAAAGAGGGAGTGCCTGGGGTGAGATTCATCCTTGAGGCAGTGTGAAGTGCAGATAAAGTAAATGGAAGGAAGGTTGGTGTGTGTGATGTTCTGGGCTGCGTCCACAATTCTCAGCAATTTCTTGCAGTCTTGGATGGAGTTGTTTTTAAACCATGCTACGATCCATCCTGTTTAAATGCTTTCTACGGCTTATCTGCAGAAGTTGGTGAGAGTTGATGAGGACATGCAACAAAATCAAGGGATAAGGGGAAACAGCAGGAAAAGTGTACTGATTCTGGATGATCAGCCATGATCATATTGAACAATGGCGCTGGCTAAACGGGCCAAATGGCCTACTCCTTCACCTACTTTTTGTTTCTTTGTTTCTATGCCAAACAATCTTAGCCTTCTAAGGAAATAGAGGCATTGTTGTGCTTTCTTGGCCATTGCTTCGAAATGGCTAGTCCATTTATATCCAGGAACCTGAAGCTTTCAACCATCTCTACTTCGGCACCATCTTTGTATAGCTTTACCTCCTGAAGTCGATCACAATCTCCTTTACCTTGCTGATACTGAGGGAAACACTGCCTTGACAACAGGTTAATTGAGGTGTCATCTGCAAATTTATGAATTGATTTGGGTTTGTATTTGACTGCACAGCCGTGGGTGTCTAAGGAATAAAGAAGGGGGCTGAGAACGCATCCTTGCAAGGGAACCAGTGTTGAGGATTATTGTAGAGGATGCTTTGTCACCTATCCTCACTGATTGAGGTCTGTTAGTCAGGAAATCAAGATAAGTTAGCTCATTTTTATGGTCATATAATTCCTACCTGTGACAGAAATAATTCCGAAGTGGCCTCATTGATTCGTATGTTTTGGTCCTGCCCACTTTTGGAAAAATATTGGAAAGACATTTTCGATACTATTTCTGTAGTTTTAGGTATTAATTTACAAGCTCATCCTATTACTGCAATTTTTGGGCTACCAATGTTAGATTCTATTCATCTGTCCCGTTCCACCCATCGGCTGTTTGTTTTTACCACATTAATTGCCAGAAGATCTATTTTATTTAAATGGACTCTAATCCTCCGACCACACTGCATTGGTACACTGAAACGATATCATGTTTAAATTTAGAAAAAATGAGGAGTGACATTGTTGAACCCTTGGTTAAATTTGATAGGACTTGGGGAAGATTTATTCAACATTTTCATACGACATAAATTGTCCCGTCTCCAACTGTTATAATAATTATTTTACCTTTATACGGTGGAACGGACTTGACGACAAACAGGGACTTAAATTGTTGAAATTCTTTGCAGCCCAGATTCTGTTTTGCTTTTTTTTTCTAGTTTAGGGGGGTTTGTTTTTTCCTTTTTTCTCTTTTTTTCTTTTTGTTTTTATATATATGTTCTCTTTTAAACACTTATATACTACATTTACATAGAGACCGGGAGGTCTATATTCAATGTGTATTTTGACACTGGACTCATATTTAGGTTCTGCCTGTTATTAATGTAATCCTGATCCCTATGTATCAATATCATTGTTATAGAAACATAGAAAATAGGTGCAGGAGTAGGTCATTCGGCCCTTCGATTTGTTTATGTTTATCATTATTTTTTGTTATTTTGTTTTTGTTTTTGAAAAAAAACAAATAAAAAGATTTTAAAAAGAAAAGAAAGCAAGGAAATTAAGAATCCAGTTGCAGCGATGAGTACTGACTGTAAGTTCCATGGGTTTGGAGATGAGTTAGGGTGAGATAATGGTATTGAAAGCAGAGCTGTAGTCTATGAATAGAAGTCTGCCATAGGTGTCTGTCTAATCCAGGTGTTTCAGGGCCAAAGTACACATGATGTAGGGCCAGAGAGATGGCATCAGCTGTGGATCTGTTGTAGCGTTAAGCGAATTGCACTGAGCCAAGGTTGCTTGATAATTGGATTTAATGCATTCTCTCACCATCCACTCAAAGCACTTTGTGATGGTGGATGCTGAAACCACTGGACAGCAGTCATTAAGGCATGAGATCTTACTTTTCTTTGGCACTGGGATGTTAGTGGTCTGCTTAGAGCAGGTCATTGCAGGTAGCACCCGAGTTCTGAAATTATGCTAAAGGATGCAAAGTGCTGGAGTTACTCAGCGGGTCAGGCGGCATCTCTGGAGAACGTGGATAGCTGATGTTTCAGGTCGTGACCATTTTTCAGATTGATTGTAGAGGGGGTGGGGGGGGGAGGAAGAAGCTGGAAGAGATAAGAGATAGTACAAAGCATGGCAGGTAATAGGTGGACTGAGGTGAGGAGGGTTTTGGCAGGCAGATGGTTGGAACAAATGCCGGAAATGAAAGAGGAAGGTGTGAGACTGGATTGAAGAGTGGAGAATTGTGAATGTGTAACTCGTAGAATTGTGAGTTGCAAAGTTGTGTACAGTGGCTTGCAAAAGTTTTCATACCCCTTGAACTTTTCCACATTTTGTCACGTTACAACCACAAACGTAAATGCATTTTATTGGGATTTTATGTGATAGACCAACACAAAGTGGAGCATAATTGTGAAGTGGAAGTAAAATGATACATGGTTTACAAATTTTATTACAAATAAAAGACGGAAAAGTGTGGCGTGCAAAAGTATTCTGCCCCCGAGTCAATACTTTGTAGAACCACCTTTTGCTGCAATTACAGCTGCAATTTTTTTTGGGTATGTCTCTACCAGCTTTGCACATCTAGAGACTCACATTTTTGCCCATTCTTCTTTGCAAAATAGCTCAAGCTCAGTCAGATTGGATGGAGAGTGTCTGTGAACAGCAATTTTCAAGTCTTGCCTGAGATTCTCAATTGGATTTAGGACTGGACTTTGACTGGGCCATTCTAACTCATGAATATGCTTTGATCTAAACCATTCCATTGTAGCTCTGGCTGTATGTTTAGGGTCGTTGTCCTGCTGGAAGGCGAACCTCCGTCCCAGTCTCAAGTCTTTTGCAGACTCTAACAGGTTTTCTTCCAAGATTTCCCTGTATTTGGCTCCATCCATCTTCCCATCAACTCTGACCAGCTTCCCAGTCCCTGCTGAAGAAAAGCATCCCCACAGCATGATGCTGCCACCACCATGTTTCACAGTGGGGATGGTGTGTTCAGGGTGATGTGCAGTGTTAGTTTTCCGCCACAGATAGCGTTTTGTATTTAGGCCAAAAACTTCAATTTTGGTCTCATCAGACCAGAGCAACTTCCTCCACATGTGTGCTGTGTCCCCCACATGACTTGTGGCAAACTGCAAACGGGACTTCTTATGGCTTTGTTTCAACAATGGCTTTCTTCTTGCCACTCTTCCATAAAGGCCCGATTTGTCGAGTGCACGACTAATAGTTGTCCTGTGGACAGATTCTCCCACCTGAGCTGTGGATCTCTGCAGCTCCTCCAGAGTTAGCATGGGCCTCTTGGCTGCTTCGCTGATCAATGCTCTCCTTGCCCGGCCTGTCAGTTTAGGTGGACGGCCATGTCTTGGTAGGTTTGCAGTTGTGCCATACTCTTTCCATTTTCGGATTGAACAGTGCTCCGTGAGATGTTCAAAGCTTGGGATTTTTTTTATAACCTAACCCTGCTTTAAACTTCTCCACAACTTTATCCCTGACCTGTCTGATGTGTTCCTTGGGCTTCATGATGCTGTTTGTTCACTAATGTTCTCTAACAAACCTCTGAGGCCTTCACAGAACAGTTGTATTTATACTGAGACTAGATTACACACAAGTGGACTCTATTTACTAATTAGGTGACTTCTGAAGGCAATTGGTTGCACTGGATTTTATTTAGGGGTATCAGAGTAAAGGGGGCTGAATACTTTTGCACGCCACGCTTTTCAGTTTTTTATTTGTAAAAAAATGTGATTCCTTCCACTTCACAATTATGCGCCACTTTGTGTTGGTCTATCACATAAAATCCCAATATAATACATTTACGTTTGTGGTTGTAACGTGACAAAATGTGGAAAAGTTCAAGGGGTATAAAAACTTTTGCAAGCCACTGTAAATGCAGTGACTGCCAGAGGCCAAAAAAGATTATGCTTCACAAAAGAGATGCCCTGCCCTGCACTGCTGCATGATGATGAAAAATGATGGCTGAGATCCTTTGGCACTGCAACAAACTTACATTACCACTATATACAAACAACATACATTACAAAAATAAGATTTGATTTTGCAGAATATTAATTTCTAGGCCCACAATATCTAGTATGTGCATGCATTACATAATGTCGTATCCAAAACAGCAGCTAGAAAATCTCCAAATTTGTCCCAAAAATATTAAATTGAAGTCAATGCGGCCTGAAGGGTCAATTCAAACTTTTCCAGGTTTGTCTGAGAGTTCCATTCTGCAGCATGGGGTTCTATCATTGAGGCATTTTTGGGATTACTGAGTTGCCTGGGAATGTCTTTCTTTTACCCTGTTGGTGATAATGAAGTCTGAGGCACAATTCAATGCAAGGAATATTAGATTATAAACCCAATAACCTGAGACCACAGACAGGAATTTGGTTTAAAGAAGAGTAGGAATGTCGGTTCAAAAGTCTTGGTAAGAGCTTTTCCATGCAAGATAGAGAAAGGAATAAAAAGGGAGGGTCGAGGTGGCAATATTGGTTAAGGAAGTAATTACAGCTCCGAGGAGATGATGATATGCCACTGCAAAGCCGTAATTGAGACATAGAGTGTATGCTAGGGAGATAAAAAATAAGGCCTTTGCATTGAACTACAAACATAAAAGGATCACACGGCAGGGAGTGTACTGTAGCCTCTCAAACAGTCAGCAGGAGATAGAAGAGCACATTTCTGAGAAGTACAAAAATAATATGGCAGTAAATTAGGAGATTTCAATGACTGAAACATGAAGTGGATCGGAAATTGTGTAAAAAAGAAGAAAACTGCCAAATACATAAAAAACATTTGAAGCCTTTATTAATTAGAAGGTAGCAAGCCCCAAAATTCTGGATCAATTATAGGTTTGGGAATGAAACTTTGCAGGTGAAAGGGGGAAATGTGGTGGTGTTGAAGTGTATGAAATATTACATTCGATAAAAAAATGCAGAGGGAGAGAATATGAAGAAATATCATGGAGCTTAACATTTGTAAGAATATTTGAATAGCCAAATCTAATTAAAATATATCCCAGGCTATTAAGAGAAGTAATGGAGAAAATAATGGGGAGTTTGACCATCTTTTTTCACTCTGCTTGTTGGTCTGGATTATTGGAGGAAAGACAAAGTGACAGAGTACAAAAACAGTAAATCCTGGAAATACTCAGCAGGATAGTCTCCGTCTACGGGAAGAGAAACAGAGTCAACGTTTCAGGTTGGAAACCCTGTCTCAGAACTGAAAAACAGAAAATAAAGGTTCAAGAGTCAAGAGTGATTAATTATCGTCTGTATCGACAACAGACAGCTTCAGGGACGTAGAGGAGGGGCTTTCGCTGATATGGTAAAATGGGGTGATCACGCCAAACTCATGCATTTCCCCTGCCTCTGCTCTCACTCAGTCCCACTCCTCCAGGACAGAACGAACATAGAGTTCCCTAGTCCTCACCTTCGACCCACCGACATCCGCATTTAACAGATTATTCTCTGCAATTTCTGCTACTTTCAAAGGAATTCTGCACCACACACATCTTCTCCTATTCTCCCCTTTCATAATTTTGCAGTGTCTGTTATTTTCATAACTCTCTGGTTCTCTTTCACTCCATCAATCACCCACCTTCTTCTCAACTGGCTTGAAACCACAGTAAACGCAGTACTGGCCCTTTCACCTCTTACGTTTCCACCATCCTGGGACCATAACAGACTTTGCAGGTGAAGTTCACTCGAACCCCTTCCCGTCTTGTCTACTGCATTCAGTGTTCACAATGTGGTCTCTTTTACACTGGAGAAATCAATCACTTTGCTTTCAATATGCAAGGGCGACCCTGAGCTTCCGGTTTCCTGTCACACACCTATTTTGACCTGTTTGTCTGTGGCCTCCTGCATTGTCACACTGCAACCCAACACAAGATTGAGGAACAACAACTCATCTTCCATCTTGGCTCATTGTAATCTTTTGGACTCATTTGCTTTCTGCAACTTAAGTAATTCGATTTCTTGGTCTGTATCAGTCATCCACCTGTAATATTAGCTGAGATTGTTTATTTTCCCTCTGTCTGGGAGCGGAGGACATATTCAGATTAACCAGTCGGGCATGACCTATGCACTTTGCAATTCATGTTCTCTTGTCGATGTTCCTGGTTTGTAACTGCTCCCCATTGACTCATTGGCCAGAACACTTTAATTATAGTTTATCTCCATTGTCATCTGTGATTTCAGCTATTAGAGACTCCATTCCTCCTCTCCTAACCATCCTCTCTCACCTTTACAAGCATCTTTTGTTTCCTATTCAGTTCTGACAGATGGTCTCCAATCTGAAATGTTTATCCCGTTTCACTTCCCGCAGATGCATCCTGGCCTGCCAAGCATTTCCAACATTTTCTGTTTTTGTTCGAGATATCCAGAAATTGCAGGATTTTTTTAATTTTCAGAGGGATAGTTGTTGCAATCCAGTTGACCCAGATTATTGGAATATATGTTGTGCAACAACAAAGCTTGTCAATTAACAAGGCACAGGTCAATTAAGGCTAGCTGGCACAGATTTGTTAAAGAAAGACCCAATCTGAAGTATTAGAATTACTTTTTAAACTAGCAACAGGGAGAACCAATAAACATACTGCATTTGACACAATTGATTAGCCTCCCTGATATCAAGTGTAATGTAGGTGATCTTTACAGCAACACTGGCACTCGGTACACCAAGGCCTTCCTCTCACCATTATTTTGGAATTTAGCCTTACCTTCCTTTGGAGTTTTGGCAATTTGACTTTTTGAATCTGTCTGCCCTGTGACCGTGTTAAATTTCACATTAATCTCCCAGTTGCTAACCACTCCTCTTCCCATTCCCATGCTGGCCTTTCTGTCCATAGTGAGGCCGCATTGCCAGAGTGAGGCCATACATAAACTGAAGGAACTATACCTCATACTCCACTTATGTAACTTACATCTTAATTGTATGAACATTGAATTCTTCAATTTTAGGCCACTCACCAAGCCTCCCCTTCCCCCCACCCCTCTCTCACTCCCCTGTGCCCCACCTGGACCCGCACCTATTTCCCCCTTCCACCCGCATTATTTCCCTTAGCTTCACAATTCACAACTCTTTAATCCTGAAGGGCCTGTCCCACTTGACGATTTTTTCGGCGTCATATCAGTGTCACCAAAAGATTTTGAATATTTCAAAATCCAACGACAACAAAAAAAATGTTGCAACACTTGAAAAAAAAACGTGCGTCAATACGTCATCAACACCTGAAAAGTAAATGATTGGTCAGTCAATTTTGCCGTCAATCGCCGAAAAAATCGGCAAGTGGGACTGGCCCTTTATCTCACACGTTTGTCTTTTCATTTCTGGCCTTTGTCCTACCATCTACCTATCAAACCCCCCCCCCCCACCCAACCTCCTGAAATCAGTCTGAAGAAGGATCCTGACCCGAAACATCACCTATCCACATTCTCCGGAGATGCTGCCTGAGCCGCTGAGTTACTCCAGCACTTTGTGCCATTTTCTGTGAAATTTAACAAGGTTACAGGGTGGACAGCTTGGAAAAGTTAAACTGCAAAAGATTCAAAGGAAGGTAAGACTAGACAATAGACAATAGGTGCAGGAGTAGGCCATTTGACCCTTCGAGCCAGCACCGTCATTCAATGTGATCATCGCTGATCAGCCCCAATCAGTACCCCGTTCCTGCATTCTCCCCATATCCCTTGACTCCGCTAATTTTAAGAGCCCTATCTAGCTCTCTCTTGAAAGCATCCCTTGAAAGCATCTCTCTCTGGAAAGACTAGATACTGAAATTATGGTGACAGTAAGCAATTAGTGCTTTTGTGGCTGGAAGACTACTAGCAAAGGAGTTCTGTGAGTTATTTGGCTTGTCACAGCATATATTAGTGGCTTATAAGAATGAATGACCACTTTAAGGGCAAGAATTAGGAAGACTGCAGAAAATTTGGTGGTGTGGCTGAAAGTGGAGAAAGATGGTACAGATCAGGAAGCTTGCAAAGAACTTGGACGGGAAAGCAGCAAATGTAACTCAATCAGTTGGGTAAAAGGAAGGCAAGAAAATGTATAATAAGCTATAGGAAGCTAAAATTATATGGAAGCAGAGACGTAGAAGTAAATGTCCAGAGATACCGGAAGATATCAGAGCAGAAAGATAAGGCGTTTCAGAACTTAACAAAGTTGTAATTGGTAATGGCTAGAAACATATACATCACTAGTTAGGCACAGCGAGAGTGTTGTTCATTGGTTTTACTTACAAATTTCATGGAGGGTATGAGAGCACAAGAAGGAATAGATTGTGTTGGGTTGAAATTAATGAAGCTCCGATGAGGTTTAATTGAGCTGTATAAAATTCTGAAAGGCCAATGATAAATGATACATATTTCTCTAAACAGATAAAATGAAAAAGAAAGAAGAAATTTGAGGTATCAGATAGAAGGATACGGGAAGAATTGAGGAACAAAAATCATTAATAGAATCTTGTGATTCTGTGAATATTGTGATCCTCATCATGTTTATAAAGTACCAGGGAGAACGTGCAAACTCCATGCAGATAGGACCCAAGGTCAGGATGGAACTCGGGTCTCTTGCGTTCTGAGGCAGTAGCTCTACCAGCAGTGCTACAGTGCTGCACAGAGGGCTAGGTGCATGGAATGAGCTATCATAGGAGGTAGTTGAGGCAGATACTATAATGGCATTTAAAAGACACTTGGACAGATACATGGATAGGGAATGTTTAGAGGTATATGGGCCAAATGTGGGCAAATGGGACTAGCTTAGATAGGGCATCTTGGTCAGCATGGACAAGTTGGGCTGAAGGGCCTGTTTCCATTCTGTATGACTTTATGACTCTCTGTGTACCGTAGGCCTTTTTACAGTCCTGACAAAGAGATTATACTGCGCGCTTCCTATTTTAGTCATGATTTAATTCTATTGAGTTTCTTTTAGAGAATAATTCATAATGTACAAATATATTGCCATTTTAATTTATTATGCGTTTATGTTGGTTTTGGATTATTCTCTTCTTCGTCAGGGAGTGTGTAGTAAATGGTTACTTCCAAATAAGTAGTTGTGCTAATCTCTGGTTTCTAATGCTGATACAGATACATTAAAAAAATAACCTTTCACTGTCAATTCAGTAACTGTCTTTAATAAAATCTAAAAATAAAGCAGTGAAGCATTTAAAAGAAATTTAGCAAACATTTGCATCAGAAGAGGAGCTAAATCTGTAATAAATTATCTGAATTTCTGGGCTTTAAGTACCGTAAGCTACAAAAATTCTGTAACTCTGATACAAAGAGAAAAAAACATAGCAGTCAGCGAGACAGTGATTACAAACTCATGCTGCAGATTCCCTATAAAATGAAAATCAATATTTCCACAAGTTGCTGTTACATAAAAGATAACCTCCATTGATTTTTTTGGACTTAGCCCTCCCTGATAAAATCTAATATAAATTTTCGGCCATGTGGATTTGGATCAGGGTAGAGTGTGATAAATCCTGCGCATCTTTAGACCCAGATGATTTTTTTTGAAGCACGTGATTGCACTATTATGCCCTGTGCAAGCAAAAAGCCCTGCCATCATCCCTATCAGAAATCTGTTCTAATTTTTATTACTGAGAGGATAAACCCTGTTCCAGATAATTTGGAAATTTCAGGGGAATTGTGATAGAGCTGATGGTGCAGGCAGCCTAAGTTGAGAAAAGAGCCAACCTGTAATAGCCTCCGTGCCTGTCCTGATTAAATGTTGCCGTAGATGAAAGGCTTGCCATCACCGCAATAAATTAACCAATCACACAAATCCCAAGTTGGTACTAATCCTTCCTTGATACTCTGATCCTCTGATCAGCTCAAGGAGGTAAAGAAACTGACTGGTGACATACAGAGTTCCAACCTTGGGTTTCACAGAAACTAGAAGCTAATGATTTCTCCCTGACTGTTTTACAGCAGAAGTCTGGTGTAAGCAAAAGTTAAAAAAAGCTCTAAGAATGAAAGGGAGATTGTCATTTCTTTGCTGCCTCTGTTATCAGTCAACTGAATATTTAACTAAATGGGAAATACATTTGGACAATTTATTATTTTGTAGATTATATACACTTATCATGAACTGCAGGCTTCTGATGATGCAAAATTAAACCAATTGCTCTAATCACGTTGCATTTCCAAATAGCCTGAGAAAGGAAACGAAAATGCAAGCAGAGCAGCAAAAAAGTAAGATACCTGTCACTGTGAGAATGCACTAAAAAAAATTCTATAGTCGCTGTGCAGCTTGCCTCGCCATTATCACTTTTTAATTACCCACCTTTTCAAACACATCCATATGTTGGCAGAAAACATACCACACACATTTTGCCACATCTTATCAGTCTCTTCTCCACCCTCTTATCCACCTCCACCACCCGCAACCCTCCCACCCCTAACACACATCCCACCTCACAACCTCTAAGCCTGGGCCAAATAAGACAAAGATTGCAAGGATTGATTTTTAATTTTCTATCAAAAATGATGTGTACTATGATGAAATAAATAGAATAATACGCACAAAATAAAGAATATAAAAAATATATATTTTTATGTCACATCCTCCATTTTACCCCACATTTGTCTGCGCAGTTTCAAAGTTCCTTATGTGCTTTAGATTATAGAATTTGGATTTAATCAACTTTTCAAAATTATTAAGTTATGGCACAGATCAGGTTAAGGATTCACAAGAGCAAAGAAAGAAAATTCACATTTTTGGTTCAAGATTCTTTGTTCGAACTGGAAATGAGAGAGATACAAAATAGTAAGAGTGTAACAGCAAGGTGGCACAGGGTAGAGCTACTGCCTTACAGTGCCCGAGACCATGGTTCGATCCTGACCACGGGCGCTTGTCTGTGCGGAGTTTGAATGTTCTCCTCGTGACCTGTATGGGTTTTCTCCACTATGTTCGGTTTCCTCACATGCTCCAAAGACGTACATGGTTTTAGGTTAATTGACTTGGTATAAATATAGCGCCGCCATCTTGGTATAAATAAGCTTTCCAAGATGGCGGCGCTGGCTTAACAGCTGCGGCCCGGCTGCAGTCCGTCTGTTATTTTATTTTTCTGTCCTGTTTTTAGTTGGGTTCGTTCGTTTTATTAGATTGTATGTGTATGTGGGTGAGGGGGGAGTAACATGTCCGGGTCTCTTCCTTCTGGGGGGGGATGGTGCGACTTTTCTGTCGTATTCCCCGTCTCCGTCGAGGCCTAATGGCGGAGCTGGCGGCCTCGGGCCCCGGGGCTGTTCCAGCGGCGGCGGTGGCGACCCGACTCTGTCCCGGAGCTGCTGGTCCAGCAGCGGCGGCGGCAGCAGAAGCAGCGGCGACCCAACTCCCGGAGCGGTTCCAGCAGCGGCGACCTGACTCCCGGAGCGGTTCCAGCAGCAGCGGCGCCCCGACTCCCGCAGCGGTTCCAGCAGCTGCAGCGGCGGCGGCGACGGCCCGACTCGGTCCCGGAGCGGTTCCAG